>OY744614.1:39568116-39738116 GCA_963556255.1 Allolobophora icterica | reverse complement strand
GATGAGATACTTTGATTTATAAGCGTTTCGTAATTTTGATATGCTAATACTTTGCAATTTCATTTTACTAGTTATCATGCCCAGAGACAATGTTTTAATAAAGTATAAATGTTGCGAGCCGTTTGCGGCATGCTTATCCGTAGTGACAAATGGCGCATACATTGTACTAGGCATACACACCACAAGTGGAGGACTACAAGGTATATATAAATTGCACACAATTTATACACTATACCGACAGGTAGTGCAAACCGAGCTCGAGGAGTTTTCGACTCTTAATGAATTGATTCCAGACGACGGAAAACTGGAACTAATTCAACTAGACAGTGACAATGATGACGAGCAAAAGACACATCTGTGGATTTAAATCCTGATCTCCCTTGCGGTGACCAGCTGCTCAGCTGAGTGAGTACGGAGTCGCATCCGCATTGTGAAAAATTGACTGAGATCAACCATGGTTCATGACTGGTTTGCACCTCGGACAGTATTAGCCTGTTAACGAGACGCTACTCAATCACTAAAACTACACGAAATTGTTAATCGCCTGGCTACTCGCGCTCTGCTGCTCTGAAGAGGCACCTGTTGTCTGGCCGCAGTAGCGGTATGCCTCTGTCTTAACGTAATTACTTTCAATCCACCGTCCTTCCGACAGATGTGTCTTTTGTTCGTCATCATCGTCAAGCCTTCAAATTTTATAATGCATAATGTTGCTTTATTCATCATCATCATCATCAGGATCCATGGGCCGAAGGCCCGTAGGTGTCCAATGCATATTTAATCATTTTTTTCCAAAGTCCTCGGTCTTGTGCTAATATTCCTAAGTTGTGCAGATCTTGTTTGCACCAATCTTCAATGTCGTCTGTCCACTCTCTGTTGGGTCTGCCCCTCCGTCCATTTCCATCCATAATTCCCATCATCACAGTTTTTATTTTTCTCTTGTCGTCCATTCTACATATATGACCAAAGAGACTTAGTTTTCTCTTTATTACTGTTTGCATTAGATCTGTCTTTATATTCAGTCTTCTCCGAACTTCCAAATTTGTCACCTTCATTGTCCAATTTAGGTGTAGTATCCTCCTATAGCAGTACATTTCAAATGCCAATATTTTATCCTGGTCCGTCTTTTTAATTGTCCATGATTCACAGGCATAGAGAGCTGTGCTAAACACACATGTTTTTAAGATATTTAATTTGGTCTTGTAACTGATTTGTTTTGTCTTCCATATGGTATTTAGTCCTGCCATGACTCCCTTCGCCTTTGCTATTCTTGCTTTTATGTCCCTTGTGCAATCATTGTTCCATGTTAGCAGACTGCCTAAGTACACAAATTCGGTTACATTTTCAATAACCTCCTCTTGCACTCTTATTTCCTTTTCAATTGTCTCTTTGCCAAATATCATTGTTTTTGTTTTGTCCACATTTATTGTTAACCCTGCACGTTTGGCCGATATGTGCAACCCATGAACACTTTCTTGCAACTTCTCGCAGCTGTTCTCTAATAGGTCAATATCATCTGCAAATCGTAAGTTGTTAATCTGTTCTCCTTGTACCGAGATTCCAGTTCCATTATCTTGGATCGTATCCATGACTCTCTCCAAGTAAGTAAAAGTAAGTTGCTTTATTAGCGAACTGAAAGTTACAGAATTCAAGAGTAAAATTGTGCTTCAGAGTTCGGTAATCGATATTTTCTCTTTTGCCAACAGTCGGCCAATCGTCTGGAGACGTCGTCGTGGGGGGGGGAGAAATCTGATTACATGGGGGGAATGCGTCATAGACGTAAGGGGTGATGGACGCCCCTGGCCCAGGCAGACCGCCACAGAATCAGTCGCTTTCTCTTGGGACATTTAAATAGCAGCTCAAGACCTACCCGTTTAAAGAATCTGACTGCCATTGATGCTATAATAATAATAATAATAATAATAATAATAATAATAATAATAATAATAATAATAATAATAATAATAATAATAATAATAATAATAATAATAATAATAATAATAATAATAATAATAATAATAATAATAATAATAATAATAATAATAACGCGGACGATGCCTGACATGGGACGTGACAGTGCCCGATACCTACGCCACCTCCCATGCACCTTGCCCACACATCCATCGGAGCTGGCGAAGCCGCGGAACATGCAGTTCTGATCAAGAGGGCGAAATACGCAACCATCACCAACACCCATACCTTTGTGGCGATCGCCTTGGAGACGGGCGGATCTTGGAGCGGTGAAGGTCTACAGTTCGTTGTGGAGCTGGGAAGCCGGATATCGGACTCAACGCGCGATCCACTGGAGACATCGTATTTGTTCCAACGGATTTCAGTGGCCCTGCAATGTGGAAATGCCATTTGCCTTTCCAGGACACTGCCACCTCTGTCTGAGTGACGCTAAGATGGCGCTTCAGATAATTTAATCATTATTGTTAGATATAATGATAATAATAATAATAATAATGATGATAATAATAATAATAATAATAATAATAATAATAATAATAATAATAATAATAATAATAATAATAATAATAATAATAATAATAATAATAATAATAATAATACAACATGGACAACACTCACGAGTGCGGAACCACCAACCGGATCTACAGCTCATCGTCAAAGAGAATGGGACAGCCGTTGGATAAATAAGGCGTGGATAACTTTGCACGATTCTGCGAACAATGCACTGGACCGGGCTCGTCTCTTAGCTTCTCGGGCACCACACGCGGGAGACTGGTTGCTAGCTCCTCCGGTCACTGCATTGGGCCTCCGCTTGTCCGATGAAGTGATACGGATCGCGGTTGGAATTAGACTTGGAACGACTCTGTGCGAACCACATATGTGTCAATGTGGCGAGAGAGTTGACGCCAGAGGACTCCACGGTCTTGTCTGCAGAAAAAACGCCGGCAGACATCAACGGCACAACATGCTCAACGATGTCATATGGAGATCATTTGGAAGAGCAAATATCCCTTCTCAGAAGGAACCGTTGGGCCTCACCAGAGAGGACGGCAAGCGACCTGACGGCGTGACGCTTATCCCGTGGTCATGCGGAAGGTGCCTCACTTGGGATGTGACCGTTTCGAACACATATGCAGCGTCACATCTGGCTGTAACATCAACCGGAGCAGGTGAGGCCGCAAACCGGGCAGCCGCCGCCAAAAGATCCAAATACGACACAATCACCCGAACTCATGCTTTTGTAGCGGTTGCAGTGGAGACGAGTGGTGCATGGAGTTCCGAAGGATTGGATTTTGTGTTGGAACTGGGACATAGGCTGACGGATTCAACTCAGGACACGCTTGAGACAAGCTACCTGTTTCCAGGGACGTAACTAGCGTTGGGCTTCGGGGGGCTTAAGCCCCCCCAAACGAAGTTGAAGCCCCCCCAAACAAGTCAAGCCGTTGTATGCTTACGGCTAAAATTCGTATGAACACTGTATAAATGTTGCCATGTTCAAGGTTTAAGCCCCCCCAAACGAAAAATCCTAGTTACGTGCCTGCCTGTTTCAGAGACTGTCGATAGCTGTCCAACGCGGGAACGCCATCTGCTTCTCGTCGACCTTTTCACGATAAATTGTTCACTGAGTGACGCTGAGATGGCGCTTCAGATTATTTAATCATTATTGTTAAATATAATAATAATAATAAATAATAATAATAATAATAATAATAATAATAATAATAATAATAATAATAATAATAATAACAACAACAACAACAACAACAACAACAACAACAACAACAACAACAACAATAATAATAATAATAATAATAATAATAATAATAATAATAAATAGAAATAATAATTATTACTGGAAGTAATAACTTAATTATGCTAACCTAATTATATGACTTTGGATTTCGTGACGTCACGTACCTCATTATATGCAAATTTATTATACTCAAACCCGAACGACGTCATACAACTCACACGGAACAAACGTCATAAACATATCATTTATCTGTAGTTGGTTAAATGTTCCTATGGAGCATTGTTCATAACTCCGCTCTACTGGTCATAACTCTGCACTATTGTTTAACATCATATCAGGAAAATATCGGCTGCAAATATTAGCCGCATTGCTGATCTAGAGGTTGACCGACGCGCGGGGTTGAGTTTTGTCACTCTAAACCAACACGCTTTGATCGTGGATGTTCATTTCATTCCTCGGTGAGGCGGTATTGGTGAAGTTGTTAAGGTAACAGATATGGCTCCTTGTAATTTAAAGAAGACGATACAGAAGTAATGTAATCTCTGTCTCTGTCTGTCTGTGTGTGTGTGTGTGTCTCTGTCTCTGTCTCTGTCTCTGTCTCTGTCTCTGTCTCTGTCTCTGTCTCTGTCTCTGTCTCTGTCTCTGTCTCTGTCTCTGTCTCTGTCTCTGTCTCTGTCTCTGTCTCTGTCTCTGTCTCTGTCTCTGTCTCTGTCTCTGTCTCTGTCTCTGTCTCTGTCTCTGTCTCTGTCTCTGTCTCTGTCTCTCTCTGTCTCTGTCTCTGTCTCTGTCTCTGTCTGTCTGTCTGTCTGTCTGTCTGTCTGTCTGTCTGTCTGTCTGTCTGTCTGTCTCTCTCTCTCTCTCTCTCTCTCTCTCTCTCTCTCTCTCTCTCTCTCTCTCTCTCTCTCTGTCTCTCTCTCTGTCTCTCTCTCTCATTAGCGTCGCCACGGGGAGGGGCACAAATGGAGCAGCTGTTCCCATCCCGGCGCAGACTGGGTCGCGGGGTTAACAGTGCAAATGCGACTAGAGCAAATATCGGGTGATCCTCCCCCATGTAGTTGACACGTCCTTCCATTAGGTTTTATATCAGCTTCAGTGGTACTAGTCGGGCTGCGCCCGAAGTCCTGTACACCCAATGCAACATGTGTAGAATGAATAACCAACCCCCGCCCCAATATTTTGGACAAGTTTACGCCAGCGCTCCCCGAAACCCTACTCGAGCTAGATATCGAATACACCCATAATTAACTTTTCCCGCCATGTGGTCAGTGGTGCCAGACCGTCACTACAGGCTATAATTAATCAATGTCATGCTGGCTAACTCAGAGGTTTTCAAACTGTGGTCCGCGAACCAAGAGGGGTCCGCGAAGGATATGGCGGGGGTCCGCAAGAGTATTCTGAAAATATTTATGAATGATTAACACTGCATGATTTTAGCATTGTAACCGAAATTGTAACCGAAAACTTACACATCGCCACTCAGATCAGCATTAACAGCACGTGTTTTCAAATTCATACACTACTTGTAAGCAAGCTTGTATTGTGGAAATAGTCTACCGGTAATTTTGTTTAAATTTTAAGTGATAAATTTTGCGTTTTAAATGCTTGGGTCCGCGAGGTATGCGGCTTATGCCTAGAAAAAAATAAGGTGTCCCTGGTCCAAAAATTTGAAAACCTATGGGCAAACTGTCAACTGACGATCCGGTGCCATCACGTCAAGTACAAGCTCGATCAAGAAAGCAAACGAAATGTCATAATGACTTATTTTAATTATTTGAAATGAATAATAATTATTAATTATTCTTTATTTTACATATTTTGATTCAAAATCCAGAGGCAAATATCCCCTTGCCCCAACGTGCGGGCGCCCATGGCGATAGTGTAGTGGTTAGCGTGATGGACTGTCAATCGAGAGGTCGGGGGTTCCAATCCCTGCTAAGGCAGACAGTTCGAGATTTCTGCTCCACCTGCGCCCCCTAGCCAACGCGGCTATAATGACTAACTGACCTACACAATACACTGTCTGCACACTTTCGTTGGGAAGATGAGACGGCGGGTGAGAGAACTGGCCAGTGGCCACTGCAGTGATGGGCAATAGGCATATAGTTAACTAAAAAGTTGCTAACTTTTAGTTTAACTAATTTTTTTTAGTTAAGGATGAAGTTTAACAAAAAAAAATTAGTTTAGTTAAAACCATAGTTTAACTAAAAAAAATTAGTTGCTAACTAAAAAGTTTAACTAAAAAAATTCAGCAATATGCAACTATTAATTTTTTCCACAATAAACATTGAACATTGAAATGTGGATATGGAGGAAGATGCTGAGAATATCTTGGACTGAGAAAAGAACGAACGAATCAATACGAGAGGAGATTGGAGTTGAGAATGAAGAGTCGTTAAAACAAACTGCGACAAGAATGAAGCTAAGGTTCTTTGGACATGTTATGCGATCTGATGGTCTGGAGAAGGAAATGATGCTGGCGTGCGGTGAGGGGAGGAGAAGACTGGGTCGCCCAAGGAGGAGATGGATGGATGAGATACAAGATGTAACTGGCATGAATTTGGCGGAATTGAGAGACTTGTCATCGAATAGGAGACGGTGGAGTGTGTTCACCAGGACGATCGCTAGAGCTCCACGAGCTGCCAGCACAAGGTGACAAGGTGAAACATTGAACACTGCCAACAAAAAACATTTTAACACTGCATGGTTTTAGCATTTTCAAATTCATACACTACTTACAGTAGGCCTGTAACTGTATGCCAGAACAGTACGTACACATTGCATAGTTTGAAGGTGAAATTGTCATTGATGCTCTGCATTACTACAGTTCACTTAACCTCTGTTATTGTGAAAATGTTTGTCGTAAATAGCTGGAAAAAAGTTGGAAAAAGTTTAACTACTTTTTTTAGTTTAGTTAACTAATTTCCAAAATCAGTTGCCAACTTTAGTTAAACTATTTTATTTTAGTTGGAAAATAGTTTTAGTTTAACTAAAAAAATTAGTTTAGTGCCCATCACTGGTGGCCACCCGCCTTCATATGCCGAGGCTAAGAAAATGAAGTCGCTAACACTTTATACCCATTGCTGCCTCTCAGGCTAGCTCAAGGGATTGACCTTTTCATAGATCTACAGTAACTGTAACGACGCTGTCATAGGAAAGATGGTCAGCGTCACCACAGTATAAATGTAATTATTTATACTGTGGCGTCACCTTTCTTCTTTATCCAGGCTTGGGACGGGCACGGTGGGGCACCACCCGAATTCGGCATTGGCGGAGTTAATTACAATTTTCACTATGATTATTTCTATCCACTTGTAATGCTCTTTTTTCGTGCACAGTCTATTACCATTTTTTATTTCGATATTTTTTCTGCGACCACGAATTTTATATCCGTAATTACTGACCTACTCACATACTTCTATTCACTGACATCTAGTGACTGAAACTAGAAAGGGCAGGTAAATAAACAAGACATTAATATGGCAAAGATAATGCGATGTAAGTGCAAAAGCGTTATTTTTATAACGAAAGCAAGTCTATCGTTTTTGCTTATCTGTTGCCAAGTGTCCTTTTGTCTTAAATTTGTCTGTAGTTAAGTCTAGTTAGAGGACTTTTGCTTACGTGTCAAATATCCACGTATATGACGAAGCCACAAATAGCGGAGATATTTTAGGCCAATGCAATTATGGTATACAGTGCAGTCAATAAGTTGCTGTTGTTGTTTTTGTGATCGTTGTCAACATGAATATTCATTTATAGAGCTCTTGAAACAATGGAATTGTATTATGTGTCAAATTACATTTCTTTCTGGCGGTTGTTTATCGTTTATAAAAGCCTGTACTGTTGCATATTAGGCTTGCTATGGTCTTTGTCACTGTTCTTGCACAGTTACATTTTATTGTGCAATTAAAGGGTGTGCAGACTTGCAGAGGTTTTGGTTTGGGATCTGCTTTCTCATAAAAGGACTCTCTTAGAAATGGGTGAAGTATTCTGAATGTATTATTGGACTCTTTCTCTCCCAAATAAGCTGTGAACTTTTCTTAAATGAAGCTGGCAATAGGAAGAGGGTGTCGCATAAATTTGTTATTGTTTATAGAGACAAATATGCTAAAGCTCATCAGATAAATGCAAAAACAGTTGCAAGAATTTTGCCATGGACAAATGATAGACAGTTTTTAAAACCAGCAAATGTTCCTGATTAAGTTCTTGGCTATTTCAGATAGCCAAGTCATGGGTTTCAACCCCTTGAAGTAACTGCTTCTCAATTACTGCTCTACCTTCCAGGGCAGTGAAGAATGTAATAAATTTGCAATAATGAGCTGATGACATATTAACTTTATATTAAGAATTACACTTGCACATTTGCATTGGCTAATTGGGAATCGCTCAGCAATCCACATATTCTTATATACTGATGGGCTAAGTTTTAGACTTTTATAATAATTATTTGTCTTTATTTGGTGGATTTGCTGTTAAAACTTGTATCAGAAACCATGACTTCTATGTTTGAAACATCTTTAAGCTGACTGTCTTCCTGGTTGGACTTTGTAGTGTTGTGTGGATCAGTTACTGCTGCTGTATTGGATTTCGCAGCTGCCGAATTGTATATTATCACCATATTTGTGAAACCTGTCCACTCTTGGTTGTCGACTTTCATTCATCCATTTAATGCATTCGGAGCATTTATGTAGCACCTCTCCAAGATAGCTACTTGGACGCGCTCCCAGGCCAACCCCGGGGTAAATGAAGTTTTCAAGTATTTATATTTTGTGGAAATGTGAAATTTATGATGCTGAGCAGCTGGCCAAAAACAAACCTTAAAGTAACAAACACTGAGTACATAGCAGGGACAGAGATCAATTAACCCGTGTACCTACTACAGGTAGGTAGTAGTTTTAAGAGCCTGTCCTAAATCCAAAGGACATGGCAGAAACGAAGGTCAGTTAGAACCCTTCCTTGCACACCAGAAACAGTTCTGACTACAATGAGATCTCTTCACTTGTTGGGAATAATGCACACTGCATGCTATCCAATCCATATTCATGTAATAACTGAGTTTAATAATAGTTGAGTTTAATAAATGCCCCAGGAATCCCATCGATCGCTGTCAGTGAATGTGAGCGCGAAGTCTTTGACTTGCTAAAATCAGAACGAAAGCATAATTTTTCACGTAACCTTGCTCCAGAATCGGTACTTCATGAGCAGAAAACTAACTGTATGGGTGGGGACCACATTACCAAAACATCTTCAAAGCCTAGAACACTGTACGAAATCTGTTTTAAACTGCCCAACGTTGAAAAGTAGATTTGGATTCTAAATCGATGTGGAAGTAAGAGAATTTTATAAGCAATGCTGAAGCAGTATTTTATCTTTGGGCACTTAGCTTAAACTGAAGCTGCATTGTAGGCTTATACACTGTGATGATGTGTTCTTGATATATGAAATACCAGTTACTGCATTTTGTTTTTTGAAAACAGAAGCAGCATTTAAAAGGCAAGCATAGATCTGTGTGTATGAAATTACATACTGTCAGGCTTCTATGTGCACTGTCTGTTGACTATTGACTAGTCATAAAAATTTCCATACTGCCAGGCTGGCAGGCCCCTATGTACACTATCTTGTCAATGCTATTGACTACTCAGACTTGCTCATGTTGATCATCTCAATGTGTTAGACTTGTGACCACACAATGGAGAACCTTCCTGTCTGTAGGGTGATTATCCAGCCTGCTCTGGAGAACTTGTTTGTTTTTGACTGAGCTTTCTGCCATCATCATCAGGTTCAGAATAATGCTGTCAGTGAATTGTCATGGTTTTACACAAGGAAGAAGTGCAGAGTTAGTTTATGTAGCATGTTTTATGGTGCATTGGGTGTGGATTTTGATGAACGTCTGTTCTACTCTGGGTCCCTCGGTCTGTTTTATGGTTTTCAACTTGAAATGGAACTTAGTACAATCTGTCTTGTTGAAATTGTGTCGATTGACCATCTGTGATTGCCTTGATTTAACTCATTAGATGTTGATTAGTATAGAGCTTATGATAACGGTTATTTTTATAGATAAGTAAACATTGGTTATCAAGCATGTGGTGGTCATCATTAATCTTTGTTGCTTTTCCATGCTCAGTTTTATAAGCTGGGCGTTTATCAATCATTTTTTTATCAAGTATTTTTATCCTTAGTATGACACGTTGTTTTGCATATTGTTGTGTGTATGGATATGATAAATATTTCATGCATTGTTCCTGATGCTGAGAGATGTATTGCATATCTGCATAATATGCATGTATTTAGGCACATTCATTCTCTGTTACCTGTTCACATTAGAGCTTAGTCACATATGTGTTGGAGTCGTTGCAGGAAAGTTTGTTTGAATTGGAAATGTATACATAACTGATCACATTACGTTGTACTACATTTTAAAGTTGCATTCCAGCGCTCTAGTGCTGTCACCTTCCAAAGTATTTTCTGTCTGTCAGTACTTGACGATATTTAACCAATCCAGACTTTTTGTTTTTTGGTCATGAGGGATCATATCGTAATTTTAATTATAATCGAGTGCTTATAAAAGCGCCATACAATGATTCAGAGGTGGTCCCCGACTCTTGAAAGTCAGTGCTGGTGCTAACAAATAAAATGAATTTCATGCTTTTCTGGAACAGGGGAAGAGAAAGGCTGATGAGCTCTAGCCTCCTGTGGAAGATGGTTCCAACTAGAGTGGCCAAAAATGCAAAGCTTTTAGATTGAGCAGTGACTCTGCACATGCAGGGACAAGTCCCTTGGTGGCCGAGCGGAGATTGGAGCCATGAGGGAGTGACTAGACCGAGGTGCAAGAGGTCCTGAGATATGAAGGAGATACCCCACCAAGACAGTTGTGCATAAGAGTTAAAATTTTGAACTGGATTCACTGGGGCACAGGAAGCCAGTGTAGGGGGTCCTGATTGAAGGCAGCTATGCAGACAAACTTTGGGAGACCACCAATAAAGTGGGCAGCAGCTGTAAGTATTGATTGGAGCTCGAACGGTTTAGTGAGGAGAGACCAGCGTAGATGGTGTTGCCAAATTCTACCCTAGTACAGATCAGCTCATGGACGAGAGCAGTGATGGTGTGAGGGGAGAGCGAGCGGGTGATGGATGCTGTCAAGTTGAATGGCGGATGGTGCGGAGTTGGATAATATAATAATAATAATATTAATATAAATAATAAATATACATATATAAATATGGTTGTTATTATTGTTAATTAATAAATTAATTAACTGGTTGATATTTAGCTGTTCCAGGTGTTGTTAATGCCTCCAGATGTTTCTTCTCTCTTGAAGGATTACACTTAACTTTGTATAAACATAATTTAAAGAAACATAGTACATGTAGTAATCAGAAGCAAAATTAAAGTGATTTTCAGTATAGCTGTTGAAGGCCAGCAGATGGTATGATTAGCATGAACTGGCCAACCACTGCCTCTGTAGGACTGAAGGCTGTTATTCTAACCGGGTTGTCCAATATTGACAAGGTGCTTCAGGTGGTTTGGTGCAAACATACAGCTGAGTACTACGTATACCTTGAGCAACATCAAAGAACGCCAGGTTGCTGGAGATTAGGTTCAGCATCATAGTTTGCATGAGCTTAAGTGGGCTGCTAATTTAAGTGCTATGGCCTGTGCTTGTAAACGATGCTGTATTAAGTTATTAGGATTTTGCTTTCTTAGGCAGTTTAGCCTTGGCTTGGTTTAGTTATGCATCCTTAAATCTCAGGAAATTAGTTACACTTGTTTTCTTTAGAAATGAACAATTTTTTAGCAGAGAAGGTAAACTTGCAAGGCATTGTGAGAGCAGACATTTTTCCTTAAATTTTCACTTGAGTAATTGGCTTTACCTTGAAATATAGTAGTTAATCGTATAGTTGTAATGTATCGTATAGTTGTTAACTTTTATATATTTCTCATTGCTTAGTAGTTGTCAAATACAATGGTATGTCTTAAGCTTGACTTTGTTAAGCATTTAACACTTTCATGAGGGTGTAACATCTTACGAGAGGGTGTAACATCTTACCCTAGGTGTGAAATCAGTGAGCCCTATATAGCTGGTGTGCTATATGTGTGTTTTACAGATAGGAATGTATAATGTCATGTGACACAGGTGTATCTTTATATAGCACCTTTCATGAGCCTTGTTTAAGTTCTGTCTTTGAGGCATTGGACATATGGAAAGGTGCTACTTGCCGTGCAGTATGTGGCCACGGTCGGGTGCATTTGCAGAGATCATGTGTATTCTCCTATGTTTACTGCCATAAGCTGCATTTTCGATTTTGTCAATTGCCACAGTGAACTGATTTATTGATTTACCAAATGCAGGCATGAAATGTTGTTACTTACATTGAGATGTTATCAGTATTCAACACAAAGTGCATATCATAGTGATGCTCTGGAAGTAGGACAGAAGAGTTGTTTGGCTGGGATTCTGCTGTCGTTCTTCTTATGTTTATGTCTATGTTTCCTCGACTCTGTCTGTCTTTCTTTGTAACTGTGGCTCTTCTGATCCCTCATTGTTGATGAAGGCGTGCGTACGAGAGAGGGTATTTAATATAGCTCACTTGAAGTACGTCACAGTGCCACTACATTTCAGAACTCGCTTCTCTTCCAGCCCCAAAGCTACCATTGCCTTGGATTTTATATGTTCCATGGTTGCTTTGATGTTTGTGCTGTTCTCTTACTTACCTTGCTTAAGTTTTCTTGAGTCGGCACAATGCTTTTACTTAATTATTTGTGATGTTTTGTTTCAGGGAACGATTGTGAGTGCTGTCGCTTGTGTTATGTCTCTTTCTTATGGATAACCAAGCTAGTAGCAGTACAGACGACAGCGGTGCATCTGTAAGACGAACACCTGGTAAGAAAGGATCGCATACGACCGATCCAAGTCCACTGGCGAACGCTGATGCTTCCAGCTCATCAGCGGCTGGTCCAGATTCTAACAACAGGCTGTGTCGTAGCGCTAGCAAATGGTAACGTGTCGCTTTGTTTCATTTCTGTTTTTAAGGTGTGTCGTGGATCCCAAACTTAATTCAGCTTAGGAAATACCTCAATATAACACAACCTAATCATAATAAAATACTGTCCGTGATATGGCTCCCAAGTAGCATTGTAATGAATTTCTGGTGTACTCCTGTAGCATCACATATCGAATGTCTAGCGTCAATTGATGGTGCTAAGGAAATATGCATGAAGTGCTAATACTTAAGGATCTTGGTTAGTGATAATCATGCAGGAACTTAAACCTACCCCCTATGCTGAGTCATTATCATTATTACGCATTTATTAAGCACCACTGTCTCGATGACCAAGCATCAGTCGATGACACTGAGTCCTTAACTCGCTGCTGCGAGTTAAGGACTTGCTCAAGGTCTCTTCAGAGTAACCATTTCAGGAGGCTCGAACTGGTACTCTCCACATTACAAGGCAAGTGCTCTAACCAGTCGGCTAACAATGAGTGTGGGTGAGTGTGCCTCCAATTGACTCCCATAGTTTTTTCTTTCAAAAACTGAACTTTCAGGATACAGAGTGGACATCCCGTGAACTGTGGTATAATGTTCCTATTTACTGCAGTGTCCTGGGAGTTCATCTAAAGCAGAGATCTATGTTAAATGTTTTTAATGGTGATGACAATATTTCCAGCAAGTGGCGGGCCAGGGTGCCACAGGCACTTGAGCAAAATTGGGTATGGGTCTGGAAGGGGGCTTGTTGAGCCCATCCCCAGAATTTTTTTCACACAACCAAATCTCAAGTGGTGCATGTTTTAGTATGCAAATTGTCAAAATAGGCTTATAAAATCTTAACTTTTAGCATTTGTTAACAGACAACCAACCGGAAACCAGACACTGAGATGTGAATGTGAGCAAAGGTAATAAAGTAACGTCATTAATCAAAAACCTCTGTAGCGAGGATTTGGTATTGACTGGCCTCTTGCTTGCACAGCTATTTGATTTAGCTTCATACGGAGTGAAAAATGACAAATTTGAACTTTTATTCTCAAATTGTGAAGTCTTTAGGCAAGGCTCCGCCGCTCCGTGGGTCAGAAGAACGTCGTCGGCAGGCCAGAAATGGCCTGCGGGCCGAGCTTTTGACGCCCGTGATCTAGGGGCAGTGCACTGTTGGATGAATTTACCTGTGTGGAATGATATCAAGTTTTCTAATGGCTGCATTTGTGTCTGTCATGTGTCTGTGTGTCTTTGTGTCTGTCTGTCATGTGTCTGTCTGTCTTTGTGTCTGTCTGTCTTTGTGTCTGTCTGTCTTTGTGTCTGTCTGTCATGTATCTGTCTGTCATGTGTCTGTCTGTCTTTGTGTCTGTTTGTCTTTGTGTCTGTTTGTCTTTGTGTCTGTCTGTTTTTGTGTCTGTCTATGTGTCTGTCTTTGTGTCTGTCTGTCTCTGTGTCTGTCTGTTTTTGTGTCTGTCTGTCTTTGTGACTATCTGTCTTCATGTCTGTCTGTCTTTGTGTCTGTCTGTTTTTGTGTCTGTCTGTCTTTGTGTCTGTCTGTCTTTGTGTCTGTTTGTCTTTGTGTCTGTCTGTCTTTGTGTCTGTCTGTCTGGTTCATGCAGTGGGTTTGAGGATAGGGTTTTATTATCAGCACGCACCATGTTGATGGCTTTTTGGTGCTACTGATATGACCGTTATCAAACTATTTAATCTTTCCAATCTAAAATTAATTAATCGTTTTGGCTTATATTTTTGTCTTGTTTATCTTTTGTATTGCGGTTAAGGAGAATGACGCGCAGAGAAACCACTGGACCCTATTGTTTTATTTTTCAGTTGGGATGTTTTAAAATTGGTTTAGCTTGCTTCAAATCTCGCTTCCTGCTTGTGGAAAAATGATGGACACTTGGCTCCACCGGTGGTGTGGATTTAAGAAAACTTAGGCCTCTGTGATCTGAGGGCTAGTTTGATGCATGGTTTGACTTTTCTTAAACATATAGTTTTATTGTACCATGCTGCAGTTACTTAACCGAAGCTCAAGCTTTTTTTCGTGCCACAAGAACAGTGCAGAACTTGCTATTTCTCACTGGCTTTCTAACGTCTGGTTATGATAGGTATAAGACTGAAGCATCACCTGGTGACTAACTAATCATGCCTCAGACTTGCATTTCTCTGTGACTCTGTATGCATAAAAAGTTTCATAATAATAATAATAATGATAATAATAATAAAAAAAATGATTATCCACTGGATCTTGATGAGTTCTAACCATCCCATAATGTTTTTCTTATATTCACCGGATACGTTTTTTTAATTCCTGAGGGATCTGAGGTACCTCGGGCCAAAAATATAATAATAAAATATCATAAATAAAAAATATCGTAAACGTTTATTTAATATTTTTATTATTTCTATTACCTATTCTCTTGTATCTGGTTGCGGTGTGCCAACCAGTTTGCCTAATAAACGAATATACACACATACACAATAATAACTTAATAACTTCGTAATAATAGCAGTATAGCTTACTTTTAAATGTTGTCAAGTTATTTTTCTGCTATGAATTGCAGTTTGGCTTCAATTCGACTTTGTTGATGTTTGTAGCGAATTCTTACAGACGACTTCTTCAGACACATTTGAAAACTGGTTGCCGTTAAACTCATCTTCCTTGCAAGTCGCTGCAAGTACGGGCTTTGCCTTTTCTGTCGACTCTGCTAGCCAGACGGTGGACAGGTCGGACGTGGCATTTGAGAGAGAACTCGACAGAGCGGCTGAAGAGGAAATCTCCGCTTGGCGTTTGCCTTTCAGTCGAAATGAAAATTCAGTTGATGATTCCATGAAATATCGTGTTGGCCTTCCGACGAATAAACGCAAATACTCCGACACGTTAGACAATCCGAAGTCTTCCGGTTCGGAAGCGGACAGATCTCCGACGAAGAAGTTGAATTCGAACTTTGCGCCCGTCTCTGCGTCGGCGTTTGGTCTGCGTTTCTCTTCAGTGCCTTTGCCCGACTCTTCGGAAAGCCGAGACGTCTGCTTGGACTCCGAGGACGAGACTTTAGAGTTTGAGTCATCTGGCCGTTTAGATCTTCAGAGCGTTGGGTACGACCGGAGATCTTCTGAAGCGGAACCGGCCTACCAGGGCGGTCAGTATTCACGAGCCGATTCTACGTTCTGGAAGAACTTCGGAAGCAGCCTGCCTCCTCCGTCTGTGGCTGTCGACCTTTCTGTATCCAGAGGTTTCTCATTTGGCCAGCCACTGGTCCCAGAAGTTTTTACGGTGCAGTCAGCAGAAGGTCGTGCAGGCAATAGTTTCAGGTAGGATTGACTTATATCTATACATGTATCTATGTTGGCTGTTTATTAAGCAAGGTAGGACTACACAGGGCAGTGTTTAATCTAGACACCTTTTGGGGGAAATTCCCCTCCTCCAGGATTTATGTGTTTCCTCCCAGAGAAAAAAGGTCATCAAATTTTTCTGAGGTGAATTCCTAAAAAAAAGGTCGTGAAGTTTTTTTAATGTGAAATTCCAAAAAGGTCATCGAATCTTTGAAGATGGATGAAATTACCATGTCGAAATTCTGAAATTTTGTTGCGACTGCCCTTTGGACGCTCGTTGGTTCCCCACAAACCTTGTTTCCCCCCCAGAAGAGGGACTAGATTAAACACTGTACACAGGGCCAGTACATTGTTTGCATAGTAGCCAATCTGATGAAAAAAACACGTGCTTTGGGACAGAGTCACTGTTTATAAAGTCTTGCTTTAAGTCATTATACAGATTTAGGATGTAATTGTAATTAGTAACTTCTATTGTGCTGGAGTCTAATGCACAAGGCATCAACCGATGACACACCAAACAACTGACAGATCGTTATGTTGATGAGGATGTGAGAATTGAACCCTGAACCTTAGTTATTTAATCACAGGATAAGGATGCTACCAGTAAGACCACTGTTCCTTGCTAGAGTACTAATTACTATGCAGATTTATGTAATTTTATATGCATTGCATGTACCAAAATACCTGTGATCTTATCCGATTGAATCTTATAGTTCGTCTGTATTATGGTAATGCATGAGATGTCCGCTTATCTGATTGTGTCTGTCCATAGAGTGGTCAGTTGAGGAGGTCAGTGATAGAAAGAGGAAGGAGAGTGAACCTGAATAGGATAATATCACTGATGTAGGTAGGTCTTGAACCAAGATTAGAACTAGAGTTGAAAGGTCAATTTGTTCACCCGTTAATGTACATTGCAATTGAGACCATTTTCTGTTGCATTCCAGATTATTTAAATTCATACGAATATTTTTGGTTCTTTCTAGGCAAGTGGAAAACACATTTTCTCCTGCCTTCAGTTCATCTGCCATAGATTATTCAATTTCGATTGGCCTTGATAACGAGACGATTACAATGAGCAACCAACCTACATCAGCCGGTGGTCAGCCAGTGCAAGATGCGGCTGCTGAGACAAGCAATGATGCCTCAGGTACAGCAGATTTATTCTTGGAGTAGTTGGTTAATGTGTGATTGTGTCGAGTTAGACTGTCTTCAGCAGCTCTTATGCTAAGGTAAGATAAGGTGAACTAAGGTATGGGAAGATAAGGTGAGGTTTGGCAATGTAAAATAGAGCAAAGCAAGGTAAGGTTAGTTGGGACAAGGTAAGGTAAAGTAGGTCAAGGGAAGATTATTCCCTTGGGAAGGTATGGCTAGGTATGGTAAGATGAGGTATTGTGAGCTAAGATCAATCTGGTTGAAATTCCAGCAGCTTATTCGAAAGCTACAGGGAGATGACCCATGAGAGAATGCAGTCTGGAAAAGCAAGTTTCAAGAATGATATATGTGCTATATATGTGCTGTAAGAGAGTTCTGCATGCAGCTTGATTACCGATAACCCATCTGTATTTGGAAAACAATCTCGGTGATACAGTCACTTGAGCAGGCAGTGTCAAATTCAAATTAATGTAGCAGGGCTTGAAAGAATTCAAAGTGTTATTAAAGTTATCCTGGTTTGCAGCTGACTTTCCTGCTGCGTCAGAAGCTAATGCAGTGATGGTTTCTCTTACTTGGGGGTTTATAGATGACTCAGGCCAGAGACTTTAGAAGTTATAGTTATTGACACTTGTGCATGTGTGGAGTATACTTGAAACCAGTGAAACCAGGGCACTGGTCAGAGACACGAAAGCAGAGAATAGAACGTACGAAAAGGTCTGGATCCTTAATGTAGTAGTGGTGGCCAAGGTTGTGGTAGCAAGTGAACTGAACCAAGTAACATGATTATATGTTTAATAATCATAAAGCCGATATTGTAATTGCAAATTTATATAGCACCACTTCAACAGAGACTTATCAGAGGTGCTCTCAACCTAACACAATGAAACCACAATCGAACAGAATGGTCTTCAAGCACTTGCGGAAAGAGCAATAATATGCCCAGAAACTACACGTAAAAGCAATTTGAATTGTCATTAATTGTCTTTGGACAGAAGTTTATTTCCTGATAGGTACGTATAGCATGCGTTAAAAAAATAACAGTCATTTATGACTTCTAAGATAAATATGATGCTAAAGAATTATGAGGATTAGATCAGTATGTTATGCAGTTAGTGAAACTGTGTCGACTGTCATGGCAGTGATGTTGTGAGTTGGATCCGTAACGATATGCACTCTTCAGGTAGGTTGAATAATTGAATTTGGAGCAGTAAACACAATGTCTCAGAACTTACCTTAGCTGACCTTACTCCATGCTTTGGTTAAAGTTCATTCTTGTGTGCCAGAATTACGGCTTGAAATCACCTTATATATATGCATATATATACATATGTCTAAATACTTCCTGTGGAATATTACTGAGTATATATTGGTTATTTGCCTCATGCATTATTACAGTAAACAGCTTTGTATTCTGTTGGTTTCCTGTGGTCTGAAGGTCATTGTAAATTATTGTCTGATGGAACTGTTGGGGTTTAAAAAAATCTGTTTTACAGCACTAATGTGCGTATGTCGGATACTGATGTGGTATAGCTGTTAGTTGAAGAACATTTGTGTATACATATCTTTTTCTGAGCATTTACAAGCTGTTCATTTGTCTCAGTGTTAACCTCATGACTGTGTAAATGCTAGAGATGTACGATTCATCCAGAGCATTTATATAGCGCCTTTAAAAGTATCAAGTGCTTGCTGTAAAGAAGCAATAATATAATCTATCTATCTGTCGGATTTATATAGCGCCCCTTCAAGGAATCTACTCGGAGGCACTCAGTAATAAAAATATATTCATGTTTATTGACAAACTGCAGGAAGTAACGTTGAAACATATGACAGTACAATCATCAAGATCTTATCACGTCTTGGCAGTCTGTTAGGTGCCTGCTCATTTTACCTGCCCCTAGGGAGTGGAAGGCTGAGTCGACATACAGGGAGTTTACGGGTATCAAACCGGGTCTTTCAAGATCTTGTGTTCTTCGAGCAAGAGTGTTTCCGTTCATCTATCCCCCTCCCCAATGTGTTGTTAAAGGCTGACTGTCTTCGCTTTTTTCCACTTGCACTTTAATGTGCATGTCTTGCATTTTCTTTTATTGACTCTTTAATTGGCATCTGTCTGATAGAAACATCCTCAATTTTCTTCATGACTTCGTCGGATACAGAGTCCGAAGAAAGAGAAGTCACACGACTTCAAGGTCAGAACTCCATTTTGTTTCGCCTTGCTTGTCTACTACGCTTTGCTCTTAATGTCTAAACTCGATTGCATTCTAGCGCTAGCGTCTTCTGCTCGACGGAGTCGGTGAGGTCTTCTGTTTTGTTCGTTTTTCTAGCGCTTCTGGAAGCGAGAGGATTGTCTTCGCAGTTTCTTGGTGGATTCAGTTCCAGAATGCATCACCTGAATGAGAGAGCAGCGGCCTCTGCTGCCACTGGTAAGCTATTACCAGTTATGAACAGTTTCAGCATAGCGTTCTTGTCCCAGGGTTATGGCGAAATTCAACCAGATCCTGCCGGATCTGAGATCTGGCACCTCTAGATGAGCAATTAATAATTGCACATGAGTAATGCAGGAGGTGCCAATTTCCTGCTCTTTGGCCCTTGAGCTGACAATGGATGAATCCTGGATGCAGGGTCAGTGCATTGCCATTTACTTCCCAGCTGATGCTGGCACCAAATTGTACTGTTTTGTGATAGAAACAAGTGGCCAGGGTGATGAGCTTGCTCAATTTCTGATTATTTATTTATTAAGGAGTATTATGTAACGTTACTCCATATCAGGCCACCATGTGACACAACATGTTCTGATAAATAAGAACACTGAAACTCTTCTTAGCATGAGTTTTCATGTTAAAACTTGACACGTGCTTTGCTAAATGCATTTTGCAGGTAAACAGGTTCAGGAAATACTGCAGAGACTTGAGTCTTACAAAGATGAGGACGAGCTGCTTGCGGCTCTCATTGAACTCTGTCAGGTAAATTAACAGATAAATTGACTCAAAGAGTTTTGTATCTTTTCATACAATTAACTTGTTTACTGACCTACTCTTTGTGAACACCTAGTGTTAATAATTTTCCATGCCACTTTCAGAGTACCTGGCTGACTTATGGTTTCTGGCTGAAGACATCCAGTTCAATCTGAAAATGTAATCTATAAAAATTTATGGCATCATTACGATAAAGCAAACGGCATCAATTAGTCCTTGCTTTGAATTAAAATTAACATTCTTTTCTAGAATTGCTATTTTTTTCTTTGTGGGAAAATTGAAGATGGTTGGGAGATGGTAAAATCAAAATCCTTTGGGGAAATGTTATGTGGGTAATGGGAAAGTGAAAGATGTTTGGGAGATGGTAAATTCAACATCCTTTGAGGAAATGCTATATGGGTAATGGAAAAATGGAGGATGGTTGGGAGATGGTAAAATCAGCATCCTTTGAGGAAATGCTATATTGTAATGGGAAAATTAAAGATGGTTGGAAGATGGTAAATTCAACATCCTTTGAGGAAATGTAATATGGGTAATGGAAAAATGGAAGATGGTTGAGAGATGGTAAATTCGGCATCCCTTTTAGGGTTGCTATACTGGGGAAACTGAAGATAGTTGGAGGAGGTAAGGATATGTTCTTTGTAAGCTAGACTGTAGTTAGTTGTACATCGTATTTCAGTTGCTTGTGATGGGAAATGAGGAGACGTTGGCTGGGTTTCCGATACGACAAGCCGTTCCTGTTCTCATTAAGCTGCTGCGAATGGAACGCAATTTTGACATTATGCACCAGGCCTGTCGGGCCCTCACATACTTGATGGAAGGACTGCCAAGGTCGTCTCCAGCTGTGGTTGAAGCTGTACCACTTTTCTTGGATAAGGTAATGCAGTCTTTGGAAATGCATTGAAATCCTTCTAATAAATCCTTCAAAATATCGCTCTTTTCAGCCGTGCTTAGGCCGGGAGTGCCTCTGAGTAGGTATATTGAAGGGCATAATATCAAGTTTAGATTGATTGATTGACTGACTGACTGATTGATTGATTGAATACTGAATTCCTTCTCCTGAGCACAGGTAAGTGCTCCCCAAATTTGATTGGCTTACATATTTTCCATTGGCAGATTGTTAAGTGCTTGTAAAATAACTCACAGAGCCTGGGTATAATGGCTGTCTGGTCAATACGATATGAAATATTCTAGTGTGACTTCTTGTTTAAATAATTTTCAGTTGGTTTTTGGTATTATAAATATACACAAGCAGCAGATGTAACCGTAATTGCAAATTTATATAGTGCCACTGCAAGAGAAATTCCACAGAAGCACTCCTGATTTGACCGATCAAGGATCTCCATGTTGTTGTTTTTGTTTTAGTTATATTAACATATTTGAATTTGATTGTTGTTATTTTGCCATTGTTTAATTCCATTAATTTCTCTATTTTATTGTATAACAAAGCCACAAAGACCATCTATTGTTGTTATTCTGCCATTGTTTAATTTAATTAATTTCCCTGTTTGGTATACAATGAAGTAACAAAGCCCTTCTATTGTTGTTATTCTGCCATTGTTTAATTCCATTGATTTCTCTACAATAAAGACACAAAGCTTATCTGTTGACCAACTGCTTTTATAGGTTGGACTGTAATGGGTTCCATTTTGAAATTGTTTTTGCAGCTGCAGTCGATCGAGTGCATGGACGTGGCTGAACAATCACTAAGAGCTCTGGAAATTCTATCGAAGAAACACAGCAAAGCAATTCTCCAGAGGGTTGGTGTCTCCCATCTCATCTTATACCTTTTCGTAGTTACTGGGATTGTTCACTCTGGGCAGAATTTGTTTGTTCCTTAGTTTATTTTCTGTTATTTTATATGCTACCTCTACTGTGTACTTCAAGAATTTAACCTATGCTCTTGGTGTGTGACCTTTTAACCTGACTCGTAGATTGTTGTGTTGAAAGTCACAATAACTGCACTTTAGAAGTCTCAAGATTGTATCATGGCCTATTTGTATAGGCCATGATACAATTAGATTTGATTATATCGGAGAGTAATAATTTTTTTTCTTGAAAGACTTTATCTGATGGTCACTTACAGATTGTTTGTGCGATCATCTGTTTATTAAAGCACTTGTTGCACATGCAAAGTCAGTTTATCTGAATCTGGGGCATTGACTATGGTAAGTAAGTAAGTATGCTCTGTATTAACCAATTGCTAATTGCACTTTGGTGTACAGACATCTGATAAACATAGTTTAACACTAGTCTGTTGACTGATGTGATTATTTCAAAGCTGCTGTTGAAATTTGACCCTTATAAGATCTGGTCTGTTATCAGTGTTGTTGAATTTATTTAATATAAAAATTATATTTGTATAGGCCATTATCTAGTGACGAAGCATGAGTCAATGACACTATTCACAGCGCTCGTGAATAAGCTGGTGCTTTGTGCTTGGCTTGAGAGTAGTGCTTTAGAAATGTGGAGCTTACTATTATGATTACTGAGTTGTGCTTGATCAACTGGCTCAAACTGACAAACTTCATAAATGTTACAGCCATTCTGGAGCATCTTCCTGACTAATTGTTTTAAAAAACCTCTCCTGATTCTTCTTTTGTGCCAGCCCTTTTACCACCATCACTAACTATTTCCTCCGCAACACCGTGCTGTCTCCTCGGTTTGACCTCTCTGGTAGACTTGCTTTGATATAGTGCTGGTGAACAAGCTAATCTCCCTGATGTGGCTTTTGTTTGGTGCTGAGAGATTTAGGAGATTTAACGTAGCATTACATTACATTATGACTGATTGCAAAATCTTATTGCTGTTGCCATTTTTTTAATGCTGGGGCTAAATACACCTGTTACACCTGTTATAACATGCTTTGTTGCAACACATATTCTGATATAACTCATTCAGGGACCGTGTTGTAGAACTTTTTGTACTATGACCTCATTATGAGGTAATTACATTGATACGGTTCCCTGTTGTAAGGTGATGCTCATAAATTTCTATTGCTGACTAGTTCAAGGTAGACCTTCAGTATAGGAGATGGTGTAGATAGGGAAGCTAATAACTTTAATTTAGGATTTGGAAGCTAACGAGTAAAGTCTGATTTGTTGATTTGTTTGTTGGATCAGTTGTTTGTTAGATTAATTGTTTGATTGATCAGTATTAGCTACGTGACAAATCATCTACGGATCTTTTATTTTTATCTCGTCTTAAAACAGGATGATTAGCATAACCTTAAGTCTAATACATACCACTGACTATACGAACTTTTGATAAATACCGGGGATGACTAGATAAGCTTATTCAGCTTCTTCTCTCTGGGAATCGTCTTATTGCTTTACATTTGAAAGATTATCACTGTAGTAGTAATGTTACAGTGTATAATCTCTTGTCTATAGATTTGATGCAGACTAGGCACATTATGTTATTGACTGTTAATCAGATACTGGTCTTGTATTCGATTCAATAAATTTGATTTGATTGCTTTGTTGTGTAGAATGGAGTTGCTGCAAGTCTGATGTTTATTGACTTCTTTTCGATGACGGCCCAGAGAGCAGCACTGTCTCTTACGGCCAATTGTTGTCTTAACATGACTGTTGAGGATTTCGTCTACGTACAAGATTCACTGCCACTCATTACCAGCCGACTTGTGAATCAGGTCTGTGTGCATTCCTGACTCACTATTATGATCATGTTCTTGGCTGAGTCTTTTATTCAGATGATTGTGATGAGTTAGACAGCTTAGGGAACATTCTCCCAATTTCCCAATTCTTTTGATGAAATTAAGTCATGTAATGTATTAAATATGATGCAATATCTGTATTATTCGACAATGATGTCACTGGTTCGGGTTGGGAGTGCCACTGATGAGTTTTTCTTGAATTGGTGCTTTGTAAATGTCAGATTACAGTTACAATTACAATGCATTGTTGTGCAGAATAAGCATGTCCAATTTAATAATTTTGTTGTCTTTTTATGATTCATAAAAACTGCAGAAGCTTAATATCTTGTTTGTTTAATTGGTTATTGTTCTGAGCATTGCTTAGATTATATTGTAAAAATATCTTCTTCATTCTACACAACTATAATTCCTTGTTGCATATTTGTTCCTCTTGTTGGGTAAATTCTTCAGTTTCAAGGCTGTTTATTAAATGGTTTTGACCGACTGTACCTTTTGGAAGTTGTAAATACATAGCCTGATGCCTTGCAACTTTTCAGGACAAGAAGTTGGTGGAAAGTGCCTGCTTGTGCCTGGCTCGATTGGTTGATAACTACCAGACGGAGGAGCGTATTCTCAAACAGATTGCCGTGCATGGGCTTCTTACCGACATACAACAACTGGTAAAGTGTCCTCTCATTCGCAGTTGTTTTTTTAACCACTGTAGTTTTTTATAACAATCCATTTCTTGTACTGTTAGTGAGCCTCGAATTGTTGGATAGCTATGGTAATTTAGAGTTTTACTGAAAAGGTTAATAAATATCCCGGTCTTATACCTCAATTGGTCCCTCTCTTTGGAATGCACTGTCTCCTTCTACTCGTTCTCAAAGTCTAGTGGGTAGCCCTCTTCTTTTTCTTTCCTCAAGAGTTATTTCTTCTCTCTTGTGGTCTTGCGCACTGGGAGCACCTCTGAACGGTTCACCCTACTAGAGGTGCTTTACAAATGTTTAAATACAATACAATACAATACAAAGTCACACAGGTGTGCTAATATAAAAAGAATAAGGTTATATGACGTAAAATTTATCAGCTGAATCTCGGGTATTTGTGTTGCATTAGTCCAAAATGAATCGTGATATTCAGTTAGTTACCGGTGAAGAAAATTTCTGTTGCTAATGTTATTTGTTGGTGGTGTCGATTGATTTTCAGTTGTTTGTGACGCCATCTATCATCAGTACTTGTACGCTGGTAACTGTCCTGCACATGCTGGTTGTCATGTGCTACAACTGTCCCGATCTCGCCATCATCCTTCTCAAGCTCAGTAAGCCATTGCTTGCTTATCAGGATTATATTTTTTATTCTAATGTGCCACAGCTTTCTTATAACACTGTTCATTTTCTCTAATTGTGACTGTTGTGCCAGAAGTGCTTCGAGTCGTTTGTTCTGTTTACAGAGGTTCTATATAAATTGACAAGTACAACTCGGTGTAATACGACATGAATTCCGATATACTGCAGCGAGGAATGTAATGTAAAATTGAATTGTTGCTATGTTAATCGGATGTTGTTCTTGAAAGGTGCTGTTACCATAATTTGTTTGTTCTCTGCGTGGTCTTAATATCTTCAATTCTTCATGTGATATCTTCATTTCTTCATCTCTTTTACGTCTTCATTTACTATCTTCATTTAATATGTTCATTTGATATTTGCATTTGACATCTTCGTTTGATATCTTCCTTTGATATCTTCATTTGATATCTTCATTTGATATCTTCGTTTGATATCTTCATTTTATATCTTCCTTTGATATCTTCATTTGATATCTTCGTTTGATATCTTCGTTTGATATCTTCATTTGATATCTTCATTTGATATCTTCGTTTGATATCTTCATTTGATATCTTCATTTGATATCTTCATTTGATATCTTCGTTTAATATCTTTCATTTGCTTGGCTGTGTATTTGTGTCGTCAGACGTGGCAGAGACGTTGTCGTATCTGTTGGTTGGCACTTCGGATAAAGGACGCACATCGAGTCCACCAGAAGTAAGCTTCTAAATCTTTCATCCTGAATTTACTGTTTCCTAATGGCAGTAGTACATCTATACCGTAACTATATTATAGTTGAAATTTCAAAGCCATTTATTGACTTACCAGTTGCAGTGCTTTTATGAGCTTCTTAAAATGTGGGGTGGGGTGGCTCAGTGGTAAGTTCGGCGCCTTGTGACCGGAGGGTTGCAGGTTCGAATCCCACTCTAGCCGCTGCGTACGGACCTTGGGCAAGTCCTTCACTCGCAATTGCTCGTGGTTCTTCGGCGTGAAAATTCCGGCACAGTATCAAATGCTGTAGTCGGGAGCGCCTCTGAGTAGTAGTTGACTTCGAGAGGCGCTATAGAAATATCCGGAATAAAATAAAAATGAACATCTTCATCAACTTCTTAGTCTTTTGTTGGTCATCCATCCATCACATCGTTTATTTTTTTATAAAGTGACCAGATTTTGAAAGATTTAAAAAAAAAATAATTGTAGTCATAATGCTGTGCAGTGAGTCTTGAATATTTCGGTGGTGGTGTGCATGAAATTTGTTCTGTTTCTTTGCAGCTTATTCCACGATCTTCACAAGAGCTGTATGAAATTGTCAGCCTTATTGGGTAATTGCTACGTTTGTGCCTAAGTGCGCTGATTTTAGGCTGGCCAACAGGGTCCGAAGGTCAGGTGTTTAAACCCAACTGTGAGGGGGTCTGTCTATGCAAAAAACTGTAGTGTTAGTAATAAGTTAGTTTAAGTATCTCATTTTAAGTAAGTCAGCCAATCCTTTTTTATTGCTTACCCCTCAGACTTGTAAGTTATCTGGATTGCTTATAAACTGTGGTCTGCCTTCTGATTTTCCTGAACTCTCAGATAATGGCTGAATCTTTCTGAAATCCTTATCTCTTTAGGATTTCATTTTGTGATAACTGCTTTCGAAGTTGTTTGATTAGCATAGATTAACTCATGACATCTGCTTGGGAAGTCATGTTAGATTGTAACTGCTTTGCCTCGATTAGATTGTGATTACTGTGTTCTAGAAGTCATTAGATTTAATTGTGATAACTGTCGCAAGTCATTTTATTGTGATAACCATGCTTTATAAGTTGTTAGATTAATTTAAATTGTAATAACTGTGTTTTATGAGTCATTTGATTGTGGTAACATCGCTTTGAAAGAAATTAGACTGAATAATAACAACTGTGAGTCGATTAGATTGTCATGAGTTGTTCGATTAGGTTACAGACCTGGTAATTGTTTAAATACTAGTCTATCTTTTTACTGGTATATATTGTAATTTGTAATTGTAATTTGCTCGTGCTTTGTGCAGGGAGTTGATGCCTTTGCTGCCAACGGATGGACTCTTTGCAATCGACTCGTTGTTTGGCAACAACAACATTGGCCTTATGAAGCAGACGGGCGTTTGGCAGTGGAAGGATGACAGCGGCGTCTGGAGATCGTACAACGCAATCGACAATCGAATCATTGAGGTAAAGGTCTTTGGATTACTGGTTGTAGAAAGGGAGCGCTGTGATATGAAATCATCAGTTCCATTCATAATAATAAGAATGCTTTTGTGATGTGCTTAAAGGCTCTGTGTGAAGTGTAGTTAAGTAAATAAATTAGTAAGTAAGTAAGTAATTAGTGTCTGGTCAGCTAACTAATTAAACATGAGATGACCAATGACCATGCAATTAAAACTGTGGAATTATGTTGTTACAACGCTGTTGGGCACAGTGAAGACAAATTTGGTTAATACTTTGATGGGTGACAGTTCCTGGAACATAATGCCACCTGGTGCCAACCCAATCCTACTTCCTGTATTGGTTGGTAATGAGTACAAACTCAAGTCGTGAGGTTAAAATAGTCTCCAGTTGTTGGATTATTGTTGTAATGTTTGAGCCTCAGTCAAATGTTCCTTCAACCTCAGGACTCCGCTTTTGAGAAGTGTCTGTAGGGGCCTATAAGCAGTTGTTACCTTTCGCCCTACCTGATGATGTTACCAGAATTGGCATAATTGTCTGCTAACGTTTGTTCATCACTGTTACCAGAATTGGCGTAATTGTCTGGTAACATTAATTGCAAAATCAGGTTTTGTCTTTTGCAGCATCAGTATAATGTATTTTGTTATTAATTTTGCTGTTTGGTTATTTGTGATTTGGGGTAGATGGCACACCAGTCTGGTGAACAGGACGTGAGCCTGACGACGATGGGTCGTGCGTACATCATCGACTTCAACATAATGCAACAGATCAACGAAGACACAGGAACAACACGACAAGTCCAGAGGAAAGTCAACGCGACCAGCACAAAATCAGATTCCGCCTGTGAGTTTTTAATACGTCATGCTCTTTGTTCATTTAGAATAAGAAGCCTTCGATTTTAACCAGCTGCTCCAAATAACGCATTTGAAATATCCAAATATCAAAGCAGTTTGTCGAAGATTGACCTGTGACCTGAACTGTAGCTATCTGAAAAGTGTTTAGATATGGCTGCAATTGCAGTAAGAAATTTATGTAGTGCCTTAAGAAGGGAAATTCCTCTGAGGAAGGTGTGAGGTAATAAGAGCTGAAAATGTTCCTGGCTGAACAGCGTCGATTTTCAGTGCAAAAGTGAAATTAATTCAGTAACAGTTTCAAATAATTCAGTGAAATCTGAAATTATTTGTTACTTCCAGTAGATTTGTCAGATACACAACACAGAGTTAGGCACAAATGGAATCCTTCAGCATTCAGCTGACATCTGTATTTCTGTCTTGACGCTCAGTTTCTCAATTGCAGAGATGATACTCGTTAAGGGGATGTAAACAACATCTTTTGTGTGTGTTTAGCGATTAAAAGCGATTCACGAGCAGACGTTCTTTACGAAAATTCCGATCTGGCCAATGGATTGACTACAGCGCTCTTTGCTGTTTTGTTTGAAGTCTACAACTCCTCGGTAAGCTGACTGATTACGGTATACTGTCCAGTAATGTTGTTGTTGCGTATGGCGGGGTTGGCAGATTGTTATTGCTGCCCTTGTCATTGCTATTTCATTGTTAATGCTTCACTGTTATTTCAGCATAATACAACTGAACTTGTATTTGAGATTCCCCCCTTCCGAAGTTCATCTATTGTACGTCTTGATGATTAGTTCACTTGGAGAATCAGCTGCCATAAGAAGTACTGACCACTTAGAAAGACTACTAACACTTTAGCGATGAGGTGGACTAAAAGCGACTGGTCAACCAGTGCAGCTTGTCGTTAAAGTGTTAAAATGGTTGATGATGTCTGTGCTGTTGTAACAAGTAGGAGTTCGCACAAAAGATCTAACATGTGCCACTGCACCAAGTTTATAGAACTGATGAGCGTCATTTGAGCTTTGCTTTGAAGAACCCGCAACTTCTGCTGTGTGGCAGTCTGGCAGTTTTAAATGCATACATTGTGCAGAGAACAAACAAAGTATTTCCGTTAATTGACTCAAAATAGTTGAGCAGATCTGTTAGTGGTCATGCTGTTTAAATGCTACATAGTTATAGCTATGTTGCTGTTGCTTTCATGTTGTAACTGTGATTGTGTTTGCTGTTGGTTTAGGCTGCGTTGTACCTGCGACATAAGTGTCTTCGCACTCTGTTGCGCATGCTTTTCTATGGCAGCATTGATCTCCTGTCCAATGTCTTACAGTCAGTTCCCGTTTCTAGGTCAGTGGGTTGTTCTCAAGATTCTTGTAGTGTTGATGTGCAGTTGCTCTTCCGGCTTTCGGATGGGTAGTTGCCAGTTATGTTATGCGTAAGTTAGTCCCTAAGTTTTGACCATTTGGAAGACTTCACAAGATTTGTAATCCACAGGGTCCCCAGATCTTTTATGCATAAATTGGTCCCCAAATTTGTTATCCATAAAGAAGAACTCCCCAGATTTGTAATTCATGAGGTCATCCACAGCTGATTCAAAAGGAAGTGCCACACATAATACTGGGAGATGAGTATCTGCAATTTTACAAAAAGTCTGTTGATATTTTGTGTGTATGTATGACATTGCTGTATGCCATTTGAGTGGTTTACATTATATGAGATTACGGAAATTAGAAGCACCTTTATCATATGCTGCCAGTGTAGAAGTTAAAGATGATTGGAATGATATGTTCAATGCTGAAGTCTCACCTCTTGAAGAATTCCTACCCTGACTCTGATTCCCTGCCTTCCAATCTTTCTCGACCTAAATGAAACCTGCTTTAACAGCTCCTCCGCCTCCTTTCTCTGGTTTCTTTGGCAACTGGACTTGGATCTCCATTTGACAACTTTTTGGACATCCCCTCGACTCGATGCAGCGCTCATGAATAACCCTGCACTTAGCTTTAAGGTGGTGCTTTAAATATTTGGAGTTTACGATTACTATTGATATTGAAAGGTTGTGAAATAATCTGAGAATCCTGTGTTTTCTTTTTAGCCACGTGGCTGCCATGTTGTCCTCAAACGACTTACAAACGGTCATCTGTGCGATACAGATGTGTAACATACTGATGCATAAACTGCCCGATATTTTCAGCATCTATTTCCGTCGACAGGGTAAATCCGTGCTTCATTTCACTTTGAGGTGCTTTGTCCTGTAGAAAATAGACAGTTCTAAGATGCTTAGCGCAATGTAGGGATTTGATTCTCCTCTGACAGCAACCACTGGACAATCAGATGTGAGTGTAAATATTCATATTCAGAGAGGTGCGTGGATGGATAATCCATAATCGCAGATAGAAGAAAAAGAGCAGTCCCTTAAGCTAGCCCCTGAGGCAGCCATGGGTATGATGTGTTAGTGACTTCATTTTCTTAGCCTTGGCTCTCCCTTGCCTCACTGTCTCACCAACAGTGTACATGTATGTGTACTCATTATAGCTGAGTTGGTTAGGGATTGCAGGTGGTGCAGAAATCTTGTACCAAATTTCTGCCTTGGCGAGGATTTGAGCCTCCGACCTTTCGATTGACAGTCCAGCACACTAACCACTACACTGTTGAGCACCCGTTATATAATACTGCTTTAAATTACCACTCTCTGGCCATTAATAATCCGGTAAATCATACGTTAATGTCCAGAATCCAACTGATAATGAGCTTCTAATTATATAAATTTTGCTGTTTTAAATGAGTGTTGGATATTTCAATAAACAACCTCATTGTCTAATCTATCTAACTTATTGATGGATCGAAATGCATTGATCTTGTGAGTTTTCTGTTAGATGCCGTTGTCTCAGAGTTTTTGTTTCATGGTTTTTTGCTCTGGTTTGATTTCCCTTAAATCATTGACCGGTGTTTATGTTTTCTTCAGGTGTTCTGCATCAAATGAATAAATTAGTTCAGTCAGCTGTTATCGATCTGTCAACCAAGAAGAAGACGAATATGCCGCCTTCTTCACCAGCTCCAGGCATACCTGCCTCACCGGGTGCGTCTGCCCCACCGGGTACATCTGCCCCACCGAGTGCAGCTGCTACACCGCCTGCATCTGCCTCACCAGGTGCTTTTGCCCTGCAGGGCGCTTCATCCAGTGCTCAGCCAGGTCTCGTCCCAGAGAAGTCCAAAGATGATGCCAAGCAAAGCAGTCCTGCACCTCAGCTGTAAGGATGAATTTTACAAAACATGTCTGCTTAAGCCAACACTATTGTGGTTTAAATGATGTGACTTGAATTTTTATGAGAGTAATGTTATGTAGCCAGACATTTGTGCCGTACCACAAGTATAAAAAGTACGAACCAGTGGACTGCTAGGTTAACATGTCTTACTATAGGCCACAGTGTTGGGCTACTCCCTCCGAGAAAACCGCTGGCCTGTTCTCTTCGGCCGAGATCTTATGACTGAGTCTTGCCACTGGTTGATCAAAACATGAAAACCTTTTATTGTTAGAATGCTTTATTCTTATTAACCAGAGAATGTCAATTTCATATGATGTTTGTACACCGGAATGCAGATTAGCAGCTGGTATAAAAAAGTGCTTCTGAATCGTTGCATCGATTTCTCTTCGACTGTCTACGAACTATGGCACTTAAATCTCTGTTGTTATAATTATTATTATTAAGAATGTACTTACTTACTTGACATTGCTGTTTGATTTTAGACGTCTGAGCGATGTTCTGAAACGGAAGAAGCCGGCACGGAAGCCATCGAAGAAGTCGAGCAAGGCTGAAGATGATAACGTGGAATCTGGTCCTTCGTTTTTCTCTTCCCAAAGTCCTTCCAGTTCGAGATCCGGATCAAGCAGTTCACACAGCCGGCTCTTTGGTGGTAAGTAAGATCAGATCACTCCGCTGCATTTCATAATTAATTATTGTTATTTTTCATGTTTTCAGAATAAACGTCAGAGTTTTTGTGAATGAAGCTCTGTAAAATACACTACCAATACAGGATATTAATGCCAGTTTGTTGAGTATCCTTTAAAATATAAAGTGTCTTGGTAATTCAATGATTATCCTTTACATGGGAGTGGCACACACAGAGACGCAACACTGACTCTGCAGAGCAAACATGCATCAATTGATAGTTACATAGCTTGGGGCATTATTCATTCCTGTCTGTGGAGTTAATATTGTGATCACTTACTAACTTATCAGTAAGCTGTTTCTGTATTTTTAGTGAGAGATGGTAAAATGGGAAGCCTTACACCAAGGACATTTCTGGCGAGTTTAAATCCAACAAGATGGGGTCGCTCCAGTCAGTCAGTGTCTGACAGGCCTCTGGTGACCAGGGTTAGTATAAACAAAATAGTTGCATTAAAGCTTATCAGAATTGTTATAGATTAAGTCGACACTCGTGCTAATGCAACCTCTGACGTGAGCTTTTTTGCCAGCGATTGAAGACAATTCTGTTTGATCGTGTTCTTGTGCTGTCAGTTTGGAGTTGTTTTTTGGAAGGTGTTCTATATAAATGTTTAGTTATGATTATATTTACGATTACAATAACGTCTGTAACACCTTCAGAGAACAGAAGGACATTACGATTACGATTACATTGGGAGTCAGGAAAATATGTCTAAATCTGCAGATTTAGACATATTTTCATGACTTGGTCTAGACTTAGTAAACATTGTATCGAGTCACACTGGAGATAGGAAACTCCTTGGAAGGAAGTGACAACAAAACATCAATTAATGAAGTGTGTTTTAATAGTGTCTTTTTGTTTTTTAGTTTTTTATTCCTTTGTCACGATTATTTGGTGTTGTAAGAACATCATGTTGTTAGTCAGAGATGATTTATAGAGCATGGCAGTTGTGTAACAAATACTGTATGAAATGTCTTCTCATTGCTTATTTAAACAAAGGACTTTAGCGGTGAGATATATGAAAAGGTAGGCACTTAGTACTATTGTTGAAGCTGTTTATTAATGATTTAATTGTTATCTTTGTTGTTTAGAAGCCATCGTTAAGCAAGACTTCGCCAGAAGTTCTTCAGCCCACAGTCAACAACAGGGAAATAATTAAACAGTGGATTTCAGATCAGTGTAACTATCTCCTCTTGTTATAAATAATTTGATGTTTAGGATTAAACGTGACCTTTCATCTGACATTTACACTGATCGGCTGGACTTTATTCTGTCTGGCATTCATGGCAAGACGGTTTTGTGGGAGTTTTTGTTAGCATTATGGCAAAGCAGTATCTAATACTGCTCCTCTGTCTGGTGTCCTGGCAGTCAGACTTGAACCTCCATTTGGTATCTCAGGACAACCCCTCTGACAAGACGTAGCGCTCGTGAATAAGCTGGTAACCTGCACTTAGCCTTTAAGTAGTGCTGTAGAAATGTCAAGATTACGATTATTATGAAGTACACCAGAAGATTTCACAGTCAAACTGCTAACAAGCGCTGGCATTCATTTGGCCAGTCACAGCCAATGCTAGATTTCAATGCTCTAAGAGGGTATGTTTTAGGTAGTGTTACATAGATTTCTATTTATTCTTCTTTTCCTTCTTCCATCGTCACTTCTTTGCAAGAGTCTTTGAATTTAGCATGTTTAAGGAAAGAATGGTACAGTACAACTGTATTTAATATTGCCCTCCTTCCAAAGTTAGAAGTGCACACAAGACCATATGACAGAAAATCGATGGAGCTGAGCAAATGTGAGTGAAGGACTTGCTCAAGGTCCCTACATAGTATCTGCCTCAGACAAGACTCGAACCTGTGCTCTCTGCATTACAGACCGAGCGCTCTAACCAGTCGGCCAAAATGATGTTTTATGACTCTCAGATGAGTAATAATTGAACATTTGAGTATTAAATGTTAAGTTATGGCTTCTCTGTTGTCCATGAGTTGCTTGTGGTTTTTCTAACGTCTGTACTCTTTCTCTTTTGAAGCTTCTAAATTTATTGAGAAGTATTTCGATGGCGATGTGGAGGGTCTGAGCCATCCATCGCTTGCCATCTTCAGTCAGCTGTGTACGTCTGCCAGCTTCATCGGAAAGGATCCTGTCAGTACTCAACTCAGAAATCAAAACTCTTTCATTATGATCTGATCAAAACTATTAAAACTATTAAAGATTACTATAGATTAATATAATTACTGTTTAGTTATTAGATCGATTTTATATAAATTGTCGTATAGCTCTGATCAATTTTTATTATCGATTTTTAGGTCGATTTTATATAGCCATGTAGCTATAGCATGTAGCTATGTGTTCACTTGTACTATTTATGTATGTGGTCATTTATATAGCACCATTAAGTACATTTTGATGTATTTTAATTACCAAGAATCTGAAACAGAGTGAGTTGAAATAGGAATCGTATTGAGTATGTGGTTAGAGATGGTAAAAATGGTGTGGATGTAGGTGGCAGGAAATCGTTTGAATCAGTTTGAAAAAGAATTCTGAACTAATCTATTTTAGCTATCTAACAGCATCACTTTTATGAGAATTTTTTTTATTAAAATCACATGATATGTGGCAAATATATAAGTCATTAGTATAGATGGATAAACAGTGTAAACACACTGGGTCTTGGCAAGTTTTCATTTTCAGTTTCTTACTTCTGGATTTGTGTGCAATTGCCAGGCTGCTTTTTTGGTGCAGTGAAATTTCTACTTTGCCCGGTAGAGCACTTAACCTTTAACCCTTTAACGATGAGATGGATTAGTTTTCTGTACATTTTAGTGCACGCTTGTCGTTAAAGTGTTAAGGACAATTATTGATGATGCAGATGCTAGTATTTTACCTTTTGCTCTGCTCGTAAAATCTGTCTTTCTTCCTTTGCAGAGTACAGTCGTGAAATGTCTCCAGAAGGTCACTTGCATTCTTGGTCTGATCTTACCTTTAGTGTTGCACATAATGGATCGCTCTATTGCTATAGATATCTATGTTTACAATCTGTGTTTATCTGTTTATTCCTATGCAGAGCACGGACGCTAAATACCTCCAGCAGGTCGCTAGCCTTCTCAGCCTGAACGACGTTTCTCCTTTTGAAGTGATTCACAGCGGTCTCATCAAGCAGCTGCTTTCGTTTTTTACTTCGTCGTCGGTGATGACGGACGCACGGTTGAGAACCTTCGTTCAGGTCTTCGTCGGTCAACCGGTCAGTCCATTGAATTCTTCATTTGATTGTTGCCTTGTGTATTATGAGAGTGACCAATGCAGAAGTCATTGGATGGGATTCAATCATGCTTCTTAATTTCTTTATATATAATATATAATATATAACATATAAATATATATATATAAAGCTACATGCCAGAAAATTATACACATATATATGTTTGTGTGTTTGTATGTATGTGTTTATGCCCTGGGGCGTCTACTCTATAGAAATTTTGGAGTCAACTGCTCCATGCAAAAATAGGAGAAGGTCTGTCAGTGTATGTGCCATCATTAATGGGGGTAAGGAAGGGGAAGAGGAGGGGAGGGGAGGTTGCTCCAATGACTTCGGGGGATAGACGCCCCGGTTTATGCGTATAGCTGTTTAAATAACGCCTTTCATGAACCTCTTGATGGTGATGAAGAATTGCACAAGAATCTGTGGGTTTCGTTGTGATGCTTGTATGTAATGTGCTGGTTTTGACGTTTGCTTTTAGAAAGTTGAAGTTTCGCAAGGACACAATCACTGGCATCTGTTGAATCCATCTCCACTCTTGCATCTCGTTCACAAGCTGATGGCGTGCTTTCATCATTTGGAGCAGGTACCATTTGCTATATGTACCGGTATTTAATTGAAACTGATAGACCATTGAACACATTGATTCCAACACATCTACACACAAGCAGACTTCATGGATCTGTGAAAGAGCGCTTGCTGTCATACATTTTTTCTTATTTTTGTTCTGTTTTCTTGCTCATATGTGATTTGTGACAAGCAAGTGCTTAGTCTGCTTGTTCCTAGGATGCATGCATTTGTTAATACATGCACACAGATACTCATTCATTGTGATAAAATCTTTATAAAGACCTGTCAATTATTTATTATTGATGACACATGCATTCATTCATTTTGACCTGAAATATTTATGAAGGAGTAGATTAATTATTATTAGTTAGACATTAATATTGGCCAGTTAACGAGTGTCGCAGCTCTTAAAGAATTTACTCTTAATGTACAATTAAGACTTGGCACTTCTGCTTCTCTATGTGCATTCAAACTACATAACCTTCACTGACATAACCTTCACTTTGCACTAAGAGTTGTTTGAGTGCAATTAAGATTTTGCCATGCTTGCATTTTCATGCTAGGTGCTTGCTCACAGATTGCATTTAGTCATATGGCAAGAATGATTATGTCAATGATTAAAATAATCTAATCATGGCGTTATTTTTAATTGGTTAGATTATGAGGTCATATGCCTTTGGGATGTTTAGTTTCAGATTAAAGTTCACGACCTTGGTGAGACACATAACAGCCGAGGGGTCCAGGTCGTACAGTTGTTCAATTCCCATCATATCAAGGTATGGTATTCGACTTGTAGCGCATGGAATGTTATTAGTACCATTATTTCTGTATGTCTTAATTAAGTACCACTGTCTAATGACAAAGCATCAGTTGGTACCGAGCAATTGTGTGTGAAGGACTTGCTCAAGGTCCCTACACATTTGCCATCTTGATGGATACTTTTAACACAAGGAAACACGGAAATACATTTTTGCCTTTTGTACTGGAATTCCATCACATTTATGTATAGTTGAATCAGTCAGCTAACCTATCACACAGGATGTCATTACCTTGTCATGACTATCCTCACAGATGTTGTGAGAAATCTCTGTTGTTACTCTTGAAACATTTTAGTGCATAAAACTACATAAAAAGCTTGTCGCATAAATGAGGATCAGGCTAAAGTAAGTTCGGCGCCTTGTGACCGGAGGGTTGCAGGTTCGAATCCCACTCTAGCCGCTGCGTATGGACCTTGGGCAAGTCCTTCACTCGCAATTGCTAGTGACGCTTCGGCGTGAAAATTCCGGTACAGTATCAAATGCTGTAGTCGGGAGCGCCTCTGAGTAGTAGTAGACTTCGAGAGGCGCTATAGAAATATCCGGAATAAATAAATAAATAAATAAAGATTGGCTGTGTATAGATGCAATGATCGTTTTCTCAGTTGATTCTGATCCATAGTCTTCTTTGTTTTTTAGTGCAACTTGCAACCTCATCCAGAGTGCGTCAACTTAGAGCTGTGGAAGGGTGGAGCAATAACCATCGATCCGTTTGCACCAATTACTACCATTGAACGATATGTTCTGACGAAAGGAAATGGAAAAGCAGTTAGGGTTGGTTGTGAATATGTGTTAACTTACTATAACCATGATCATTAGTGCGTATTTGTATAGCGGCCCTGTGAGAGAACTCCTCCGAGGGCTCCAGACCTGGCCGTGCAAGGCCACGCGATCTGATAGAATGGTCTTCAACTGCTGGCAAACTAGAAGCAGGGAAGGGTGACTAAGCTCATGTTGCCAGTTGAATGGCAGCCTGTTCCAGCATGATGGGCCTACCTGGACAGTGAAGTTTCCTTGTTGAGTTGTGAAATTTGGTTCTCATCTCTAATTACCGCAGTCTTGTTGTCCTCGAGACCAAGGTCTTGGTCTCGAGTGCGCTCGAGTTCGTTTTTAAAAGTCTTGGTCTTGGTCTTGGTCTTGAGGTTCAAGGTCTTGGTCTTGGTCTTGGTCTTGAGGTTCAAGGTCTTGGTCTTGGTCTTGGTCTTGAGGTTCAAAGTCTTGGTCTTGGTTTTTCAAGACCAAGACCAAGACCGACTGAATTTTAAATTTTTCCGCATCCATTGCGGTCAATAACGGTTTCAAAAAGGCTCACGATTTATACATTTAAATCCAGTGCTTGTAAAGCTACTCTGTGTGCCAGCGACTTCAGCACCTATGAAAAGTAGGTCAAGCCAAAATCGGTAGGAATATAGATTTCCATACATCGAAATTGGTTCAAATCTATCTATCTCCGGCTCATCATGGAAAGAAACATGACCACCACACACGATTTAGACATGTAAATGATCTCTTTTTTACATGGCGAAATTTTTATGAGGCCCCACAAGACACGTCTTGGTCAGAAAATTCTGAGCGAATTGGTTTTTATAAAATGCAACCGGCATTTGAAATAACATTTTGCATGAAGGACTTAATTTGTAAATTCGAATTCAGAAATTCTCTGCAGTCTGCATTTAGAGTTGGTTTGCCTCATTAAAGTAGCGACAGTTTTTAGTAAGGAATAGTGTGGATATGATTGTGATTTTTGGGTCTTGGTCTTGGTCTTGGTCTTGAGGTTCAAGGTCTTGGTCTTGGTCTTGGTCTTGAGGTTCAAGGTCTTGGTCTTGGTCTTGGTCTTGAGGTTCAAGGTCTTGGTCTTGGTCTTGGTCTTGAGGTTCAAGGTCTTGGTCTTGGTCTTGGTCTTGAGGTTTAAGGTCTTGATAACAAGACTGAATTACCGTGCTACATAATTATATCCGTCTAGGTGCAAGCTAAAACACACTGGAGCTCGACGGCCTGTTTTGTTATTAATTTTGTTGCTCGTAATGTGCTGATTTGACCAAGTGTAACTATTTTAGGGGCGCTCGATAGTGTAGTGTTTAGCATGCTGGACTGTCAATTGAGAGGTTGGGGGTTAAAATTCCTGCAAGGGGAGAAATTTGGTTTGATATTTCTTCCTCACCTGCACTCCCTAGCCATCTCAGTGATAATGAGTACATTGACCATACAGTGTCGGTAGGAAGATAAGACAGCAATGGAGAGGACTGGCCACCAGACCTCATATGCCGAGGCTAAGAAAATGAAGTTGCTAACACTTCATACTCATGGCTGCCTCAGGGTAATAATAAAAAATATTTTTAACATAAACTGAATTTCTTGTTAGAGACAGTAAGGTATAAAATTTAATGTTCGTTTCTGTTGCAGTTGAAACAGTTTAATAGCAACAAGTTTAGACTGTTAGTGTAACTACAAATTCTTACAGCATGACTATATTGTGAGTGGATTGGAAAAGAAAATTTATGGTGTTCTGTAATTTGTAATCAGAAGTATGCATAGTAGTACCTTTTTAAGAGAAACTAGTTAGCAATGCTTGGGTAGTATACTGCTGAACATGGGGAAGGAGGGTGGTGTTCCTTGTCTGCATGAAAACCTTCCATAATAGTGTACAGGGTGCTTTAGTTCAATGTGAATTCATTTCCTAACCTGAACTTGCTATATGGTGTTTCAGAATTCTGAGGAAACTGATGAAGAGGAAGATGATATAGAAGACGACGATGATGACGATGATCTTGATGACGACGAAGACGATGACGATGAAGATGCCATGGAAGATGGAGAAATTGAAGATGCTCTGGTAAGTTAAATTACTCGTTTTTTCTTCATTCTAAACATTCACTTCTCCCACTGTTTATGAGCGGAAGTTAATGCAGTTTCAGTTAAAACCTGAATCGTATTTTGCAATTGCAAGTGTTACAATAATTATATGTAAAACTTGATGACATTTGGCTGAAAATTAATGCATTTCCTTCCAGACAATTTTAATCAAATTATGCAGGTGGACCTTGGTCTGGGCATCCCACTTCACAAAACATTGTTTACAGCCGCATGAGAATTGTGTCTTGTTGTTTAACAGGCTATGGCTACGGTCACATCGAAATCTGGGAGACACGTTCTCGAGTTCTGTATCGGTGATCACGTTGTGCCTTATAACATGACCATTTATCAAGCGGTGAAACAGTTCGGTCGCGCGTCGGAAAGCAGCGATGCAGATGCGGAGAGTGACCATCCGCTGGCGGAAAATGCAATCTGGAAGCAGACGCACGTGCTCTGGTAAAGCAGATTTCGTGTTTTCAATGCTGCTTGATGTTTTATTTAGTTCTTATCTTATCTAACCCAGTGACTTCTATGGTGTTGTTATCATATTGCCCACGACATCATCCAATGGTCGCTTTGAGTAAAACCACTTTAAAAAATCATAATCCATTTAGACAATTAAGGTTGAAGAATTATTGACATGTGTATAACTTCAGTTGTGTAATTAATGACATTTTGGCGATTTCTGTGGTGCTGTAACTCAGCCTAGCCTTTACAAGGGTGCCTCACAACCAACTAACTAGACAGAAGAGGTTTTAGAAAGCAGATAAAGCCTTAAGTTTGGATTTTAAGGACTCCACTGAGTTGGCGGATCATAAATGCATGTGGCTTCTGTTTAAAAATTCAACCGAGATGTTCTGATGTGCTTGATTTATTGGCAAAGTTATTAAGCTTCTGTTACCGATATTTTTAGAGTCAGCTGCCTTTCATATCTTGTGATTATTTGAAATGCCAATGTGGTATTTTTTCCTTTGATGTATTTTCAAACTGTGCCTGAAATCCTGTCCTAACAGGTATCGACCGGTGTCGTCTGCAAACTACAACAAGCCCGAAGACATGCAGACCTCGGAGAAAACGAAGCCAGATAAAACGTCTAAGGTTGCTTCTTCAACCTCTGCAACAGACCAAGTCATGATTGGTAAGCAAAGGGCTTTACTCGTAGACGAAGCTGAAAAACTCTGTGCTCACTGTCATTTTCTGTGATGATTCGGTTATTTGTTTAGTGGTTGAAGCTTGTAATTGTCATTGTAATCGAACAGTTATAAAACTGCCACTGAACGATTCAGGGACGCTCCTGACTCAAGTCAGTGCTATCACTAACAAGTAAAATGGTATTCTGGCGTTTCTGTAATGAACACTGGCGTAAACTTGTCCAAAATACTGGGGGGTGGGGGGCATTTGGTTATTCATTCTACACTTGTTGCATGGGGATCTACAGTCCATCTCAATTAGGGGGCACGTGCCCCGGCTGCCCCCACCCCCAGAGTCTACGCCTATGGTAACGGGGAAGAGGAAGGCTGAGGAGCTCAAGCCGCAATTCTTGTGGAAGACGGTTGCAACAGCTTCAGTATACATGTGCTGTGCTTTCTGGTTGAATTGTTTAACTTATGAATATTGATTCCTCTGATTTTTTATATGCAATTGTGCTGCGTTTTCACGTGATAGCTGGAAGTTTTAATGGTTTGATTTGCTGAATGATCTCAGGTGATGGGTTCATATTATGGATTATTAAAGTGCACTGGAGTCAAGCAGCATAGGGACAGGTCAGTACTGGATGTCTGACCATTCACAGGGTACCAGAATGTATGGTGCATCCTCAACCATTGATCCCTCTGGAGTTGGTAAAGGAGTTGGGAGGTTAGAAAAGTGTCCTGGTGCTGGCACTTCAATAGAGAGTGCCTCGAATCCCGTACGATGTTATCAAGGAGTTTTTTTAGGCATATTTTAGACGAGCGTTTTATCTTTACCTTTTACCTGCATTCCTCTTTTTCCAGCCGACGATGTCCGCTTGAACCGGTTACACGTTCTCAAGTCGTGTCTTGTGTCCGCCTTGCCGAGCAGTGTCACAGTCGATGATCCGGCTCTGGATGTTCTCGCTATTCTTCGAATACTACACTCGCTCAATTCCGATTGGACATCCGTGTTTGAGGTGATTCTATGATGCTGCGTTAACAGCTGTTTATGTAGTGTGTGGGTATATGCGTGCGTGCGTGCGTGCGTCTGTCTGTTTGTATGTATGTATGTATATAAGCCTGCTGGTCTGTCTGTCTGTCTGTCTGTGTGTATGTTTGTATGTATGTATGTATGTATGTATGTATGTATGTATGTATGTATGTATCTGAACCGTTATATACCACCTCTTAAGAATCTCACAAAGGTACTGTAACACTGCTAAGAGACCAGTAAAGGAACTGGGAGGTTAGAAAGGTGTCGCGATGTTTGCTGTACCTGTCATCAGTTTGATATAACTCAGAACATACTTTACCAGTAGTATTACGAGGTGATTCCACAATTCTGCATTTATTAACCATTGTTTATTGTGTATTTATTTAACCATTGTTTCTGTTGTGTGGTTGAACTGGTCAGTGGAATTAGTTTGATAAATGAAAACATACTTGATGTGTTCCATGTCTTGGGTCAAATATTTTTTGATTGCCTCAATTTTTGGGATTTTATTCAAGCAGTTCAGTTGTGCATGGATTGAGTTTGGTATGCACAGCTTTATGCAAGCTTCGATTGTAATTTTGAAGTTTAGTAAGTTTCATGTATTGTGCTACAAGGGTATATTGGAAGAGAATTTATCATACGTGTGGTCAGTATTTTAGTTTATGGTGTTTAATTATATCCTTTGCGAAAGTTGGTTATTGATGTTTGATGCCTACCATAGTTTTTTGTTGTTGGTTGAATGGTTTTCAATCTTGTGTTTTGTTATTGAATGTTTCTGCTGATCAATAGTAAACAGATCCTAAGTTAGATGTAGTTGACTTTTGGTTTCTTTATGGCTTTTTGATTGACTTATTCAGCCTTCCACTCATGGCCAGGAGAGCATTAGAATGCGGTTCGATACCCGTAACCCCCCTGGGGCGGCGCCTTGCATGGCTGCCAAACCGTGTGTTTAATTAAAATCTTGATTGTACTGTCATGTTTCAGTGTAATCTTACTGTGTCTGTCAGTTTGAATTGATAAAGAAGATTATTATTATTATTATTGTTTGACAGGTGGCTTCCAGTAACACTCCATTAGCCGTCTGCAGACAAGAGTTCGTTAGCAACAAGCTGACGGCCAAAGCCAATCGACAACTGCAAGATCCTATCATTGTAATGACCGGTCACCTGCCACAGTGGCTGACACAGATCGCCAGTGTCTGGTCAGTTGGTGTCATTATTTTACTGCCCCATAGTGTAATGTAATAACCCCACCGCTGGTGGTTTTACTGTGACATCCCAAGGCTTGGGCCAAGGAGAAGAGTTAGATGATGGGTTGCCGATACCACAGGCCGTACCGCTAACGGACAGCAGAAATTCATTGTACGTCGAAATGTTGTGCAGCTAGTAATGGAAAGGCAGCTGAATTTCGTTGATTCACACGTTGGATGGATACCACATGGATGGTTAAACAAGTTGTGTTTTTGGCTAATGAACAGCACGGGTACTGAATTGAGAGAGTGAGGCATGTGAGTCACACCAGTTGGTGGTGAGCCCGAAAGTCACACCTTTGGGGGGTGAGCCCTCGGGTCACACCAGTGGTTGGTGAGCCCTTGAGTCACACCTTTGGGGGGTGAGCCCTCGAGTCACACCAGCGGTTGGTGAGCCCTCGAGTTACACCAGTGAGTGGTGAGCCCTAGAGTCACACCAGGGGTGGTAAGCCCTAGAGTCACACGAGTGGGTGGTGAGCCTTAGAGTCACACCAGGGATGGTAAGCCCTAGAGTCACACCAGTGGGTGGTGAGCCTTAGAGTCACACCGGGGATGGTGAGCCACAGAGTCTGCCCATGCGGCTTGAACCCACATTTCTTGGATTTTTTAGGGATAGGGTATGCTGCCTAAATGTTACAGTTGTTGTTTTTTAGGATTGGTTAGTGTTAGCACTTTAACGACGAGCGTGTACTAAAATGTATGGAAAACCAATCCCTCTCATCGTTAAAGGGCTAAAGAGTAGACAAAAGATCGGATGTTCCAAATGTCTCTTGCTTGTATCGAGCCTATGCGGAGATGTTTGGCCTTATTTCTATAGAATTGTTTCATTCTTTCTGATTTAATCGCTTATTCGCTTTGACATTAATGATTTTCGTCCTCTTCTTAACATTTCCAGTCCGTTTCTGTTGCCGTTTGAAAATCGTCTCCTGCTGTTCTGTGCTACTTCGCTGGACCGTGACCGTGCAGTGCAGCGTATCCAGGACCTGACGATGCGTGAACCGACTGCGATGGACAACAACGAAAGACAACTGGGCAATCGTTTAGAACGAAAAAAGGTAGGTTGCTTGAAAAAGATGGAGGAGTTTGCGTTTGATAGATAGGTGCCTCAAAAGGTTCTGTGTGTAAATGTCCAGATATGATCTTCTCACGATGTTTATTTTTCTTCTGTAAGTCATTTGGAATTACAGCTTGCCTATATGCATTTATGTGTAATGTATGTATATGCATATGTATTATATATATGTTGGTATATATATGACATGTGTTGGTATGTATATGTGTATGTATGTGTGTGTATGTATATGCATTTGGAAACCTACTTACATAAGTATGTATGTGTATGTGTGTATGTATATTTGTATGTATGTGAAACAATTCTATATGAAAATATACTGGCTCAATAATATGGAATAATGTCCCTCCAAATATAAGGCAGGCCCCAAATTTGCACTCCTTCACAAGATTGCTACGCGACTTTTTATTAAATGATTTTGCAATTAGCTAACCCTTCTTTCCTTTTCTTTTTTCTTTTGTTGCCATCTTCGTTAGTTTATTTAATTGGTTGCTTTTGTTCAGTATGTTGAGATTGTAGAGCGAACTTTAGTTCAATCTCATTATACTTCAATATGTTGATTTGTTGGCTTAACCTCATTATCTCAACTTTGTTCAAAGTGTTTCAAGGCATATAATGTGTTGCCATCTTGATGTACTACTATTTTTGTTACGTAGGTGCCCTAGTAGCGGGATTGTTATCCCTTCTGGGCTTCCTTGTTACCATTTATGACTAGTGTACATCTTGCAATTATTGTGCCTTGACAGAATGGTTTCAATAAACTTGACTTGACTTGACTTGACATGTGTGTGTATGTGTATGCATTTGGAGACCTACTGACATAAGTATGTATGTGTGTATGTATGCTTGTATGTATGTGTGTGTGTGGTAATGGTGATTTGCTTTTGTCTAAAACTTGCATTTTTTTGTTTCCCAACAGAAAATCATATCTCGTGATGATCTGCTGAAGCAGGCGGAAACTGCGATCAACGAACTGATTGGGTCAAGAGCCATATTAGAAATACAATATGAAAATGAAGTAAGAAGTACTTACTATTTAATGTAGATAATTATGTTAGTTTAATATAATACATCGTAATTATATAGTGCCTGTTAGGGAACAAAATTGCTTACAGACACTCGAACTAGTGATATTCAGTAGTGCTCACAAACTCTGCAGTAGTCTTTGCGGTTAGTTTCTTGGTCAGTGAGGTCAGTTCCTTGGTCAGTAAGGTCAACTTCTTGGTCAGTGAGGTCAACTTCTTGGTCAGTGAGGTCAGTTTCTTGGTCAGTGAGGTCAGTTCCTTGGTCAGTGAGGTCAGTTTCTTGGTCAGTGAGGTCAGTTGAGATCAGCTGATTTTCTAGCCATGAAATTAAGTTACGTTTTGTCTTGAAAGGCACAGCATTGAGTGTCTAGATAGCTGAGCAACTAACTAACTAAAATTAGATTATGACATCACATTACATTAGGTCACATGACATACAGGTGGGTTGCCATAGTACATGTATCAGCCTGTTGAGGCGTTACAATAGTATTGCTGTCCTGTGAAATTCAGATGTTTTGAAGAAATGTTGTGCTCACACAACTGATACCACAAAAAATTGTGAGAGCTGTTTAAATCAGGTGCTCTTAATGCTTTAAACTGAAATGCTCTTTTAACTGTATTGTTGTTCCTTTTTACCTGTGTTTAGGTTGGCTCTGGTCTTGGACCTACCTTAGAGTTTTACGCCCTCGTGTCCCAGGAGTTACAGCGGGCAGACCTGGAACTGTGGCGAGGCGAAAAACGTGCTCTTCCGAGTACAGTTAAAGGTTAGGATAAATTTCTGCTGCGCTGAGGACTGGCTTATCGACCACTTTCCATTAATGATTCATTTTCTTAGATTTATTAAAGAAGTTAAACATCATTGTCTAATAACAAGACGAAATAATGTTGCTATGCGGTCATGTAATAAGGTCTTGTTTTTGGTCCACACACATTAGTCCAGTGGTTCTTAACCTTTTCAAGGGAGCCGAACCCCAAGAAAAATCCATGACCACTCACCGAACCCCTCAAGTTTTAACAATAATTTTTTAACTAATGGGAACAAAAGGAAATAAAAAATTGTACCAAAATGTGATACAATATTAATACATTCAATACAATACATGAACTACTAACAGTTAACTAACCGTTAAAAAAATTTATTAAATGAAAGTCCAGAAATGAAAATAAAATAGCAAATGATTTTTCACTTACACTCACTGACCCTGAATATGTATATATTTCAGAGGACCTCTGCCGAACCCCTGGCACTGGCTCACCGAACCCCAGGGGTTCGGTCGAACACTGGTTAAGAAACACTGCATTAGTCGTATACCTGGTTAGGCTCGTGCTTGCCTTGTAATGTGGAGAGTATGGTTTCAAGCCTCCTGTGAGTTGGTTACTATGTAGTGACCTTGAGCAAGTCCTTCACTCAGCACCATCAATTGACGCTTGGTCGTTAGATAGTGGCACTTAATAAATGCATAATAATGACTGAATGAGATAGCCACATCAGAGTAGGCGCTAAACCACGATATGGTTTCATAGCCACATCAGACTAAACCACAATATGCTTTCATTTTGGCTCGGTAGGAGCTGACTCAGTAAGAAGCTCGGATAGTGAGGAATAATAATAATAATATTAGTAAAGAACTTATAAAAGGCTGTTATAATTATTTAATTCATTTTATTAATCAGTGTCATTAATTGAATAGAAATTAAAAGTTTGGGAAACTTTAAAGTTGGAATGTAAGGATAGAACATGAAATTGCAACTATGAAATGATTTAGTAGTATGGCAAATTATTACTGATAATTGTATAAATTTAGTGTAATAAACGTGAGTGTGATAATTTTGTGCTAAGATGTTGTTTTTGTTATTTTGTGTAGGTTGTGAGGAGGAGCAGCAATACTTCTATTCGTCTTGTGGACTTTTTCCAGCCCCACTGCCAAAGAACGTTAAGTCACAAGTACTGCGTCGAATCAAATCCAAGTTTTCGTTCCTAGGGAAATTCATGGCACGAGCTCTGATAGACTGTCGAATAGTGAGTGGATTCTGTTCTTTCTCTGCACCATTTTGACTCTTTTCAAGCTGTCTTGTTTTAGATCAGTGAGAAAGTCATGTGAGAGGTGATTTTAAAAGATGCTATATGAAGTGTCTTCATACATACATATGTACATTGTACATATGTATTTATGTACATAGTATATGCTAGAAATTTTCTAAATTTTGGCTGTCAACTTAAAATGATTTTCCGCAGCTCCTTGAATCAAGTCCTGTTGTCTACCTTGAGTTTTTGCTTCATTAATTAGATGTAGAACTTTGTATTCTAAAAACGTACAAACACACGTATTGCCTATATGCGAAGATGCATAATTACTTACATATTGTGCATACATGTGGTTTTGAATGTGTTCTCACAATTGGTTTTCATTTGTTCTGCTTCAGCTTGACTTGCCACTGAGTCCGTTGTTCTACAAGTGGCTATTGGGTCAGGAGTCGACCCTTTGCATCTCAGATCTCCAGTTCCTGGACCATGACCTTTTCTCTTCGATTTCCAAACTGCAGTTATTGCTTAGGGACAAAAAGAAAATCGAATCAGATCCAAGCCACGTGAGTACTCACGTCGCAGAGAGGACATCCTTTCTTGCTATCTATTTTGTTAAATCTAAGTAGTTTTGTTAATCAATGTATCTTTAGTTATAGTTAGTTGTGCATGTGTGGCTTTATGATCTGCTCCTGTTATAGTCTATTTCAGATGTGTATGTAAATGTTGTAAACAATCTGAGCTTGTCAGATGCTGATAAAGGCTACCTACTTCCTTGCTTAGTTCATCAGTGGCCGGTTGGTTAGAGTGCTTGCTTGTAATGTGGAAAGTTTGGGTTTGAGCCTCCCCTTAGACGGTTACTATGTAGGGACCTCTAGCAGGTCCTTCACTCACAGTTGCTCCATTGTGTGATGCGTCTTCATTAGATAATGGTGCTTAATAAGTGCATAGCAATAATACTAATAATATGAATAAGCTGACTCATTAAGAAAGTTCTAGAAGGATTTTGTAATAGCATTATGATTAATTAGAAATGAATAGTGTGGTCTTTGGTGATGTGATTTTGTTTGAGGTGTAATTTAAATGACGTGGTGCCAGATCTGGAAAACAGTTTTGTTTGCGGAGTTCTCTGAATTTAAAATCTGATGAATCTGAAAATTGTTTTAATCTAAGGAAATTTGTTTGCCACTGTTTCAGTCTCCTGAAACACAGAGAAATCTGTTGGAGGATGTGACGTTGGACGGATGTACGATCGAGGATATGGCGTTGGATTTTGTTCTTCCCGGATATCCAAATGTCGAGTTAAAGAAAGGAGGGAAAGATATTTCAGTTACATTAGACAATCTCGAAGAATACATTCAGGTAATATTAGCATACTACAGTATAATTAGCATATTACATTAGCATATACAGTATAATTACCATATTACATTAGCATATACAGTATAATTACCATATTACATTAGCATATATACTACAGTATAATTAGCATATTACATTAGCATATAAGTAGGCTTGAGGGTGTGCGATAGTCTAGTGGTTAGCGTGCTGGACCAGTGACCAAAAGGTCAGGGGTTCAAATCCTTGCCAGTTGCAGAAATTTGTTTTGAGATTTCTGCTCCACCTGTGCCCCCTATCCACCTCACCTGTAATGAGTACACTGACTGCACACTGTTGGTGGGAAGATCAGACGGCAAGGGAGAATAACTGGCCAACCGCCCTCGTATGCAGAGGCTAAGAAAATGAAGTCACTAAAACTTCATACCCATGGCTGCCTCTCAGGTTAGCTTAAAGGACTTCTCGTCTAGGTACGCTAATGTTATTGTTTTGTGTCAAGTTGAAGGTTATTGTCTAACAAGGCACATTGTAACTTCTTTATCGCCGGTGTCTAGTGCGCAAGGCAGTAACAGATGGCGCACCAAAACCAAACCATAATTAGGTCATTATCCAGAAGATAAGTGTACTAGGACAGAGGGACAGCCTATGGTGGCTAAGAAATTTTTAAAAGGCAAGTCTTAAAATTGTGAACGGAATTACAAGCTACTGAGATTCTGCTCAGTAGCTTGTAATTCCGTTCACAATTTTAAGACCATACAGAGGGAGAGATTTGCAAATCTAGATCCAGCAAGAGTAACGTTTCATAAATTACTGCAAGAACTTACAAAGGTCATCAGCTGGTGGGTGGTTGCTTTATTTTATGTGTGTGTGTAACCTTTTATATGCCAGAACTACATTACGTTTTATGAAAGCAATAGATTATAATTATTAGTGATATTTTGTTGTTTTAGTTGGTGGTGAAGTGGAGCCTTGTGTACGGTGTCCAGCATCAGTTTGAGGCTGTTAGGGAAGGTTTCGAATCCATCTTTTCCCTCCCTTCTCTCAGCCTGTTTTTCGTTGAAGAGGTTTGTTGTACAGTGGTGTTATATTTATTACTTACAATTCTTTCCAGTAACTACTGCCATCCATTTGAGGAATTGCCTTGAATAACGTTAATTTGTAACTTATGTTATAATAAACTAGTTATTCAGTTAGACTTTTTAATATAGAAATGTTAATTCTAATACATTGCTGTTGCCTTTTTTCCTTTGAATATTGCATTCAGTGCCCACCCATTGTGGGATCCAGTCAAGTTACATTATACCAGAGAGGTATGCCAGCATCAGTTTGAGGTAGTGGTGCTTAATAAGTGCATAACAATAATAATAATAATAATAATAATATACAGACATTATACTTGTGTGTATACAGTATGGCATGCGATGCATATTATGGTGTGTGTCTTTTTCATGATAAACTTATGGGTGATTAATTGTGATGATGATTTGTTTCTGACTAGATGGACCAGTTGTTTTGCGGCAGTCAACAAGAATACTGGAATGTCAAGTACTTGATCGACGTATGCCAGACTGACCATGGCTATACTCACGACTCGCAGGCCGTCAAGTTTCTCTTTTCTATACTATCTTCGTACAGTCAAGAAGACCAGCGACTCTTTCTGCAGTTTGTTACAGGGTCCCCTCGGCTCCCTGTAGGAGGTAAGCCGTGTGCAGTACAAAACATAGAGCTTCCTCGTTCCATGTGGAACGCATAGGGGCGGTGCTTCTCGTGTGCTTCAGCCCGTAAGCAGACGATGAATGAATCCCAGGGTCAAGGATATTTGACCAGTGCTTTGCTTCTCAGCATATGAAAATATATTCCATTGGTGAATTAGATGTGCGTGACTGAACAACTTGGAGTCTGCACAGCAAGCTCAGACCCAAAATCTTTCAGTTATAGACCAACTCTGTTGCCAGTTAAACCTGCCTTAGCAGCTCCTCTACCTCTTCTCTCTGGCAGATCTCCACTGGACATCTCTGGACAACCCGTCTGACTTGACGCAGCTCTTGTGAATAGGCTCGTGCCCTAAGCTTAGCTTTCGAGTAGCACTTTAGAAATTTTGAGCTTACGATTACAATGCCACATGCACTTTAATTAGATTCTTCTTATGTTTAATTACAAGTATAACTTCTCCAGCTATTTAATCAAATACTAGGTTTTTGTGTAAAGCAAATAATGTACTCTAACGTAATGTTTCTTTACATAAGTGTTTTATTTACAAGTAATAATAACAAGTATTTATTAAATGCTATTTAATAACGTTTACACATTAGATATCAATTTGTTAACACATGAGATGTTTTTATTGCAGGGTTACGAAGTCTGAATCCACCGTTGACTATAGTGCGAAAAACTGATTCTAAGGATTATGCCGACGACTTCCTTCCATCTGTGATGACCTGCGTCAACTACCTTAAACTGCCTGACTATTCGAGTATGGAAGTCATGCGGAGCAAGTTGGCCATGGCTATCAGAGAGGGCCAACTGTCCTTCCTCTTATCGTAGCATCCTGGGGAGCAGTGTAGCAGACCGGACTGTTACACTGCTGTTGCTTACTGTGGTGTACTCTAGACGCATTGTCACAGACTGTTTAGACTGTTACACTGCTTCCGTTTGTCTTCGCTTCTTCCAGAGGCAATGCCACAGACTATCTTCACTTACTTACTTACAGACAGTTTTCCGCTTAGAACGAATCCCTCTTTCAGCGTGCTTATATGCAAACAACTGAAATGTAGGCCGAACAATCAGATTTAGTTTTTATCGTTGCACCACAAAATTATGGAGATTACAACATGTGGCGAAATCGTTCTTAGAACTTTGTCCATACATGTACGCGTTTTTTGCTTGCTTTTTATGAACTTCTCGTGTAGCTAAAAATTTCTCGGATAGCCTTTGTAACCAGAATTTACTAAAAAATGTAAACGGATTTGTTTAGTCGACTTTCTGATGCTAATTTCACGAAAATCCTGGTATATTATTAAAAAGAGTCAATTGTATTCTATTGTTTGTTTGACAACAATGTAGCAAAAGTGTCAGCAAAATCTTGTTCTAATTGTAGTTATGGCAATACACCGTTGCATGCAGCAGTTCATGACGCTACAAAATTGTTAGAAGAAACCAGAGCTAGCTGAAACTACTTTAAAGTTTGCTGATTGTGTGATCATATTTTTGTTAAACACAACTGATGATGACTGATGATGCTAACGATAACGACAACGAAAGCCGTGTTATACTTAATTAATTTGCAGAACACGTTTTGGCATGTGTTGCATGTGGTTTTATTTATTACTCAGTAGTGGCGAAACAACTGGCAGAAGCTTCTAGTTTGGCAGAAGTCACTTTTCGACATCTGTTAGCTACTTTACAATGCAGCGTTTATATTATTGCAACTATTAGTTACAAAGTACAACGGCCATCATCGGGTAACAGTAAATTTGTCACATACAGTGCACCTTGCGTACGACAAGAAGAGTTTACTACATATATACTTTATTACATTTACTTTGTAAATTTTCTTTATTTATAATGGAATGCAAAGTAACTTGTATTTTTTACAGGAATTGCACATCAACTATCGGATATAAATGTAAACGATTTAAAACTAAAACGCCGTAGACCTTTTTAATGCAGCCATTGAAACGTTTTCTTTCTTGTGGTCCTGTATTGTGTGATGGTTAGTAATATACTTTGTGTACTTCAATGTCACATATGGAATTCAAGGCGTCTACGCGAACTGACTTGTTAATTTTCTACAAACTGCTCCCTGCTGGAGAGGCTTGTGGACAAGTCTCGAAAGATAGCAAGTTGACCACTTCGCATTAGGCCAGACTTAGTCTTAGATAACCTTCAGCCCATGTGAACCGTTTAAAACACCATACAACCTTTGGCTCAGTATACGGTAAAACTTAGAACTGTATTTTGTAATAAATTGTGAAGATGCATGTACTAATTGGAACTGTAATTGTAACTAAACATTTAAATAGGACTTTCGAGAAACTCTTACAAGGACTTCTGTAAAAACCCAAACAAATTATAAGTGAGTAAGCAAGCAGTAAGCAGTATTGCTACAACGCAAGCATTAAGCAGACGACATTAAAATATGCATTTTCTCACAGTCTGTCTGACAACATAGTACTGTTCATATATATTAAAAGAATGTAAAAGCACGACGATATGGCACCTTATCGGGAGTAAAAGCTGCAAAGACAAGCTAACAACTCGAATAATTTGCACCAGGCAAATCAGACTGATGTTATTCATGTTCTGCTTGGAACTTACTGCACGTATGTATTCCATTCTGATTTACGAAATAGTGATTTACAAAATAGACGGAATACAAGCATTCATTAATTCATCTGACACAAGCATTACCAATCATATAATAACATAAACTTACTTACACACTAACAAAATTATGCTAATAATAAGTAAACAAAGAATTTTGTGACATGTACAGTATAAAAACACGTACTCTTGATGACACAATGCACAGTATGAAAAATGACAACACACGAAAGACGGTTAAAATTGCTCGCAAATATCGGCAAAACGTGCAATGCACTACATGATGATTTAAAGCATCTACACTAGAAACTCACTAAAACACGCTTCACTGTAAAAAATTCTTAGAGAAATATAAACATATATAAGGAAAATGTATCCCAAATTATTCAATCAATCAAACAGAATTTATGTAGAGCCTTTTCAAGGAATTCATATTAACACAACCTCATAAGCTGGTTCTCAATATGGCTTTCAAAGACAGCGTTGTAACGAGTTTCCACTGTACCATTAATATAAATTTGGAATTTTTGGCAGGTACTTCACTTTTCACTTCATTGGCCTTCTTTCAATATTTGCACAACCGAGAAGCTGTCCGACAAAGTTCCACACAGAACAAGCAACCACCTGTTCAAGTTGCAATATGGGAGGGGGTGGGGGGGGCGAGTGTCCTCTTCAGCATGAAAGGAAATATTTTGTGCCTGATAATCAGTATTCAAGTCTTAAACTTTGCATATGCCGAACTTTGTCATCGTGTTTAAATATACACAGATTACGACATTAGTAGGCAAATAAAGCTAGCTGAACTTGATTATACCAATTTGTAGCACTACACGAATCACACTAAATATTGGCAGACTTCTTCAGCATGACCAACACCACGCTTTGATCTCGTGATCACTCATCTTGGCACCATCTTGATCGACATCATTGTAATCGTCATCGTCGTCACTTGGTATCGGCAGCTGCTCGAGTCTCCTCGATATTTTCTTTACTTTGATCCTGATCGTTTGATTTCTTCTTTTTGGTTCGTCTCAGCTGTAACTGTTGTAATAACACAACGAAAACAAAGTTGTTTAATTATTCAGAATTCAGCAGCAATAAAAAAGCTTTCACAACGTCTAAACAATTACAATGAATATTACGCAAAAGTGGATTTATATTTAGGAACCCCAAATACCTTCACGTGCTCTGGCATACAATACAATACAATACAGCTGTGTTTGATATTGACCTCCTTCCATAGTGCAGAAGTGCCCACACAACAATACAACAGAGCACTGATAGCACTGAGCAATAGTAGGCGAAGGACTTGCTCAAGGTCCTTACACAGCGACTGCCTGAGTGGAAGCTCAAATGAATCTGCTTTATAGGCTGAACGCTCATCCATCCGGTCACTGAGTCCCTGGCTTCAGCCTCAAGTCTCTTTGTGAAATTAATTATTAACTGATCAATAAAAACTGCCAAAGTGAAATCCTTGAACCAATTTACCATAATAATAATAAAAGAAGTGTTCTACTGACCTGCATCTGGAGTTTGTTCATGAAGAAAAGCTTCTTCCAACCCTTTTCCTTTGCCAGCACCTGTAGCTGTGGAGTTACAGAACTTCCCGACTGAAACAGGTAAATCTGCTCCCACAGCTCTTCACTTCCACACACCTGAAACATGGAACAAACTGTGCAGTCATTCGAAAATAAAAGTCCAACCAACTGACCTCGGCTATTTATTTATCAAAGTGCATATTAAAAATACCTTATGAAAATAAATCCACTCCATAACACAATGAAAAATCCAGGTCAGAACACCGCAAAACCAAAAGAAATCTGCTACGTGAAGTCTCACAAAATGCCAGAAAATAAAGATTAAAAAAATTCAAGAAATGTGGATTGCCGTAGTTTAAAAAATGATGTTAACCCTTTAACAATGAGAGAGATTAGTTTTCCATACATTTTAATACACACTCGTCATTAAAGTGTCCAGCAAGAAAACATGTTTGCAAACCCAGAGCTGTTCCAATGTTTTGTCAAAAAAATTAAGTTTTTGTGGGTTGGCAACCCTGCTTTCCACCACCACTTAATCCAGATCAGATCAATTAAGACCACTTGAGATAAATCCAATACCTATAAGAGTCTATCTGAATGGCCATACCTGTCTGAATAGTTGTGAGACTTGAGAGAGTGTGCTGATGTCTTCCAAGTCCAGAAACTTGATAACGTGAATTAGTAAACTGTTAGGCAACCGTGGGAAAAAATCGATCTCTCTTTTGGCAAGATTGGTCACATAGTGCAGAGTGTTCTTTCCAAAAACCCTTCGAATATCATCTAAATAAACAAGAAATCAATTCCCAGTTACATTCTTCGCATAGGTTTAGGAGTCACTGTAAATGTAGTGCTGCAATTCATTGTCTTCTTCTTCTTCTTCTCTCCCTTCCGTCAGGCGTGCGCCGACGATGAGGCCTCAACGTGACGTCTCCAAACAGCTCTGTCCCTGATTTTTTCAACAGCATCCCTCATCTCCATGTTCTGTGCTTTCAGGTCTTCTTTTATATTGTCCATCCACGTCTTTGTTTGCCTCCCTCTGCTTCGTTTTCCCTCTACATGACCGTACATAGCTGCGGCCGGAAGCCTCCAGTTATCCATTCGTGTCACATGCCCGAACCATGTAAGCCTTCTTTTCCTGATCTTGTCCACCACTGTCTCCATCTGACCCAGCTCCACCCTGGTCACCTCATTTCCGATCTTGTCTCTTCTACTTCTGCCAATTATTCTTCGCAGCCAGCTCATTTCCGCCACCAGCAGTCTCCTCTCATCTTCAATTCATTGTACCCGATTACAAATGTTAGTGTACTTGTAATCATGCTTTTTAATAATATTTTTCATGCCTGAGGTACGTAAGATCCCCAGGGACTTGAATATCAATTATTAATAATAATAATAATAATAATATTATTATTATTATGCATTTATTAAGCATCTCTATCAAATGAGCAAGCATAACTCGATTGCGAAGAGCAAATTGTGAGTGACAGACTAGCTAGCTCAAAGTCCCAACACAGTGACAATCTCAGAGGAGGCTCGAACCCGTACTCTCCACGTTGCAAGGCGAATGCTCTAACCAATCAGCTACCATGTCTTTGTGCTTCAGAATTAATTCATTAAGTAATTCATTTGCTGATTAATTAATTGATTCATTCATATTTCGAATACATATAGGACCTAATTCATGTGACCAGATTTTATAAACAGTTATATAGGATAATAGGAGGTAGATACCGTTTCCCAACACATACCACACTGGCATGATATATGTTGGAAGATCATAATTCATGCATATCATTCACTTTCAAGCATGATGTAATCTATATCGAAAATAAGAACCTATTCCAAGTGCGTGGGATACATTAGCACCTCTCAAAACATTTTTCCCTCTCTGCTTCCATAAAAAAATGCACGTAAATTCATGTTATCAATAGCCTAGCAGGTTACCTCAGCACTTACCAAACTATGGGATTAGCATAGCCAACAGCAACAGCACAAAGTCCAACCACCAAACTACAGGATAAGCGTATACAACAGCAACAACAAAATCAGTGAGCTGTGAAGTTCAAGAGATGAAAAATAAGAAATTGATTATGCTGACGTTGCATGCGGTCATCGTAGAGAAAGTCTTCGTAACTTTCCTTCGTCTCCGATGGGGTAACGTGCTTAGAATCGCTTCTGAGTGAGATCTTCCATGAACGATAAATAACCTTCAAGGCAAAACAAACAAACAAACAAGGTTAGATCAAAAATGGTGTCACCGTCTGCCTATTCTACGTATGATGGGGTGCTAAAGTTGCCCTTCCTAACCGTGCACTGTAGCATGGGAGTCAATTTGTTGTGATCCATGCAGTTGCTGTATAGGGAACAAGTCCTTCATACACAGTTTACTGTTGCTCACCACCATCAAAACTCTGTCACATGCACCTGATCTTACACTTGACTTGACACCTACCCAGGCAGCCCACATCGGGTCTGCGTTGTGCCACTGATGACAATTTGTGGCCAGGCATAGGTACAATACGCCTCCAAAGAGCGTGGATGTCATGATAGGAACATATGAAACATATTCGTTTTTCTACGACGCTGATTTCTGAACGGCGCAATATATTCACACGTCGCAGATTTCGTGATGCTATAATTATAAGCGCACTGAATACGCGAGGATTCGAACTCTGGATACAGCGAAAACAGAACTGATATTACCAACGTTCAGTATTAGACTCATCGTAATCGTAACCGTAAACTTCAGATATCTAACGCGCCACTAAAAAGCTAAGCACAGGGCACCAGCTTATTCACGAGTGCCCATAATAAAGAACCGTACAAAACTGCGGATTAAAACTGTGCTAACATAGCCTACCTCGTTAACGGTCACCAGGACCTGGCAGTAGTCTTTCGAAGGACTCGGTGCCACTTGCGCCGACTCGTAAATAACTCCGTTCTCTGGTAACAACGACGCCATTTTGACGCCACAGCCGTATCCAACTGATTTGCTACGGCGCCAACCACCTGTAAGGCACGGTCCGATGACCAGCTATAGTCATGGGCGCTCGCCACAAGAGACATCACCTAAGGCAGCGCACCTAGCGGTCGTTGGATGAACCACCTTCTGAATTTTCTTTACCGGCTGCCCTCCACAAATGGATGGAAGCCCGACCTTAATTAATACTGAGCCACCGATTTTACGCTAACATAACGTACAGATAACTTACTGACAGCATATTGTGGTGTAATACTGTAAAGAGCGTAAGGCATAGGCGTGACATGATTATGACCAACAAGGGTTGAGACGACTCAGTAAACAGACGCCATCTGGTGACTCAATAACAGTAAAACAAACTTGTAGGTTAAGTGTTGGCCTAGGCCTACACGTGTATATAGCGACCGTCTAGCCTTGACCATGCTAATTTTTCAATGAATTTATCGGGCAAGATCCTTTACCAATTACCACCGCTGCCCGTTTGAATGGGTGCCACGCCATTTAAGGTCCCCGTGCACGCGGACCGTGCTAGCCTGAGATTTTAATCTCTGAAATCGGGAGGTGAACCGCGATCCGCAAGAACTCTCGCACGTCCCGTGCGAGAGTTCTTGCGGATCACGTAAGTAAGATCGACGTAAAAGTTAGCCACAATTAAGAGACAAGAAGATGCAGAAAACATAACATCACGTATGGCCTAACATAATATTTTAATGCTATTGTAAGGAAATTACTGTGATAAGACTGTTGTCGGCATCATCAGCTCCTGGTCGGTCTCGTCGAACTCCATGTTCCGAAACTCAATCGAATTCGGCTTCAGGAAGAAATTAAAGGTTTACCTGTTCACGTCATAATTATCTGACTAAGCCGAACCATGTGCACCAGACCTACTAGTGGTGGCCTACAGCGGGCAGCGGCTCGATGGTATCAGCACAACAGGACTTGGACGAGGGTTAATCGTTCCGGAAAAAAACAACTAATTTAATCTTTATAAGACCATGAAGGAACGAAGTACTTCAGGGCAAAAAAATAATACAGCAGCAGTTATAACCTGCAGCTCTCAGTAACAGTGGCGGCGCCAGACAATTTTTGTAACCAGGGCAAAGCCAGGGCAGTCATACAAGTATTATAACCAGCGCCGCAGAGGGCGATTTATGCCCCGAATAAATCATGGACAGTGCAAAATTCTGACAGGGCAACGACCAGGGCAAAGGCTTTTTACCAGGGCATTTGCCCTGGTTCGCCCTGGTGTAGTGCCGCCTCTGCTCAGTAACAGTGCAAACGTGACATTTAACTCATTGTTAAAATTGTCCACTCGAGATAACAGCAAATTCTTACTTATAGCACAGTATAAATAATTATTATTACTGTGGTTATAGTGTAGGCCTATGTGATGATTAACTGCTGCTTGCCGTAGTATGTACATCTTGCGCAACATAGGCACGCGAGCGGCGAGATTAATTTAATCTTTCGCTGGCCAACACGAGCAATCCCATAGGTCTACACATGGTAGAGTTTTGATAAGCCGCTCGACTAGTAGCCTAGTATTTCTTTGATTATTTGATGACTAGGCCAAATTACCGAAATTCAAGCCACGATTACCGTTACTAGACAGATCAAAGGAGGGAGAAGTTAGTGTCCTAATCAAATTCCATCGCCCGTTGAAGTGCCCGTGGCCTACCTGAGCACAGTGATTAATGACGTCATTTCCTATCGTTACCGTCGCGCAGGTATTAGAACGCTGCGTTGGAGCGACTTGCAGCATGCAATGCGGTTTGGACTGATCGTATAAGTTCGTTCTCGGCAGATTTTCCGGTTGGCTGCGGTTTCACGGATCGTTGCATCATAAAGGTGCCCTGTTGATTTTCTTGCTTTGTTGTTTTCGGCGAGTTATACAGGGGCCCGCCACCTCGGAAATATGTAACAGTAGACGCCATATTGTTTCGATTGAACACCTGACCCCAGGTAGTCGGCGAAAGTGGGGCGTAGTCAGTTCATTCAACTGGCCTGGCCCTATTCGCTGGAAGATTTAGGGCCGGGCTTTTGGGTGTGCTGGATGCCGTTGACAAAGACCCCCCTGTGTGCGGACCTAAGGAACTGATAAGCCAAGGCTGGCTTGAAGGCTTGAGCTACCATTCATATGTAAATATTAAAACTGTGTCATTGCGTATGGGTGGGGTTTGTTGACTAAGGAGAGTTTACCCGTTTGTTAGGCCCCCTATAGGCTCTGCTGTCAAGCCCAAACGATCAAGACCCCTCTGATTTTCTGTTGAACCCCAAGAGGTAGCCGTCTTTGTGAAGTGTTGATGATTTCAATTTACTCCAGTTCAACCAAATTTGTTAGGCAATGCAGTAAATCAGAAATGCTTTCTTATGCTTCCTAACCCAATAAATATGAATGGCAGCTCATTTGCATTTAGAAATGGAGCTGTGTAAATGAGGTGCACACTTCTTAATGTTACTAAGACCAGCATGTAGACCTTCAGGAGTGTGTATGAATTTTGTGTATGGTTGTTCACAGATGCTGGGCTGTAATTGACAATATTAAAAGGACTTGTGCTAATAAAGGACTTGTGCTATAAAAGACTTAAGTTCTAACTTATGTAACAAAGACTTGTGCCTTAAGGATGCTTTTCCATTTTGTTATGTGAAGGAGGATATGGGATCCTTTCTATGCTTGTGGTGTTGGATTATAGCTTGATTCAAGGGGTAGAAGCATGGCCAAGTTGCTCCCATGGTCTGCCATTCTTTACAAATTACCTTAGGCATTTTGCAATTACTACTTCACCAGTGGAAACAAGATGAGTGGTATAAAAGTAAAATTGCATGATCCAAAGATCTCATAATTACTGAGTTTGATCCCATTATATCATAATTACTGAGTATTAGTTAGGCAGTGTCATTAATTGAAAGTAATTTCACTGGTTTGCGTCGGGAGTGCCAGTGATGACTTTCTTTTACTGAATTTTCACTTTGTAAATGTCAGATTACGATTACAATTACAATCCAGTTTTATGCATTGTTCTATAAATACTTACCCTGACCTATCATTAGTGATTGTTATTCGTAATCTAATTAGTTAGTCATTGTTATTCATAATCTAATCAAAGCTAATCTGATGACTTCTACAGCACTATGACATTAAAGCATCAGTCAGTCAGCGCTTTAAGTGAAATTATATCCAAAATTATTAATCGTTAGAATAGCCCAGTTGAATCAGGTAAGTAAGAGAAAATATTACACACAGGTAGGCCAAAATAAACAGGTATAGATAGAGAGCAGACCAACATACAATCCCAAATTTTGGGACAGAAGATTTTATCTGGACTTATATTTTTTGTTGTATATTTTTTATATTTTTTCTTGGCTTCACTAAGGCACTACATGCAAGATGCAGAATGTTTGGGGTGAAGTACGCTTTAAAGTTTGATATGGTTCTGTTGCTCATTTCTGTAATCCATCGATTTTCGTACGAAGTTCCATAGGCGTAATTTGTGTGGGGTATGGGGGTACCCGTACCCCCACTTTTTTGACTAGGGGGTACCGTACCCCCCACTTTTTGAACAATGCCAATGGATATGTCATTATTGTGCCAATGGATATTTCATTATTGTGCCTTCCCAGAGATCGCAGTCTCAGCCTTGTTTCGTGTATGTAAGAAATAGGTACCCCCACTTTTTAGACCAAAGTTACGCCCCTGCGAAGTTCCCTTGTGATGATAAAGTTGATGAGAGTATAATAAGATAATCTTGTCCAGAACATGTATTTTTTTCTGAAGAGCCAAGAATGGCTTGGATGACGGTCTGTGCCAGAACTAGACGGCTGTTTTACAGCTTCACCTGAATCACACAATTGCTCATATCCATCGATTACTGCAGCACAAAAGGATTAGTGTTCAGCCGTTAGGATTTAACGCATGCACGTCATACTTAATGGCCGTAACATCTAGTGTATACATGAATATTAATGTGCATAATTCTGAAAACAAAGAGATCGATTAGACATTGTTTAGCAGATTAATATTATATGTGTCTACTAAATGTTATAGAAACTTATTCATTTGTATACTGTGGCACCCCACTCCGATGCCTGTCTGTCAGTGCTAAAGCTGTATTGTTATAACGACTGACTGTCAGCCTAAGCAGAAGTTGTTGTTATTTGATGGCACAGCATTGACTGACTGGGTCTTGGCTCTTTGTTGACATATTTAACATAAACATTATGAACATTATGAAGACTGGTCTTTGAAAGATACTACAAAAATGTGAGGCCAGGCTGTGATGAAAGAGCTGTAGTTCCCTGACTGTATCCAGCAGCCCAGGTACAAGATAATCCACTTATGGAAGTTATGGGTGTTATCCGGCTGTATTATACAACAGTCAGATGGGGGTTATGGGAGGGGTTGGGTGGACAGGTAAGCAGGAAGGTAGGTATCGTAACAGTAGGTTGAAGTTAGTGTCAGTAGGTTGATTACCTGAAATGGCTCAAAACTATGATATGACATCTAGATTCTAGAAACTCGTATTTCATTTCTGGAATTCTAGTCATGTTAAAAGTTTGCTTCCGTAATGTCTGATATGTATTATAGACTCATTCTAATGCAGTTTGGCTTCATTATCATTTAATTGTTTTTTCGTCATTTGCAATGCTAATTATGTTTCACAACTGTCGAGATTTCTTTCATCAGTCTTTGTGTTTGCTGTTAAATGAATCTGATGACACATTATGGATTAATTCTCTTGTTCGTTTTTGTCAAGTAAGGATGTCGATGTTTTAGAATCGTATGGACTGGTTTCTCGTTAATAATTTCATCTGTAGTAATTGGTTTACTGAAGGTGTTTAATTGTTTGGCTCCTCACCTGAGTTTACCTGAATGTTTACAAAGACTGGCAACAGCAGTTGTCAGTTTTGTTATTAGTATTTTGTGATCTTACTCATTCTCTGATGTAACTTTAGTCTCACTCACTTGTTCGTCCATCCATCCATCCATCCATCCATCCATCCATCCATCCATCCATCCATCCATCCATCCATCCATCCATCCAACGATTCATTCATCCATCAACCTACGCATCCATCAGTTTATCAATTGACCCATCCATCCATCCATCCATCCATCCATCCATCCATCCATCCATCCATCCATCCATCCATCCATCCATCCATCCATCCATTCAATTCTCGATCAATCCATCCATCAGTTCATTCATTCATTGATCCATTCATTCATCAATCCACCCATCCATCCATCCATCCAATTATCCTTCGATACATGCGTAGATCATCAATCCATCCATCCAACTATCCATCCATCAATCCATTTGTCCATCTATCCAATCATCCATTCATGCATCAATCCATCCATCCAACTATCTGTCCTTCAATCCACCTATCCATTCATCCATCAATCATTCAACCATCAATCCATCCGTCCATCAAACCATCCATACATACATATATACGTACATGCATACATCAATCCATCCATCAATCCATCCATTCATCCATCCATCTGTCCATATTTTTATCCTGTTCCTTATTTATTCTTAAGGTGTCACAAAAGTAACATAGTTACAATCTGAAGCTATTTATGATCCTGCAAAAATAGATTTAAGTTTAAATTTTATGAGTGAATTATTTGGGTTTGATAACTCTTCACTGTCTTCCAGCAACGACTTAATCATTCCGATTGTGGACCTTGCTCGTTAAACTCCCTCGTAATGATCACGTGTCTTGCCTAATAGCAGCATCGCTAAAAGCTGCATGAACTGTTATAAGCATACTTGAACTAAAGCATTAAATTGTAATCACTGTCTATATTTAAACATGAATGATGTTTTCCATTTTTAGGAAATGCAAAATGGTCATTCTTAGTAAGGTGAGTTTTGTGTACTTCCAGTGTGTGAACTTTGTTAGAAATGTTTTTGCTGTACGTATACAAATCTTTTTCTGTGTTGTATAATCGTATTTAATAGTTTTGAGGCAGTTCATTCAATCAATCGAAATTTATATAGCACCCTTTTACTCATAGGTGCTCCAGATCCAGGCAAAGTGGAAAAAAGCAGTCTTGAGGAGTTTTGAGTCAGAGTCAGTTACAGGTGATACAATGATTGACGATAAGATGTTATGGATTGTTATGCACATTCTGAATAACAAACAGGTGACCGAGCAGGTAAAAATGGGAGACAACAAACTGCCAAAAGCTAGTCTGGCTTCAACAAGACTCTTTAGACTGGTGGGAATGAATCTTATGAATAGCATTTCTACACTTGTAGCCACAAGTATCCTGTTTTTAAGCACATACATATCGACAAATTACGAAACTACGTGTTAAGTGGTTAGAAAAATAAATCTCAATATCAACGTCCAGGTAAGTGCATCGTGACAATTAACTGTTTGCGTGACACTAAACTGACCCATAATTAATGGACGGTCAGTTCACGTAATTGATGGACACTAGCGAAAAGTTTGGCATACAGTTATTAGGCAGGAGCCCGTATGTCTAGGCATAGGGGAACACGTAGATAGCCATGGGAAATGTCTGACTGCCCGGGGGCTGCGCCTTCTACCCACAGAAATGTCAGTGTCGGCATCAGTAGTGGGTTTGTTCTCGATGACCGTTTTACCTGTGTTGATCAACCTTCTGAGAAATGTTTAACTTCAGTGTTTGGGCTTTTCAGAATCACTATAGGTCGGGTTATTTGACTTATCTAAGTTCTTTATGCCTTTGAATTTATCTCCCCTGTTAAAAGTGAAGGCACGTGCTTGCACACACACCTACACACACACCTACACACACACCTACACACACACACACACACACACACGCACACACACACACGCACGCACGCACACACACGCAGACACACATACACACACACGCAGACACACATACACACACACACGCAGACACACACACACATACACACACACACACACACACCATACACACATACATACTTGCATATATGTGTCTGATTTCTGAGGTTATTTGTTTGGTTGTAGGGTGATTGGGTGTGGCTTGACCCTGACAGCCCAGGGGAATTTACGGTGGCTGTGGGGGCGCAGGTGAAAGCTGTCGATCAGTCTCGCATTGTCCTTGTTGACGATGACAAAAAGGTAAACAGCAATTCAACATTTTACAACGCAACAACATCTTTTTTTTTATTAATGATTAATCTGACTGTTGTGTGAAGAGACTTATCAGAGAACAGTTTCAGTTGAATGATGTTTATGATAAGTGGTTTGAAAAGGTATTGATAGTGAAAACGGAAGTGTTAGGTAGTGATCAGATCAGTTCTAAGTGTAGATGCTTTGTAAGTCCCTCAGATCACATTTCTCTAGCTGTGGCTGGGCTGGGAGCGGCTCTGAGTAGGTATCTTTAAGAGGTGCTATATAAATTCTCAGAATGAATGAATGAATGAATGTAGTGACAGTGGTGGAGCAGACAGAAATTAGGATAGGATTCCATAGTGAACCTTTTGTCAACCTTTAAAATTACATTACAGAGCCTTGGACCAGTCACCAGGAACAAACAAGAGCTCCAAACCATTCTAGGGATTGACCGGAAACCGTTTCGGATACTCGGTTCGGCTGGAAATCTCGTTTCCGGAAGTATTCGCCTCTGCAAATATTGTAGACGCAAATAGTTGCAAAAAATTTGTATCTTTCAGAATTTATTTAATAAACTTACGTATGTAAAATTATTAATGTTCAGCCTTAAAACAATTAAACATCCATGTTTCGGCTCATAATATCAGCCTTGAGAAGTTGAGCTAAGAGCTTCATAACCATGCTTCATCAAGCATATTCATTTTGACGAGGATTGAGGAAAGCCACAACATGAAAATTTGAAAATGTGAAGCTTCGCATATGGAACAAATGGTACCGGTTCGTTTCCGGTTCGTTTCCGGTAAATAGTTCATCCAAATACTCGGTTCCGGTTTCCGGTGGAAAATCTCTTTCCGGTCAATCCCTAAACCATTCTAATACATTATACAATAAGAGTGAAAATGTTAATGGTGAAAAAGGACCTGGACAGTGAACAAAGAGCGGTTGAATGTTTTAAATTTATAACTGGTCCTCATGCATATGGTCACATACTAATTAAAGACTTGTAACAAGAAGCATTGTCAGCATAAGTGGTTGTGAATTATATTGACGAAGATATGGACTAAGTGAAAGTGTAAGTGAATAAATGAGCCAAGTGAATAAATGGGCCCAGTGAATAAATGGGCCCAGTGAATAAATGGACCCAGTGTACAAATAGACCCAGTTTATTAATGAATATATGGATCCAGTGAATAAATGGACCCAGTGACTAAATGGACCCAGTGAATAGTGAATAAATGGGCCCAGTGAGTTAATGGGCCGAGTGAATAAATGGATCTAGTGAATAGATGGATCCAGTGAATAAATGGAGCCAGTGTATTACTGGTTGCACAAATTTGAAGCTTGACACAAAGCAGACTTACAAGTGTGCATTTGTGAAGCCTTTTCCAATGGTCAGGTTAAATTATTAAAGTGTTTAAAGATAAGGCATTTTAATAGCGTGGTGTATTTTGTGTTTCGTTGGTTTTCTTTTAAGGAGCGTGTTGCGAAGGCTGGAGCTAAGTTTCGGTCGATGCATCCATCATCAGTTGATGGAGTGGAGGACATGATCCAACTGGGAGATCTCAATGAAGCTGGAATCCTGAGAAACCTTCGAATGCGTTACTTCAACAATCTGATATACGTAAATAAATATTTTCACAACTACTTCAAATCGCAACTTTGCCATGTGACTGCTGGTACTGCCCTTCATCGGAACTGTTCATGTTGCATGAAGAAAACATTCATTTAGGATGAGGAATTACCCTGTAAAGTCCTTATAGGAATTATCGCCATGAGTCTCGACTGATTTCATTGAATGGATTATGATTTTGGAACAAAGTTTTAATTAGAAATGACTGTCAGTTGATGGCTTGTACATTAAGATAATGGTGCTGTAGAAATTACCAGCATAAGAGTACATTAGATATAGTAGGAAAGTCAGGGGCATAACTTTTGTATAAAAAATGGGAGGTACCAATTTCTTACATACACAAAGCAGGGATTAGACTGAGATCTCTGGGAAGGCCCAATAATAAAATATTGATTGGCATTGTTCAAAAAGTGGGGGTACGGGTACCCAGCGTACCCCCACAAATTACGCCTATGAGGGAAGTTACAGTAATGATGACATAGATGATGGAAATAAATGAATAAATTTTTTATTACCTTGTGGATCCATTTTGTTATAGACTTACACTGGTTCGATCTTGGTGGCTGTGAATCCCTACCAGATTCTTCCGATATACACAGCAGAACAGATCCAACTGTACAAAGAGCGGAAGATCGGAGAACTGCCTCCTCACATCTTTGCAATCGGAGACAATGCTTATCACAACATGCAACGATACAGACAGGACCAGTGTATCATCATCAGGTAAACAACCAATGTAAACAACCTCTGTCTCTGTCTCTCTCTCTCTGGTCTCTCCTCTGCCTTCTCTTTCTGGTGCATTTGTTAATTGGCATGAAAGATGGAGGAGGAATGAGGAATTCAGATATCTCCCAGTAACTTATTATGGCGTTGACTTGGGAACTATATCAAAAGCCACCTTATTTTGAGACCACTTTATAAATAAGGTCATTTTCATACGGCTGAGTTAAACAATTTGAGATCCACGATCTGCCTTATAACAGAATTCGTTTTATAATAAGGTATGTTTTAATGAGACTTTGGTTATATGAAAATAAGCAAGTATGTAGTGCATTTGCTAACATGCCATATTTCCATAAGCTGAGCGACATTAGCAAAACAATCGATGGGTCACAGAAAGAAGGAAAGTCGTAGTAGGCTTTAAGTAAGAGTATTTTTAAGTTGAATCAAATCAAATCATATTTATTGAATCGATACAGTATATAATCTTGTATCATATCTATAGACAAGAGATTATATACTGTTACATTATTACTGCAGTGACAATCTTTCAAGTAGTTGCATTCATTCTGTAAAGTTCATGAAGAAGTGATCAGTAGTTTATTGTGTAAGCACAATGTACTCTGTTGTATTGTATTTTATCTGGTATTTGTAGCGGAGAATCGGGAGCCGGTAAAACGGAAAGCACCAAACTCATATTACAGTTCTTAGCAGCCGTGAGTGGACAGCATTCGTGGATAGAGCAACAGATACTGGAGGCTAATCCTGTCATGGAAGGTGTGTGGTTATGTCCTTGGTATATGATGTAATTTAATGATGCAGAACATCATCTTTTAGGCAACTGTCAAAGGATCAGATGCAGTAACTGTGGACTGTTAATGCAGTTATTAGTATGCTTTTATTAAGCACCACCATCTAATGAACAAGTCCATGACACTGAGCAATTGCGAGTGAGAGGCTTGCTCAAGGTTACAAGTAACCATCTCAGTGGACGCTCGAACCCATACTCTGCATTACAAGGTGAGCTCTGTAGCCAATCAGCTACCATGTCCCGATATTATTAGAAGGTTGTACTGAGACATGGATATTTCTAATGTACAATATTCCATTGTCTTTAGTTGAATTGCTGGTTATTTTCAATGACTGGTTGAAGGTCAATTTCAAGGTAGGTTGTGACCCTTGTTCAGTCATTCTCATCATCTTCACTTCGTCTTTGATTTACCATTATCTTGTTTGTTCTTGAAGACCTTGTTTGTTTGTTTGTTAAATGCAGCCTTTGGCAATGCTAAAACGATTCGAAATGACAATTCAAGTCGATTTGGAAAGTACATCGACATTCATTTCAACCACAATGGATCAATAGAGGGCGCCAAGATAGAACAATACCTCCTGGAGAAATCTCGCATAGTCAACCAGGTAATCGTTATCATTTACTTCTGAATCATAAATTTCTGAAACGCTACTCTTGGGCAGTGTGTTAAGTTAAGAGGATGGTCCACAGATGAAGACCATATATGTAGAATGAGGAGACCAAAGAGGAAGCAGGAGATGGAGGAGAGGCAGAGGAGCTATTCAGCCAGATTTGTAACTCTCGCAAGAGTTCTATTGGAAATATGATGTTTGTAAAGAGGACATGAATTATTCTAGTTTTGAACTTATTTGTCTTAACACTTTAACGATGTGCTGCATTGGTTCCTAGTCACTTTTAGCACACTGTCGTCGTTAAAGGGTTAATCAGAAGTTTGAAGTAAAACTAGCACCTTGATACCCATTATGTATGAGCCATTATGCATGAGCATGGCTTTGGGTCGGTTGGTTGGGAGGAGCTCTGAGGCGTTACTCTTACAGAGCTGTGATGGAAATATGTGATTAAAATTACACTTACGTGAGTATGTTGCAGGAGTTCAATGCAGCTCGATTTTTTTTTCTGCTCTCAGCTGTCTCCAAGCTTATTCTTATGTCATTTGTGTTTGTTAATAATTTCTTTGATTGTTGCAATGCTGTTGATGCGGGTTCAATAGAAGGGTGGAATCAGTTCCTTTCAGAAATTTACTTTGCTTATCAACAAGAGCTAAGTTGTTTGTTGGCTTGCCATTCATTCATATGGAAAATTTTCATATGGAAAATTTATATAGCGCCTCTTCAAGGCGATAAGGTCCAGAGCCTTACGGTTATCAATGAACCCAATATGCTGTAAATGCTTGACATAGTTTGTTTTATGATTTAGAATCATGATGAGCGCAACTACCACATTTTTTACTGCATGTTGGCCGGATTATCACAAGATGAGAAGAATTCTCTTGAATTAAGGTCTGCCAGGGATTATTTCTACCTTACACAGGTAATGCTTTTTCTTATTAGGTAACTGTGGGTGTCCTCATGTTTATGCGTAATAATTCTGGTCTTCCTGTATTGTTTGCGTGTTGTTTGTTATTTGTTTCGTTGCTTTCTTTTGTACTTGAAAGGCTTATGCTTTTCATGACATTTAATGCATGGGAACATCATAAATGATTCGTGGACCTTGATGCTATGCGTCTTACACATGCTACCTTCTGTTTTATCTGCATTTCTTGCTAGTCAAGAATAGTACATGCAGCTTTTGTGGAATGAATGTCAAGCTGTAAGAAATTACTTGTATGTGCCATTTTGTTTCTCTTGTTTTAGGGAGGAGACGTGACATGTGAAGGGAGGAACGATGCAAAAGAGTTTGCAAACATTCGCTCAGCTATGAAGGTTTTAAATTTCAGTGAAAACGAGATTTTGGACATTCTAATGATCCTGGCTGCTCTCATACATATCGGCAACATTCAACACAGAGGTAGTTTTTCTTTGGCTCTCTTCAAACTGTCTTTCCTTTGTACATTGTAACCTTAAGCGTGCATTTACACAGCATGTTCATACAGCGGCACAGCCTTTTATAAGCACACGAAGCTCTGAAGAGGTACTGCTCATTAAGTTGTTATAGCTACAACACCGTTTATAAATTAAATTGTCATCAAATTTAATTGTCGTCATGAAGATAATTTATTAATATTCCAATGAGAAGTGTTTGCTGTTTATTCTTCATGTTGACGTTTCCGAGGGAAAAGTGAGACTCGATGTGTGTGCTTTTTCGTTCTTAAATGTGTGGTGTTTTTAAACAGGCCTACTGCTGTGAAAATGTTGTTCAGTAACTCGTTTCCAGTACTGTTTGTTCTTTGAATCAGTGTTATCATTATCTAAGAATATCATCAGTACCGTATCTAAAGATGTTATCAGTATCTAAAACTATTATCAGTATCAAAAGCTTTTGTTTTGTTTCTGTGTCTTTTCCATTACACTTGCCTCGATTGCTTTGCACACGAAAAGTTGCTCTGATGCTTTGCTTTTGTTGTTGCCAGCAACTGTAATAGACAACATCGATGCAACAGAGATTGATGGCAAAGACAGCCTACAGAGAGCCTGTCGCCTTCTGCAGGTTAGATGATCCTTTGTGGCTTTAAGCACAGAATTGCTTTGTCATAGATTATGCTGAAGTTTGTGGGAGACGTAATGTATGTAAGTATGTATCAGTAATGTATGTAATTATGTACCAGTAATGTACTGTACATACTGTAACATGTAATTATGTACTGGTAATGTACATAATTATGTACCGGTAATGTTATGTAGTGGTAACACATGTAATTATGTACCAGTAATGTATGTAATTACGATATGTACCTGTAATGTAATGCACGTAATGTATGTAATTATGTACCGGTATGTATGTAATGAAATACGTAATAAAGCATCATCTAAGTACCTGACAGTGGCGCTGCCTGTGGTAACGTAAGTGGTGGTTAAATTCACTAAGAACAAAAGAGTTAATCATTAAGCAAACTGCTCTGATTGTAACTAGAGAAACTGCTACTTGCAGACGTTCCGATTCCTCGTAATAATTAATGCAAAGTTTGTAATACTCCAAATAAAGTTTTTCACGTTCTCTGGTACTGAGTCTTTAAAGAATCATTTGCAAGGTGTTGCCTGTGTGCTTCTACAGTGAAATGTGCAGTGATGGACAATACAAAATGGAACAATGCATTTTGCCCTAAATGATTTGATGTGCGTAATGCAAGGAATGGTTTCGTTTGACCTACTTTCAAATGCTGAACGAGGCAGTCTGTTAAATATGAATCTATGAAAATATGAAACATGAATTACAAAAATTAAATTTCATTGTGAATTTGGTTGATTTTCTGTTGTAGGTGAAGTTAAATGACTTGAACAACGCATTGACAACACGTACGATATTCACGCGAGGCGAGAGCGTCACGACAACAATGGGAACGGAGACATCTATTGACGTGAGAGATGCGTTTGTCAAGGGAATCTATGGAAGAATGTTTATTTGGATGGTGGAAAAGATCAACCAGGCCATTTACAGACAAACTGCGGACTCAGAGCACGATCGGAGATCCATCGGAGTGCTCGACATATTCGGATTTGAAAACTTTGACAAAAACAGGTAGCTGCTGATGACAGTTCGTTCTTCGTTGTTATATTTTGACCTGACTGATCCCCAGTTGTGTTTTGTTTTACTCAGAGGTAAGAGTTTATAGGTGCCCAGTGCATTGTGTAAGGTAGAGCAACAAAAGTCCTGTGGAATCGATTGCATTGTAAGAAGAACTATAAATTTCTGAAAATTTAAATTTTACAGAAAATTTTAAATTAGAAGATGTATGCGTATCTTAGAATTTTAAATTTGAAAATAATTTAAATTAGACTTCTATTCATCTAAGCAAATATGTAAGCATCAGTTTATGCTGTAATTTTTTAAAGTTTTCCACATGGCTTCTAGATTCTTGTGCAGTTTGCCAATTAGATTTCTGCAAAACCCCTTTGCTTAGTATATTCCAGTGCTGTAACTGCTTGTTGCAGGCAATTTATGCAGTCATGAAATCTTGTCTAATATGCTTGTCATCATCATTTTACAAAAATCAGCATCATAACTCTACATTCCATTACCACTTCTGGCCCCCGCTATTTTAGATTTTTAAATTGGCAGAGCTTTCTTGAATTTTGAGGAAGTTTGCTTGAAAACAACTGCTGCATTTGATTCTTTTAGCTTTGAACAGCTTTGCATCAACTTTGCAAATGAAAACCTTCAGCAGTTCTTTGTTCAGCATATTTTTAAGCTGGAGCAGGTCAGTTTTGTTTTGTTTAACATTTCCTTCATGATCAAAAGTCACAACGTTCAAGATGCTGTAACCTTTAATAAACAAATATGAGAATTCTTACTTTTAGTATATTTATATGTTGATAACTTTGTTACCATTTTGAAATATCATGATAAAATGGCACTTTCATTGTTGGCACTTTCATTGTTGTAGCATTTTTAGAAAAAAATCATGTACATTCATTGCAATATGCTTTCTTTAAAATATGCCTGCAGATAAAGAAAGATCAATCATGTTTTCACACTTCAACGACGAGCATGTACTAAAATGTATGGAAAACTAATCCCTCTCGTCGTTAAAAGGTTGAACGTGCAACGATCAATTAACCTCCAAAGTGTCTGTTATATACTTATGATCACTCAGATGTGTTTTAACAGGAAGAATACAATAATGAATCAATAAATTGGAAGCACATCGAGTTCATTGACAACCAGGAGGCTTTGGACCTTATTGCTGTCAAGCCGATGAACATCTTCGCTCTCGTTGATGAGGAGAGTAAATTTCCGAAAGGAACCGATTCCACCCTTTTGGCGAAACAGCATCAACATCATCGCAACAACAGGAACTACCTTCGACCAAAGTCCGAATTGATGTTGTCCTTTGGTCTCAACCATTTTGCAGGCGTTGTGTTCTACGATGTTCAAGGTATGTCAGTGATAATCTCAAATAAACCATTTTGTCGCAAAAGGAATGTGTGTTCTTCACAATGACCAGGAATATGTATGTGTCTGGCTGTTTATATATTGTCTATAAAGAATCGCCCTAAGATGCTAAGGGATGTGAGCGTGTTTGTGTGTGTATGTGTTTGTGTGTGTGTTTGTGAGTTTGTTTGTGTGTGATATTTGTTTGTGTGTGTGTGTTTGTGTTTGTTTGTTTGCTTGCGTGTTCTTGTGCCTGTGTGTACGTGTAAACTTAGTGAAGAAGTCTTCCTCTAGCTGAGACACAGCCATTGTTTCAGATATTTTGCACTGGCTATGTTGATTTCATTTCTTTGTCTCTCTAGCATACCATTTATTATTTAGACATTGATTAGATAATCCATCCAGTCCTTAATCTATCCAGTCCTTTGCCTTCCAGGCTTTCTTGTCCTCAACGAAACCCGCCTTAGCAGCTCCTCTGCCTCCTCTGTTTGGTCTCTGTGACAATCGGACTCTGATCTTAACTCTTGAAATCTCTGGCCAACCTCTTTGACATGATACAGTGCTTGTGAATAAGATAGTGCCCTGCACTTAGCTCTATAGTTTACGATTATGACTACGAGACAGTATATTGAGTGAAGTTAAAATCTTATGCAGTCCGTCCTGTAGGGACTAAACAAGTACCTAAGTTCAAATTAAGGTTTCAACTTTGCTGATTATTCGGGTTCATATTAAATTTTAGAGCAAACTTATGTTTAAAAGTTACTGTAACAACTTTATTATCATTTTAAAATCTCGTGATAATTTTTGTGCTTTTGATTGTTGTAGGATTTTTAGAAAAAAATCGTGACACATTCAGCCTTGACCTTCTGCAGGTCATTCACTCGTCCTCGTTCAAGTTTCTCATCACCATTTTCCACAGTGACTTTGCTATGGTAAGAAATTGTCATCAAGGGAAAATCTGATGAAATTCGATTTTTACGATGTAGTGAGCCTTGTTCTTGGAAATCTAAATTTGTTTTGCTTAAATTTATGAAAAGAAATATTCTAGTGAAAAACCAAATATATGTAAAGGTAACAAATCTTTAATCTCTTCAAGTATATGACAGGAATTTTACAACTGTGCTTACAGAATTCATAATTGTACAGATTAATCAAAGCAGATGTTGGAGTGAATAGTTTTGTGAAAACGAGAACATCGGCTTTCTAACTGGAGTGATATAACGTATGTGAAGAAACGTGATGGCTGAGTGCTTTCACTGAAGAGAAGAAATTAATATGGACAAATAAAGGCATTGTTATTATTATCATACGATTGGTTGATGCCTTGTTTGTTAGAAACTAGCGTGATACAAGTGACTAATTAATATTAGTACTAGTAAGAAATATATTATGTACACAAAGTCCTACAGAAATGTGAACCTGATGTGTGGAAAACTTCCGTTTCTGTATTTAGACGATTTTTCATCGCTTTCTGATTACTTTTGTTTTTAGGGAAATGACACAAGAAAGAGGTCAGCAACTCTGGGTTCACAGTTCAAGCGATCCTTAGACATGTTGATGAAGACTCTGGCAGCTTGTCAGCCATTTTTTGTGCGATGCATTAAGCCCAATGAACTGAAAAAGGCATTGGTCAGTAGATCAGTTTAATGTTATTATGTACTACTAATGATAATAATATTCGTGTTTATTGACATGTTCACTGACAAACTGCAGTAAGTAACACTGAAACATATGACAGTACGACTATTAAGATCTTATAGAATACACCTTCTTGGCAGCCTGTTAGGCGCCCGCTCATTTTACACCTGCCCCTAGGGAGTGGAAAGCTGAGTCCAATTATAGACGTTGTAATTTCGAATATAGAGATATGCTTCGTGAATTTAACTCAACTATGGCATCATATTATAGTTTGTGCTTTGTTTCAGTCATTTTGTTTATTATAATTAATATTATTAGTGTCAAATTAATTATTCTTATTATTTTGTGCATTTTGCACCAGTGTCTAACGACTACACTCCCAGTCAATGGCACTAGGCACCTATGCAGGAAGAACTTGTTCAGGGTCCTTACACAGTGCCAGTTTGTGCCATCGGTTGATGCCTTGTGCATTAGAGACCAGTGTAATAGAAGTTACTAATTGCAATTACTGTGAATCTGAAGTTACTAATTACAATTACTGTCAATCTCGATAGAAAAGAAAGCTCAAATATGACAATTGATCAGAATAATTTTCGTTATCTGTTTGATATTTTCTAGATGTTTGACAGAGTTCTGTGCGTAAGACAATTGCGTTATTCGGGAATGATGGAGACGATTCGCATTCGACGTGCTGGATATCCCATCAGGCACTCGTTTGCTGAGTTTGTCGAGCGCTACAGTATCCTGCTCACTGGAGTCACTCCACATCAGAAAGAAGACTCCAAAGCGTTAGCAATGAAGATCTGTAAAACGGTTCTTGGCAACGCTGACTTCCAGCTTGGAAGAACCAAAGTATTCCTCAAGGTCACGTGCATTAAGTGAAATTCTTAATGTTTTTCTTTGTTGTGAATAAATAGTGTACTGAGGTAAAACCTTATGGATTTACAGTTAAGCTATTGGATGAGTATTTTAAAACCTGTTTGAAAGGAGGGATTATATTATTTAGAACGTAAGAGAACTAGAAAAGTGGGGTAAAGTGTTGACTACGATAGTCATTGCATGTTCGTGCGCGGAAGTATTTGGTTGAAAATCTTGTAATTGTAATCTCCAAACTTCTTAAGCACCACTCAAAGGCCAAGCACAGGACAGCAGCCTAGTCACAAGCGCTGGACAATTGTAGGTGAGCAACTTATCCAAAGTCGCTACGCAGTGGCTTGAGGTAGATTCGAACCTGCGAGCCTTAGGTTACAAGGCACCAAGCATGCTGCCACACCCAGGGGCGTCTATCCCTTCCTAAGTCATTGGAGCAACTTCCTCTTCCCCCCTGCTGAATGATAGAAGAGTTTTAAATTAACATAAAACATTGTTCAGATCTCTTAACCTTTACTGTATTTTTTTCATGCTTTACCATCGTCTCTTAATTTTGTTTAATCTCTGTATTTTGCAGGATGCACAGGACGTTTACATGGAGCAGGAGCGCGACAGAGCACTGACGAAGAAGATTACGATAATACAGAAAGTAATTCGAGGCTGGCATTACAGGAAAAGGTTCCGTAAGATGAAGCAGAGTGTCATCACTGTCCAGAAGAACTGGAAGGCTTATCTCGACAGAAAACGTTACGAAAATGTTAGTTTCTGTCGTAGCAAGATGTCTGTACACCAAAGCGCGATTAGCAGTTGACTAATACAGAATATACTTTCTTACTTACTTACAAGCTCTTCTGACTGCATCTGGGTCTATGATGGTTTTTGTAATTGCTTTATAAGTAAAGAGAACTCTCAACATGTCTGGTATTTTAAATTTTTGTCCTGTATTTGTTAATGGTGATCAAAGACTTTTATAACGACATTTATGTATTTATATAGATTTCTATCATTTAACACTTTAACGACGGGAGTTTACAAAAAGTGACTGGGAAACGATTGCAGTTGCCATGAAAGTGTTAATGTAATATAATTAACTTTTTTGTTTGAATTGTAGATGAAGAATGGCTACCTGAGGCTCCAGGCGTTGTGTCGCTCACGAACTCTCACACAGAAATTCGTCAATTTGAGGTTTAGGATGATGAATTTTCAGGTGAAGATATTCCGCATTCTGCAGCTATATCATTCTTTTCATACTTACGGCAAATTATTTCCTTGTGTTTCTTTTAGCTGATGGTGGTCTTTTTAGGTTTGAGCCACGTCTGTACAACCTTTCCTTAACCGCTGTGTGGCTGAACTTCTCATTGTCAGTTTCCCAAGAAGGACCAGGTTTTGAGTATCGGATATTGTGATAATGCTACAACATCAGTGTGCCATTGTGTCTGCCTCTTCTAGAGTAAAGAGTTAAATTTAATGGAAGCTTTGGAATTTGTCGTTTGATGGGCCCAAGAAAAGAAACATCATATCAGACCTAAGTGCTGCTAATGGTAGCATAGACTTAACTCGACTGTGCAACAAGCAGGATCTTGGCGGAGAGAGCATATTAATAAACCCATATCAGTGAAAGGAAGGAGAAATTTTGCACTTGGGTACTTTGCTCCAGAGGCAATCATGCGCCGAGTTCATTGTCCTTGCTTCCCCATTGGATCTTACAGTAACACTACACACAGTATATCACTCTATAGCAGGAGTCCTTTGCACAAGCCAGATAATCGTGGCTTCACTTTCATAACTGTTGTGCCAACACATAGAAGTAGTGCTTACTGCTTTACTGGCATGATAATTTTCAGATTGTGATAAATTGATAAAGGAAGTTGATGAACTATGCCAGTGAACCCAGTGTAAAATTTGACATCTTACTTATGGGATCAACAAAGAGTTGATTGATTGACTGATTGACTGATTTGATTGATTGATTGTAGCGTTACTGTCGTGGGTTTTTCCAACGTCAGACATACAGGAAGCAGCAGCAAAGCATTGTTGTTCTTCAGTCGGCCATTCGTAAGATCATTGCACAGATGCGATACAAGCGGTTAAGGATCGAGGTTGGATTCTCTTTCTCTTGAAGTTTTGTGTAGTGCTGCCTTTACTTAATTTCCACTAGAAACAGATGTATCACTATGGTAGCTGCTTCGTTTTGGTATTGTGACACTGACAGATGTAGCAAAGTTAAACTCTAGTGAGATTAGTACTATTGTTGTAACGACTATCCATCGAATTCCTGCGCCACATCAGCCCTCGATCCTTTAATGGTCAGTAAATAAGCATTGATGCAATGCAATTTGGGGATTTCTAAAATGTGAAAAACTGACTGCTTCTTCCAGAAAGTTGCCTTGGTTTACTGTATAACAGCAGAAGTGTTACTGAGTGTCATGTCTTTGGCCCACGTGCCTGGAACAGTCTTCCTGAACCTATTCAGGAAGCCAAAAGCCTCTATGTTTTTGAAACTCAGTTTAAACTTTACTTGTTATGTAAATCCGAGCATTAGCATTTGCGCTGGCAGTGTGTGCAAAGTATCCTAGAAGTAGCTTGCTACCAACCTTGCTATATAAATTGTCGTAAGTAATTGCAATCATACTTACTTACTCCTCTTGTATTAAATTTTAATTTAGAGATACTTTGTTGTCAGTGTTATTAATATTATCGTCACTGCGATCATCATCAGATTGGCACAACTGATGTTTTATTAGGATGCCAAGATGAAGGAGGCTGATAGAATTCATGTGGAGGAAGAGGAGGTCTTACGTAAGCAGATGAATTCCAAGAAAGCAAAGGAGGAAGCAGAGAGACTTCACCAGGTAATTACACAGCAACATATTGCTTTTCCATTTGCTTCCTACATTAAGATTAAAGTCAATAACGTTCAATTACACCGCAATTTCTGTTTCTTGCTGTCTCAGCATATCTAAATGCTTGCCATCAAGCTCTTTGTGCAGTTTTGCATGAACAACTTGCCGGTGTAGAAATCATCATTGTTGTAATCGTCTGAGAATTGAAAATCTCTAAGGTGCTACTTAGTTGTAAGTGCAGGCTGTGCAGCACATCAGCTCATTCATGAGTGCTGCATCAAGTCAGAGTCTGACTGTCCGGAGATACCATTTGCAGAACAAGATGCGGTTGCCAGGAGACCAAATAGGGAAAGCTATACCATTGAGCCGCTTTTGTGGGTTGAGAGAATTGATGATGTTACAGCTTTATGTTGCAACATTGTGGTCTATTGGTAACACACTTGGTCACGGATCATGCGGTCAGGTTCCACTCCGTGTAACGACCTTGGACATGTTTGTGCACATGTGTTTCTATCACCAAGCAGTATAATTTGGTACTGGTATAAGCTGGGAAATTAACGGCAAGTCCTGCGATGCTCTGGCCCCCTGTCCAGGACCTTGGGATTCGTTCATTACAAGCTCTAGGAATGAGTGAAGAAAATGAGCGCCTCCGCTATGTTCCTCTTGGGATATGAGAGCTTTAGTTTACTACAGCTTCCACATTCTTCAGACTCTGACACGAAGTCATTAAATCTCAAGCATACCTGACACAAATTTTCGTTACAGATGTTGTGTTGATTTTTCCTGCAGGAGCGACTGGCGGGTATAAAACAGGAAGCTGTGGACGAGGAGAAGCGCCAGCGCCAAGAGGCGATGCACAAGGCGAAGCAGATCGAGAACGCGGAACGTAGGCGTCGTGCACCGGTCGACGACTCACAGATGGTGGACGAAATGTTTGGATTCATCGATACACAGAGTGACGTCGCCGAAAATAATGCTCCAACTGCCTTCAGGGTTTGAATTATCTCAGCTTTGCAGGGTTGATGTCAAAATAAGTCCTCAGGGAAACCGTCAGTAATCAGTTATGCCTTATGCATTAAGTACTTTTACTGTGGAAGCCTTCAGTGATTGTCACTTTGTGTCGTTGAAGTTAAGACTGGGGGAACTAGGTCGGTTAACATTAACATTAATTAACATAAATTAACATAATTTATGAACAATTGTTGTGCTGTCACTGGCTTGTTTCTAGTTCAGATCTCGGTGTTTCGTGGAAAATTGGAAATTACAGGTTTTCTTATGTACTCCGTGGGAGCACAATAGTGTAGTGGTTAGCATGCTACACTATTAATCAAGAGGTCAGAGGTTCAAGTTCCCACCTGAGCATAAATTTGTTCCAGATTTCGGCTGTATCTGCGCCCTCTAGCCTACTCGGATAAAACGAGTACACTGACTGTGCTCTTGTCAGGACAGTCTACTCGTTTTAGGCCAAGAAAATGAAGTCCATAGTACTTCATATCCATGGCAACCTCTCTAGCTTAAAAGACTGCTCTTCTTCTTCTCTTCTTACATGCTGTTAACATATGTGAAAAGAAACACTGGGATTAATTTTAGAAAGAAACTCTGGGATTAATTTTATGCAATCCAGTATACAACACAAATAGTTTCATTGTATCATTAAACAGAATACTGTATAAAATAAAATAATGCCTGAAAGTATCTTTGTATGTACAGGGTAATGTCTTTTAAGAACCTTACAAAAATATTTCCTTTATTGCTTATCGAATGTTTAAAGCAGCAGCTGTAGTGTAAATTTGAAGCAAGTGTGATTTGTATGTACTTGTTGTTAGGACTTGGAAGAGCAGCGCCGTATAGCCATCAGCCAGGGCACCAGCATCTCCGGCGATAATCGTATTCCGCTGCCAGACGACGAAGAAGATATTTCACAGTACAAATTTGCCAAGTTTGCAGCGACCTATTTCCAAGGCAATGCGGTTCCATCGTACACGAGACGCGTTCTGAAGCATCCTCTGTTGCCGCTCAAGAGTGAAGGGGATCAGCTGGTCAGTTTGTTTCGTCTGCTTCCACTATTTTACTGACATCTTTGGCTGTTCATGTCTTTTCTTATCGTCATCTCTATGGTTCGGGGAGTTTTGTTGTATTACCCCTTGTACAGTTTTAAAAGCTGAATAGTACTACCACCTCCACCAATTTTTTAAGTGTTGCTACTCTGTTTTTCATTTTAGCAAAATGGTTGATTTAATTTCTTGTTATCATCAGTTGTATTTGTAATTGTAACCGAACGCTTATATAGCACCACTCAGATCAGTGGAATTCTTAACCCACATCAATGCCAGCACCAGCAAACAGGAAAGTTTTCAGTCGAGTATGGAACTGGAGAAGAGAGGGCAAGAAGCTCTTGAAGGAGAGACAAGGGGAGGCAGTTCCATGCAGAGTGACCCACATAGGCAAAGCTCCTGGATTGTACCGTGGAAGAGTTGTGTTGCTTGACTTTCGTATTGAACTTCTTTGTTGCTTTACTTTGTTAAAGGTTAAGAAGGTTAAGAATGTACCTGTAGCAATGGTTGAAGACAAATTTTGTTTACTTTGCAGGCTGCACTGGCCGTGTGGATCACCATTCTACGGTTCATGGGTGACTTACCGGAACCAAAATTTCATACATCTATATCGGACATTAAGGTTGTTGTTTACGACGTGTGTTGTGTTGCATTTAAGAAATCATGGTTTTGTCATGTGAAGGACTAGATTAAGGTGTCAACATAAAACACGTGTTTTTAGTTTTTAGATAATTTTAGGCCAGCTCTTTTCATGTGGCTGCAGATATAGACAGTGCAGAGACTGCAAACTACAGCTAAATGAACTTTTGAGTCATAGTTAGTAGTACTAGTTTAGTTTAACAACACTGTGTGATAACATAGATCATTAGCCTCACCGTCCTCCTTCATCCAGGCTTTGGACTGGCAGTGCCAGAGTGCGATCAGTGGCGGAGTTGAGCTATGGTACACTTTTGGAATTTAAAAAAATTTCTACTATGATATTCTTTTCTGTCACTGCAATCTAACCTGTGATCAATGATTGTTGGTAATTAGGACACAACTCCAGTCATGACAAAGATCTACTCAACGTTGGGTCGAAAATTCAACAAGAAAGATCTCGAAGAAGCTCAAAGAATGGGGCAGGAACTGGTAGGAATCGGACCCTCATACTTTTTCTACAGTAATGTTTTATATTGTACATTGGGCGAACGTGGAATTTGCTTATTCAATCTGCTTGATTGTCAAATGATATAGACAACTTATACTGAAAGCTTTTATCAGCCCTGTGAAAATAGATCATGTTTTTTTCCTGCCTCTATAAGCTGTAAGACCCAGTTACTGTTACAGAAGTCACGTACCTGTTCACACCCCTTACACAGCGATTTTGAGGGGTTCATAAAATTTGCTCTGTAACAGTCCAGATAAACACTTAGTTACTTACATGTATGTGTTGTTATTTCGTATAGTTTCCAAATTATTCACGTAATAGATATGGAGAGCAGAAGTAACATAAGAGAATCCCTATTGTTTTCTGAGATGTGATGATTGTTCACCATTGTTGTGTTGAACAGAAAAATCTTCAGGTGTTGTTTGAAGGGTAGTTAAGAAGAGGTTCTGATTGAGTTGTATTCTGGTGATGTTGTTGTATGCAGGAGAAGGAACCAATTCCCACTGCTAAAGAGGCGAAGCAGACCGCCCAGAAGAAGAAATTGGTGTCTTTGACGCTGAAAAAGAAGTCAAAGATCACGGAACAAGTTGCAAGTAAACTGAAAGACGGGGAGTACGTTGGGAGTGGCAATGCTCTACTCGAAGAACGACCAACAACTAACTTAGAGAAACTTCACTTCATCATTGGCCACGGCATTCTCAGACCAGAACTGAGGTCTGTCACTTCCTTAACCTTATAATCCATCCTCTGAGTTGTTTTGTGATTTTTCATTGTATTATGTTTCATCAGTTAGTTCTGTTAATGATGCTGTTTAATAACAAAGTCGATAGACATTACCCTCCTCCTTTATCCAGGCTTGGGACTGGCACCACTGGAAAATAGCAGTGGCAGACCTACATTACACTACAATGGATCAGTGTTTGATGGCTGAAACTTCAGCAGATTGCTGTATTTTGATAGCCTGATTTAAACGTGACTGTAACAAATGCAAAATAGATAAGCCAGTGAAAGGAAACTTCCACTTCGATTACTAGAAATGTTATAATTACATTGCGATATCTAATAATTAGATTCTATTTCATTCAGTTAATTTTAAACAATGCGTATTTTGCATTTTCAACTTATAAAGTGAATAAAGGTCGTTGACTTTTTCATGTTTGTTTTGTACAGGGATGAAATCTACTGTCAGATTTGTCGCCAGTTAACTCAGAATCCAAACCGGAGCAGTCACGCTCGTGGTTGGATCCTCTTGTCTCTGTGCGTTGGCTGTTTTTCTCCGAGCGACAAGGTAACGTCTAAAAGACTTTTCAATCCACCCATTCATTTGTTTATCGCACTTACAACATGAACAAGGTCTTTAACCATAATCCGAAGCATGAGACAGGTGTGTATGACTAATCCAGGATAAAAGATGTGCCAGGTACTGCTGCTAGTTTATGATATGTGACAAGAATTTCTTCAGAAACAGCCAATGGAGGAATAGTTGTATATTGTTCTCAGTTGTAAAAATGAAAAAAAAACGGTGTGAAAGAATGTTACAACAGTTATATTAGAAGTGTAGAACTGTAGTAAATGATTTTTCGTACAGTTTGTGAAGTACCTGAGGTGCTTCATCAAGGAAGGCCCGCCCGGCTATGCACCATACTGCGAAGAACGTCTGCGTAGAACATTTGCAAATGGTACGCGCAATCAGCCACCATCTTGGTTGGAACTACAGGCGACAAAGTCGAAGAAGCCTCTGATTCTGCCGATTACGTTTATGGATGGAAACACGAAGACGTTGCTCGCTGATTCTGCCACGACCGCTCGAGAGCTCTGCCAACAGTTGGCGGATAAAATAGACTTGGTCGATCAGTTTGGGTTCTCTCTGTACATAGCACTTTTTGACAAGGTACAGTTACAACGTTGTTGTTAAAAGCTTTGATATTGAATTCATATTATATGAAGACAAACGTTGGGCCAGATTTTCTCATTAGAAAATAATCATCTGATTGGCTCCTAACAAGAAAATGTATTTTGAAGTTTCACTCTAATGTAGCAATAAATGTTGGAGTCATTTCTATATCGGCCAAATGGTGGATTTATTCGAATCGGCACCAGCATTTCATAAGACTATTGGTGTTGACCATTGTTAGTCTGTCCGTAGCGTTTGGTGAAATTGATTTTGGAATATTCTTTCATTTCATCCTTCAGTCTCGTCTTATCTAATCATCAATCAGGCATCAATCACGGTAATCTAATCTAATCTTAGAACCTCAATAGTGTCATTGTAAAATGCACTAGGCATCAATCACTGGTACTCTGGATTAACGTTTCCAAGGGTCATTTCAACGAGGATAAACTTGCTTAACCCTTTAACGATGAGTGTGTACTAAATGCGTGGAAAACAAATCCTTCTCGTCGTTAAAGGATTAAACCAAAATGCTGCAACTCAGAAATGGAAATCTGACATAACGGTAACGTGCTTTTTGTAGAATGTGATTTTTTACCCATTACGTAATGTTTTGCATTTGGCTTCATTTTATAGATGTTCGGATTTGACCCTTTTGCATCATTTACTTGTAGTATTTGAATTTGTACTAACTGCTGTTATTGCGATGTTGATGCTCTGTCAGTAGGTGGCTTACTTACTAACATATTTGCTTAATTACTAAGGTGTCATCGCTTGGAAGTGGAGGTGACCACATCATGGATGCCATCTCTCAGTGTGAGCAATATGCCAAGGAGCAAGGCGCTCAGGAGCGCAATGCTCCATGGCGTCTCTTCTTCCGAAAGGAAATCTTTGCTCCGTGGCATGACCCAAAACTGGATGCAGTGGCCACCAATCTCATCTATCAACAAGTAGTTCGTGGAATCAAGTTTGGAGAATACAGATGTGATAAGGTATGTGGCTGGAAACTGTTTGTTTGATTATAAAATAAAGACAGATATTGGCTAATTGTAATTAGTTATTAATTAACCCTATAGGTCTGTTGAAGCTGGTAACTAGTTATTTCAGCTATAAAAGGCACGTGTCAGTGTTGATTTAGTTGATTAAAAATACGAGAGAAATGTATATGAGGTTAAATATACAGAGAGCTGATATTTCAGGATAAGTCAGTTTCATAATCAATAAAAGAGATGAATGTGTAGGAGGTTAAATATACAGAACGAGCTGATATTTTATGATAAGATAAATGTATACAAAGTTAAATAAACAGACCCGAGAGAAATTTTATGCTAAGTCAGTTTCATAATCAATCTAAGAATTGTGGCCTAATGAAAATCATAGCGGTATTTGGTCTCATGTGTTTTCACAGATTTCCAACCATTCAACGGTGCTCTGTTTTTAAAATAATTAGTTTGAATGCCATAAATATTAACGTCATTTCACTGTTCAGCATATAAGTATTAGCATCCAAAATATGGTTGTGTAATCGGATTGTTACATATTTAGCTGTTTACAGTGTATTTACAAGCCTAACTGTAATTGCTCATAAAGTAGATAGGCTTTCTGGTGACTGAGCTGTAATTTAATAAAATTTATTACTGATAATTGAAATTACTGTGCTGACTGTAGAATGAGGATCTTTCCGTGATCGCTGCCCAACAGTATTACATCGACTATGGACCGGAGATGTCGACCGATAGGTTACAATCGCTTTTGTCAGCGTACATACCCGACTCCTTCCTTCAAGGTGCAAAAGCAGTGCAGAGTTGGATGCAGGTTGGTCCTATTCATTTATGAAGTTTAAGGGTTGGAACTGATTTATTATCATAAAACATCGCTCAAGTTAATTTAAACACAGTGGCTCAATAGAAGCTTCTCAGATTTTTGGATTAACACTTTAATAGAGAGAGGCATTGGACCCAGTCGCTTTTAGTATGCTCTCGTCGTTAAAGTGTTAAAGAAAACCTGTGTCTGTATTTTGTTCTAATGTGTTTTCACAGATTTCCAGCCATTTATTTTTCCTTGAAAGAGCATTTTGTGTACAGTAACTCTAACGGTATTTATTTTTGTTTTTATATTAAATATATGAAATTTGTGTGGATGTGGCTTAATGTTTGTTCTATTCGATCTTTAGTTTTGTGTAGTTCTATTGATTGCCCAGTTCAGTTCTCAGTTGGTTTTACAGGGCATAACGAACACTTTCCGTAAGAGTTACTTTGTCCTGGAAAGAGTTCCTCCTCTTCATGTGAAGGAAGACATCGTTAACTATGCCAAGTACAAATGGCCGCTCTTGTTTTCACGATTCTACGAAGCCTACAAGTTTGCGGGACCAAGTTTACCAAAGAATGATGTCATCATCGCAGTCAACTGGACGGGAGTCTATGTGGTGGATGATCAGGAACAGGTCCTTCTAGAACTGTCCTTTCCTGAAATCACAGCCGTTTCCAGCAGTCGGTTAGTCGCTAACTTCAGTCATTCATTTTATAGCTCCTTTTAAAAGCAGGTGACTCTGGACAGAGTTTCACCTTGGCAGCTTGGGGGCACTCCCAGCCCATCTCAGCGAAATAGTTAGTTTTAAATAGCACTATGCCATTATCAGCGAAATAGTTGAGTTTTAAATAGAACTAAACCATCATCGACTTGTAACTAGAATTATATTTTGTTATAAAAAAAATTATTAATTTATTATTGTTAGTTTTTTGAGAATTTTAATCTTAGCAAATTTCTGAATTGATTCAGAAGTTATGAAGTTTTGTTTACACTTTGAATATGTTAATTTTGTAAATAGACGTTTACTTGTTATGAACATGTCATGTAATTCAGTGGTTTTGAACTTTTAAATGAAATCTGTAATATGCTGTATCTAGAACCGGTAAGATGCATGGACAGAGTTTCACCTTGGCGACTGTGAAGGGCGAGGAGTACACGTTTACATCACCAAATGCTGAAGACATCCGTGACCTTGTTGTGACGTTCCTTGAAGGCCTGAAGAAAAGATCAAGATACGTGATTGCCCTTCAAGATTACAAAGCCCCTGGTAAGCTAGAGCCAGATTGTTCATGTTTTAAGTGTAATTATGAGCTGAAAGATTTGGAAGGTCATATCTTAACATTCATGTTTCAAGTGTAATTATGAGTTGAAAGATTTGGAAAGTGGTATGTTAACATTCAGGTTTTAAGTGTAATTATTAGTTGAAAAATTTGGAAGGTTATATGTTGATTTTCAGGTTTTAAGTGTAATTATGAGTTGAAAGATTTGGAAGGTCATATGTTAACATTCATGTTTTAAGTGTAATTATTAGCTGACAGATATGGAAGGTCAAATGTTGGCTGATGTTTTCCTTTTGTTTTCTGTTATCCTTTCTGGGTCTCATAATATACTGTGACTTACTGACTCCTCATGCAGTTTTTGGATTTCAAAGCTGATTATACAGGCAGACAGCCTGAGTTCAGGCTTGTTTCCTTGGCTTCAATTGTGCAATGGTGGTATTGCTGCTGTCATCATCATCATCGTCGTTTTCGTCGTCATCATCATCATCATCATCGTCGTCGTCATCATCATCATCATCATCATCATCATCATCATCATCATCATCATCATCATCATCATCATCATCATCATCATCATCATCATAGTCATAGTCATAGTCATCATCATTGTCATCATCATCATGGTCATCATCATCATCAAACAGCATGTCTTTCCTTTCTGAAGACCACGTTTTTCTTGAAAATTGCTCACCTTACTGAGCAGTTGTCACGTAGCATATGTTGGCAGTTAAGGATATGCACAGCAGAGAAACTGAACTTTCTGGTCTCACGATTTTGCAGTTGCATCATTGTTTCAGCTGATCGAGCTTCGTTTCTGAGTTTCCAGAAGGGTGATCTGATGATCTTGGATCAGGACAACGGTGAAATGCTCAAGAACTCCAGCTGGTGCTTTGGTGAGTGCACGCGCACTGGCCAGAGTGGAGACTTTCCAGCGGAATGTGTCTATGTGCTTCCGACAATTACGAAACCACCACCTGACATTCTGGTAAGTGTGCAGTTGCAAAACGGAGATAAGGACTTACGTGATGTAAGGTCTGACATGTTACAAAGTGTAGCCTGCTCTCTGATCTGCTTTTGCTTTGAATTTGCCAACTTGGTTTTCGCAGATATCTAGGATTTTTAATTCAGTAGGCTTAACGCATCCAAAAATCGCTGGCCCATGTGGTGCTGAATGCATCTTCTTGAACAAATTCCATAGCCCTACTTAATCAGCTGCATTGGTTTCCTGTAGAGTTCAGAATAAGACTTAAACTAAACTGTAAAATCCTTACAACTTGCACTGCTACTTACCTTCAACCACTAGTCTCTCCTTACATATCTCCCTGCAGCCTACAGTCTTCAGATATGAGTCTCTTGGTTGATCCACAAGTTTTAACTGTCATGGGCTCTTGTGCATTCCATGTTCCTGCCCCTTAGGAGTGGAACCCACTACAAATGTTTCATCAAACTCTTTTTCTTTCTTCAGGAAATGCCTGAAAACCCTATTTCCACTGGCTCTAAAACATCTGGATGTCTAATTGTTCTTCACTTGGAAACTGACAACTAACTAAACCTCAGATTTGCTTTTCTGTGTGACTTTGCGTATGATAAAAATTTCGTAACAATAATAATAATAATAAGTGGACCGATAGTTCCAGAGTCTTTTTCGATCATGCATTTATTGTTTTTAAATTCCCGAGGGATCATTTATACCTCAGGGCAAAGAATATTAATAACAAGAACAAAAAATAATAGTAATAAGGTCCATTCCTATAGTTAGAGTGTTCAGTAAAGATGAGTAGAGATGTCTGTGAGAGACAGTGAATCTAGTAGCATCAGGTGCAAGCAGATTCTGGCTCTTGGCACCTGTAGAATCTTTATCTTGAAGGCAGCAAACTCTATCTATGTCAACTGCCTCTTCCAAAGGAATGCTTCAGTTACAATAAGCTTGTGTACTGTTTAAGGTATTACTGAGACAGCTTCATAAATTTACTTGGTCAGCTGCATTGGCCTCCTGTAGCATTCAGAATATGATTTAAACTGTGCTCTCTGGCCTATGAAATCCTTACAAAAAGCACCGCTGAATATCTAACTACTTGTTAGACTTATGTCTGTAATTAGCAAGAATAGTAATTAATAAATACTAGCATGAAACAGATACAGGTGACGAGTATGCATACTTTGAGCTTATGCTTGAATGTCTTTATGTCACTTGCTGAGATTCAGAATAATTTTGCTTTTTTGCTTCACTCGTTTATGTTTTAGAATTAATTACAGGTAGTAACACAATTAGTGCTTTACAGGAAAGTGCTAATAATACATTGCACTGTCTAATACGATTTCAGTCTTAATTCTGAGTGTTTAAATGTGTGCTTGCATCATTAACTAATTATGCACTGTGAAAAATAATTGTTATAACTTTTGTATTGAAATAACATTTTAGATATTTATTTTCATATTTTCTGTTCTTTGTTGAACCTGTTATCACCTTTGACTAGATAGAAGCCTGTAGCTATGAACATAGTTTGACATTCTGTGATGCTTAACTCACAAGTTGGATGAGTGTTGTCGATGGTAGGCACCTCCGTCAAAGTGCTGAGCACTGGCACCTGAGCACTGTGCTGCACAGTTAGAATGGAGAAGCACTGGGATTAATACTGATCTGTTGATTTTGGTTTTGATTATTATTGTCAGGATTACATTCGTGTGGTATGTAACACTTCCAGAATTTTCTCCTGGCTTCTTCTCGCTTTGTTTCACGCATCCATATCAGCTTTCAATGCTGGCTGTATCATCAATGCTTTTCAGCATAGTGTAGAGGAGTATCTGTGCAACTTTAGGAATATTGGTTTATTTCTGTTTTCAAGTAGAACAACTGTCACTTCAGTAAATATTAGTTAGTTTGATGTATAGTGACACTTATAACATAGTTTTCAGACAATTATTTCGTACGTAAGTAGATTGTATGTGAAATTTTTTCTCTCAAATACCCATTAAAATAAAATGCTATAAGAGTTCGTGGTGAAATGGTAAACTGTACTTGTTTAATCTTTCAAAGTAGTCGCCCATATCCCATGGATCTAAGGGAGACATTTATTTCAGCAGGCAATTAATGAATCCAATTTCCTGGATGTGAGGCAATTAGAGTATGAGTTCGATTCTCCTCCCCTGAGACGGTTACTTTGTAGAGACCTTGAGCAAGTCCTTGACTCACAATTCCTCAGTGTCATCGATTGATGCTTGGTCATTAGACAGTGGCACTTAATAAATGCATAATAATGATGATGTTGTCTGCCCAATGTCTAGTTTATCTGTTCTTAAAGCTAATCTCAGTATGTATTTCCATAAAAGGCAAAACATACACTATGCCACTCTGTTATTCAGTGTCTGTAAAAATTTTGCAACTGAAGCTGAGATGTGTCTTGTTGGATGTTTTTGTTACCGTTGCTTGTCGTTGCACTTTTTGTGTTCATTTGAGTTTGGTTGTTTTGCTTGCACTGATTACACTGTATTGGTAATGTCGATTCTTTTCTGTTGTTCTTTTTTTGATTCCATTGTTTTACTTATTTATTGTGCAGTTCTGACATGTGTACTAATAGTTTCTGACTATTAGTCTTGAATAGACTAATACCCTGTATTGGTAATGTCAGTTCTTTTCTGTTGTTCTTTTTTTGATTCCATTGTTTTATTTATTTATTGTGCAGTTCTGACACATATACTAATGGTTTCCGACTATTAGTCTTGAATATATGAAACTAATATTCTGCCTTTTCGTCATATGGTGTTCTTTTGTACATTTTATGTTAGAATTTGAAGCTTTTTATTTTGTTTTACATATTTAAGTGTTTAAGTATTGTGTTCCAGTTGCTTGATACCCAGAACGCAGTTTGAATTAAGTATTTGTGCTAATTTTGAACCATTCTTAGTCTTTTTATTACAGTCTTATAATATAATCCGTGCTACTATCATTATCAGTTAATATATATTATTTGTATTGATGCAGTGGTGCGTAAGTACATTTTAAAGTGCTGCCCACATGACTGTCTGAATGAACTTAGCAGGTGAATTTTAAGAGAGTTTAAAATGTATGCTGTGATAGTACATTTGAAAAATGGTAAACGTTGCTGAGAAATGTCAGCAGGAGGTGATGGGCTCTATTAGGTGTGGGGAATTTTGCATCTGCATATCTCCAGAGGCAGCAGAGTGCAGTGATCACCGGCCCAAATGATTCAAGCCTGGAATGCATAGCTCACGAGTTCATGCTAGGGCAGAGCCAACCAACTAGGAAAAGAATCTTGAATATGTAATGCAGATTTGTAATTATTTCACAGAATTGATCAATTTGAGACTATTTACCTGGTATTTATAGATCTGAATATTATTTATGTAGCACCTTTTGAGAATAGAGACTGCTTTGTGTTTGTTCTGTTCTGCCTTGGATTTACAGAAGATATCTGACTGTAGTAAACTAGTGAGGAACATTTTTAATTAGATGAAGGCCACAGCGGACAGGCAGACTAAACTGTGTTGATTCTGTTAACTGTTAATTGTTTTGTTGTTTCTTTTGTTTGGTCCAGAGTTTATTTGAGCAACAGTCTTTTGAAAATTCCGACAGGATCTTTGCATCGCAGACTTCTCTTGTTGATGGCTTGGAATCGCCCGACAGGCCTTACACCCTCGAACAATACTCCTATGACCATTTCCGGTATGTATTCTTAACGCAAGTGTAAGTCCCTTTTTTGATTCTGTCAATGAAATAGTTTAAGTGAGTCAAGATAGTACACTAACTTTTATTTTAATTGAGATGAACTGGTTATCAGAAATGCTGACCCAAAGCAGACGTTTTCATGTTTAACTTCTGTAGACGTACACACAGATTTGGACGCTGTGTGTAAATCTGTGTCTAGATATGCAAATGACACTATATAGTGTAATTTGCATATCTAGACACTTAGGCCTAATATATGGCTTTTTAAATACGTGAGAGAAACACCAGGGGATTTTTTAAGAAATTTTCACTGGTGGGGAATTTTGAAAAAGGGCATTTTTCGCACGTAATTTTAAGTCAAAAAGCACTGAATCAGAGAAACCTTTCTGAGTTGTGGGCCACAGGAATAATTACTAATGATTTATTTATTATAATATTTTATAGTATTTAATTTATTATTTAATGTCATAATTTAATTTAATATTAGTTTAATATTTATTATAATTATATAATTATCTAATAAACAAGAAACAGTTAGTGCAGCCATTTTCTGTTTTAACAAGTACCTTTACCTGGATACGGTCCATTGTTCATCAGCTGAAGCTTCCTAAGAGCGCCATCATTATGTCTGTTCTACCGTAATTGGTGTTAAAAGTTATTTTATGAACAAAGAATTTATTATTGATGAACACATTACTAAGAGAGACTCCACTGGTGGGCTTCCACATACATGTAAAACCCAGCTGATGTATTTCTGTATTTTTGCATAATATCAGATTATGTTTGTTGATTTTGATCCAGACCAGCGCCTAAGAGAACTCTTTCCAAGACGCTTTCGTTGTCATCCGCGAGACGACATAAGCAGGATGAACTGTGGCGATACTCAAAGGAACCAATTAAACAGCCACTCCTCAAGAAACTGCTGGACAAGGAAGAGTTCTGTGCAGAAGCCTGCCTCTTCTTCCTTGATATCCTTTCCAAAGCCTTTATTTTAAGCGATAAGTTAACAGGAATTGCAGTTGTGATTGTTTAAAGCATTCTGGCCATTAGCGTTTTAGTGTAACTGTGATAGTGATCTCTAATTTATATAGAGCCTGTTCAAGAGTAGCACCTCAGAGATGCTCCTGAAGTAACAACACAAAGCCACGTTCAGAACAGAATGGTTTTCAAGTGCAACCAGTAAGAAGGCAGAGAGACCAGAGAGAGGCAAAGCCACCGTAACAGCTGCTCTGCCTCTTTCTGGTCTCCCTGGCAACTGGACTCTGACCTCCAATGAGCATCGATCTCTGGACAACCCCTATGATACGACGCAGCGCTCGTGAATAAGCTCATGCTTTGCATTTAGCTTTAGGGTAGTGCTTTAGAAATTTGGAGTTTAAGATTACGAAAGATCAACGAGTTCAAATTGTTGGTTGGTAGTTAATCTATTCAAGAGAAGATGTACTGACCACAGCAAAGCTTCTGTGCTTTACATCACTGTAAGAATATTTAGGATTTATGCAAAACGAATCAATTAAGCACTTGAGTATCACTTGTTGGGATCAGTTAGATGCTTGAAAGGCACTATATAAATGTTTTTTACATTACATTAAAATCACAGAGTTTCCAACTGTTTGGGTTAACAATGTAGAACTTAGAAATGTCTGTTAACATGACCCTTAACTTGCTTACCTGTGATGAAGTATATGGGAGACCATCCTTCGAAAAGGAATCGTGCTGGGAATGAACTGACGGATCAGATATTTGAGCCTGCACTTAAACACGTGAGTACGATCTGTCCATTTTTGTTGTTGTGTTGCTTGAGTGTTATATTGTTTGTTTGAGTCTCTCAGTGTCTTATTCCCTGTGTCTTATTCCCTATGCCTTATTTCCTGTTTTTCTTAATTCCTTGTGTCTTATTCACTGTTTTATTTCTCCATCTATCCATTGCTACATCCATTTCTTTAATATGCTGTGTTGTCTGACGTTCGTGATTAAGCTGGTGCCCTGTGCTTGGCTTTCGAGTGGTGCTTTAGAAGTCTGGAGACTACAATTACGATTGTTTTTTTTACAATTACGATTGTTTTTCGAGATGAGAAAGTCTCCTGATAACTTACTGAAAACTTTTAAGATTTTTGAGTGTATAATTTAAGAAATTGGTTGTCTATTATGGTGATTTTGTCATTTACAGGAAATTCTGAGAGACGAACTATATTGCCAGATAATAAAACAGCTGACAGACAACAGAAATAAGTAAGAATTGTTTTTGAATTGTCTTCACCAGCATGTACCTGTATTGTCTTGTAACTTTTCAGCGTTTGACTAAGACGAGCTGCATTTCTGAAGCTCGTGAAGTGCAGCAAGTGGCTTGTAATTCATCGTTAACAGCATGGCAAAGTAGAAAATTCTTACTTGTCATGTAAACATACCAATCGTAAAATGAAATTGAATGACTTGTATAGTGTCTGTACCTTAATGTCTGCATACACTGCACCATCAGAACTGATCATTTGTAAGAGAAAATGTTCCAGCCAAATCAAGAGATCAATAATTGAGAAAGGAACCTGCAATAGTTTCCTTGATTAAAGACTATTTTCTTACTTCTGAACAGTTTCATCAGTGGTTTGCATGACTTGGCTAATTTCACATATAATATATATTCATGTTTATTGACAAGCTCACTGACAGACTGCAGTAAGTAACATTGAAACATATGACAGTACAGTTATCAAGATCTTATTGAACACACCAACTTGGCAGCCTGTTAGGCGCCCACTCATTTTACAGCTGCCCTTTTGGGAGTGGAAGGCTGAGTCTACCTAAAGGGAGCTTATGGTAATCGAACAACATCTGTTAAGATCTTATGTTCTTCGAGCAAGAGTGTTACCATTCATCCTCCCCTTGTATGATTTGCAAAGAATTATACTCTGACATGGATTGATAGCAGTTTTGCTGAACAAATATTAAGTTGATTTGTTTTTATTGTATGGTAAGACTGAGCGAAGAGAGAGGCTGGGAGTTAATGTGGCTGCTGACGGGATGTTTTGCACCGAGCACAAATTTGCTGAAAGAGGCAACACTGTTTCTTCGATCTCGAACACGCAATATTGTTGCAATCGATTGCCTCAACAGACTTCAGAAAACTCTTCGGTAAAGCAGAATTTGTTGTCATGCTTGGATGAAGTTTTACTTTTTATGTTGAGTTTTTATATGAAAACTTGAATGCAGTGATATATGATATGATATGATATGATGTGGATGCAGAATTTGTAATGCAGTGCTCACTGATTTTTGGGTTATATCTGTTTTTCAATGAGATTACATTTTTGGGTTCTTGATATAATTAGTGAAAGAGATTTTGTTATTAATTAAAAGCAAATATTGACCATCTTGCAATGATATTCAAGCATTTAATGCATTATCACAGTTGTATGCGTGTTGAGAAGTGGTTCTGCAGTATTGTGGATATCTTATCAAATATAAAACTGTTTAAATTTGTTTGTTTATGTATGCCGTGTGGAGCATAAATCGGTTATTTAGCCATTAAAGTTGAACATGACTGAAACTAGCAATGTAGAAACTGTGACGTAAATATGAATCCGATTCTGCATGTGCACTTTGAACAGATCAGTATATAGCCAACCTACAACATGAGCTTCGTGACTTATCTTTCCCTACTTTCTGTAAGTGTTTGAAAACCAGTATGTTCAGTTGTGGTTTCGTGTTGTCAGGTCTGGAGTGACTTGGTGGAGTTTCAGTTAGAGTACTATATAAATTTGCAAATAAGAATTACAGTTGAGATCTCACAGCTTTGCTTCTGGTTTAGGAATGGTTGTCGCAAATATCCTCCTCACCAGGTGGAGGTAGAAGCCATTCAGCAGAAAACGACTCAGATCTTCCACAAGGTTTACTTTCCCGACGACACGGACGAAGCATTTGAAGTGGATTCCAGTACTCGAGCAAAAGACTTTTGCCAGAACATTGCCAACCGACTCGAATTAAAATCCGCTGAGGGTTTCAGCCTTTTTGTTAAGATTTCTGACAAAGGTAATTCTTGACTAAATTTCATATGGTACTATCCAGTTGTAATCTTTAGATTTCTATGGCGCCCAAAAATGAAGTCATGGAAACCAGCGTATTCACTGGCACTCAGTCAAAACAAAATCAATTCCAGGTAATTGTACTGAAAGTTAATTAACTGGGTAAAATGGTGTAACGAGATCTGACTCCTGATTGTAGTTGTGGAAGGCTGGAGGTCTACCACTTGGACATTCATGTCTGCCTGGATTTAAATTTTAAAATTTTAGAAATATCTAGCTATGACAGATTGCAGTTTAAAAATGTGCCTTGTAACTGGAGGGTTGCAAGTTCGAATCTACCTGAAGCCACTGCGTAGCGACCTTGGACAAGTTGCTCACCAACAATTGTCTTGAGGAAGGCAACGGGAAACCACCTCACTCATCTCATTCCCGGGTGGCATAAAGCCAATGGACCTGCCTTTGGGTAGAGAACTCATTATCGTCATCATTATAATTTTAATATTAAGTGCATTTTTATATAGCACCTGTTCAGCAGAAACTCTTATTGGTTCAATTAACCTGATAACACTAAGCCATGATCAAAGAGGCTGGTTTTCAACTGTGTACAGACTGGAAGTACAGAAAGGCTCAGAAGCTCTTGTTGCAGTTTTCTTGGCAACACGTTAGGAAATAAAGTAATGGGTGGATGATTCAAACAAGGTCAAATTTCGAACTCATGACTTGTTGTGTGTTTGTTTTCTAGTAATTAGTGTTCCCGAGGGTGATTTCTTTTTTGACTTTGTACGACATTTGACGGATTGGATTAAGAAAGCTCGGCCAGCAAAGGACGGCACGACTCCACAATTCACGTATCAGGTTTTCTTCATGAAGAAGCTGTGGACAAATACAGTTCCTGGAAAAGACAGAAATGCAGACATCATTTTCCATTATCACCAGGTTTGCATTGGATGTCGGCGCAATTGAAGTTACTAATTAATAATAATGATAATAGACTAGCATAAGGAGCAGCTGATTGGTACCGTCTGAAGCAGCTCTAAACAGTTTTACCTGTACAATTACAATTATTTTCCTGCTTATCAGTAATCAAACATTGCACATGCATTACTAAGGCTTGATTCAGGCATGTGCATTAATAGGGCTTGATTCAGTACATGTACACTACTAAGGCTTGATGCAGTATATGTGCATTACTAAGGCTTGACTCAGCTGAACACTTATTTGAGAAGGTTCTTCTTTAGAGTTAACTTGGCTTTCTCTCCAATGTAACAGATAACCATCATTCAAGCTATATTTGCTCTTCTGTACTGATTGCCTCTGAGTTTCATTTCTGCTTCTTTATTAGGAACTTCCAAAGCTACTGAGAGGTTACCACAAGTGCACGGTGGAAGATGCTGCCCAGTTGGCTGCCTACATCTATAGAGTCCGATACGGAGATGACAAGACGGCCCTGCAGAACAAGATGATTCTCAAGGAACTCATTCAGGCGGATCTGTTACGGCACCAGCCTCCTGAAGAATGGATAAAGGTGAGCAGAAGACAGAATAATGGGAGTTCATCTGAGTGATATTGTGACAGGCCGACCCACGACCATCTCTTTGGTATCTGGCAGCGTAGAGAGAGCTGGATTCCTTTTTAAAATAGCTCTTAAATGCCTAGTTAGGTTAAAGTGACTTCTCTGGTGCATTTAGTGGTTTGTGGCTGAGGTGGTATTATTTATTGGTGTCATTGTCATAGTTTCATGAATGAAAGTCTGACATTCGTTTAAACTTCTATTTCTTTTCCCAACATGGATGCCAGGCTACATAATATTATATACAACCTTTAAGCATACAGCCTTTGAAAATACAGCCTTTGAAACTATGAAAATGTTAAACATTATTATTGACAACAAAATACATAAAAATCAGAGGCATTTTACAGTTTTCCTAGCTGAATCTCCACATGCAGAAGTTCACATCTGTACTACGTAAAATTGTAACACACAGGTGTTAAATAGACAGGATTTTGCTTTTAAAGTCATTCTACTAATTCCACTATCCAGGACCATTTCAATTCGCTTGTTCCATTCAGTCATGCCATGAACTCAGCCAAGCATGACCATGAATTTATCACAGCTCACAGCTCTCGTATATGCACTTTCTCGGCTACATGTAGTGCCGTAGTTAATTAAACAAATTATTCTTCCAACACGAATTGTTTCTGTACAGTTTTAGCATGTCATTTTTATTATTTATTTCAGCAAATTGCTGTGTACCACAATCGAGACATTGGCAAATCTGACAAAGATGCCAAGATCGACTTTCTCAAGTTGATGTATAAATGGCCAACATTCGGATCTGCTTTCTTTGAAGTCAAGGTTACTATTGCCTTAATGCTAGAGCTTATTGCTTAGAATTGCTGACATTTTAGAAATACATCTACACCAAATTTAGATCTTTCTCAGATTCACAATAATTCTGTGTGCATGTGTTAAGTAACAATTTTGCAGAATCTGACAACCTAGAGGTAAGTTTTATTTGACTGCCATTCAGGATTGCTTATATATTTTTAGAAGGAAGAAGCAAGTACTGGTAATATTACCGTATTTATAACCTTAACTAGACTTAGGGGTTGTGATAGTCTAGTGGTTAGCATACTGGACTGTCATTTGAGAGGTCAGAGGTTCGAATCCCTGCCAGGGAAGAATTTGTTTTCGAGATTTCTGCTCCGCTTCTGCCCCTAACCAACTCAACTATGATGAGTACACTGACCATACACTGTCGGTGGGAAGATGAGATTGCAAGGGAGAGGATGGGCCACCCACCCTCATATAAGGCTAAGAAAATGAAGTCGCTAACACTTCATACCCATGGCTTCCCTAGGGCTTGCTTAAGGGACTGCTCTTCTCTTCTTCTTCTAACTAGGCCCGCACGTTAGCAATCGTGAAGAATTGGTTTTATACTTATTCGCAGCAAACAACGGAACCAAACTTTCCAGAGATGTTGCTGATCGCTATAAACAAATATGGAGTCAATTTGATTCACCCACAGACTAAAGTAAGTGAACTAAACTATCACAATGAAATGATTATTATACTAATGCATTTCTTGTATATAGTTAGTGGTTTTAACAATAATCATGAGATTTTTTGCTTTGTTATAGACTCAGTCAATTTTTATTTAAATGTAGATGCCTTTCTGCCACCTGCCATATGATCAAGCGTGTCTTTTCCGTTTTGTAGGATATTCTTGCTGTTTATCCGTTTACTAAGATATCAAACTGGAGCAGTGGAAACACGTACTTTCACATGACAATTGGAAACTTAGTCCATGGCAGTAAGCTGCTCTGTGAAACAAATCTGGTAAGGAGGCATTTGTTTCCCTTATGATGCATTTAGGGGTGCATGATAGTCTAGTGATTAGTATGCTGGACTGTCAACCGAGAGGTCGGGGGTTCAAACCCCACCAGGGCAGAAATTTGTTTCAAGATTTCTGTTCCACTTGTGCCCCCTATTCAACTCAGCTATAATGAGTACACTGACCATACACTGTTGGTGGGGGATGATCAGACAGTGATGGAGAGGACTAACCATCTGTCCTCATTTGCCGAGGCTAAGAAAAATTGTCTTAATACTTCACACCCATGGATGCCTCTCGGGGTAGCTTAAGAGACGACTGCTCTTCTCTTCTGATGGTATATGTTACAATACTGTGTTTAGTCTATTTACCCAGTTAAAGTATGCTGTAATTGTATATGCTTCATGTGTTAGATTCATGTGTTAGATTCTTGTCAGTTTGAATTAATAAACGAATATTATTATTATTATTATCAGTAATCAAACATTGCACGAGCATTACCGAGTAGACATCATGACATTGCACTGTTACTTTACATCAATTTGATTGTTGTTTCAAGGGATACAAGATGGACGACCTCTTGACCTCATATATTAGCCTAATGTTGACAACGATGAGCAAACAGAAAACGCTTCGTCGACACTGAATTCTCTGCTAAGATTCTGCAAACGATGCTGGACAGATGGAGAAGAGACTGCTGAATGTTTTGTCTTCCACTGCCTTTCTTTATTTAATCCAGAAGTGATACTGAATTTCAAGATCACTCGTTTCGAAGGCTTTGCCTCGTACTTTTCCGCTCACTGAGTCCACTTCTTAGTTTAGTTGTTGGCTTATGTTTTCATTAGCGTGAGACTGATCATCCACATCTCTCTGTTAAACCAAAGTGCTTGTATTTTTAATGAACAGACCTTAGCTTTCTGTTAGAGATTTGTTTCGTTTGTGATGGTGATAGTTATATGTTGGGACAGCGGCTGTCCCCAGAGATCGCAAAGGTCTCTTTTACCTTGTTCACATAATTCAGTTTCTTACAAACAACTTGTCTCCACACTTGTTCGTATCTGTCCTTTGTTCTGTATGTGCATACAAGTTAAAGCAAATATTTGGATTTGGATATTATTAAAAAATTTTGGGTTTTTCTTTCACTTTAGAATTCTCAAATTATAGTACATTGGTCAAAACGTACGTCAAGATTCCTCCAGGCATGAGGTTGATGGTTTGCATAGCGATCGTGGCTATGTTTCAGAGATTTGAATCTCGAACTAGCAATCTATAAGCCGGAAGCTTAAATGGCTTGGCACCCATTCAACTGTGAGGTGGTGGTGAAGAATCTAACCAATAAACTCAGTGAAAAATGAGCAGGGTCAATGCTATACGGTCGGTTTAGAAACACGTGTACAACTGTACATTTATGTTTACGTGTCCTGGAGGATCATGTGTTGCGTGCAGACTTTACCCTGCAAAGTATTACTTTCAAAACCTGTCTAGTCGTTTTGTGATTGGGTGCTATATGTGGAAATCAGGTTTAATTTTAACAGAATAAGTAAGTTGCGAATTTTTAAACATGTGTCAGAATTTATTTCCTGTAGCCCTCATACTTGTGAATCTGTCTGTAAAATTTATAAGAATGATCATTTTAATACTGGAGCTATGAGTACAGACTGAAAGAATAATTTTTTAAATATGTTTATTGGCCACAGTGAAATCTGGACCGTATTTATATCCGTTTTGTCTCCCAAAGTTGTAGTTGCATTGCATCTTTCTCCCACCCCCCCCCTTTTCCCATTGTGTATGAATTTATATTTGTGCCATTACTGTGGCAGTGTAAGACTATTACTCCCAGTGCACAAATGCCATCTTCAAAAAAAGTGCACATACATGCACTACCATTTTGTGCACGTGAATGAACTACCCCCCTCCCCTGTTTGACAGCATGAGTATCATGCATAGAGGCCACACACAAACATACATAGGTGTAGGTGCCATTCATATAATTTGTGCAACGCCCCATACCAAGGCTACGGCCAAAGTCATATGAGTTCTTGGACTAAGACTGCTTGTCTATGTTAGTTCCCTGTACATACAATAGCTCACTTGTAATAATACTCCACTATCTATGGTTTTGGGATTAGCAGTTTTGAGTTTATTCATTTCCCCACAGATTTTATTACATCTATTTCATGACCACGTAGACAAAGGTCATAAACTGCTTTTGTACACCTTTGTCTATCAACAAGTAGACATGTATATGTAAATATACACATATATTTTTTGCAGTGTACATTTATATAGTTTAACGCTTGCTTAATAACCGGCATCTTGCCAAGCAAGTGAAATTGTTGATAAATTAGCAGTGTGCTTGAACTATAGGGCCTAATTTGGCCCTAACTAATTATATTCTCACGACATCTTGTTCAGAGTTTGTTGCTACATATATATCACTAGCACACAAAATTTTGTGTCGATTACTAGCTTTAGGAAAGCAGTTTTGTGACGGACACGGCATTTTATTGAATTTGAAAATTGTGTTGTGTTGAAATTTGCAGTGTTTTGGTTAGCTGTAATGCATGCAGTTGTGGTGTCTAGGATACTGATGAAATGTTAGGATTTCTTTTGTATTGTCTCCATGTTCTCTTGTCAGCTAATTTTTATGATGAATTTTCTAATTTATTTTTTAACCCAGTTTTGACAGTCGTGGTGATATAATATATATGAGCTTGTATATCATGTCTTGTTTTCTTTGGTTTCCGGGAGTCACCTTGTAGTTACGTGTAACTTGTGTCAGTAATTAATCAGTACTTTGTAATTTTACAATAACAAAGTTGAAAATTCATGTTATCATCATCATTATCATCGTCACACATCACCATCGCTTCACGCTGTGATGTCTGATGTCTTCTAATCGCCAAAGACCAGCAGCTTCTATTTTCCCATTCTTCAGTGAATTCTGCTTTCTTTTATTATCTTCCTGTATTGTTCTTTTTCATTAGGCCTACAACAATGATAAGCATTGAGAGATGTCCTTTCCATGTTTTTATTTCAGATCTGTGCAATGCAGTGACTGGAAAACCATAATTTCTGATTTTCCAGATATCTTGTTGGATATTATTGTATGGAAATTAAATGCTTGCACATGGACTCCAAATGTTATGAGGACGTTACAAGCAGAATCACAGAATCTAATTCAGTAAAATATGCCACCGGGTGCAAGCCATTTATTCATTCCCTCGGCATTCTGTGGTCTCAGGTCATGGATCATCGGTTTTGGTCACAGTATATTCAGGCGTTACGACTTCTCAGTGTTTTGATGTTGAAGGCTGGAATTTGTCTCAAAATTTCTTTTTGCACGTTTTCCACAGAATCCAATTCCACTCTGCACTGGCGGCGATCTTGTTTGCCAGGTGGGGGACACTTTTGAACTGATCTGGTCAAAAATGAGGTCAAAATATTTTCGTGCTCATGTGCAAAAAAAACTACTGACCTTTTTTTGGTGTTTCTTCAAAATTTGGAGGTCGAATGTATGGTGTGTCCCCCACTGTTAAAGGTGGGGTCTTGTCCCCCTCGACCCCCGGGATCGCCGCCAATGCCACTCTGTGTGCATGTGTATCTGATTATTTTTCTACATTGCCTTTTGACAACATCTGAAGAGAGTTTATTAGCCTAAGTGGAATCTTCTCAAAACATTGATGAAGTAATTCACAGGTGTTTTAGCAAGATTACAAGAATTCATGTCTAGTCATGTACCCTGTCATCACCTAGACTTTAACAATTTGTCCTGTGATTGGTCAGTCTCGTCCTTGAACCTCATATATGGTGTATTGCACTGTATCTGCCTGGTATATTATAATATACATGTATATATATATATATATATATATATATATATAATTTTGTATGTACATATAATGTTATAATATACATGTACATGCATATAAATGTATATATTGGAACCTCATTTGGTAAATGTTATAATATACATGTACATGTATATATATGTATATGTTAGAACCTCATTTGGTGTATTACAATGCAACTCATATATATATATATATATATATATATATATATATATTAATGGTAAATTTGGCTGTTTCCTGCTTCTGTGCACGCCTTGTTTGCAATTTGTTCTTCTTGAAAGCAGAATGTACTGAAAATGCCTGTTTGTATAGCAATATAAAATCTCTTGGCTAAAGGCAAAACTGACGTGTCTCCTTGAGGTGGCCAAGGGCAAAACTTGTGTCTCTTCGACGTGGCTTAGGGTAAAACTGATGGGTCTTTTCGAGATGGCTAAGGGCAAAACTGATGTCTCTTTGAGGTGGCTAATGGCAAAACTGATATGTCTCTTTGAGGTGGCTAAGGGTAAAGCTTATGTGTCTCTTTGAGGTGGCTAGAGGCAAATCTTGTGTCTCTTTGAGGTGTCCATGCACAGTCCATGTCACAAAAGGTCACATAAAGTCTGTTTTTCTTGACTTTTATCAGCTTTTAATATATATGCTTAGTTTCTGATTACATTTGTAAAGTTAAGTACCTTTTGTTGTGTCGCTTCAACAGGTGTTCATTCCTGGTTGCCAGAGTTGGCAAGTTGCAGGTTGTTGTAGAAGTGGATAGTTGTTGATTGCAGAAGTTACTGTGTGGAACTTACTGGAACTTAAAGGGATCATGGTCAGTAGCAATATTATTATACCCGTTGTGTTTTACCCTTTGTCACTTGCGCTTATAGTGTAACAGCCTGATATTTGAAGTTCAATTGCTGCTGTTTGCAAAGCTTGTCATGAATATTTGTAAATTTCATGTAATTTATTCTTAAATATCTTTATAGAACAATGTAATTCACGATTTCACTCTGATTTATGTTTAAAATTAGCGTTTTGTTTGATCCATTAAAATTCTCATCCATTGTTATTCAGGTGTATTTTTCCTTCTTTGCTCTTCTCGTACCATAGCCAATCATTTTCTGTTAAGAATCACTGCTACTTCCGTATTTGACCCCACTATGGACGACCGAATTTCTCTTCATTAACCTCAAATCCACCGAAATCAAACGCCTTCAGCTCATTCAAATGCACGCCCAATCGCATTTTGTACGAGAAAATATACGAATGGACTGGAGTAGGAATCAGAAATAGTATCTTGCCAAGCCATGGGCGTCCGGAGGGGGGCAAAGAGGGCATTTGCCCCACCTGGATTTTGCAAATATTTGAAAAAAATTAAATCTGATTATTGCAACACTCCCAACACAATTTTCAATACGAAAGAGTCCTTGACCATTATTTATTTTTAAAGTTGTCACATGTTTTGTGTTCATGAGTAGTATTCTATGCAAAAATGTCCTGTTGCTCCCCAATAAAAAGTTTTCCCCGTAAAAATTTTTGCCCCTACTGCGGACGCCCATGCACCAAGCCCCAGTAGGCAAGGGAAGTCACGTTAATACCAGTGTTTCTCAATCCCTAAAAACAAGTGCTCGAGTAACAAGAAATTAGGTAGAGGGCCATCCATATATTACGTACGCAAAAATCCGGGGAAATTGGACCCCCTGTTCGCAAGCGTACTTTCTTCCACACCCCCCCCCCGCGTACGTACACTTGACGCACCCCCCCCCCCGAAGACCAGCTGCAGAGTGTCTCGACAGTCTGCACATTAGGCCAGATTGAAGGATGAGTGAGGGCCAATATAGACAAATTATAGGTGTCTCGTTCACAGCACAGAATAACTGCACACTTTTATATAATGTAATAAAATGCCATCGGACGACTATAGGACAATACAGAGTTATAAATAGGCTAATGTGGACGTCATAATTAGAAATTTATTTTGCGTACGTACACTTTTGTTCCCCCCCGTTCGCACCCGTACGCAAAATCGCCAAAATCCTACCCCCTCCCCCCTCAGTGCGTACGTAATAATGTGGACGGCCCCTAGCCTGCGCAGCGGTTTACATTAAATCCGCGCGCTCCTTACCGCGCCGTTAAAACCGCGCGCGCAAAACCGCGCCGTTAATTACCGCGCGTTGTTCATTGTTGCGACGATCATAGCCGCGTGAAGCAAAGCCATCATGGCTGATTACGCGGATCGTCCGTTGTTGGATTATCTTCGTAGGATCGCATTTAAATTAAATTTACAAGTCTAGTTATTAACTTTTTCATTCTTCGTTTTAGAACATTATGAGCATTGTGCAATACTGACTAAGCCTAAACACCTGTAATTTGTATAATAACTAGTTTTATATTATATGATTTTATTTAGTATTTACAGACTTTAATTGTAAGTTTAGACGAGAGTTTTTTTTAAATAATCCTTGAAAAATGTCATTCCATATTTTTGGAACTATATGGTGCTAACTTTGGCCTAAAACGTGGGGTACCGGTACCAATTTCTTCTCCATTTTCGCTTTCCGCATAAAGAGCATTTTGAACATATTACCCTGCTAGTATTCTCATTAATTTTTTATGGGCCCAAAGAGTCTCCTATAGAAATTAGTCCCACGTGGGCATTGTTTAAAAGGTAGGGGTACGGTACCCCAGTCCAAAAAGTCGGTGGTACGGGTACCCCTCAAATTACGCCTATGGCGCTATATATTCTATTATAATATTATTTAAAAAATTTATTATAGGCTAATGATGAAAAAATAAATTATTATTAGTTTTATAACTTTTATTTAGTGACATTAACTATGGCTTTGATTCGCGCGGTTATGATCGCCGCTATGATGAACAACACGCGGTAATTAAAGGCGCGGTTTTGTGCGCGCGGTTTTTAACGGCGCGGTAAAGTGCGCGCGGTATTTAAGGCCTACCGATCGCAGCAACTAATGCGACTTTTAATAATTGATCGGCCAAGATATTACGACGTTCAGACAATTAATAGTAACAGATATGAAACAGTTGGTTTCAAATTATTGCGGTGATTATAATATGCTACTGTGGCTTATACAAGACATGAAGCAAATCAGGAATGTTCACGTTCTGCTCAGCACAATTACTTTGCCCACGCCTTTAAGATATTTCAAATCTTATTTGTAGCGTGTGAAATTGTAGACTAACACGGCGTCCTGGTCATAGAAGTCATACTGGGCGTAGGTTTTCTCGACGGTCATCGTAAGGAATCCGTAGGTCTTTTCGAAGAAGATTGTTTCGATGTTGTAGAAGTCCCTAAGGTAGTCTTCGTTAGACTGTATGTGTCGGCTGAGCAGTGCACCGCCTGCCCCGGATATGACGTAATCAACTCCGAAGCCTGACATATTACGCAAGTGCTGAAGGTTGTGATCGTGGCCGCAGATGTATGCGTCGACGTTGTTGCGGTTCATTATGGGTATGAGTATATCGGAGATATCGGAGGTGACGGCTCCGAACTCGTCGAGCAGAACGTCGCCGGAGCTGAAGGCGTGGCGATGTCCGAAAACGAATTTCCAGTCGGCTGTGGATTCCCTGAGCGTGTCTTCCATCCATACGACCATGTCCGTGTAGTTGTTCCTCTCGATCTGCTTCGTAAACGTTTCCGTGTCGATGACGACGAAGTGTACGGAACCGTCGCCGAGATCTTCCACGAAGTCGTACCAGAGGTGCGGAAGAATCCACTGCGGGTCGAGCTTGGACAGCTCGACCTCGTTCCACTCCTCTCCCTCCCAGTCGCCGTAGTCGTGGTTTCCGAGGGTGACGTACCAGGGCAGACTGGCAAGAGAACTGTAATTGTTGTACACGTTGCGCCATTTTATGTCCATCTGTACATCATCCGGCGTGCGCAGACCCTTGGGGTATATGTTATCGCCCCCGGTTATGATGAAGGCAGGATCGTTTAATTCGGACCAGTTTGCCATTCCGGCAGCCACCCATTGCTGCCCGCGTAGTTTTATCTCTCCCCAGTCTCCGAGAACTATGAACCTCAGCTGTTCTCCAACTCCTGAAGCGATTCGCAAAGGAAAACACATGTGCAAGTCTTTCTAGACTCGTCTGCACGATTATGTAACCAAGCACGTACGTATATAATATATAGCCAATTTTAAAGCTAGGCCCAGTCTTGCTGTCAAGACCTTAAACCTCAAGACCAAGACCACGACCAAGACCTTGAACCTCAAGACCAAGACCTTGAACCTCAAGACCAAGACCAAGACCAAGACCTTGAACCTCAAGACCAAGACCGAGACCAGGACCCAAAAAAATCACAGTCGTATCCAGACTTCTATTCCCTACTAAAAATTGTCCAGTCGGACAACTCGTTATTTTAATGAAAACATGAGTTTTTTTCTTTTATTCAAGGAAAACAACTCTAAATGGAGACTGCAGAGAATTCCGAATTCGTATTTACAAAAGTCTTTAATGCGAAATGTTATTCCAAATGCCTGTTGAATTTTATAAAAACCAATTTGCTCAGAATCTTCTGACCAAAACGGGACCTGTGGAGCCTCATAAAAATTCTGCCATGTGAAAAAACACGGTCTAGGCCTACAAGTGCTGAAATCGCTAGCACACAAAGTAGCTTTTCAAGAACCGGATGTATATGTACAAATTAATCATGAGTCTGTTTTGAAATCATTCCATGGTAAATAACCGGAAGTCAAAATAATTGTCCAAAACAACAGTGAAGCCTCATTCACACCGTGTAAATACTAAAGCAATAACTGTATGAGTAATTGTTGGATAAATTTTTAAAATTCTTGCCGTTTGTTAAAATTAGGCCTAATGACTGTTCATATTGACAAAAGTCTTGATCTTGGTCTTGCAAAACCAAGACTTTGAACCTCAAGACCATGCAAGACCAAGACCTTGAAGCTCAAGACCAAGACCTTGAACCTCAAGACCAAGACCAAGACCAAGACTTTTAAAAACGAACTCGAGTGCACTCGAGACCAAGACCTTGGTCTCGAGGACAACAAGACTGGCTAGGCCTGCTATAAAGCTTTCTGTGTGCAACAGTCCTATTGGCTAGCGTGCTGGACTGTCAAATCCTCACCAGTTCAGATAGCGCCTCTAGTTCTAACCGCTCAGCTATAAATGACCTTACACTGTCCGTGGAAGGTACGGCGGCGAGAAAGAGGTCTGATCACCCATCCTGAATATAAAAGAAAACAGTTAACTCATCTTCTGTGTCTGATGCCTTGTGTCCTAGGCGCAGACGAGTTTAAAAAGGGAAGGCACCGCGATTACTATTATAATCCAATTATTTGTAGGACTTACCCAAGCTGAAGCCAATGGCTATCAAACCAATGGCTACTAAATTTAAAGCAGCAGCTTTCAGCATTCTCGTGGCTGCAATAAGTGAACAGCAAGACTTAAAATGATGAGACTCTGTAAGGCAATCTTTATCACGATTTTAAACCACACAGATCGTTTGATAGGAAAAATTCTCACGCAGCAGCTTTCAAAATTCTCGTGGCGTGTAGGCCTATAATGTAATAAGCGAAATGCAAGAAAAACATAATGAAGCATAAACTAATGTCCAATACGCTTATCATGATCAAGTACCGGTACCTAAACCAATTTTGTACCAAGCAGACTGCCTGATACGAGAACTTCCCACGTCTGACCAACATAAGATTACACTCACTTACTTTGACACTCATATCTCTTCTAAGCATGGGCGTCCGGAGGAGGGGGGGAAGGGAGGCATTTTCTCCCTGCATTTTGAAAATATTTTACAAAAATAAAATCGTTTGATTATTATGATTATTCCAACAGACCCAACACGATTTTCAATGCTAAAACAATTATTTAGGTAAGTCAGCTATTCTATACTAAAAACGTCATTTTCCTCCAACTACAAAAATTTTTGCTCCCCCTTAGAAAATGTTGCCCCTAGAAATTTGTGCCCCCCGGAAATATTCCTGCGGACGCCCATGACTGAGCGCCTGTGAATAAGTTAATTCCCGCAACTTTGCTCTTTCTTAACACCATAGAACACGATTAAGATTCTGATTACGACTGCCAACCAAATATTAGGGGCCTAGGCCTACACTCGCTCAATGAAGTTAATGAACTATATAATTATCTTGACTCTTGCTGTGCTTCGCCAATCACTGTATAGTTCTGTGCATTAAGTCTGTCAGTTCCTTAACGTAATTGAGATCTAAATAATAATAATAATAATAATAATAATAATAATAATAATAATAATAATAATAATAATAATAATAATAATAATAATAATAATAATAATAATAATAATAATAATAATAATAATAATAATAATAATAATAATAATAATAATAATAATGCAAGACAGGAGGCCCTCCTGATACTCAGAAGCTCCTTGGGCTCTCCGAGGCTCATCTATACGCTCAGATGTTGCCCCTGCGCAGACCACCCTGGCCTCAAGCGATATGACGCCCTTTTACACACGGGTCTAGAAGATTTACTCAATGTGAAGATCTCTGAAACCCAATGGTTACAAGCAACATTGCCCGTCGGGATGGGGGGCTTGGGCATCAGGAGCGCGACCTCGCTGGCACTTCCCGCTTTTCTAGCATCGGCCGCAGGTACACTCTCAGCCCAGTCCCTCATACTTGAGAACATTGAGCTCGACTTGGACAGTAAGATGGAAGACATGAGGAGCATGTGGCAAGATAGGTCTGGGTTCATCGACACTTCACCGATCGTACCTCACAGGCAATCACATTGGGACAGGCCACTCCTTGAGGCCGTCAGAACAAAGCTGTTTGACACCGCAGTAGGTAAAGCCGATCGGGCACGTCTCAGGGCGATGCAGGCGCCGCACACTGGAGACTGGCTCCTAGCCCTGCCGTTAGCAGCCTGCAACCTCGGACTTGACGATGAAGCCATGAGAGTCGCTGTGGGCCTCAGACTGGGTTCTGCATTATGCGAGCCACACAATTGCCAGTGCGGAGCCATGGTTACAGCGAGGGGCACACATGGCCTTTCCTGCCCATCGGGATTTGGCCGAATCGCTAGACATGGCTACATTAACAATCTAATATGCCGAAACTTGACGAAAGCCGGCTTTCCATCAATGAAAGAACCGCCTGGCCTATCTAGAACCGATGGGAAGAGACCCGACGGCCAGACTCTCATTCCATGGAGGGCAGGTAAAAGCCTTGTCTGGGACGCCACTGTGGCCGACACTCTGGCGGCTTCATACATCCAAGATACGGCGAGCATTGCAGGCGCAGCGGCTGAGATAGCGGCGACAAGGAAAGTCTTAAAGTACAGCAACCTTCAGCCCACACATATTTTCATTCCGGTGGCAATTGAAACTCTGGGACCAATGAACCATGAAGGCATGTCGTTGATTGCAGATATAGGCAGGCATCTGACCAACATCTCCGGAGACAACAGGGAAACAAGCTTCCTGTTTCAAAGCTTATCAATTATTATTCAACGCTTTAACGCAGTCGCTCTCTTAGGTTGCTTAACAATATCACAGCAAAAACTCGCTCGGCCGTTCCAGGAATAATTTTTTTCCCTTCTATATGTCTCCGGACAATTTTTTATTTACCTGGGGGATCCTTGATACCCCGGGGCAAAAAAAAATAATAAATATAATAATAATAATAATAGCAGAGATTGAAATAATAATAAAAATAATAATAATAATTAATAATAATAATAATAATAATAATAATAATAATAATAATAATAATAATAATAATAATAATAATAATAATAATAATAATAATAATAATAATAATAATAATAATAATGGACGTCTTCTGAGCCAAATCTCTGGAGACCCAAGGGAAACCAGCTATCTGTGCCAGCGCCTGTCCGTTCTAATTCAACGTTTCAACGCAGTCGCCTTCCACAGCACTTTTGTTCTCCCGAATCTTGACCAGGACGGCCACTCCAGAGTCAACATAATTAATTAGTATCTTGCACCTGAGGGATCATATATACCTCGGGTAAAAAAATAATAATAATAATAATAATAATAATAATAGCAGAGATTGTAGTTCGTAAACAGTCGAAATGGGATATCCAGCACACATTATCAACCTGATAACAGAACTGTACAGGAAACAGACGGCAAAGGTAAAATTCGGAGGTTTACTGTCAAGTGAGTTTAGAATAAAAAGAGGAGTCAGACAGGGGTGTGTAATTTCGCCAACTTTATTCAACATACTATCAGAAATGGTAATGAGGGAGGCTCTGAGAGGATATACAGGAGGCATTCAAATTGGAGGAAGGAGGATAACAAATCTACGATATGCGGATGACATAGTGATAATGGCAAGCACGGAAACGGAACTGCAAGAACTGGTGTCTCGATTGGACAGAGAAGGACGAAAGAAGGGCTTGGAGATCAACATGAGCAAAACAAAGTGTATGGCGCTGACTGGGAAGCAGTGCAACATCAAAGTACAAGGCAGCAAGATAGAACAAGTGGGAACTTTCGTGTACTTAGGCTCACTCATAACAGAAGACGCGGAGTGTAGCAGGGAGATAGGTATAAGAACTGCAAGAGGACTGGGAATAGGAGCAGATCTGAATAAATTATGGAAAAACCATAACATAAAAATTACCACAAAGTTAAAGTTAATGAAGACACTTATATGGCCAGTGATGATGTATGGCTGTGAGAGTTGGACAATCAAAAAGAGGGAGGAGGATAGAATAAAGGCATTTGAAATGAAATGCATACGAAAAATCCTTGGAATATCATGGACGGAGAAGAAAACAAATGAATGGGTACTGGAGACGGCGGGGGTGGAAAGGAACCTATTGGAATCAATAAAAAGAAGAAAGATGTCATACTTTGGGCACATAATGAGGAAACAAGGGGATTGCCTAGAGAAAGAAATTATGCAGGGAACGGTACCGGGAACAAGAGCAAGAGGAAGACCAAGGAAGAAGTGGATGGACAACATTGGCGAATGGTTGGGATTATCAACAGAGAGGTTGCTGCGAGTAGCCGAAGACAGGAAAGGATGGAGAAGAATCGTCTACAATGCGACCAACCCTCGTATCGAGGACGGTTAAAGAGAAGAGAAGAAGAGAGAAACAGTCGAAAGGAAATCGATGCAACGATTCAGAAGCACTGAATATAGACTTATATACACTTATATAGGCCCTACATTGACCTATTTCAGCTTAACTCCGCCACGGGAGCTGCAAACCAGCAGTGTTCTGTGCCGGTCCTACGCCCGGATAAAGGAGGAAGGTTTGCCAGATGGGAGTCGATACTCTAGCAGTAAACAGACGATTGAAATCTGATGTCAGGCTGAAGTTGGTACCAACAGAGATGGATGGGAAAGTGTAATGGGTGGATTTGACATTGTCGGGAAGGCATCAGACATCCATAGAGATATAGCCTACTGCGAGAAGATCTAAGAAGAATGTTCGAGATGGTCAAAGGACTGGCAAATGCTTTTTCATTCGGAAAAGTTGTCAGTGATGCATATATTGTATTGCATTGTATTTGGATATTTATAAAGCGCTTCTAGCGGGAGGGCCATTCAGAAGCGCTCCCAGTGCGAGAGACCCCGAGAGAAAAAGCAAGTTTTAAGAAAGGTAAAAGAGGACGAGAAATGTACATGGGGAAGAGAAACAAAGAGTTTTCCTATGAAATGGGGATATGGTATTAGAAATAAGTGAAGAAGAAAGTGATTTGGGAGTGATTATGCAAAAAGGCGTTAAACTTTCAAGGCAGTGTACTGAAGCATCAAAGAGAGGCTAATTCAACCTTATGTATGATAAGAAGGACACTGGTTAGTCAGTATATTGTATTGTATTTGAACATTTATAAAGCGCCTCTAGTAGGGTGAACCGTTCAGAGGCGCTCCCAGTGCGCAAGGCCAAAAGAAAAGAAATAAGTCTTCAGGAAAGCAAAAGAAGTCGAGGGGCCATTTATTAAAATTTGAGAACGAGTAGAAGGAGACAGTGTATTCCAGAGAGGGGGCCAATTGAGGCAAAGGATCGGGATTTGAGTTATTAAGAATATTGAAAAGGTGTGCACCAATAACACTGGAGAGAAGGAGGCGCAGAGGAGATCTTATCGAAGCTGATAAGATTATCACTGGGAAGGAAGCACCGCAGTGGAAGAGGCTCTCTGAATTAGCACCAAACAAGGCAACTCGGGGACACAAGCATAAATTACTTAAGAGGCTAAAAGGAACACTAGGGCAGGAATTCTTCAGTGCAAGAGTTGTAGACCTGTGGAATGGTCTGGATTATAGTACTGTCTCGGTGGACACTTTCACAGCTTTAAGAAGAAGCTAGGAAAGTTGGGCTATAAAGTGTTCCAGGTTAATTTGCAGTGGTTCTAAGTTCTAACACAGACTACACGTCTTCTAAACCACTTAAAACCCTCGTTATGTTATGTAATATTTATAATCGATTCATCATAAAGCCAACTTACGCTAGCCTGGTCCATAACTAATAAAAGTGGAGCAAGAACCAGCGTAGTAATGAGATAGTATCCATACCTGGATACAGTATTCCAACACCTCCTCGTGGTGGTCTCTGGGCATGAAGTTTACCAGCTGGTTGACTGCATGGCGAAGGGCTGCACGTCATAATTCTTTTTATATCTTCAGTATAGTATACTTTACTATTCATTCTATATCAAATCCAGAGGCGTAGCTAGGGGGGGAGCAGAGGGAGCGGCCGCTCCCCCTGAGACCATTTTCCAAGATGTGGGGCCTTTTTCACAGTTTATTTATTCCAATCGTTCAAAATTTATTTATTCCAATCGTTCAAATTTTTTTTTATTCCAATCGTTCGAACGACATAATTTGTTTTCTGGAACTCTAGAAAGACTCTGTGATACCAGATGGGCATTCAGAAAATCAGCAGCACATGTACTCTTGCAGAATTTACTAGAACTAATAGTTGCCCTCCATATGGGGCCGTCCATATATTGCGTACGCAAAAAATTCGGGAAAATTGGACCCCCTCCCCCCTGTCCGCAAGCGTACTTTCTTTCCCCCCCCCGCGTACGTACGCTTGACGCACCCCCCTCCCGAGAAGACCAGCTGCAGAAAGTGTCTCTCTGCACTTTAGGCCAGATTGAAGGATGAGTGAGGGCCAATATAGACAAATTATAGGTGTCTCGTTCACAGCACAGAATAACTGCACATGGCTTTTATATAATGTAATAAAATGCCATTGAACGACTATAGGACAATACAGAGTTATAATGTGGACATAGAATTATAGAAATTTATTTTGCGTACGTACACATTTTGTCCCTCCCCTCCCCCCCCCCCCCCCGTCCGCACCCGTACGCAAAATCGCCAAAATCCGACCCCTCTCCCCCCCTAAGTGCGTACGTAATATGTGGATGGCCCCTATATAGGCCTAGTTATATACTCGTGGATGGTGAGATTAAAAGCTGCACTACGAAACAGCTGACTGAGGCAAAGGGTAGGCTATGCTTGTAACCCTTGATACGTTCGAATTCTTAGTTCTTCTAATATTCTGGAAAAAGTGCTAGAGAAGGCTTTCAGTTTATCCACATATTTACAGAGAAGTAGCATTGATTTGGTAACACCTCATTTGATTCAACTTTATGAAAACGATATTAAAATAAAATTATGCGAAATGAATTCAAATTTGAATTTGAACGGATTGAGAATGAAGCAACCGAGCTGGTTCAAAAATGTGCTATTACTACTGACTATAAGCAACACAGAGTTCGAAAAAGAAAGAGATTCCATGAGTGGATAATCGAATATCTGATTCATGGTTGAAACCTAAATAGTGTCACTAGATTGTGTCACAAATCTTGACTTGGCTACTGTTCCTCACTCTACTATGGCCTAGTTTCTAGTCGTTTGGCGTGCCTCAATCGAGTGCATTGCTCTGCGGCACGCCTTATTGGTCGAATACCAAAATTTGGTCGGGTCTCTGGTTATATACTGTAGGTCCTGCACTGGCTCCAGCCAACTGTAAGCCAGCGTGTAGTAGGGCCTATAAGGGTCGTTTCCCTGGTTTGGAGGTGCTTGCTAGGATGCGCTCCAGCTTATCTGCGGGTCCTTTGCCGCCCCATGCTGGGAGTTCATGGTAGTCGCCACCTCCGATCTTCGGGAAAATGGGTACTCAATACTACTCATGGTGCCTTTTGCCCGCTCAGCCACCATGCAGTACCGTATTTTTCAGTGGTGGGCCCGACGGCATGGAACGGGCTTCCCGGATCTATGCCTGTTCCCGATAACTCCCTCTTATACATTCTACACTAGATTGAAAACTGTCTTGTTTGGCCGTGCAGGAGTCGGGTCTCCGGGAGCACCTCTGAGTAGCCCCCCTGAGGAGGTGCTTTATAAATACTCGAATGAATTAATGAATAAATAGCACAACTAATAGATTAGAGCATTTTACAAATGTAGCTTCCAAATTTAGTTGTGTTAATTAGATTCAAAGCATTTTTGCAACGTGAATGCCGATAATTATTTATTTTGGTAGTCGGGGCCTTTTTCATGTGCTCGCTCCCCCTGGTGTTGAAACCTGGCTACGCCACTGATCAAATCCTTAGAATCCTTAGAATGATTAGTAAAGTATACTATGCTGAAGATAGAAAAAGAATTATGACGTGCAGCTGCCAATCTTCGCCATGCAGTCAACCAGCTGGTAAACTGCATGCCCAGAGACCACCACGAGGAGGTGTTGGCAAAGGTCTCCGTAGCCCGTTCATTTCAGCGCTCAGGCAGTCGAATTTCATCGCCAATTTGGTAGACTACTATACCCACAGAAAGTCCAATTTTAGAAAAATTCTCAATTTCAGTAATTTGCTGTTATTTGGATGGGAATGCAAGAGGAACATTCGCACTGATGCAAATGCGAAAAGACTCCACTACTAGATATTGGAAAGAGCGGTAGAAAGCTCGGGTGCGCAAGTAACTATATCAGAGACTGAGCGAATGAGTGAATGAAAAAGGACCAGAGTAAAATAGAATGAGAGTAAAAACAGCGTAAGAGCGAGAGCGATGTTGACAGAGTGAGACAGGGGCAGAGAATTTGAAGATTGAGAACGAAAGACAGAGACATAGTAATAGAGTAAGAGAGAGATAGAGGGAGAGAGACAGACCGACAGACAGGCAGAGACAGAAACAAAGAAAGACACAGACACACAGAGAGAAGGAAAAAGGTAGGGAAAGAAAGATGCAGAATATATATGAGATATACATAGACATAGACATAGATAGACAGACAGACAGACATATCGAAAGATTGAGTAATAGTGTGACAATGATGAAAAACGCAGTTAAGTTGAGAAAAAGTTAAATGAGCCTGAGACTGAAAGTAAGAGCGCGTGAAAACGTAAAAATATGTTTAGGAGAAACAAAGAGAGAACTTGAGAGATGCGGACAGTGTGAGATAGAGATTGGCATGGGCGTCTATCCCCCCTAAGTCATTGGAGCAACTACCCCTCACTCCCCTTCTCATCCCCCTTCCCGTTCCTCCCCCCCGGAAATGATGGCACATACATTGACATCTCCCCCCCTATTTCTTGGATGGAGCATTTGCTCCAAGGTTTCTATGGTGTAGACGCCCTTGGAGATTGGGAGGCAGAGATTTAGGATCTTCTTATTCGCGTTATAACGTGAGCAAAGACGACTAGGCCAGCTTAAAGAATACAAAATGGAAAGTAAAACTGCCTGAGACACTTGCAATGATCGGGCTACCCAAATGTTAAGTTCCTACAGAGAAAATGTGATGCATTTGGCCCATCACATTTCTCACATATTATAACCTCGATGACATTCAGTGCTTAATTCAAGAATATACGAATAAAGTATAGTGACAGAGACAGTGAAAGAAACAGATAAGCAGACCTATTGTCAGAGAAAGGTATTGACAGAAACAAATAGGCAAACAGGCTGAAGACACATACAAAGAAACGAGAGAAGTCGACAGACATAATAAGACGTAAGGGCACACGTAGGTAAAGACGAAAAGAGGCAGGTTCTCTGATATTTCAACTTTTGTGGTCTCTCTCCGTGCAATTTCAACTTCGTGGGTTGTAGGTCTCTATCCGTAGAACTTATAAAGGGTCATCCTTACCTATACTGCAATTTCTTGGGTCATCCTTTCCATATTAAACTAGCTCCTTCCTTTCTCTCCCTGTACAACTTAATATCACCCTTAAGATCAACCTAAGCATAAACAACTTGGTATCAATCTCCGTTCAACTTAAGGACACGCAATCCTGTACTTCAACTCCTTGGGGTCTCTCTCGGAGCAACTTAAAAGCTTCCTAGTCACCCATTCCTATATTTCAACTCCTTGGATTGATTCTCTCTCCGTACATCTCAAGGTCACCCTTCCTCTATTGCAACTCCTTGTGGTCTTTCTCCGCACTGCTCACCATTTCCTATATTTCAACTACTTGGGGTCTCTCCTCGTGCAACTTAGGGTCGCAATTTCCCATATTTCAGCTCCGATTGATTCCCTCTCCGACAATCTTAAGGTCACCCTTTCCTCTATTTCAGCTCCTTTGGGTCTTTCTCGGTACAGCTTAAGGTGGACATTTCCTATGCTTCAACTCCTTAGGGTCTCTCTCCGTACAACTTAAGGTGAACCTTTCCCCTATTTCAACTCCTTGGGGTATCTCTCCTTACAACGTAAGGTCACCCATTCCTATATTTCAACTCCTTGGATTCTCTCTCCGTGTAACTTAAGGTCACCTTTTCCTATATTTCAACTCCTTTGGGTGTCTCATAAGGTCACCCTTTCCTATATCTCAACTTCCGGGATTCTCTCTCCGTACAACTTAAGGTCATCCTTTCCTATAGTTCAACTCATTGGGGTCCCTCTCCGTGCCACTTAAGGTAACCCTTTTATATATTTCAACTCGTTGGGTCTTTCTCCACAGAACCTAAGGTCACCCTTTCTTATATTTTAAATCCTTGGATTGATTCTCTGTCTGTACATCTTAAGGTCACCCTATCCTCTATTTCAACTCCTTGTGGTCTTTCTCCGTACAACTCAAGGTCACCCTTTCCTTTATTTCAACTCCTTGGATTGATTCTCTCTCCAAACAACTGGAGTTCACCCTTTCCTATACTTCAACTCCATGGATTCTCTCCGTACAACTTCAGGTCACCTTTTACATATTTGAACTCTTTGGGTTCTCTCTCCGTACAACTTAAGGCCACCCTTTCCTATATTTCAAATTCTTGGGATCTGTCTCCCTACAACTAAAGGTCACCATTTTATATATTTCAACTCCTCGAGGTGTATCTCCGTACCACATAAGGTAACCCTTCCTATACTTCAACTCTTTGGGGTTTCTCTCCGTACAAATTAAGGACACCCTTTCCTCTACTTCAACCCTTGGGGTGTCTCTCCGCACAAATTCGGGTTACTCTTTCATACATTTCAACTCCTTGGGTTTCTCACCGTTCAAATTAGGGTCACAATTTGCTATATTTCAACTATTGGGGTCTCTTTCAAGATCAACCTTTCCTATTTTCAACACCTCGGAATGAATCTTTTCCCGTACACCTTAAGGTCACCCATTCCTCCGTTTCAACTCCTTGGGGTCTCTCTCCGAGCAACTTAACGCCGCCCTTTTCCACATTTCAACGCCTTGGATTGATTCTCTCTCCGTACATCTTAAGGGCACCCTTTCCTCTATATCAACGCCTTGGGGTCTCTATCCCAACAACTCAAGGTCATCCTTTCCCATATTTCAACTCCTTTGGTCTCTCTCCGTATAACTTAAAGTCACCGTTTTATACATTTCAACGCCTTGAGGACTCTGTCCTCAGAACTTAAGGTCAGTCTTTCCTACATTTCAACTCTTTGGGTCTCTCTTCACAAAACTGAAGGCCGCCCTTTCCAATATTTGAACTCCTTGGGGTGTCTCTCCGTACAACTTAAGGTAACCCTTTAAAATATTTCAACTCCTTGGGATCTTTCTCCGCAGAACCTAAGGTTACCCTTTCGTATATTTCAAAAATCCTTGGATTGATTCTCTGTCCGTACATCTTAAAATCAATCCTTTCCTTCTTTTTAACTCATTGGGATCTTTCTCCGTATAACTCAAGGTCACGCTTTCCTTCATTTCGACTCTTTGGATTGATTCCCTCACACCACACAAAAAACTTAACTTCACCCTTTCCTATACTTCAGCTCCTTGGTTTCTCACTCCGAACAGCTTAAGGTCACCTTTTATATATTTGACCTTTTTGGGTCTCTCTCCGTATAACTTAAGATCACCCTTTCGTACAGTTTTCAACTCTTGGCTGTCTCTGCGTACAAATTGAGGTCACCTTTCCTACATTTCAACTTTTTTGGGTCTCCCTCCGTACACCATAAGATAACCCTTTCCTATATTTCAACTCCTTGGATTGATTCTCTCTCCGTACATCTTAAGATAACCCTTTCCTCTATTTCGACTCCTTGGAGTATTTCTCCATACACCTTAAGGTCACCATTTCCTTTTCTACAACTCGGGGTCTCTCTCCGTGCAACTTAAATTAACGTCGCCCTTTCCCATATTTCAACTCCGTGGATTGATTCTCTCCTTACATCTTATGGTCACCCTTTCCTATATTTCAACTCGGGGTATCTCTCCGTGCAACTTAACGTCGTTCTTTCCTTATTTCAACTCCGTGGATTGATTCTCTCCGCACATCTTATGGTCACCCTTTCCTATATTTCGATTCCGTGGGGTTTTCTCCGTACAGCTTAAGGTCACCATTTTCTATATTTCAACTCGGGGTATCTCTCCGTGCAACTTAAGGTCGCCCTTTCCTAGGCTATATTTCAACTCCGTGAATTGATTCTCTCCGCACATCTTATGGTCAGCCTTTCCTATATTTTCATTTCGTGGGGTCTTTCTCCGTACAGCTTAAGGTCACCATTTCCTATATCTCAACTCGGGGTATCTCTCCGTGCAACTTAAGGTCGCCCTTTCGTATATTTCAACTCCGTGGATTGATTCACTCCGCACATCTTATGGTCACCCTTTCCTATATTTCGATTCCTTGGGGTATCTTTCCGTGCAACTTAACGTCGCCTTTTCCTATATTTCAACTCCGTGGATTGAATCACTCCGAACATCTTATGGTCACCCTTTCCTATATTTCGATTTCTTGGGGTTTTTCTCCGTACAGCTTAAGGTCACCATTTGCTGTATTTCAACTCGGGGTATTTCTCCGTGTAACTTAAGGTCGCTCTTTCCTATATTTCAACTCCGTGGATTGATTCACTCCGCACATCTTATGGTCACCCTTTCCTATATTTCAACTCGGGGTATTTCTCCGTGTAACTTAAGGTCGCTCTTTCCTATATTTCAACTCCGTGGATTGATTCACTCCGCACATCTTATGGTCACCCTTTCCTATATTTCAACTTGGGGTATCTCTCCGTGCAACTTAAGGTCGCCCTTTCCTATATTTAAACTCCGTGGATTGATTCACTCCGCACATTATGGTCACCCTTTCCTATATTTCGATTTCTTGGGGTTTTTCTCCGTACAGCTTAAGGTCACCATTTGCTGTATTTCAACTCGGGGTATCTCTCCGTGTAACTTAATAAAGGTCGCCCTTTCCTATATTTCAACTCCGTGGATTGATTCACTCCGCACATCTTATGGTCACCCTTTCCTATATTTCAACTTGGGGTATCTCTCCGTGCAACTTAAGGTCACCATTTGCTGTATTTCAACTCGGGGTATCTCTCCGTGTAACTTAATAAAGGTCGCCCTTTCCTATATTTCAACTCCGTGAATTGATTCTCTCCGCACATCTTATGGTCACCCTTTCCTATATTTCGATTTCTTGGGGTTTTTCTCCGTACAGCTTAAGGTCACCATTTGCTGTATTTCAACTCGGGGTATCTCTCCGTGCAACTTAAGGTCGCCCTTTCCTATATTTCAACTCCGTGGATTGATTCACTCCGCACATCTTATGGTCACCCTTTCCTATATTTCAACTTGGGGTATCTCTCCGTGCAACTTAAGGTCACCATTTGCTGTATTTCAACTCGGGGTATCTCTCCGTGCAACTTAAGGTCACCCTTTCCTATATTTCAACTCCGTGGATTGATTCTCTCCGTACATCTTATGGTCACCCTTTCCTATATTTCGATCCTTGGGGTCTTTTTCCGTACAGCTTAAGGTCACCATTTGCTGTATTTCAACTCGGGGTATCTCTCCGTGCAACTTAAGGTCGCCCTTTCCTATATTTCAACTCCGTGGATTGATTCACTCCGCACATCTTGTGGTCACCCTTTCCTATATTTCAACTTGGGGTATCTCTCCGTGCAACTTAAGGTCACCATTTGCTGTATTTCAACTCGGGGTATCTCTCCGTGTAACTTAATAAAGGTCGCCCTTTCCTATATTCAACTCCGTGGATTGATTCACTCCGTACATCTTATGGTCACCCTTTCCTATATTTTCATTTCGTGGGGTTTTTCTCCGTACAGCTTAAGGTCACCATTTGCTGTATTTCAACTCGGGGTATCTCTCCGTGCAACTTAAGGTCGCCCTTTCCTATATTTCAACTCCGTGGATTGATTCACTCCGCACATCTTATGGTCACCCTTTCCTATATTTCGATTCCTTGGGGTCTTTCTCCGTACAGCTTAAGGTCACCATTTCCTGTGTTTCAACTAGAGGCATCTCTCCGTGCAACTTAACGTCGCCCTTTCCCTATATTTCAACTCCGTGGATTGATTCTCTCCGTACATCTTATGGTCACCCTTTCCTCTATTTCGACTCCTTGAGGTCTCTCTCCGTTCAGTTCACCCTTTCCTCTATTTAAACTTCTTGGGATCTTTCTCTGTACACCTTAAGGTCACCATTTCCTATATTTCAATTCCTTGGGGTCTCTCTCCGTGCAACGTAAAGTCGCCCTTTCCTATATTTCAACTCCTTGGATTTATTCTCTCTCCATACATCTTAAGGTAACCTTTTCCTATATTTCAAATCCTTGTGGTCTTTCTCGGCACAGTTTAAGGTTACCCTATCCTCTTTTTCGAATCCTTGGGCCTCTCTCTCTCCGTGCAACTTAGGGTCGCAATGTCATACGTTTCAACGTCATGGATTGATTCTCTCCCTTTATATTTTAAGGTCACCCTTTTCTGTATCTGAGCTCTTTGGGGTGTCTCTCCGTGCAACTTAAAGTGACCCTTTCCTCTATTTTGACTCGTTGGGGGTCTTTGGGGGTCTCTCTCCGTAGATTTTAAGTATCCCTTTCTTGTATTTCAACTTCCTGGAATCTCTCTTCCTGTAATGTAAGGTCACTCTTTGCTATATATCAACTCTTTGGGGTCTCTCTCCGTACAACCTAAGGTCACCCTTTCCTATATTTCACCTCCTTGGGTTCTCTCTCCGTACAACCTAGTCACCCTTTTATATACTTCAACTCATTGTGGTGTTTCTCCGTAGGCCCTACAACTTAATGTCACCTCTTTGCACTAGCCCACATGATGCTAAATCGGGGACCTTAATGGCGTTTTAAGAAAAGAAATTATATATTGGCGCTACAGAAGTCACCGAGTCTTACAATCTTACTCAAATGCATTAAAACAATTTAAAAAATGAAATACAGAATACAAATAAATAAATATATTGTGGCGCTATAGAAATTGCCGAGTCTCATGAACTTACTCAAAAAACTTAAATTTAAATATTTAAAATATATTTTATAAACTTAATTTCAAAATATAAAAAATATATTACATTGTGGCGCGATAGAAATTACTGAGTCTCATCACAAAATTGCAAATCACTACGAGATTTTTAGCTTAGAAATCGCTAACTTGATGCGTAGCCTAAGTTTAAAATTTCGATAAAAATTCGATGTTTTGTAATCATTTGGGCTGACCTGATACCTTTCGACGACGATGGGATGGAAACAACAGTTAATTGGCGAGAAGGAACTGGAAGAACTTCGATTAAAAACGGAAGATTCTCGAAACTTTCGCAAATTTTTCGAATACCTCTGTATCCTTCGAGGTCTAAGCTAGAACTGACAACTCGAAATGATGGAACAATACGATGACGCCATCATTACGTCATTTTGGCCTTTGGCAAAGTTCCAATGTTTGTCATTATTAGGCTACGGCCAAAATTAACTGTATCTCTGTACCTGTGGAGATCTTGAAACTGGTTTCAGGGACAACTCAATGGCATGTCCTATTCATATGACAGCATGGCAAGATTGGCCCTAAGCCGCCCTATGCGTGTAAAATTAAAGGTAACAAGGTAACGGTAATTACCCATTAATCCTTCTGGTATCAGCGCTTTTAAAGAAAACTCTGCAGATGAGTGGTGCTAAAGTCAAAGAATCTGTCATATGAGGTGCAAACAGTACCATAGCAGTGCAACAACAAGAAAATTTAAACTTTCCAACAGGGGCGTAACTTTGGTATAAGAAGTGGGCGTAACTCTGGTATAAAAAGTGGGGGGGGTACGGTACCAATTTCTTACATAAATGTAAAATGTTAATGTAAATTGTATTGTATCGAGAAATTTGTAAAGCGCCTCTCGCAGAATAACTATTCAGAGGCGCTCTCGGCACAGAAGCCCAGGGGAAACAGAAATGCCTTTAGGGAACGCGAGACCGATAAGGAAAAGCCAGTCATTAGTTTGGCCCTGAGCAGAGGGGGAGGGTCATTCCAGATCGTGGGACCATCTACAGCAAACGCCCGGTGCTGGGCCAAGGCAGTTTTAGCCCTGGGAACAAAAAGATCAAGCCGATTTACAGAGGGTAATGAGCGAGAAGACGATGCAGATAGCGGTTTTCGCAGATAGTTCGAGAGATATTTGGGGGCAGTAGGCTGCTGAGATTTAGAGACAAGGAAGAGGATCTTATATCGGATGCGCGCAGCAATAGGGAGCCAGTTAAGGACATCAAGCATGTAAGTAGAGATATGGGCAAACCGGGGAGTCTAGTAGAAGCATTTAGTCTGATTTAGAACACATTGAAGGGGGAAGAGACGCGGCTTGGGGAGACCCGTGAGAAGCGAGTTGCAGTAGTCCAAGCGTGAGCAGACAAATGCGTGAACTATGGTGGTAAAGACAGAAGGTGAGACCGAGCGTCTGATGGCCCTGAGACTCCTCAGTTGAAAGAAGCAGGAGCGAGTCATGTTGGAGATATGCTCTGAGAATGTGAGGGAGGAGTAAGTGTGACACCCAAGATGGTCAATAGAGCAAACAAGGGAGAGTTGATCAGTGGACAGACCATGTACAAAAGCCTGCAGCATCATCTGCATAAAGATGGCCATTTGCCCCATGTAAATGTACATGATTTTCTATAGCGACCGTATATGGCCTCGACATACACGAAGCAAGGCTGAGACTGCGATCTCTGGGAAGGCTCAACAATGTTTAAAAAGTGGGGGTATGGTACCCCTCAGTCCAAAAAGTGGGGTATGGTACCCCAGTCCAAAAAGTGGGGGTACGGATACCCCTCGTACCCCACAAATTACGCATATGCCTCCCAACATATGTTGGTACTTAGTACTCATTTACTGCCTTTAAACCGAACTGTCCCATTCGTTGGGCCTACACTGGTCTCACAGTTGGCTACCAGTTGCACTGTGTGGGGTAGATATCAGTCAAATGAAAGTGGCTGCTTGTGGAGATATCGAGCTCAGAGCCGCTGGGTATTCACGGATGGCCACTTATTCAACTACTAACCCTACTTTGTAATGCCTAACTATGCTGTGCATATCAACAGTGCCACGCCAAATAAATTCAATAAATAAATATTAGTTATTGAGTCTAAAATATGGTAATTTCCAGGGCTGTAGTGGTAAAATTTGAGGTGAGTATACGCTACCGGTGACCAGCGGCGTAAAAAAAAATTTGAAGACCTTTTTTTAGGAAAAATTTCTGACTTTTCACCAATTCTCAGAAAATTTTCAGACTTTTTACGATTTCGTCTCTGAAAAAGTTGATGACCTTTTTTTTTTTTTTTTTTTTTTTTTAGTCATTCGCCCTAAAAACCGTTGAAAACCTCTCTTTTTCGGAAAATTTTATCTACAGAGGTAAGTATACGCTGTATACCCGCGTATACCCTCATGGGTATACGCTCTCAAATTTCTCTAGAGGTAAGTATACGCTGTATACCCGCGTATACGCTCGACTACAGCCCTGGTAATTTCCCAAAGGAAACAGAGCAAATCATTTCGATCTGCAAAAAACAAAGCGAGATTCCTTTGACATCATGTTATTGTTGTCACAAGCACCAAGTCCGTTTTCCTGCAGCTGAACTATTACACGAATGCATGAAAAGCATGAAGATCAAATTAATCCAACCAAATTCAGTCCTACTAAAATTGAAAAGAGGTGAAAATCTGTCCTGGATAGGAAGAACTCAGTTTTACAACCTTGCTCCCAAAAGGAGCATGAAACAAATTTATAGAAATTCCAAAGATCCAGTTTCTTGCAAACTCAGTTTTAAAATCTTGCTCCTCAAACGAACATGAAACAAATTGATGGATACTGTCAACGATTTTATGAATCCATTCTGGTGGTAATCCCCAAAATATCTGCTTACATTTTCCAGGTTCGTGCCTTCACGGTCACAGGTAACTAGTTCTGCAGTTACGACTGCTGTACCTCACTCCATAGATCACACATTCACATTCAGCCTGTACAGAAATTCTCTTCTCTTCCATTACAAAATAAACTCATTTATAAATGTACATGTCTTATATAGCAACCGTATGACCTTGACTATGCTCATTTTTCAATCAGTTATGTAGAGGGGTCAACTTCTGTCCAACCAGGCGTATTTTTAACCCATTAAATCTTTTAAACACATTACATGATATTTAGATAAATCAATTCAAATCGTGATATCAGCTGCTAAAAGTTAAAATCTACAGTAAATTATACAGATCATTTATCCTTAAGTATCTTGATGCATAATTTTGCACAAAGCTTAGTCGCAGAACATTTTGACACCCGCAGAAAAAAACACATATGAAAATGCGTGGCAGGAAAAAACTTTCACAAAAAACTGCACAACAACACAACACCCTACCAAAGAAACAGCACAATGTTCATGGACAGTTTTCAACCATGTCATGATACAAATTTTTCTAAAAACGGAACATGCCCGGCATTTTATTCGAGACAACTGTGATTCAAGTAAAGAGTGGAAAGCATCTAGCAAAATTAACGATCATTCTCTCGGTGATCTGCAATGATGATAAAAACCGCATGTTATCGAAACAGTCGAGAAATCGATTCAAGTAGACTCAGAACTGAAAACAACGGATATCAGAACAAAAATATCATAACGTCGATAAAATCAAAATACTGAATTTCACGAGCGACAACAAAAGTTCAGCCACTCAGCAGTGGGATATTCTACCACCATAACAGACTGCCTTTGCGCTAGAAACCCAGGCTCTTCCTGGGATTCTCTGACTAACAAAATCTCATTTATAATTATACGGTGCATTGTAACTTTGTCAGCTAACAGCAAAAACGGTATCCACAAAAACCCAATTTCAGACAATTCACATAAAACGTCACACTTTCAACAGTAATAGCCAAAACGACAATAAAATGTTACAAAATTAAACAAATTCAGAATTTTCAGTATATTTAATCTAAAAATCTTAAGATAAGAAGTATAAGCGTCTAACCATGTCTATGGTTTAGTTCAGTCTATGTTTGGTAGGACGAAGATAAGCAAAACAGTTATGTACATAAAATCACGTAAAATCTAGGAATCGACAAACTGCCGCACCACTTACCAAAAACTGTTGTCATAACAAAAAATATCGAACTCATTGTAACCTAACTACAACCTAACTCAGACTATCTTACAATTTCAACACAATAAAAAACTAAAACTTTGCCTTCATTTATGTCCCTCACCCAAGTGGCAAGTAAATTCTAACAAACAGTAAGGGCCATCCATAAATGATGTCCACAGTAAACAACCTAATGTGCACCCCTTCCTACCCAGGTCCAAATATTTGGCATTTCTTTCCCCCATCCCTCTTCCCAGACACCTGTACTCAAAATGAGTACTAGGGTCCAGATTACACAACCCCATGTTGATGCAACAAGGGTAACTGTGCCATGGGGTCGCATACTTTGCCACGGCCACATTTAACGTTTTAACGACGAGCTGCATTGGTTTTGCAGTCACTTTTAGTACACTCGTGTCATTAACCCTTCAATGACGAGCGTGTACTAAAATGTATGGAAAAACTAATCCCTCTCGTCATTAAAGGGTTAAAGTGTTAACAAAGGAACTCTTATTAGATCCAACATAGTAAAGTCTGTTTGCGGTCTCACTAGCTAGTATTTAAGGCACGGACTGTCTTGAAATAAGCAAGTACCAAATTTACATGTGAATGTCCGTACCATGCATAACCCTCCCTCCTCCACTTTCTGCATTGGGTGACCCCTTCCTCGGTACTTTGGCAGGACATTCTTATTAGACAGCCCTACATTCATTCCACGGAAACTGTGAATAAAACCAGCCTAACATGAACTAGTGTCATATTTCGTTGGCCTGTCCGGCAGCTTTTACGTGAGGCACTGTAACAAATACACGTTCATTAACTACTTATGCAAATCTAATAGAGGAACTAATCAAATGCTACCTGTACATGAAAATTTCATGTCGTGATAATCTACAGTACTACACGTAACATCGGTCAGAACTGATGTAACGCAGTACCAGAACACTAAGAAATGGTTACATCAACGTAGTTACACATCAACAACTATGAGCATAATGATGGAGACAAAACAAATCTCCCAAAACTCAACCTTCAAAACATTTAAACGTAGTCTTTAACACGAGGACTTCAATGTTCAATTCAAGGGACTTGATCAAGTAACATTTGCCGTTCATTATCAGACAGTTCACTAAACGTTCCACTACACGGCAGGAAACATTTCACTCTGTCGTCCAATATTCACATATTATGCATTTGCTAAAAGCACCAAGCCTTCAAGCACCATCTCGCCATCTTGTACATGATCTTCCAACTGACTTAGAAACTGTTGCTAGTTTCATCACGCCAAGTTCTGATCTGACATACATGCTTCTCTAGTAAAAAACACCATAACGGTCTTTACAAGCGCTATTCTTGTTCCTCGCTTCCTACTTTGGAATTTTTGTAATCCAACCGGAACCTTCATCATAAGATTCGATCTAATCACCCGGAACCTGTTCTCGTGGCAAGGTAATTTAAAATAAGCCTCAGCACCTGTGAAGAGCCCTTGAGTCTAGAGAAGCGAGTTCAATGTTTCTGGTAAACTGTCACTGTATAATACACATTTTTTAGTGACTTGATCGAGCTATATAACAAAAAGTTTCATATTACATTTCAACAAGTGGTACGAGTATTCTTCACAATTAATTTACGATTTCTAATGAACAAAGACAATGAATAAATGATGACTGAATCTGGAGCATGTTAGCGTAGTTCGGTGGATAACAAAGGAAGGTGTCTTAGACGATTCCCTCCATTTCGTTTGTGTCCAAGTGCTGGATCAAAGTTCGTACAAAGCCCATTTCTTTTCGGGCGTTTTCAAACACAATCTTCGGATCCGTAAGTCGACAACGCAGGAAGTTCGGTGCCATGACCATTGACAGGTTGTTGATGTCCATCTTGGTGACTATAACATTCTCTGGTGCAGCAAACACCTGTGCATAGATGACAATAAAACATGTACAGTCATCTGCCACGTTAAGACAAAATCTAAATCTAGATAAATATTAAGAAATGTTCAAGATTAAGGTACAAATGTGCAATATGCAAGCTCCAAGTACAACTGGTACATGAACAAACAATACAGATGTATTGGTACCTGGATATAAATGTCAACATTTACTTTGTTTGCTTTAAATCACCTCACTTGCTTAAAAGTACTTAACATGAGAATTTTTACAAAAGCAAACATTTACCAACACTGGCATGTTAACAAATTACCTCCAAAATATTAATTTATTCACCTCCAGAGAAATGACATTGTAAAAACCTGATGAGGCAACTAATTACCTGATGATATTTACCAGAAGGAATATGATCAGCTAACAATTCATCTGAAGAAATCTGACTATCTCAGGACTTACCTGAAGAAATCTGACTACCTCAGGATATACCTGAAGAAATCTGACTACATCAGGACATACCTGAAGAAATCTGACTATCTCAGGACTTACCTGAAGAAATCTAGACTATTTCAGGACTTACCTGAAGAAATCTGACTAGGTAAAGTAGAACATTTTTGTTAATAGTTGGCAGCTTGTTGACGATGCTGAAGGCGCCGTCCGGATCAGCGTAGCAGTCGATGCACTCAAAGTAGAATTCGTACGGTATGAGTGGCTCATACAGTTCACGGTACCACAGTTTCAGCAGTGAAGCAGGAACCGACGGATCTTTACAGTTTATGGGTGTATTCCACGTGTCAATCTGTACCTTCAAGCTGTTAACTTCGTCTATGTCACCAGGTACTCTGCGTACACAGAATAATTTCTATGCTAATTTCAAGTCAGACTTATTTATTTACTTATTTATTATACGTTATTAAGTGCCACTATCTAATGAACAAGTATCTATCAACAGCATGAAGGACTTGCTCGAGGTACCCATAGAGTAACTATCTCAGGAATGGCTTGGGCCCCTACTCTCCATGTTACAAGGTGAGTGCTCAACCAATCATCAACCATGTCCAAAACTTACACTTGTCTCCAAAATTCTGAATATAACTTTAAGTCGTTTACTTCTAACATCTTGTACAGAAGAAATGTGCATACATCTTTATCTGAATCACACTGTATGGTATTACCTAAACTGTTTGAAATAACATCACTGAATTTCGACGACACGTTTACCATTAACGATAAGCAATTACCTTGACATTAACTCACCTCATAGTCGAATAATAATAATAAAAATAATAATATTATTAATAATAACAGCCAAATAACTACCAGAACCTAGAAGTTAAGTCACCTAAATATTCCCTCTGTTCGTGCACCGTTGAGACGCAGAACCAGTTCGGACAAGACCGTCTGGATCCAGGGCAGTCTGTGGTTCGGAAATCGAGAGCTCTGCATCACCATCACCTCCGACAGGGTACTTCCAAACATGGATGTCGCATATATGGATTTCTGAAAGTCAGTTCAACAGAACGGTTAGTGGTCAAACTTGCAATATTCCAGATCAACATTTTATGTTAGTTGCTCTCTGGCTTTTTCAATTCTTTTCTCTTCCCATCTGAGATTTCCGAATTAACAAACATGCTACAAACTAACGAACAGAGACATTGATCAGGTGCTCATTCTATTTTTAGGCCCATAAGTCAGAAAGATACAAACTCACAGTCCTAAATTCTGCATGCACTGTCTTATTTTGTTTCCCAAGACAATGCGACTGTCCATGACTGGAAAAGTCTAGAAACCTTTATGAAACCGAAGAAAGTAATCGTGTGTTTTACAAAAACAGTAGATCTTGCCAATAATTACTAAATACAGGCCAAGACAAGTCAGCAACAGTCTGCATCTCTATTATTCAAAGAACTTGTGTAAAATCACGGTTCCCGACAGCTATTCTTCCCACGGTCGGCTTCAGCACAGTTTGTTGGAAACAGGATAATCCGCATGCTAGTTTTAGACGATTGCAATTAAGACTTCTTAAGCTTCAATGTCAAGCCACTTCCATCTGTCTTTTTATTCTGGAGTTTACAAATTGATTTTAGGCAATTCTTTCTCTCTGAAACATGAGACAAGAAAGTGGAATGACTGACCCGAGCGTGTTCCACTTCTTCTACCGTTGGCTTACAGAGTCCCTTCTTCGCTCCAGTTTGGAGGACTTTCTCCAGCCGCCTCTGGCAGTGCTTTCGGCAAACCAATATCTAAACAGAACAACATAAGATGTCGCCACAGTCTCCGGCAGTTATGCTTAACCGATGCCAATGCTGTTCAATACAGAATGCAAATGTAAATCTCTGAAAATTTCTCCGCACCACACGAAAGCCTCGTCATGGAGACCAACTTATTCACTGATGCTATATTAAATCAAGTCCGTAAGCACCAGGTTGTTTGGTTGCTTTTGGTGCCAGGTCAGAATCCGGGGGGGGGGGTCAAGCCAAGGAGAGTGCTAAGGTGGAAATCATCGGCAATGGTATCTGTGCCAACATGAATATAATGCCTGAAAGGTAACAATAACCAGCTTTAACCCTTTAATGACGAGAGTGTTCTAAAAGCGACTGGGAAACCAATGCAGCTCGTCGTTGAAGTGTCAGTGAAGACATAATTTGTACAGAGCCATTTCAAGATATCAACTAAGAGGATTTATTAGATCCCATAATTAAAGAATAGCCTCACACACTCTACAGTTAACCCTTTAACGACGAGAGGGATTAGTTTTCCATACATTTTAGTGCATGCTTGTCTAAGTGCTGAAGATAACATTTGAATAAAATAAAATAATTACAATACTTTTATGTGCAAATTTGTTCTAAAATAGTTAATGTATTCACTTATTTAATGTTTCAGTGTCCAAAATTCCAGCAAAATACCTTTCATATCATATCCAGTTGCAACACAAATTGGCTAGTTATCTACACACTAAACAACTGACATCAGTACCTCACAAAAAGTACTGGGTCCACATAAATGTTAGAGTATATGGTAAATTATTTCAGTATACTTTCTGGGATGTACTGTGAAGCACTCTCCAAATACTGTTTGGATAGTTCTTCGTGGAAATACCACTAAGACATTTCTACTGCCAATGCCGACAACTGTCAATCAAAATTGTTGTTACCTGATTGGCTGTTGACTGACTAGACATGCCTTGACTTGACACTGAACTGCACTCGAATGGAATATTCAAGTGCATCTGGAGATAAGGCAGGAACATGTACGACGGAGGAAAGAATGACAGACAGATGCAAAGCATCTCGAATCCATGCCGCAAACTCGCTCTGTCAAGAAAAACGTTCAACCACCTTGGTTTATGCAGACCCACATATGGTTCACCCACCATGGTTTATGGAGACCAACATATGGTTCACCCACTTTGGTTTATGGAGACCCACATATGGTTCACCCACTTTGGTTTATGGAGACCACATATGGTTCACCCACCTTGGTCTATGGAGACCCACATATGGTTCACCCACTTTGGTCTATGGCAACCAACATATGGTTTACCTACCATGGTTTATGCAGACCCACATATGGGTAAGGACATCAGATTAAAATTATCAATACATTCAGCCATCACCAAATTCCAGTAAATTCCCAGACATTTATAAAAATTAGCCCAAGATAATGCAACTGAATCGACAATCAAACTTAAAACCAGATAAATAAAACAAATTTGATAATCTAATGTTCAATGCTTACACGTCTTTTGACCACACAGCACATGTAGCTGTTAGCTGTCACTCTTAACGTTCAACGGCCACACTGCAAGCCCAACAGTTAAACTGTTATAAGTTCGTTATAACACCAAAACAAATGAATGTATTTAACTAACTCTGTGGGGTTTTTTGTGGTCTGTCTGCAGAGTTGTATGAATATCTCGTCTCTCAGTTCAACCAAAGACCACCCCTTGATGATGACGTCCAACAGCGCCTGTTCTGCAGTGATGCCTTTCATTGTTCTGTCACCCATGTACAACTGTATCTTCTTCAAGATCTCTGGTGCCTCCTTCTTCACGGTTTTGTTCGGCGTACGTATGAGGGGCTTCTTTATCGCTTCCTAGAGTATCATCTTCTCGTTAATGTCATAATGTAGGCATCAAGGCATTGAATACAGTCAGGGGTGTCTACACCATAGAAACCTTGGAGCAAATGCTCCATCCAAGAAATGGGGGGGGAGATCTGTCAGTGTGTGTGTGCCACCATTTTAGGGGAGGAAGGAACGGGGAGGGGCGAAAAGAGGGGGAAAATGGACGTTGCTCCAATGACTTAGGGGGGATAGACGCCCCTGAATACAGTGCAGTTTAAGTACCTCAAAAAAGTGCAGCACATGTGACTGACTATCCAACAGATCGAAACAAGCATGTCTAAAGCCTATCATTCGAATCATCATCCACATCATTTTTCATTAACAGCATCGTCATTCCATATCACTCAACTTGTCAGCATCATCATCATTATCATCATCATCATCATCATCATCATCATCATCATCATCACCATCATCATCATCATCATCACCATCATCATCATCATCACCATCATCAGCTCCACCAATAATAAAATCATCACCACACCACTCCCTCATAACTGCACTATTTGTCTTCATTATTATTGATTATTACAACCATCACAATTTTTAATATTGGCATATCAGCACTGTTTCAGCATCAATAGTCTATCAACATCCTTAAGAATGGCATCAAAATTAAAAACTTCAATTCCATCATATCATAATAAATTACATTGTCATTATAATTCAGTATATCACCAATTACAAATCAAACAAAATTTTAATTGCAAAACCTATAAACAAGCTCTAAATATTTGTTAACATTCTATCGAAATCGTTGGTAAACATGGAGTGAAACTTCTTCAAAGGGAATGAAAACACAACACAGAAATTATTATTTAATTATTTAGTTACTTAATTAAACAATAATAATTCTAAATTTGAAACTCTGACTGACCTTGCTCCAAGTAAGAACACTCTCCACTGGCAGAAGTTTACCGAGAAACCCTTTGCGATGGTCGTTCAAATGTTTTGTGGCAAATTCTTCGATATCAAACTGCACAAAATGGTTTGAATAAACAGTTAACCAGCTTGCTTAACTCCATATTAATCAACAAGGGAAAACTAACTTCACTTAGCAATTGTTAAACAAACGATCACCACAAGTTTATTTATGAGTAAGACTCAACTAGCAATATTAATCATTGTAATTATAATTTACAAAGGGCCACTTCTGACATTTATAAAGGGCCACTTCAAGAAGAACCTCATCATTGGCGCTCCCGACCCGAACCAGTGAGATTACTGTTGAATAATACAGACTTCAGGTACCTGTAAAACTGTGGAAGGGACAAACTAAGGAGATTGAGCAGCATGCTTAATCTATTTCTGGAACTTAACTGATGGCTGCAGCTGCTCACTGAAACTGATGAGCAGGACAATCCAGGAGTGGTCGCGTCCAAGTCCAGCCGAGCAATCCATGGGAACTGAGATATTTAGTTTCTCATGAAAGCCTATCGCCTAGCAGAGTGCTTTCAAGTATCTTAAGTCATCTTTGGTCTGCAATCTCTATTAACTAAGGGAGACTGGTGCCTGTCTGAAGACTATATTTCCATGTTCTCTCAAGCTGGGAGTATAATATAGCGAGTTCGAGTCTTCATATACAGTACCCAAGGTCATTTGTTTTGGTCATTCAGGTCAATATCCTGAGGATAGGTCAATATCTTCTGGACCTTATCACAGCTTGGTTCTCGTGTGCCATTGTTTGATGCCTTGTGCATCAGACACCAGCTCAACAGAAGTCACTAAACTTAAATAAAATTCAATTTTGCACTAAAAATTGTCAGTGCAATTAGTAGCAGCAAATCCATATAGATTAATCATCACATGTCTACTGCGAAATTGGATGTACATTTATGGTCTTAAAAGTCTACGAGAAAGCCGGTACTTCGGTGAGGGAATGAAGTTCTGTATCGATGTCTCTGCTGACTGGCGACGGTTCGCTTGGTCGAACAAAGTGCTGACCATCTCCATCACTCTCTGAGTAGAACTTGATCGGCTGCAGCTGTCTCAGCAACTTCTGGCCACGGAAAAGCTGTCGAGCAGAAACGCCACAGACATGCTAGCTGTGCTCGATTATTACAGATTAAAGAGTAAAACTCATAAAATATGATTATTATTGTTGTTAAATAACAACTTCTATATGACTGGTGTGCGATACACAAGGCATCAATCTATGGCACACCAAAACCAAGCCATACAACAACAGATCACCATCCAGAAGAAAATATAATGCTTGAGGAAACAAAATACCATTTAAATGACATTCAGGACAATGGCTCATTGTTTAAAAACATAAATCAAAAATCGATGGTAATAAAATGGAAGTTTGCCACCAGAAAAGAAAACTGAACATCATAGAATCTTTACAAGAGATTCAACAACATGCTTCTGATTGGTTGGCAGTTGCAAAAAACGTTAAATATACTTTGCTTATTAAATATACGTACTTTGCTTATTATATATACGTACTTTGTTTATTAAATATACTTTGCTTATTAAATATACGTACTTTGTTTATTAAATATACTTTGCTTATTAAATATACGTACTTTGTTTATTAAATATACTTTGCTTATTAAATATACGTACTTTGCTTATTAAATATACTTTGCTTATTAAATATACGTACTTTGTTTATTAAATATACTTTGCTTATTAAATATACGTACTTTGTTTATTAAATATACTTTGCTTATTAAATATACGTACTTTGTTTATTAAATATACTTTGCTTATTAAATATACGTACTTTGCTTATTAAATATATTTTGCTCATTAAATATACTTTGCTTATTAAATATAATATTTTGCTTATTGCTCGCATGGTCTGACATCAGCAGTAACTGCTGACTTGACAGGAGAGGGCCTGTAAAAATCAGACAGTATCATCCTGACCCGACACCAAAATGGACCAAACAACCTGGCTCTTGCAAACTTGATTTGATTCAGTGCTGGTGAATAAAGCTGGTCATCCCGTCGCAGATTTTGTGTGGTGCTGAGAAATTTTAGGTTTACGTTACATTGTTGGAGAGCACAAGAAACATTTTGTATTGTATTTGAAAATTTGTAAAGCACCTCTTAACAGCCAGAGCTATTCAGAGGCGCTCAACACGTCGATGTGCTCTAACACATTTAGGTAGCTGTAGTCATACGCACACACATCTTAGTATAAACAACCAGACAAACCTGTCCATCAAATATAGGTGTCTGCCTTCCGTCCTCCGGTCCACGTTCCAACCACTCGGAGACCAAGGACTTCTGTGGATAATCGGGATGAGATAGGAACTCGGGACGAATCCAGGCAGGACTCTGTCCCACAGAAGATGGCGCCTTTACTGGAGGTGTGGACGAAAAAACACTGCTGCGGTCGGAATAGCCATCATCGCCTCCTGGTCCTCCTCCTCCACCCGCCTCTACTCCACCGACATTCTCTAATACATCTTCACCTAAGAATCAGTCAGAATAAAAGGCGTTTTCTGAGTCACATGAAAAAATGTCTGATCTTGTCTGATCTGGCCAGGTGATTGATTACCTCATACCTCCATACCTGGCCAGATGATTGTATGCTGGCATCATAGGTTCCAGCTGTGTTCTGCTGCGAGTTACAATCTGGCACAGACAGGGAAAGCCAGCGGGTCAAGAGCACGGACATTTGCCATATCTGGCTCAAAACTATGGAATGCTCTGCCAAATGTGCGTAAGGATCCTGATATATATTGCTGGAGGGCTTTCAAAAGATGTTAAAACTAAATTTGTTATGTAATCCCATTAGCAGCTGCTTAAGCAAATTTAGTCACATTATCTTGTGCTTTACAAAGTGACTTAAAATAATAATAATAATAGAAATAATAATAATAAATAATAATTAATAATAATAAATAATACTACTAATAATAATAGTAATAATACTAATAATAATAATATCTCATGGGAGACTCATATGTACAATCTGCACAAAAGGCAAGCGCTTCAACCAAATAAGCCAAATATTAACCATTGCTGCACGTCTCTGCGACCTTCATCTGTAGTTCAAGGGAATCTCGGGCATTCTTGCTGTTGCACTTGAGAGTGTCGGTACTGGTGTCGGTTGTTCCGTTGCTGCTTATGCTGACTGGTTCCCTGTCCCTCACTGGCACATTGACATAGAACGGCTCAGAATTTCTTCTCAACTGCGACTCATCGTTCTGAAGTCCGACGGCAGCCAGCCGAGACTTCATCCGCGCTGGAGCAACTAAAGTGCTATCACCCTAGAAGGAAAAACATCATTACTTTTCCTCACTGCATCAAACAATGGTACTACGAAATAGCGCTTTGAGGTCTTACTTCTAACCAGTCTAATCTGATCTATCCCTATAACTTCTATAGTGCCCCAAAGTGACCAAGTTTGAAATTAAACCTATGGACTACTCAGAACCAAATAATATCTCAAAATGAGCTTGTTCAATCACTCTTATTTTGCCACAGTGGCAGAAAACAACATGACATAGTCAACACTTACCACTACTAAAACAAACAGTGCCAAACTCTACTAAATTTTGGTCCATCCTCTCCAAATGTGCTGATCAGCACGTATCTACACATGCCACTGAATATTCATTCATTCATTCATTCGTAAATTTATATAGCGCCACTTCAAGGGAACTACTCAGAGGCACTCCCGACTCCAGCACGGCGAAAAAGAGCAGTTTTCAGGTGGTCATAGAAGGTACCAGAGGAAGACCTAGGATATAGGCGCAGCTCAGGGGGAAGGCCATTCCATATGGTCGGGCCAACCACCGAGAAAGCGCGGGTCTGCATGATAGCAGTACGGGCAAACGGGACGGATAGCATCCCCCTCCCCATATCTACATATGAACCTAAACATTCATACAGTGCATTTTGTTAATCTCTCAGTCACGTTGAAACACGGCTACCTAGTGGCTCTAAAATGACATCGCTGAAACTCGAATATGCATTAATTAAAAGAACATTACAAGAAAACTCCTGTTTATTCAATAAACAATACACTAATTGAGAATGCATTGAAGAAACTTACCGAAGTGACTGATGACAGCAGTGACATCTGCTGACTAGTAAGCTGGCCTGCACCACCGTCTGGATTTCGATCAAAGTCGAACGGATGGTTGTTGTACGGATCGGCAACATCAAAGCTGTGGTTCATGAAACGTTTCTGTCTCAGCGTTGGATATCCTGGATAGTCTTGAAGCGAAGGCATCTGGATACTAGTTCGGTTGTAGATCGGGTCAGTCACGACCGCAGCTTCGTAGAACTTTGGCGCGGAACCGGCCGACATGGACGATGCCGTACGCTCGTTGATTCTCCGATACGTCGAATATCCGTCCATTCGTTGGACCCCGACAAAAGTCGGATTTGTGCGTGGAAATGCCCGAGGCTTTTGTCTTGGAGTTGCCTTTAATTAATAATTAATCACTGATGGGCCTTGTTGCAATAGAAATATGAAATATTAACATTAATATTCTATAGTTAATATTAATATCATATAGTTAATATTAATATTAATATTCTATAGTTACACAACCATAAATCACAAGGCAGAACAGTTCTATATTCCCATCCAGATCACTGTCACATCACAGTCTTTCAAAGCAGGCAAGTCACAATGAAGCATCCCTCTTCCAAATTTATTACCCAAAAACTCATCTCTCTATTATAACTAATGTAGAGTAAATAGGATATGGTATCAGGATCTTTCAAGTGCCTTTTAAGACAATTCATTAGCAGAATAACCGTCTTCCTCATTTGATTCCTGTGCCTTGCTTCATCAGCATTATTTTGCCTTCATAAGATTCACCTGCACCATCAAAAGATTTACCTGTGCACAATCATGTAAGATTCACCTGCACCATCAAAACATTTACCTGTGCAACATCATATCGTCATATGATTACCTGTATCAGCATCATATGATTCACCTGTGCACCAACATAAGATTCAATTGTGTGCTATCCCAAGATTCACCTGTGCGAATCATAAATAAGATTTACCAATGCACCATCATAAGACTTACCTGTGCAGCCAGAACATCCGGCATATTGCCATACGAAGACGTTCCGCTTCTACGACTGACATCCGAAGACTTTTCCGCATCGGAAGGCGACACATCCGGTCGATACAGGTATGCTGAATGGTAGTGGCTGTGGTACGACCGTGACATGAGGTCAAGTCCTCTCTGTGCTTCAGGTGCCCTCAAGTCGCGAGGCTTCGATCTGTCAAGGTCGAGCAGAACTTCGCAGGCACGTGGAGATTCAAGGGATCGCTGGGGGATCGAGAGGATCGGATCTCTGTACACGTACCCATAAATTCCGGAGTTTGATTGTGACGAATGGCTGCTCCTTGAAGCGACGGGTGCGAAACGATGACTGACGGCACCAGAGGACGCCACTGGCATTTCTCCATCGGACGTATGAGAGTGATGGTGGCAATGCAACTGTTCGCAGGACAAATAAAATAAGAAAATCACCAAAAACATAACAGAAATTAAGAAACTGCAGTGAGCAAAAAATGTCCTAATCGCAAACGAAAACAAAGAAATAACTGCTAAAATGGTAGAAATTCAGAAACTGCAAGGGATAATAACATCATAATCACACGCTGCAGGAGACAAAGTGAAGTTGGAGTCTAATAAACTTTTGCACAAACCATTACTAATCACAGCTGCATGTTCACCAAGTTTAGGGGACTTAGGCCCATTTAGAAGAAGGAGAAGAAAAGCAGTCCCTTAAGCTAGCCCTGAGCCAGCCATGAATATGAAGTGTTAGCGACTTCATTTTCTTAGCCTCAGCATACGACCATATAGCCAACATGAGGTGGATAATGGAGAGACAAAGGGAGTATGGACAGGAGGTTCACATCTGTTTCATTGACTATAGCAAGGCATTCGACTGCATTAACCATGATTTAATGTGGAAAACCCTGCTTGAAATGGGAATTCCGAAACACCTGATAATGTTACTAAAGGGTTTATATGAAGACCAGATAGCGGTGATAAGAACAGAATACGGAGACACTGACAATTTCAGAATCAAGAAAGGAGTGAGGCAGGGATGCATCTTGTCTCCATTCCTGTTTAATCTATATGCTGAAAGAATAATGAGAAAGGCAGAACTGGAGGGGGCAATTGAGGGAGTAAAAATTGCTGGAAAGACACTGAATAACCTTAGATACGCGGATGACACAACATTAATGGCAAAAAGAAAAGAGGATTTGGCAGAACTGATAAGAAGGGTCAGGAGAGAAAGTGAAAAAGCTGGTTTATACTTCAACATAAAGAAGACAAAGGTCATGACAACAGCAGATTGGGATAGTTTTGAGATAGACGGAGAGGAAATAGAGGTGGTAGAAAGCTTCACATTCCTAGGATCACTGGTTGGAAAGGAGGGAAAGTGTGATCCAGAAATAAAACGAAGGATTGCTATAGGGAAAGCTGCAATGACCGGACTGGAAAAGATATGGAAAGACAAACATGTGAGCATAGAAACCAAAAAAAGGCTCGTGAGAGCACTAATCTTTCCTACGGTACTGTACGGTTGCGAGACGTGGACAATGACAAAGAACATGGAAAATAAGGTTAACGCTTGTGAAATGTGGATATGGAGGAAGATGCTGAGAATATCTTGGACTGAGAAAAGAACGAACGAATCAATACGAGAGGAGATTGGAGTTGAGAATGAAGAGTCGTTAAAACAAACTGCGACAAGAATGAAGCTAAGGTTCTTTGGACATGTTATGCGATCTGATGGTCTGGAGAAGGAAATGATGCTGGCGTGCGGTGAGGGGAGGAGAAGACTGGGTCGCCCAAGGAGGAGATGGATGGATGAGATACAAGATGTAACTGGCATGAATTTGGCGGAATTGAGAGACTTGTCATCGAATAGGAGATGGTGGAGTGTGTTCACCAGGACGATCGCTAGAGCTCCACGAGCTGACAGCACAAGGTGACAAGGTGACAGCATACGAGGGTGGGTGGCCAGTCCTCTCCCTACCGTCTCATCTTTCCACTGACAGTGTATGGTCAGTGTACTCATCATAGCTGAGTTGGCTAGGGGGTGCTGGTGAAGCAGAAATCTCGAACCAAATTTCTACCCTGGCTGGGATTTGAACCCCCGACCTCTCGATTGACAGTCCAGCACGCTAACCATTCCACTACTCTAACCACTACCCCATTTAAGTAGCCACTAACTCCAATTGTGCTATTTAAGGCTACTGGTAATGGTAACTGCAAATTTATATAGCACCACTTCAAGAGAGACTCATAAGAGGCGCATAAACATATTATGTACACATAGTAGCAGTCGACTGTCTAAAACAAAAATCCCACCCAGAATAAATAAGGTCACTCAAAAGCACATATCGGCAATAATGACCTTGATAATTATATTAACCAGACTAATGATCTAGAAAACAACTTAGATCATGAATTAGGCAACAGTACAGGAATAAAACAGCAATTTAGAAAATTAGTTCCATGACATGATAATGTTATCATCAATCAAGCTTCCACACGCCTTCACCAAGTGAGCTAGCTGATTGTTCAAAACTACATCAATCCACCAGCAAGTCCAACAGAGTTGACTGGATATGTCAAGAGAAGTTTCAGCATCAGGATAATCTTTACAGGCCACGTGGCTCAACAGTCAATGTCACTGATGAGCCTTTCTTGAAGTGGTGCTATATAAATTTGCAAATTACCATTACCATTTTAAAATTAAGCACTGGAACTGGAATTCCGGATGCAAGCGTGAAAGGCAACACCCAGTGTTTGGGAAAAATGAACAGAAGATACTGAGATAGAAAGAAAGAAGGGCAGTCCCTTAAGCTAGCCAAAGGTAGCCATGGGTACGAAGTGTTAGCAACTTCATTTTCTTAGCCTCAGCATATGAGGGCGGGTGGCCAGTCCTCTCCCTCGCCTTCTCATCTTCCCACCGACAGTGTACGGTCAGCGTACTCATTATAGCTGAGTTGGCTAGGGGCACACATATTGCAGAAATCTCGAACCAAATTTCAGCCCTAGCTGGGATCTGAACTCCCAACATCTCGACTGACAGTCCAGCGCGTTACCACTACACTATCCTGCACCCCAGAAAAGACTGGCAGATAAAACAGGCTCATTATTGCACTCATCAAGAAGTTTCCAGAAGGTCACAAGCAAAACCTTTTCAGCAACCAGCAAAGCCCTGTATAAAATAGTCTCAAAGCACACAGCAGTCTTACATGCTTCCTGGAAACCGTTGGGCTGGTTGTAGTAGAATGTATGTAAAGACTTTTTGTCGAGTCTTCTTTGAACTGCAACCACATAAGGCAGTTGGTAAATAAAATTTCCTCAGTTATGGCAAATAGAATATGAATGAAGCCAACCTCAAAAGGCAGTCATGAGTATGAAATAAGTGAATTAATTTTTCTTAGTCTTTACATATGAGGGTGGGTTTGGCAGTCAACCTCTAAGTTTTTCTCTCATTTACCCTTCAGTCAACCATCAATAATTTCTTGTGATATCTTGTAACTTCAGAATTTTAACTGAACTGGATCAACACCTGCTGCATTGAAGACTATTACACTAACCGCTACACTTTCATGACACAATTCAAATTGACAACATTAGTGGAAGAGATTAGATGTCTAGTTCATGGTTAACAACATTTGAGATGATTCCTAACCCTTTAACGACGAGTGTGTACTAAAATGCATAGAAAACTAATCCAGCTCGTCATTAAAGGATTAATGCACTTGCACAGCGATTTCCCAAAGAAGGCCACCTGTACTGGATGTGAAGTTTGAGTCATCTCCTCCTTGACCTGATGCCTGCTTTCTCCATCAGCATCCTTTGGTATAATGTCTGTAGTCTGCTTCAGTGTCTGTCAACAACAACAAAACCATTCAAGAACAGTCAATCAAACTCAGACAGTCAAGGTCAGTCAGTCAAGCTCGTTCAATCAAGGTCAGTCAGTCAAGGCCAATCAGTAAAACTCAGTCAAGCCCATAGCTTAGTTTATAAGATCAGTCAGCTCATTCAGTCAAGGTCAGCCAGTCAAGCTCATTCAATCAAGGTCAGTCAGTCAAGGTCAGTCAGTCAAACTCAGTCAGTCAAGCCGTAGCTTAGCCGATACGATCAGTCAGCCAAGTTTAGTCGATAAGATCAGTCAGTTACACTCAGTCAATCAGCCAGCCAGCCAGTTATCTGGACATTTAATGCAGGCCTTTGAAGTTAATCATTCCATAAGCCAGTTCAAAGCAAAAATCTAGCATGCCATCGACTGATGCCAAGCAGCCTTACCTTACCATTACTGTTATCTGCTTTTACAGTTTACACATTCTAGCAAACGAAGCCATACTAAATTCATCCATTTGCTATTTAATTTTTGTTATAGAGGAATAAATAGGGTCAAAGTCAACCTGTAGCTTAGCCAGAGGAATGATATCGACATTCGGAGGACGATGCCACACGGTCTGTTGACTAGAAACGTTGTAATAATAGAAACGAGATGTCTTCGAATCAAACAACTCCCACCACTGATCACCATGGCAACGCTTACTGGAAAAAATCACAAGCACAGACCTGTGTAATGAAACGGTGGTCACCCCTCATGGCTTGCCTAACACAGATTGTGACCAGAATAACTAAAGATTCAATGCTTGAGGTGCGCAGTAGTCTTGCAGTTAGTGTGTTAAAAATCAACTCATCGGTTAGGGGTCAAATCCCCACCTGGCAGAAATATTTCTGTTCCAGTTGTGCCTTATAGCAAAATCAGCTACACTGTTCTGTCAGAGAAAAGATCAGATGGCAAGGAAGATGTTTGGCCATTTGACATCAGGTGCTCAAAATAAGAAATTGAAGTCGTTAACAGTTCAAACTCATGCAAACCTCTTGAGGCTAGTTTAAGGGACTGCTCTTCTTCAATTTTCTGTTATATCTGGCAGGGTCTAGCAACCGATGTGTTGTGTAACTGTGGATGCATAAAAGATGTAATTCTAAGCAGGTTTCAAAACAATAAATATAATACTATATCTAGCCAATATTTAGCACATAAACAGATGCAACTGAATGGAATGGTGCGAGTGTCATGTTTCAAGTCTGCAACTATTACCAGTTGGAGACAACAAATTGGAACAGCGTGCATGACTACCCGTCTGCAATTAACCAACTTCAGTAAACTTATAGACACAGCGAAACAGTACATAACAAGAAATAAACATGAAGAGAAATTGTTGCAAATACAAAACATACATAGCGACGCCTGGTGGTGGTTCCCACACGCACTCTCCAGTCTGAAGGTTAGCATACATTCGCTCATGACTTCGAGGTTCGATAATTTCCACCCATTCCAACCTGCAGCAGAGTTTGACAACACACCAAAGGCTATTATAAAACAGTAGTATATTCAGAGGTTAAGGGAAATTACTGGCAAATAATTGGGCATCTCTACAGTTAGTAAATTGGTCAACATGATACAGCAGAACTTTATCAGCTGGACAGATGGACAGCAACATCACTTTAGCATAACGTTACGGTCTTCCATTTAGCGTTACAGGTCCAACACTCAGACATGACATAAAAAGCATCCGGCAAATAAAAATACGATCTGATGATCTGCAGCAGCAAAAACGTGGAAAATTAAACGAAGAAGAAAGAAGCCTATTATTTACGAAAGTGGAGATGTGCAAATACGCTAAAGTATTCGGGGAACGCTCGCCGATAGCGACATAGGTTGTTCGCGTTCAATCAACATAATCATGCAACTTCGCTCTTTTGGTGATTTACCTTTCCGGAGCGGTAAACATTGTTCGCCACCGATAACCATACACTGCTTCAGTTTTAGGAAATTTTACGAAAATGCACCCATAAATGTTTTTAAAATCAACTCGAAGACACCCATCTTGGTGGCAATAACAAACTAATTAGCGACACTTTATCAATGGGATGGACCGCTCATTGCCTCAACCAGTGCGCCATCTAGTAACTTAAAGTTTGTCCTGATCGTTTTGCCTCAAGTGGCTTTTTGACTCTTAGATGAAACACGTCTGTGAGGGAGTAATATGAGCAAGCTACGCAGAAGATCAAGTCGCTCCGCCAAGAGCTTTCTTTCTTTTAATCGGTGCTGGCGGATGCGGGTCGATAGCACCGCTGAAAGAGTGACGTTATAAAAATGTTCGGTTACAATTACAATTACAATTCCTGTGGCACTTTGTTGCTTACAAAAACTTAATTGAATACTTTATTTAAGAGATTTAAATCTCGGGCTAGCATGTCTTCCATTCATACGGGGCAGCGGTGGTGAAGGATATCTCATCAGAGATGAGTAGGGCCTATAAAAATTATGGTCGAGGCCATACGGTCCCTTTATAAAAGCATTTACATTTACATTTATGATATTGTTACGCCATTGCTTAGAGCATGCTATGGCTTATTACCGCAGTGCCATATGAAGTGAAGTCCTTCAAGAGCCAAGAAATAAGCCTGTTTCTGTGAACCATAATTATAAGAACAAAGGATACCGCATGTAGGGCCTATAGTGCGCATTGTTCAAGGGAAAATCTACAGGTCTACACAATGACCAGCAATTCCATTATTCATTTTGATGGCAAATGCAGGGTAGCCATGCAGCAGTGTCCCAACCAGCGCGCGCGCACACACACACACACACACACACACACACACACACACACACACACACACACACACACACACACACACACACACACACACACACACACACACACACACACACACACACACACACACACACACACACACACACACACACAACACACACACACACCGGGTGAACGTTGAGTCGACGTCATATTGTCACTGTCAGCGAATAGTACTGTTGTAACTGTAACTGGCAGGCCTACATTCCAATTAACGACTTCCCGAACATTATTAAGGCCTACTGGCTGCGAAAGAGTTAAAACATACAGTTAGGCTACTCCTTCATTCATTTTCTAAGTTCATCAAAAAAGCTAAACGTATTAATTTGACGCGTGACCCGTGGACACGATGGAAGCCATTTGATTCGATTGTATATCCTACGTAAAGCTCTTGAGCCTATAAAATCAGACATAGCAAATAATTTAATAATAATAATAATAATAATCTTCGTTTAATATCCTCAAACTGACAACAACGCAGTATGATTACAAATCAGTACATGTTATGCGATAAACCTTATAACTACTAACAGGACAGAACAGACAGCCTGCAATAGTCATAAAAATAATAATATTTATGTTTTAGTTAATTACTCTTTGAATTTCAAACTTCAGTTCAAGGAAGTCTAAATACTTTGCTATTGTTTATGATTATTTTGTAAACGGTCACCAAATAATATTATAAGCATTACTTACTTATCGACCATTACCATAGCGCTATAACATCTTATATGAAGAAATGGAACGAATCTATGGTATCCCATGCTACATTTGGAAAAGTTCTTTTCCGCTTAGAGTTTGTTGAACGGAGGTATGGCATTTAGTTATTTTATCAATCTTTAATTTTTTAGGTGTTTGCAAGCGATCTGTCGTTAAGCGGTAGAGTTTAACTTTGCTGAAGAACTATAAAAAAATAATTAAACATTATTTTTGCGTTGCATGTTACGATTGGCAAAATATAGAACGTGATAGTGCCACCCGTTCCACGTCTCGTTAATATACGTGGTTGTACATCGTCAAAATGTCAATAAAATTTCAAGAAACAAATATATGGAAAGCCTACATTACATCCTCATCATCGTAAAAAAACTGCCACTCACAAGTTCAGCCAAAAATGCAATTCCCAACTAAATAAGATTCTAAGTGCCCAAAAACTGTAATCGGCTTGTGTTCAGCATTGTTAAATTATCTGTGTACAAAATGATGCTGTAAACGTTTTAGTGTAATTTCCACTTTAACTTGATTTATTATAATGTACCCAAAAGTCGCATAAAGCAATATTTCTTTCCCGTAAAATACACAATATAGACGTTTTGCCCTGTGGTTATTCTGAAAACAACGTGCAAGATGGGTTTGCAATCTGTGTTATCAATTTTTTTGTCTTGCAAGACCATGCACGAAAAGTGTACAAGTTTTACTATACTGTGGTACATCTACTTACTATGACAAATAGTACATCCAAATACTCGGATTCGGTACTCAGTTGAAAGTGGTCAGCTTACATAAGTATTTATTTTCTTGTTGTGTATTTTGTCAGTTTCTTAGTCTTTTTGTTTATTTTTTTAATCAGTGGCTGTTACACTGATCATTAAATGATCTTTTGTTCATTGTTAGCCTGTTCACAAGCAAAAATGGCCGAGTCACCGAAGGCTGAACAAGTCATCAAAGTTAAGAAACCAGGAAGGCAAGTCAAATACTATGCAAACAATATTGATTTAATGGAACGTGTAAATTTTATGTAATATATGAAACGTTTCACGCTAAAAATATTATTTAGAATGTCCTCCGAAATGTGCAGATATGTAGTCAGTTGCGGGTAAACTAGTGTCGTAATCCCACTGATAATAAATAAATAGGCACATAATGCTAATGTGTTACCACTTTGGCTACCATGTAACTCATTATGATGTTCTCCTGTTGTTAAGAATAGTTGAAGCAATCCTGAAATGGTGTAAATAACGAATATAAGATTTGTAGGATTTGAGTAGCAAATTGTTAACAGAAACAGTGTTTATTTAAAAATTGCAATACTTGATCGCAATTAATTTGAACTTACAGGCTGTACATAAAAGCCGTCTTCACTGGATTTAAACGTGGTCTTCGTAACCAGCACGAGAACACAGCACTGCTGAAGATTGAGGGTGTCCAGAGTAAAATTGAAACCGATTTCTACCTTGGCAAGAAGTGCTGCTATGTCTATCGTGCCAAGAAGTAAGATCTTTTTCTAGTTTGCGAGCTATCAATATGTTGAATAATATCTGGTTTTGTAATGTGTATAATCTCACCATCCATTTTCATCCATAATACGATAGCCTCGATGCAGCTTTGTTTATTGCTGCTAGGTATCATCATTGTGTGGTAGCATTCGATGGTATAGTCACTTTTATTAACAACTGCTATGCTGGCTTCCTATGGAGAAATGTATTTGACTTTCCTCAATAATTGGCACTGCATCATCATACACAAGGAGCTGTATGCTCCAGTTATTAACCAGTCTGAGATTTACAGGTTGCTAGCTTCCGCACGTCGAATCAAGCTTCTTTGGATTTCTTGTTCATTATACCTTCCTCTTGGAACAGTCTTTTAAATATACACAATGTTTCGACTGATTGAGCTCAACACACATTTTCTGGTTACTTAGTCATTGAAAGGCTCTATATAAATAGTAAATTTTGTTACAGCACAAAATTATTAAAACTACATTGACGTTTTGTCGGTCATTTAATTTGTATGTTAACCAGTGTTGTTTTAGCATTGCTAGTTATTGAATTGATCGGTATGATTCACTAATGTGAAGGATTAACTGATTTAAAATAAACATATGTTACTTTCTGTGTGTGTAGGAAGACTGCCTGTCCTGGCCATGATAAACCAAGCCATCTGCGTGTCATATGGGGCAAGATCACCCGTCCCCACGGAAACAGTGGTGCCGTTAGAGCCAAGTTTAGGAAGAATCTTCCTCCGAAGGCTATGGGAAGACGAATCAGAGTGGTAAGCATAACATTTCGTTTTTCATTACTTAGTGCCAACAGAGTTGAAAGCTTAGCAATCTAAAGAATCAGTCCTTAACAATATGATGCACTACAGCATGATGCTAACTTCAGCAAGAAAATGAGTCTTGTGGGGGTAGTTCGTTAAGGATGTACCGCAAAAGACGTAATTTGCCCAGGGTGAGCTGTACCTCCCCCTTCATCTGTGCTGATGTCCACAATTGAGCGTGGTACTCGTGCCTAGATTAGGGTATCCTTGCAAGAACCTTACAACGGTTTTTGATACTTTAGCCGTGCCTCATCCAGCAGTGGAACTAATTGGATCATGCATTGCAGAAAGTCTGCTGACTGATTAGTGTTTAACGCTTTAACAACGAGCTGCATTGGTTTCCTAGTCACTTTTAGTACACTTTCGTCATTAAAGTGTTAAGGCACAGACTGTACTGAATTAACTTTATGTAGCTAGTATTTAGATGCACATGTGTGCATTGGGCATAACCCCTCTTGTCTGCATCATGGTGATCCTTTGATAATTGTTTGCAGACATTATGACTTTCCTGCATGTTGCAAAAAGTGTAGGCTTGCAATATAATGTGTCCATGCACAAAATGTAATCTGGGTTGATGTATAGTATTGCAGTTAGCTGTTTGAGCTATTTCGCAATGAGAGCATACTTATGGGTAGAAAATGTTATGCTAACTCTCTGTACAGAGTTTTTGGGTCTTCTGTAAGTGGTTTGTGGTAATGTTTGTATGTTAACGTTGATGAATATAATTACATAATTAATGTGATGGTATTTTGTTCTGTTTGCAGATGCTGTACCCTTCCAGAATATAAATTTTATGCCAGAACTTTGGAACTGACTTTTCATCTTTCTTGCTAAATGCCAGCATTAAAAGGAATGGAAATTAAAGTTGTTTGTCTGAGAGAAATTGTTTTCATCTTGTCAAGATCAGTTTAAGAAAAGATACAATTTAAAATGTTTTGACGAAGTAGTAATAGTTTGCATCTCGTAATAGCCACGAATGTATGGTGCGTTGGCAAAACTGAATACCTCTGCAATATAATATATCTTCGTAATAAGTAATCTGCTGTCAAGTTGCTGACAGTCCAAATTTTGTTGACAAATGTATTTTAAAATTTTTTTCATTGCCAGATATCCACCATACAAGAGTGGTGGCTTGGTGCGTTGGATACAATGCTGGCAAGCACATTTGAGAAGTCCGACACATTGCAAGTCCAATGCCTTAGACTTTACTGGATAACTCCATGGAATGTTGGGTTAACTTGGTCTACCATTTAACACATTAACAATGAGCTGCATTGGTTTCCTAGTCGCACTTAGGACATTCTTTGTTAAAGTGTTGAACCTGGGTAGGTAAAGTTTGGGAGCTCGAAGTGTGGGATTGCTGTGCAAATGCATTTTAGGTAAAGTCCTTGTTTATAAGCATGGCCATTTACTGTACAAATGTGACATTCTGCTCTAAGGTAGGAATTACAGCTGTATGAATTGCTGTTTAATTTACAAAACGAGTGATCTAAGGCTGGTTGCTCTACATCCAGTTGATTCAAGACCACAACATGAGCTGGTGGAGCTCGTTTGTTGATGGTTAAAATAAACTGTTTAGTTTCTGAATTTGGTGTAGTTAGTCTTGGCCAGATCCCCAGACTTGAGAAGCACATGTTAATTATGGCAGTTCTGCTTGCACTACGTACAGTGTGCATGTACACAAAACACGAGCACCTCTCCAGTAGATAATAGTTGTAAAATGCTTTGGTCCAGTTGTATAACAGGTGGATTCTAAATTGTCTTTGAATGTGCTGTATCTTTTATGTCCTCTGTCCCTTCTGATCTCGTTATTCCAAATTCACCCTAGGCTTCAGTTTACTCATCCACAGTGGGGAATCCTCTCTGGGCTCTAACCGTCCAACTCTTTGGTGCAGGCATTGCATGTTCCCTGATGTTAATGTATTAACCATGTTAAGTACATGTCGAAGGCATTTACTATATAGACAGAGGCAATTAGTTTATTTGATACTTTAGAAATGATAATTTCGTGGAAAACATGGCATTAAATTGTCCCTCACAGAGGGCATACATGAACATTACAACAGAAAATACTCGCAGATATGTTATCCACATAGAAAACTTGCCATAACTAGCAAACTCTGATCTCAAATTTAAATCTGTTACTGTTATGACCTAAACCAGTAGTAACCAATATTCCAATGCAGTAGTCATGCAGTTAATCTTGGTGAGAATCTTCACATGACATCTACTTTACATTTGTAAAAGTTACATCCAAGAATTCAGTTTCCACTCAGTTGAACACATACATTATACATGCTAATAAGTTTACAACACACTTTGCATATAAAATTGCAACAGGCTGTACAAGTTTGCATGACCTAAGTCATTATACGCTCCTATGACGGTTGAGTGTTGCTAGCTGCGAAATATAACCATTGTGACAAGACCTACAAAACAAGAAAAAATAGTAGATTATTAAAATGGTTTAAAGAAACAGAATTCTGCATTGGTTCAAAAACTGTTTAGAGCAGCAGCACATCCAGAAAGAAAGAAAACCTGTCAAAATCGTGTCATATGATAGGCCTGAAAATTCAGAAAATGGTATGAAAACATGAAACTGTTAATAATAATAATGATAAGGCACAATTTAGATAGCACTGTAGCTCAGCTCAGGCCAAAGAAAAGGAAGCTATACACGAGTTACAAAAATCAACGACAGTTGTATGATAGTTTGAAAAGATAGGCCTTCAGCTGTGGTTTGAACGTCTACAGAGATGGCGAATTTCATAAGTGTAGCTGAACCTTTATGCACACTGCTTTCTGGCAACACTTTGATGCACACAGTTAAAGCATTTTACTGTATATGAAACAGCATTTGGATTTTCAATAAATTTTCGTTTATTACTAATACTTTCAGAATGCAACTTGACAACATTATAGCAGTTTGGAAAATCCTGGTCACTCAAGGAAACTCCCTGTAAGTGTTATGGGTCATCCATAAAGGATGTCTGCAATGAGGGGGAGGGAGAAGTTAGACATCCGCATCTAAATTTCTGAAGTTTTTTAAACACCTTGTTTCAACCTTCCCTGAGACGAAAAGGTCAGTGAGGTGATTGCCTACAACCGTTTCAAAAGGCAGTTAGTTAAACTTTGTTTACTGTTTATATCGCTTGTGTTAGTTGTTTTAAAATGCAGTAGTTGATTTAGAATACTGCTTAATTTTCAAATTTAAATAGCATGTACTGGTTGACATTTTAAGTAAGATGATTTTAAATTAGATAGAACTGGTAGCGTATTAATGACGTTAGTCACAATGGTGGTTTTTCATTCGCTTTGGCATGCGGACGTCTGCAAAGGGGGAGGGTAAGATCATATGCAGACAAGGGGTCCAAAGTGGGTCATATTTTACATACATCGTTTATGTATGACCCCTTAACAATTCCTACTTTTCCATCAAAGAACACAACCAAGATAGACTTAAGATCAGCTTCCTCGGACCCATTGTATGTCCTATCCTGTCAAAGAAAGACTTGTGGTTTCCTTGCCTTTTCATATATTGGTCTATAGAATTCACAAACACCAAGGATCTTCAGCAGTACATTCTCATTTCAATTTACAGACAAGCCTTTTTACAGCTACTCGAGCTGTGGAGTAAATTTGTAAATTAGCTGATATGAATTTATATCTGATTAATAATAATAATAATTACTGTAAAAGAAAGCTGTCTTAAATTATGAACAGTTTCTTACCTAGAACATAAGCAGCTATCATCTTCTGATTGTTTGTAATGCAAAGAAAATATGGAATCGAAGAATCCTCGATCACTTCGGAGGGTAACATCAGAGCAGCGACACACACGATGGCAGTTGCTATTATAATCCAACTTGGTCTGGAACTTTCTACAGATGTAACTACAAATCACAACAGTCAATAGAAAATATAGTAATGAAACTCGACGCTAGAATTCCTTGGCTCAATCGTTTACTATGCATGTGCACATGGAATATGTCACACAGTTGTGGACATTTCTTAGTGTATATGCCAATTTGAAAAGCAACATATAAAAAAATTATCACTGCAAATGCCTGTTCAGTGTTTTCTGGTTCATAATATCTGAGACAAATAGTGATATCTGTCCATACATGTTTCATTCTGATCAACAACCACAATAGATACAAAAAGAAAAACCAAAGAGTGTCAACTAGAGCAGTTCAACTCACTGTACACATGTCATCAAACTTGCTATACAGTTGTGTAATGGCATAAGGTTTATTCACAAATACCAACGCAAATCATTATGGTAATCATCTAATAAGTCTGTCACAACAGATCATGAGTAGCAGCATTTATGGAAAAGTACAAACGGAACTACAATTTATGAAACAACATACTTTCACCACAAAAGTAACTTTCAGTTTGCCCAGTCCATTAACACTTTACCAACGACAGTGTACTAAAAACGACTGGAAAACCAATGCAGCTCGTTGTTAAAACGTTAATAAAACCTTTAACACTTTCCCATTTCTTAAACCTGAATAGGAGTGCACGCACATCTTTCTTTTGTATGCATAATGATAATGGTGCTTTAGATTAAACTTCTGTATGTATGTGAAATACTTACAAGGCCGGCTGCTGCTGCTGCCACGCATTGTTTCTTGAGCCAGTGAAGCTGGAGGCACAAGAGACTCGAACGCCTCTTCAGTTGACTGAGTCCTGTCTTTAGTTGGCAACAGAAGCGCAGGCACATCCTTCTTCCCTATTTAAAGAGAAACACAATCTTAACTCTTTTACTACTAGCCAAAGTGATAAAAGTTTAACTTGGCTTTTGTAATTTTTTATAATTATATTACTCTGGTTACAGAGAACAGCTTTCAAGTTTTGGTAATTTAGAAATGGACATGCAGACCTCAGACCAAACTGACACGTAGATCCACAGGGAGACTTCTGTGTATAACTTTGAAAAAAAAAACAGGAATGCTCACAAAATTTGTGCATTAGCAGAGACTGGTTGTGTGCATTATCCTCAAAAGTCATACGTGTGCAACCTGGAGGAACATTGGTACAGATATAAGAATATAGGTGCCTATCTGGACCCTGTATAAAGGCTCTATCATTTACCTAAATGCACAGACCTAATTCTCAAGGGACACGATTTGCACCGACCTAATTCTTAAGGGTACCGATTTAGGTTAAATCTATAGTGTTATTGTTTACTGAACAACTGACCGATGACTGTCTTTTCTCCATATTTCGCGATCTGAATACGGAATTTGTCTTTCACGTTTTCATTCCTCAGAGAAACATCTCGGTGTCGAATAATACTGGAAAAAAGACAAGACTTCTGATGAATTAACTATCTCAGAAGAACTATAAGTCATAAGATTGACCTTTGAAGCTCAGATGATGGCTTTCCACTTTCAGAATATCTTAAATTCAAAGTAATTACTAAATGTTCCAATAGCAATAAGCAACGTCTCATTAATAAAAATTTCATTTGGTATTTACCGGGGTATTTAATCTTTAATGCTTTAGTTAATAAACTATGCCAACTACTATGTAACAGACTAATTTAGGTTCTATTATACAAATTAATTAAATATTAATTAATTACACATGATACTTTTACAAGATTCATAGGTCAACTGTTAAAATGTGCCATTACGTTTTCACTTACAAAGCTAACACAACATCCATACTACAGATCCAAATACTGCAGTTTAAACTTTAACTGCTATAAATGTGAACATTTTAAACACTAATGAAAAAAGTGTTGTAAAAATATGAGTCATTCACAAGACTACATCTTCCAGATCCACATAGATGACTATACTTACATATCAACACAGCATCGTGCCGTAACTGTGCCTTCTGAATCCACAACTTTGTATTTTTTTGGTGCTGTACACAACACTGAAATAAAAGCAACACAGAATAGAAACAAAATTTAATGAGCAAAGAAAAACATCATCAGCCACAGAAGGCCTCATATCATCTAGCATCCTTGCCCTGCAAAGTCTGTTCTGGCCATCAGATCTCAATTTAAAACTAAAGTTTGCTCTCCAAAGTCGGTTCTGGCTTTTAAGATCTCGTTTATAATGTCATCGGGGTGCTCAATAATGTAGTTGTTAGCATGCTGGACTGTCAATCGAGAGGTCAGAGGTTCAAATCCCTGCCAGGGAAGAAATTCTGTTCAAGATTTCTGCTCCACATGCATCCCCAAGCAAACCCAGTTATAATGAGTACACTGACTGTACACTCAATGTGGGAGATGAGATGGTGAGGGAGAGGACTGGCCCCCTCCCTCATATGCAGAGACTATGAAAATGAAGTCGCCAACACTTCATAGACAGCTGCCTCAGGGCTAGCTCAAAGGGACTGCTCTTCTTCTGATTTTACCTGTCAGCAATGGATTGGAATCCATTCGCTGGGGGTCCATGTGTGTGCACATGCCCCCCTCCCAAGGATTGATTCTTCTAATTTCTGTGCATTGTTTAGCTTCCTGGTGAAATTTCCGCTCTGGCACTATATAAATTTATAATTGCAATCTCAAGATCAGTTCTCGGTTAGAAAATCCATGAAGCAATTTAGTTTTGAAAGCATCCAAAGGGAAAAATTATTTGGCAGGAGTGAAATGCATGAGGCTCTGTGACTGGATGATAGTGGAATGTGTCAAGAAAGTCAACTGTTATAGCAGGATAGTTCCTACTGTCTAATACAAACCAATCCTAGGAAAAGCAAAATATTATACCTAGAAAGGTGGAACACAAGATTTTTAAGCAATATTAGTTTACAACGTAATCTTGACTAACAAAGAAACCAATCCATATATCAACAAATAAATGCATACGAGGATAGTTAATACCATACAAGGATTCTGTTAGATTGACCTTTGATTGATATGCGAGTCTTTAATAAGACTTTAAAATGACCAACTGACGACAGTCTATTAACCATTCGGCCACCATGTCTCCTCTCTCGTCACCATAATCCCTTGCATCTTACAACTTTAACAAGACAATGCCTCACCCAATCTCTCATTCTCTTTTATCTATCATGTGTCTGTTCCTTACTGACCAAAAATTAAAAAATATTAAATATAAAGATCATTCCAGTTTAACTGCTACCTTTGTATTTTATGGTGAAGTCATATGGATTGTAGAGGGTCATTGCAGCCTGATAAGAGGATGTGTCATCAGAATAGAAATTCAGTGACGTTGGGAAAACAAAAACATGAAGTTTATCCTCTGTCAAGGATGTTGACTGCTCGGTTCTATGCATTTCTTTAACTTGTGAATTTCCAAAATCTGCAGATATAAAAAGACCTCCATCTAACAGCATGGATTTACTAATTTTGGTCATTACGTCATCATCATGTAACAAATACGATTCAGAAACACTAGTATTCCTTATGACAAGTACCAGTCTAACGAAAATGTTTATGAATAAAGCACCCGTTTGACAACCTAATGTGCGCAGCTGTTAAGCATCGTCAAAGTACAAGTCTAAAGACAATGATAATGACGGTCTTTCGAAATGCTGTTTTTGTTAAAGCTCTTTGTTGTGAGCGCATTGATAAGATTATTCTAAACATGGTGATACCATTTTACAAACAGAAGAGTTACGTTTAAATTCGTAACACTTTGCAATTTGAATGCTAAAATTCTGGTTGGAAAAAAAGAAAGGCATTGATGTACAGTCTACAGCTGATATCATCAACGCACTGACCAGATCGCGAGGATGTTAACGATATTCTGGCATCAAGGCTTCGCGTTCCAACCACACGGATTTAATATGATTAAGGTTGATCAGACATCAGGTTTGAAATTCATACGCTTTGATTTCCAAACTGCGGCTTTGTCGAAGCACAAAAGATCCAGTCTATTGTTAATTTGAATGAAAATTCTATCCAAATAATGGGCAATGTCTCATTCTTTATTTACTTGGTCATTGCAGGCTGCGAACGACCTATTATATGATTGCTATAGCGCATTTCTTGCAGTGCTCGTATTAAAAAATAGCAAACGGAAACAAATTTAAGCCAAGACATCTTCTACATTGTATGGTGGATTATTTGATAGCGCGGACTGTGAGTAATGACTTTGGACAAGTTGTACGCAAACGTGCTTCTGTAGTGCATACAATCGTAATTTAAATCTCACAAATTTCTAAGCGCCAAAACGGCGTCAGAGAGAATTTAATCGGCGCTATATTAAATCAAGCCCGCAAGACCCATGACTTAATTGTGGCCAGTTTCGGTACCAGTTCGGGGTACTCGATAGTGTAATCAAAGATCTTAGAGTCGTGGTGTAATGGTTAGCGTGCTGGACTGTAATAAGCCTAGAGGTCGTGGCAAAAATTCGTATCGAGATTTCTCCTCCATCTGAGCCTCCTAGCCAACTCAGCTATAATGAGTATACGGACCGAACATTGTCGATGGGAAGATGATCAGCGGTTGCAGAATTTCAGAGAGTAGGAGAGGAGATTGGAGGCCGATCGAGATGAGTGTGATGATACTGATGAATAGCCTAACGAATATTTAATTTTTATTGACCCTGAGCGCACAATAAGCGCAACAAAATGTAAACAACTGAATGGATGAATAAAATAAATAAGTAAATAAAATATATCTTCTAACTTTTGTTAAGAATAGCATCTCACTCCTAGAATAATCAAATAAATCGCTACAAGATGATGCTGTTTGTTTAGGATGGTCTTCTGAAAGTAAATAGATTTAGAAAACGTATTCCTTGTGTATGGCTATGTTTTTATTATAGGCGTGGTTTTTATCCTCGTTGGTTTTTATGCATCTCCATGTGATAGAGGGACATCAGACGTAGAATAGTAACGTTTTACTATTTTGCGTAAACAAAATGAACAGAGTTTTCTCTTGTGGGTTTAGGCGAAGTCTGGGTGTATTTAGATTTTCCAGAGCCAATGCCCCATGTTCTCGAAGTCGTTCAACTGCGTCAGTAGATGGGGAGAATTTGGAAAGCGGCAAGAAGACTCACTTTGGATTTGAAACGGTGACAGAGGAAGAGAAGGAGGAGAGAGGTTACTATATTATCGCTCAGAACCCCACCATGTCTTTAAAACTTATGCAAGCGCAGGATGACAATGTAGATGCAATGTACATGTAAATTTTAAAATTCACGCACCCTGATTGTACATGATCGCCAATATCCGAAGTTTCTCAGCGCCACACATAAGCCGCGTCAGAATAAATGACCAGCTTATTACCGAGGCTATTTCAAATAAATTCCGCAAGAACCAGGTAGCGAATCAGTTCAAGACTTGATGGTATAGTCACCTCAAACATGCCATTTCACACATAAATGACATTGCCATATTCAACCCTAGTGCTTACAGACACATCGGGGTAGTGACAGCTTTGACTGAGAGCAAATGGCAGAAAGTGCATCATCAAGATCTAGTTCAGCAACACTCCAAACCAAACTTAGACACAAGAGACCAGTTTCTGATAGAAACAAAATGCATGTAGCATCCTCAACCACATTTAAAGGTAGGTCTAGCCATTCAAGGTTGATGGTAGGGAAAGATCAGTGTTCATGAATTATTTTGTGTGCTAATTTGAATATTTTCTTGTCTTTATATTTTGCAGTCTACTCTGTATTTCACAATGTTGCTGAGAAGTATGACCTCATGAATGATGCCATGAGTGCTGGAGTACACAGACTATGGAAAGATCATTTTGTGGCATGCATTGGACCAATGCCTGGAACTCAGATTATCGATGTTGCTGGTGGAACAGGTAGATCATGTACTATATGTAGATATATGTAGGCATCTGGGATTTATCTAGACCTGCCACAGGTTTTTTGTCATCCTCTGACAAGCAATGTGCCCTTGATCTTATTTCTACCAAGTGCATGATTTAATATTCATCACCATGCCTGTACTTAAGAAGTGATTATAGAGCATTCTTGAATGGCCATAGACATGGTGAAATTGATGACTTGCATGTAGCACATGACATTGTAACTGTGTAACTGTAACTGTAATTGATGACTTGCACATAGCACATGTAACTGTGCTTAACATATTTCCCTACTAGATTTTGCTTATCCTTGACCAAATGCAATTTTATTTAGGATATAGAAGTTCAATGTAAGAAAAACTATAAAAAGTTGAATATGTATCATTTTACTCAAAATGATCAAACCATGTGTTAAAGGAGGGCTTGGATCACCAATGGAAACCAGAAACAGAAACATAAATTTTAGATTGTACACACAGTTTTAGCAGACGTCAAAATTTATGTAGTGTATTTCCTGTTTGTTTTGGAATTAAGAAACTCCTTGACCGAATACGAATACCATCGAGGCTCTGAGTTTGTGCAAGGGTTAATGTATGTGACTGAAATAACAGTTTCTGTGATGCTGACTGTCTGGTGGGAAAGACATTGTTACTTTTTGCTAATTCAGTGTTGAGAAGTCAATTTGCATTAGTCGTAGTAAATTATTTTGTGTTAATTTTCAGGTGATATTGCCTTTCGATGTCTGAAATATGTGAAAAACATCTCCGAAGACAGTACGGAAGATTCACCTGCAACAGCCAGCGAGACACACGTCACAGTTTGCGATATTAATCAAGCAATGTTGGACGTTGGAAAAGCAAAGGCTGAAAATCTTGGCTTTCAGCATGGTCAGTTTTATGCAAACAGAGTAATTTGATGTGGATATTGGTTCTATAAGTAAAAAATGTTTTTTAAAGAGTTGATTACTGTGCATTTGTCTTACTTTTTGAGCAAATCAGAATGTTTTAATTTGTTGACTTGTTTGAAAAATAATTTTATTTCTGCAGTCTCGTCTATGTGATAGCGCAGCACAAATCGCTTGTTGAGTGGTAATCTGAATAACGTACAGGTCGCAATAAACATTATTTGTAACATAGTGTCACATTTCATAATATGTTCATTAAACTAATGCTGTATCGAGAATTCTGAGTGAACTACTTTGCCTGATGATTGAATTTGAGTCTTTAATTGCAGTAGCATCCGCTTGTAAGCTCAATCCATATTAAAAGCTTATTTTGGGTAATTAATACCTGGGCTTATACACAAGTAAATACTGCAATTATGATTAAGGAGTGGCAGTTTGCTAATGCATTTACCTTTGGCCGCTGTTTCTGGAGTTCTGATATCTTGTAGTGAAATGGTGTTTCTCTGTTTAGGTGTTTCTTGGACTCAGGGTAATGCCGAAAAGTTGTCGTTTGACGAAGGCTCATTTGATGTCTATACGGTTGCCTTTGGAATCAGAAATATGACCCACATAGACAAGGTAAACTGAGTAAAGACAGATATGGTTTTACTTAGGTTTTGTGCAAGATGTACAAGCACAGAGAAGTCAAGCAATGAATCACAGAGTAATCAGAGAAATAATGCACATTTTTACTTTGCTGACTTTTTACTTATGCTGACTTTTTACGTATACTGATTTGTAAAGTGGTGGTTTCTTAAGGTGCTTGGAGACACTACATATGGTAAATATTGAGAGTAACTCTGGGCGTGTGTTGTGTGTGGATGTCTTGAGTAACAGAGCAGAACGAGATACCTTGGATGTTAAAACTATGGTTGTTTCTACTAGGACATTACTGTCATGCACAATTAGAGATTATCATGATAATTAGAGATTATGTAGCAATACATGAAGATCACTTCGAAGTTGAATTTTAAATTTATGGACTCGAATATAAAATGCGTTTGTAATAGCACTTCCATGAGATTTTCTGATCTAGAAATCCTACCACGATTCTACCTCTTCTTACCTTTCATGCTGCTTAAATTGCAGACACTCTCCACCACTGCTTGGTGCCTGACCCTAAAGTTGGATCTTGGCATAGAAACGATTTTGACTTTACCTGCCTATCAGTTTTGTTTTGACTGAGTGCCTGTGAATAAGCTGGTTCCTGTGACTTTACTTTTTTGAGGCTGTAGAGAATCATGAGATTATGATTGTGGTGTTGCCTTCAGAGGCCATGAATGCGTGAAACTACATGGGGTTGTTCAGCTCTTTTGAATTCATTGTCAAATGTTTCCAGGTCCTGTCTGAGGCTTACCGAGTCCTGCGACCGGGTGGACGGTTCATGTGCCTGGAGTTTAGTGAAGTAAAATACCCGGTTATCAGAACGTAAGTAGGTAGTTGTGCCTTAGAACTTAGAGTCTGTTGAGAACATGGTATATCAGAACCTTTGCAGTTCATTGCATTCTTAAGGACAGCTGGTGGAACTGAACTTCGTTGTTGTCTAAAAGGCACTACCTAAGTGTCTTGATATTATGCATTGGTGCGTACATAGCAGAAAGGATTTTTATAAAAACCAGAATCATTTTAGTCTCTGCTTGCATGTATATTATTTTATGCAGTAAAAACCTCTGGAATGTGCTAAGAAGAGGAATTTCCATCTAGGAAGAGTTACTATCCAGGCTCGTGACAGATTAACTGGGTCATGTTTCAGGAAAATGAGGAAAACTGAGTTCTGTTGTGATCAGTGTTCATTAGATCTAAATAAATAGAGAAACAACAATAAAATAACACTGTCTTTGTTAACCTTATTAATTGAAATTATGTAAATCTGTTTCTTCGTGAAACTGGAACTTTTTAGAGTTGATATGACAAGTCTAATTTCAATTTCAGGTTTACTCTGTTACTTATTCTTACTTTTAACTTTATTTGTAGTCTTAATCTTACTCTTACTCTTACTTTTCCTCTTTTAATTTTGCTGTTTAAATGGTTTCAACACTATGTACCATTTTGATGATGTTAAAAAATATGTTTTGTAGCTTATACGACCAGTATTCATTTCAAGTCATACCCGTCATGGGGCAACTGATTGCAGGAGACTGGAAATCTTACCAGTATCTTGTGGAAAGCATTCGTAAATTTCCAAATCAGGTAGATAAATGCCTACTCTTTCATCATTGCCTTCAGTTAGTGAGGGTGTGCGCGATTGTCTAGTGGACTATCAACCGAGCATGCTGGACTGTCATACGAGAGGTCAGGGTTCAAATCACCATTAGGGCAGAAATTTATGTTGAGGTTTCTGCTCCACCTGCGCCCCCTAGACAACTCCGCTATAAATGAGTGCATTGACTGGACAGTATCGGTGGGAAGATGAGATGGTGAGAGAGGATTGGCCACCTGCCCTCGTATGCCGAGGCTAAGAAAATAGTTGCTAGTGCTTCATACCCAGGGCTATCTTAGGAGACTGCTCTTCTTCAGTTAGTGAGGAAATTGTATTTTGGATGTGCATCTGTTGTATCAATACCATCAAAACCCAGAAATATATTGAAGAAGAGCAGTCCTTTAAGCTAGCTCTGAGAGGCAGCCAGGGTTATGAAACTTAATTTTCTTCCCACTGATAGTGTATGGTCAGTAGTTTATTCATTATAGCTGAGTTGGCTAGAGGGCACAAATGGAGCCGAAATCTCGAACTAAATTTCTGCCCTGGCGGGGTTTGAACCTCTGACCTCTCGGTTGACAGTCCAGTGCACTAACCACTATGCTAACATGCACCCCATGATGATTGTAGAAGAAATCATGTTCTGTATTCAGTTGATGTTCACTGGATGGCATAGTTGGTCATTGCATTTGCTCACTGACGTGGCACATGAGGGGTTTTACTTGTGTTTGACTGTTTTTACAGAACAGTTTTCTCATGGAAAATCATTTGCTGTATTTGTTCTCAAGGAGGATTGCAATAGTTTTGGAGTGTTTTATGGAGCACTATTCACATGAAAGTTCATTCATTTACTTAGTACAACGATTACTCTATCTTCTTCTCAACTCTGAAGACACACCATTTTTGTACATGTGCCTAGGATAGGTTTTTCGAGGGTGCTGTAGTGATCAGCTGCATAGGTTAACAGAGGTGAGAAGAACTGGTGTTGATAAAAATATTGTTTGTTTTGTAGGAGACCTTTAGCGAAATGATCAAGGAAGCTGGATTCAGCTTTGTTACACACGAGAACCTGATGTTTGGAGTTGCAGCTATTCATTCAGGCTTTAAAATCTAGTTTGCATATAAATGGTTATGAATCAAAAGAGTTAATCCTGTGTGTTACTTTAAAACAGTTCATTTGGACCGTTGATAAGCACGTGCAACGTCAGTAATAATAAATGGGATGGATAATCCTTCCTAATAAATAAACTGACACTCTGCCTTGTAATAAAAGATTTCCTTATTAAATAATGACTTGTATATAATATATGATATATATGTATATTTATTAACCAAGAGTTATGTACATGTATTGTTCATTAAGTTATGCACTGAAGAGTGCTAGACCGTTGGAACCAGATTTCAGCTGATCTTGAAGTAATAATATTGGGCCACAGGCAGATTGAAGAAAAGTTGTTGGTCTGCCAAGTTCAGGGGATATACCAATATACAAGTACCTCCCTGTAAAAGGAAACTGTTTAGAATATGTATTGTTTGACAACTTTTTGCTGTGAGAGGAGCAATTAACTGCTGTACAACTGCTCGGCCTAGGGGGAAAGCTGGGATTTACATCTGTTGCACGTCTGCCTGAAAATGTTCTTGCAAGCTATGTGCAAATATTGCTAAGCGATTTATGCCAGAACTCTCCTGTTCACAATTGTCACTTTTTAAAAATATGCCTGCTTTGTCTTCCTGGCAAGCAGAGAAATGGTTCGTTTCAGGAGTTCATCTTTAACGTTTGAAGACTAAGCGTAAAATTAGATAATTCCGAAGAACTGGATGAATCAAAGGCAGTGTGCCAGGTTGTCCTTCCGTGTTGGCCACCAAGTTAACTGTCACTGTAAACAGAAATCAGAGTTTTATGCATAAGTATTTTAGATAACACCTTTATACATAAGTATCTTAGATAACAGCCCTATGCATAAGTATCTTAGATAACAGCCCTATGCATAAGTATCTTAGATAACAGCCTCCTGCATAAATATCTCAGATAACATCCTTATGCATAAGTATCTTACCGGTAGATAACGGCCTTATGCATAAGTATCTTCGATAACAGCCGTATGCATAAGTATCTTAGACAACGGCCTTATGCATAAGTATCTTAGATAACAGCCTTACACAAGAGTACCTTAGATAGCAGCCTTATGCGTAAGTATCTTTGACAACAACCTTAGGCATAAGTATCTTAGATAGTGTTCTGAGTACAGTCCTAGGGGTGTATGGGCTTTGAATCCTTGGCTGGACTGTACTAGCAGAGAATTTCCTATTATTAATTTGCTATAGTTGCTTGCTTAAATGCGTATTTATTCTTTAGAACTGTTAATATAATTATAAAAAATTATACAGCAACATTTAATTAGAAAGGTCAAGGTAATAGTGCTCTAAATACTGAATGTGAAACCAAGGTGTGACCGTACGTACGGAACGTACGTTATTTTTTCTACTACGTAGGCCTATGTACGGTACGCGTACGTAATTTGCCGTACGTTGGCGTACGTTGATATCAGTTCATGACGAAAATAAAATACATAACATTATGCACAAGAAAAGTCAATAATAGTTGGCGATTGACGGTCGTTATCAATTTTAACCATTACGTACATCATTTCAATTATCTCTACTTTTAAACTTTTAAATTCCAAATGGCTAATATTCTGTTGAACTTGAAGCCGTTTTTGTGAGTGTTATTGACCCTGTAATTAAGATTACTTATAGAAGCTATTTAAAGGAATGTGAAGTTAGTTGGTTTAATGTTATATTTTATAAGTGAAAAAAATATTTTCATTCGTTTGGGGGCCCTCCGAGATTTGGGCGCGCCAAGTGGGCCTACGTGTAAACGCGCCTCTGGGGCCTACGACGACCTTAAAGCGGCCCGAAATGTGGAGCTTTACTCACAATGACAGCAAGCGCCACAAACTACAGATATACAAGAAAGTTATTTTTACGACATTGTAAAGAACATTCTTTGAAATCTCAAGCACAATAATATTGCAATAATTGTAGAAGCTTGTGAGGTTGTCAAATAGTAGGAAGTCGCATTGAAATGCAGTGTAGGCCTATGCAGCAGATCCTCGGGGAATCATGAACTTCGAGGAAGACAAGCGAGTAGGTTTTGGAGACCACTGGAGTAGAAATAAGTATCCTTGGATTAATCCAGGAGAAGAAGCTTCATATTTCGGGCATTCGGGTTGGAGAAGAGTGGAGATTGTCTGGAGAAGGAAATAATCCAAGGCACAATCCCTGAATTAAGATTTCAGGGAAGATCTATAACGGGATGGATTGAAAACTTAGTCTAATTATCGAAAGAGACAGGAAACAAAAGTGGGTGGAATAAAATTGTCCATGCTGTGGCCAATCGTCGGATTGAGGACGATTAAAGACCAGAAACAAAAGCACTGACCATACAAACCCGACTTCATTCCATTCCCACTTCTTCCAACCGTCCATTCCCTCTCTTCCTCGTAACCTCCATTCCCTCTCTTCCTCCTAACCTCCATTCCCTCTCTTCCTCCTAACCTCCATTTCCTCTCTTCCTCCAGCCCTCCATTCCCTCTCTTCCTCCTAACCTCCATTCCCTCTCTTCCTCCTAACCTCCATTCCCTCTCTTCCTCCTAACCTCCATTCCCTCTCTTCCTCCTAACCTCCATTCCCTCTTCCTCCAACCCTCCATTCCCTCTCTTCCTCCTAACCTCCATTCCCTCTCTTCCTCCTAACCTCCATTCCCTCTCTTCCTCCTAACCTCCATTCCCTCACTTCCTCCAACCCTCCATTCCATCTCTTCCTCCTAACCTCCATTCCCTCACTTCCTCCAACCCTCCATTCCCTCTCTTCCTCCTAACCTCCTTCCCTCACTTCCTCCAACCCTCCATTCCCTCTCTTCCTCCAACCCTCCATTCCCTCTCTTCCTCCTAACCTCCATTCCCTCTCTTCCTCCAACCCTCCATTCCCTCACTTCCTCCAACCCTCCATTCCCTCTCTTCCTCCAACCCTCCATTCCCTCTCTTCCTCCTAACCTCCATTCCCTCTCTTCCTCCTAACCTCCATTCCCTCTCTTCCTCCTAACCTCCATTCCCTCACTTCCTCCAACCCTCCATTCCCTCTCTTCCTCCAACCCTCCATTCCCTCTCTTCCTCCTAACCTCCATTCCCTCTCTTCCTCCAACCCTCCATTCCCTCACTTCATCCAACCCTCCATTCCCTCTCTTCCTCCTAACCTCCATTCCCTCTCTTCCTCCTAACCTCCATTCCCTCTCTTCCTCCAACCCTCCATTCCCTCTCTTCCTGCAACCCTCCATTCCCTCTCTTCCTCCTAACCTCCATTCCCTCTCTTCCTCCAACCCTCCATTCCCTCACTTCATCCAACCCTCCATTCCCTCTCTTCCTCCTAACCTCCATTCCCTCTCTTCCTCCTAACCTCCATTCCCTCTCTTCCTCCTAACCTCCATTCCCTCTCTTCCTCCAACCCTCCATTCCCTCTCTTCCTCCAACCCTCCATTCCCTCTCTTCCTCCTAACCTCCATTCCCTCTCTTCCTCCTAACCTCCATTCCCTCTCTTCCTCCTAACCTCCATTCCCTCTCTTCCTCCAACCCTCCATTCCCTCTCTTCCTCCTACCCTCCATTCCCTCTCTTCCTCCTAACCTCCATTCCCTCTCTTCCTCCTAACCTCCATTCCCTCACTTCCTCCAACCCTCCATTCCCTCTCTTCCTCCTAACCTCCATTCCCTCACTTCCTCCAACCATCCATTCCCTCTCTTCCTCCAACCCTCCATTCCCTCTCTTCCTCCTAACCTCCATTCCCTCTCTTCCTCCAACCCTCCATTCCCTCTCTTCCTCCTAACCTCCATTCCCTCTCTTCCTCCAACCCTCCATTCCCTCACTTCCTCCAACCCTCCATTCCCTCTCTTCCTCCTAACCTCCATTCCCTCTCTTCCTCCTAACCTCCATTTCTTCTCTTCCTCCAACCCTCCATTCCCTCTCTTCCACCAACCCTCCATTCCCTCTCTTCCTCCTAACCTCCATTCCCTCTCTTCCTCCTAACCTCCATTCCCTCTCTTCCTCCAACCCTCCATTCCCTCTCTTCCTCCAACCCTCCATTCCCTCTCTTCCTCCAACCCTCCATTCCCTCACTTCCTCCAACCCTCCGTTCCCTCTCTTCCTCCTAACCTCCATTCCCTCTCTTCCTCCTAACCTCCATTCCCTCTCTTCCTCCTAACCTCCATTCCCTCTCTTCCTCCAACCCTCCATTCCCTCTCTTCCTCCAACCCTCCATTCCCTCTCTTCCTCCTAACCTCCATTCCCTCTCTTCCTCCAACCCTCCATTCCCTCTCTTTCTCCAACCCTCCATTCCCTCTCTTCCTCCTAACCTCCATTCCCTCTCTTCCTCCAACCCTCCATTCCCTCACTTCCTCCAACCCTCCATTCCCTCTCTTCCTCCTAACCTCCATTCCCTCTCTTCCTCCTAACCTCCATTTCTTCTCTTCCTCCAACCCTCCATTCCCTCTCTTCCTCCAACCCTCCATTCCCTCTCTTCCTCCTAACCTCCATTCCCTCTCTTCCTCCAACTCTCCATTCCCTCTCTTCCTCCAACCCTCCATTCCCTCTCTTCCTCCAACCCTCCATTCCCTCACTTCCTCCAACCCTCCATTCCCTCTCTTCCTCCTAACCTCCATTCCCTCTCTTCCTCCTAACCTCCATTCCCTCTCTTCCTCCTAACCTCCATTCCCTCTCTTCCTCCAACCCTCCATTCCCTCTCTTCCTCCAACCCTCCATTCCCTCTCTTCCTCCTAACCTCCATTCCCTCTCTTCCTCCAACCCTCCATTCCCTCTCTTCCTCCTAACCTCCATTCCCTCTCTTCCTCCAACCCTCCATTCCTTCTCTTCCTCCAACCCTCCATTCCCTCTCTTCCTCCAACCCTCCATTCCCTCTCTTCCTCCTAACCTCCATTCCCTCTCTTCCTCCTAACCTCCATTCCCTCACTTCCTCCAATCCTCCATTCCCTCTCTTCCTCCTAACCTCCATTCCCTCACTTCCTCCAACCATCCATTCCCTCTCTTCCTCCAACCCTCCATTCCCTCTCTTCCTCCTAACCTCCATTCCCTCTCTTCCTCCAACCCTCCATTCCCTCTCTTCCTCCTACCCTCCATTCCCTCTCTTCCTCCTAACCTCCATTCCCTCTCTTCCTCCTAACCTCCATTCCCTCACTTCCTCCAACCCTCCATTCCCTCTCTTCCTCCTAACCTCCATTTCCTCACTTCCTCCAACCATCCATTCCCTCTCTTCCTCCAACCCTCCATTCCCTCTCTTCCTCCTAACCTCCATTCCCTCTCTTCCTCCAACCCTCCATTCCCTCACTTCCTCCAATCCTCCATTCCCTCTCTTCCTCCAACCCTCCATTCCCTCTCTTCCTCCTAACCTCCATTCCCTCTCTTCCTCCAACCCTCCATTCCCTCACTTCCTCCAACCCTCCATTCCCTCTCTTCCTCCTAACCTCCATTCCCTCTCTTCCTCCTAACCTCCATTTCTTCTCTTCCTCCAACCCTCCATTCCCTCTCTTCCTCCAACCCTCCATTCCCTCTCTTCCTCCTAACCTCCATTCCCTCTCTTCCTCCAACCCTCCATTCCCTCTCTTCCTTCAACCCTCCATTCCCTCTCTTCCTCCAACCCTCCATTCCCTCACTTCCTCCAACCCTCCATTCCCTCTCTTCCTCCAAACCTCCATTCCCTCTCTTCCTCCTAACCTCCATTCCCTCTCTTCCTCCTAACCTCCATTCCCTCTCTTCCTCCAACCCTCCATTCCCTCACTTCCTCCAACCCTCCATTCCCTCACTTCCTCCAACCCTCCATTCCCTCTCTTCCTCCTAACCTCCATTCCCTCTCTTCCTCCTAACCTCCATTCCCTCTCTTCCTCCAACCCTCCATTCCCTCTCTTCCTCCTACCCTCCATTCCCTCTCTTCCTCCTAACCTCCATTCCCTCTCTTCCTCCTACCCTCCATTCCCTCTCTTCCTCCTAACCTCCATTCCCTCTCTTCCTCCTAACCTCCATTCCCTCACTTCCTCCAACCCTCCATTCCCTCTCTTCCTCCTAACCTCCATTCCCTCACTTCCTCCAACCATTCATTCCCTCTCTTCCTCCAACCCTCCATTCCCTCACTTCCTCCAATCCTCCATTCCCTCTCTTCCTCCAACCCTCCATTCCCTCTCTTCCTCCTAACCTCCATTCCCTCTCTTCCTCCAACCCTCCATTCCCTCACTTCCTCCAACCCTCCATTCCCTCTCTTCCTCCTAACCTCCATTCCCTCTCTTCCTCCTAACCTCCATTTCTTCTCTTCCTCCAACCCTCCATTCCCTCTCTTCCTCCAACCCTCCATTCCCTCTCTTCCTCCTAACCTCCATTCCCTCTCTTCCTCCTAACCTCCATTTCTTCTCTTCCTCCAACCCTCCATTCCCTCTCTTCCTCCAACCCTCCATTCCCTCTCTTCCTCCTAACCTCCATTCCCTCTCTTCCTCCAACCCTCCATTCCCTCTCTTCCTCCAACCCTCCATTCCCTCTCTTCCTCCAACCCTCCATTCCCTCACTTCCTCCAACCCTCCATTCCCTCTCTTCCTCCAACCCTCCATTCCCTCTCTTCCTCCAACCCTCCATTCCCTCTCTTCCTCCAACCCTCCATTCCCTCACTTCCTCGAACCCTCCATTCCCTCTCTTCCACCAACCCTCCATTCCCTCTCTTCCTCCTAACCTCCATTCCCTCTCTTCTTCCTAACCTCCATTCCCTCTCTTCCTCCTAACCTCCATTCCCTCACTTCCTCCAACCCTCCATTCCCTCTCTTCCTCCAACCCTCCATTCCCTCTCTTCCTCCTAACCTCCATTCCCTCTCTTCCTCCAACCCTCCATTCCCTCACTTCATCCAACCCTCCATTCCCTCTCTTCCTCCTAACCTCCATTCCCTCTCTTCCTCCTAACCTCCATTCCCTCTCTTCCTCCAACCCTCCATTCCCTCTCTTCCTCCAACCCTCCATTCCCTCTCTTCCTCCTAACCTCCATTCCCTCTCTTCCTCCAACCCTCCATTCCCTCACTTCATCCAACCCTCCATTCCCTCTCTTCCTCCTAACCTCCATTCCCTCTCTTCCTCCTAACCTCCATTCCCTCTCTTCCTCCTAACCTCCATTCCCTCTCTTCCTCCAACCCTCCATTCCCTCACTTCATCCAACCCTCCATTCCTCTCTTCCTCCTAACCTCCATTCCCTCTCTTCCTCCTAACCTCCATTCCCTCTCTTCCTCCTAACCTCCATTCCCTCTCTTCCTCCAACCCTCCATTCCCTCTCTTCCTCCAACCCTCCATTCCCTCTCTTCCTCCTAACCTCCATTCCCTCTCTTCCTCCTAACCTCCATTCCCTCTCTTCCTCCTAACCTCCATTCCCTCTCTTCCTCCAACCCTCCATTCCCTCTCTTCCTCCTACCCTCCATTCCCTCTCTTCCTCCTAACCTCCATTCCCTCTCTTCCTCCCAACCTCCATTCCCTCACTTCCTCCAACCCTCCATTCCCTCTCTTCCTCCTAACCTCCATTCCCTCACTTCCTCCAACCATCCATTCCCTCTCTTCCTCCAACCCTCCATTCCCTCTCTTCCTCCTAACCTCCATTCCCTCTCTTCCTCCAACCCTCCATTCCCTCTCTTCCTCCTAACCTCCATTCCCTCTCTTCCTCCAACCCTCCATTCCCTCACTTCCTCCAACCCTCCATTCCTCTCTTCCTCCTAACCTCCATTCCCTCTCTTCCTCCTAACCTCCATTCCTCTCTTCCTCCAACCCTCCATTCCTCTCTTCCACCAACCCTCCATTCCCTCTCTTCTCCTCCTACCTCCATTCCCTCTCTTCCTCCTAACCTCCATTCCCTCTCTTCCTCCTAACCTCCATTCCCTCTCTCCTCTAACCTCCATTCCTCTCTTCCTCCAACCCTCCATTCCCTCACTTCCTCCAACCCTCCATTCCCTCTCTTCCTCCTAACCTCCATTCCCTCTCTTCCTCCTAACCTCCATTTCTTCTCTTCCTCCAACCCTCCATTCCCTCTCTTCCTCCAACCCTCCATTCCCTCTCTTCCTCCTAACCTCCATTCCCTCTCTTCCTCCAACCCTCCATTCCCTCTCTTCCTCCAACACTCCATTCCCTCACTTCCTCCTAACCTCCATTCCCTCTCTTCCTCCTAACCTCCATTCCCTCTCTTCCTCCTAACCTCCATTCCTCACTCCATCCATTCCTCTCTTCCTCCTACCTCCATTCCCTCTCTTCCTCCAACCCTCCATTCCCTCTCTTCCTCCTAACCTCCATTCCCTCTCTTCCTCCAACCCTCCATTCCCTCACTTCCTCCAACCCTCCATTCCCTCTCTAACCTCCATTCCCTCTCCTCCTAACCTCCATTCTTCTCTTCCTCCAACCCTCCATTCCCTCTCTTCCTCCAACCCTCCATTCCCTCTCTTCCTCCTAACCTCCATTCCCTCTCTTCCTCCTAACCTCCATTTCTTCTCTTCCTCCAACCCTCCATTCCCTCTCTTCCTCCAACCCTCCATTCCCT
>OY744614.1:39323156-39567916 GCA_963556255.1 Allolobophora icterica | reverse complement strand
AAGAAGCCGTGGTCGGTGCTTCGGTCTCGGTGCTGCTGGTTCCAACCGTCGTTGTTTGGTCAGGGCTCGTCGTCGGCACACCAGTGGAAGAAGCCGTGGTCGGTGCTTCGGTCTCGGTGCTGCTGGTTCCAACCGTCGTTGTTTGGTCAGGGCTCGTCGTCGGCACACCAGTGGAAGAAGCCGTGGTCGGTGCTTCGGTCTCGGTGCTGGTGGTTCCAACCGTCGTTGTTTGGTCAGGGCTCGTCGTCGGCACACCAGTGGAAGAAGCCGTGGTCGGTGCTTCGGTCTCGGTGCTGCTTGTTCCAACCGTCGTTGTTTGGTCAGGGCTCGTCGTCGGCACACCAGTGGAAGAAGAAGTCGTCGTTGCTTCGGTCTCGGTGCTGCCTGTTCCAACCGTCGTTGTTTGGTCAGGGCTCGTGGTCGGCACACCAGTGGAAGAAGAAGTCGTCGTTGCTTCGGTCTCGGTGCTGCTTGTTCCAACCGTCGTTGTTTGGTCAGGGCTCGTCGTCGGCACACCAGTGGAAGAAGCCGTGGTCGGTGCTTCGGTCTCGGTGCTGCTGGTTCCAACCGTCGTTGTTTGGTCAGGGCTCGTCGTCGGCACACCAGTGGAAGAAGAAGTCGTCGTTGCTTCGGTCTCGGTGCTGCCTGTTCCAACCGTCGTTGTTTGGTCAGGACTCGTCGTCGGCACACCAGTGGAAGAAGCCGTGGTCGGTGCTTCGGTCTCGGTGCTGCTGGTTCCAACCGTCGTTGTTTGGTCAGGGCTCGTCTTCGGCACACCAGTGGAAGAAGCCGTGGTCGGTGCTTCGGTCTCGGTGCTGGTGGTTCCAACCGTCGTTGTTTGGTCAGGGCTCGTCGTCGGCACACCAGTGGAAGAAGAAGTCGTCGTTGCTTCGGTCTCGGTGCTGCTTGTTCCAACCGTCGTTGTTTGGTCAGGGCTCGTCGTCGGCACACCAGTGGAAGAAGCCGTGGTCGGTGCTTCGGTCTCGGTGCTGCTGGTTCCAACCGTCGTTGTTTGGTCAGGGCTCGTCGTCGGCCAACCAGTGGAAGAAGCCGTCGTCGTTCTTTCGGTCTCGGTGCTGCTGGTTCCAACCGTCGTTGTTTGGTCAAGGCTCGTCGTCGGCACACCAGTGGAAGAAGCCGTGGTCGGTGCTTCGGTCTCGGTGCTGCTGGTTCCAACCGTCGTTGTTTGGTCAGGGCTCGTCGTCGGCACACCAGTGGAAGAAGCCGTGGTCGGTGCTTCGGTCTCGGTGCTGCTGGTTCCAACCGTCGTTGTTTGGTCAGGGCTCGTCGTCGGCACACCAGTGGAAGAAGCCGTGGTCGGTGCTTCGGTCTCGGTGCTGCTGGTTCCAACCGTCGTTGTTTGGTCAGGGCTCGTCGTCGGCACACCAGTGGAGGAAGCCGTGGTCGGTGCTTCGGTCGCGGTGCTGCTTGTTCCAATCGTCGTTGTTTGGTCAGGGCTCGTCGTCGGCACACCAGTGGAAGAAGCCGTGGTCGGTGCTTCGGTCTCGGTGCTGCTGGTTCCAACCGTCGTTGTTTGGTCAGGGCTCGTCGTCGGCACACCAGTGGAAGAAGAAGTCGTCGTTGCTTCGGTCTCGGTGCTGCTTGTTCCAACCGTCGTTGTTTGGTCAGGGCTCGTCGTCGGCACACCAGTGGAAGAAGCCGTGGTCGGTGCTTCGGTCTCGGTGCTGCTGGTTCCAACCGTCGTTGTTTGGTCAGGGCTCGTCGTCGGCACACCAGTGGAAGAAGAAGTCGTCGTTGCTTCGGTCTCGGTGCTGCCTGTTCCAACCGTCGTTGTTTGGTCAGGGCTCGTCGTCGGCACACCAGTGGAAGAAGCCGTGGTCGGTGCTTCGGTCTCGGTGCTGCTTGTTCCAACCGTCGTTGTTTGGTCAGGGCTCGTCGTCGGCACACCAGTGGAAGAAGAAGTCGTCGTTGCTTCGTTCTCGGTACTGCCTGTTCCAACCGTCGTTGTTTGGTCAGGGCTCGTCGTCGGCACACCAGTGGAAGAAGAAGTCGTCGTTGCTTCGGTCTCGGTGCTGCTTGTTCCAACCGTCGTTGTTTGGTCAGGGCTCGTCGTCGGCACACCAGTGGAAGAAGCCGTGGTCGGTGCTTCGGTCTCGGTGCTGCTGGTTCCACCCGTCGTTGTTTGGTCAGGGCTCGTCGTCGGCACACCAGTGGAAGAAGCCGTCGTCGTTCCTTCGGTCTCGGTGCTGCTGGTTCCAACCGTCGTTGTTTGGTCAGGGCTCGTCGTCGGCACACCAGTGGAAGAAGCCGTCCTCGGTGCTTCGGTCTCGGTGCTGCTGGTTCCAACCGTCATTGTTTCGTCAGGGCTCGTCGTCGGCACATCAGTGGAAGAAGCCGTCGTCGTTGCTTGGGTCTCGGTGCTGCTGGTTCCAGCCGTCGTTGTTTGGTCAGGGCTCGTCGTCGGCACACCAGTGGATGAAGACGTCGTCGTTGCTGCGGTCTCGGTGCTGCTGGTTCCAACCGTCGTTGTTTGGTCAGGGCTCGTCGTCGGCACACCAGCGGAAGAAGCCGTGGTCGGTGATCCGGTCTCGGTGCTGCTTGTTCCAACCGTCGTTGTTTGGTTAGGGCTCGTCGTCGGCACACCAGTGGAAGAAGCCGTGGTCGGTGCTTCGGTCTCGGTGCTGCTGGTTCCAACCGTCGTTGTTTGGTCAGGGCTCGTCGTCGGCACACCAGTGGAAGAAGCCGTGGTCGGTGCTTCGGTCTCGGTGCTGCTGGTTCCAACCGTCGTTGTTTGGTCAAGGCTCGTCGTCGGCACACCAGTGGAAGGAGCCGTGGTCGGTGCTTCGGTCTCGGTGCTGGTGGTTCCAACCGTCGTTGTTTGGTCAGGGCTCGTCGTCGGCACACCAGTGGAAGAAGCCGTGGTCGGTGCTTCGGTCTCGGTGCTGCTGGTTCCAACCGTCGTTGTTTGGTCAGGGCTCGTCGTCGGCACACCAGTGGAAGAAGAAGTCGTCGTTGCTTCGGTCTCGGTGCTGCTGGTTCCAACCGTCGTTGTTTGGTCAGGGCTCGTCGTCGGCACACCAGTGGAAGAAGCCGTGGTCGGTGCTTCGGTCTCGGTGCTGCTGGTTCCACCCGTCGTTGTTTGGTCAGGGCTCGTCGTCGGCACACCAGTGGAAGAAGCCGTCGTCGTTCCTTCGGTCTCGGTGCTGCTGGTTCCAACCGTCGTTGTTTGGTCAGGGCTCGTCGTCGGCACACCAGTGGAAGAAGCCGTCCTCGGTGCTTCGGTCTCGGTGCTGCTGGTTCCAACCGTCATTGTTTCGTCAGGGCTCGTCGTCGGCACATCAGTGGAAGAAGAAGTCGTCGTTGCTTGGGTCTCGGTGCTGCTGGTTCCAGCCGTCGTTGTTTGGTCAGGGCTCGTCGTCGGCACACCAGTGGATGAAGACGTCGTCGTTGCTGCGGTCTCGGTGCTGCTGGTTCCAACCGTCGTTGTTTGGTCAGGGCTCGTCGTCGGCACACCAGCGGAAGAAGCCGTGGTCGGTGATCCGGTCTCGGTGCTGCTTGTTCCAACCGTCGTTGTTTGGTTAGGGCTCGTCGTCGGCACACCAGTGGAAGAAGCCGTGGTCGGTGCTTCGGTCTCGGTGCTGCTTGTTCCAACCGTCGTTGTTTGGTCAGGGCTCGTCGTCGGCACACCAGTGGAAGAAGCCGTGGTCGGTGCTTCGGTCTCGGTGCTGCTGGTTCCAACCGTCGTTGTTTGGTCAGGGCTCGTCGTCGGCACACCAGTGGAAGAAGAAGTCGTCGTTGCTTCGGTCTCGGTGCTGCCTGTTCCAACCGTCGTTGTTTGGTCAGGGCTCGTCGTCGGCACACCAGCGGAAGAAGCCGTCGTCGGTGCTTCGGTCTCGGTGCTGCTGGTTCCAACCGTCGTTGTTTGGTCAGGGCTCGTCGTCGGCACACCAGTGGAAGAAGAAGTCGTCGTTGCTTCGGTCTCGGTGCTGCCTGTTCCAACCGTCGTTGTTTGGTCAGGGCTCGTCGTCGGCACACCAGTGGAAGAAGCCGTGGTCGGTGCTTCGGTCTCGGTGCTGCTGGATCCAACCGTCGTTTGGTCAGGGCTCGTCGTCGGCCAACCAGTGGAAGAAGCCGTGGTCGGTGCTTCGGTCTCGGTGCTGCTGGTTCCAACCGTCGTTGTTTGGTCAGGGCTCGTCGTCGGCACACCAGTGGAAGAAGAAGTCGTCGTTGCTTCGGTCTCGGTGCTGCTGGTTCCAACCGTCGTTGTTTGGTCAAGGCTCGTCGTCGGCACACCAGTGGAAGAAGCCGTGGTCGGTGCTTCGGTCTCGGTGCTGCTGGTTCCAACCGTCGTTGCTTTTTCAGGGCTCGTCGTCGGCACACCAGTGGAAGAAGCCGTGGTCGGTGCTTCGGTCTCGGTGCTGCTGGTTCCAACCGTCGTTGTTTGGTCAGGGCTCGTCGTCGGCCAACCAGTGGAAGAAGCCGTGGTCGGTGCTTCGGTCTCGGTGCTGCTGGTTCCAACCGTCGTTGTTTGGTCAGGGCTCGTCGTCGGCACACCAGTGGAAGAAGAAGTCGTCGTTGTTTCGGTCTCGGTGCTGCCTGTTCCAACCGTCGTTGTTTGGTCAGGGCTCGTCGTCGGCACACCAGTGGAAGAAGCCGTGGTCGGTGCTTCGGTCTCGGTGCTGGTGGTTCCAACCGTCGTTGTTTGGTCAGGGCTCGTCGTCGGCCAACCAGTGGAAGAAGCCGTCGTCGTTCCTTCGGTCTCGGTGCTGCTGGTTCCAACCGTCGTTGTTTGGTCAGGGCTCGTCGTCGGCACACCAGTGGAAGAAGCCGTGGTCGGTGCTTCGGTCTCGGTGCTGCTGGTTCCAACCGTCGTTGTTTGGTCAAGGCTCGTCGTCGGCACACCAGTGGAAGGAGCCGTGGTCGGTGCTTCGGTCTCGGTGCTGGTGGTTCCAACCGTCGTTGTTTGGTCAGGGCTCGTCGTCGGCACACCAGTGGAAGAAGCCGTGGTCGGTGCTTCGGTCTCGGTGCTGCTGGTTCCAACCGTCGTTGTTTGGTCAGGGCTCGTCGTCGGCACACCAGTGGAAGAAGAAGTCGTCGTTGCTTCGGTCTCGGTGCTGCTGGTTCCAACCGTCGTTGTTTGGTCAGGGCTCGTCGTCGGCACACCAGTGGAAGAAGCCGTGGTCGGTGCTTCGGTCTCGGTGCTGCTGGTTCCACCCGTCGTTGTTTGGTCAGGGCTCGTCGTCGGCACACCAGTGGAAGAAGCCGTCGTCGTTCCTTCGGTCTCGGTGCTGCTGGTTCCAACCGTCGTTGTTTGGTCAGGGCTCGTCGTCGGCACACCAGTGGAAGAAGCCGTCCTCGGTGCTTCGGTCTCGGTGCTGCTGGTTCCAACCGTCATTGTTTCGTCAGGGCTCGTCGTCGGCACATCAGTGGAAGAAGAAGTCGTCGTTGCTTGGGTCTCGGTGCTGCTGGTTCCAGCCGTCGTTGTTTGGTCAGGGCTCGTCGTCGGCACACCAGTGGATGAAGACGTCGTCGTTGCTGCGGTCTCGGTGCTGCTGGTTCCAACCGTCGTTGTTTGGTCAGGGCTCGTCGTCGGCACACCAGCGGAAGAAGCCGTGGTCGGTGATCCGGTCTCGGTGCTGCTTGTTCCAACCGTCGTTGTTTGGTTAGGGCTCGTCGTCGGCACACCAGTGGAAGAAGCCGTGGTCGGTGCTTCGGTCTCGGTGCTGCTTGTTCCAACCGTCGTTGTTTGGTCAGGGCTCGTCGTCGGCACACCAGTGGAAGAAGCCGTGGTCGGTGCTTCGGTCTCGGTGCTGCTGGTTCCAACCGTCGTTGTTTGGTCAGGGCTCGTCGTCGGCACACCAGTGGAAGAAGAAGTCGTCGTTGCTTCGGTCTCGGTGCTGCCTGTTCCAACCGTCGTTGTTTGGTCAGGGCTCGTCGTCGGCACACCAGCGGAAGAAGCCGTCGTCGGTGCTTCGGTATCGGTGCTGCTGGTTCCAACCGTCGTTGTTTGGTCAGGGCTCGTCGTCGGCACACCAGTGGAAGAAGAAGTCGTCGTTGCTTCGGTCTCGGTGCTGCCTGTTCCAACCGTCGTTGTTTGGTCAGGGCTCGTCGTCGGCACACCAGTGGAAGAAGCCGTGGTCGGTGCTTCGGTCTCGGTGCTGCTGGATCCAACCGTCGTTGTTTGGTCAGGGCTCGTCGTCGGCCAACCAGTGGAAGAAGCCGTGGTCGGTGCTTCGGTCTCGGTGCTGGTGGTTCCAACCGTCGTTGTTTGGTCAGGGCTCGTCGTCGGCACACCAGTGGAAGAAGAAGTCGTCGTTGCTTCGGTCTCGGTGCTGCTGGTTCCAACCGTCGTTGTTTGGTCAAGGCTCGTCGTCGGCACACCAGTGGAAGAAGCCGTGGTCGGTGCTTCGGTCTCGGTGCTGCTGGTTCCAACCGTCGTTGCTTTTTCAGGGCTCGTCGTCGGCACACCAGTGGAAGAAGCCGTGGTCGGTGCTTCGGTCTCGGTGCTGCTGGTTCCAACCGTCGTTGTTTGGTCAGGGCTCGTCGTCGGCCAACCAGTGGAAGAAGCCGTGGTCGGTGCTTCGGTCTCGGTGCTGCTGGTTCCAACCGTCGTTGTTTGGTCAGGGCTCGTCGTCGGCACACCAGTGGAAGAAGAAGTCGTCGTTGTTTCGGTCTCGGTGCTGCCTGTTCCAACCGTCGTTGTTTGGTCAGGGCTCGTCGTCGGCACACCAGTGGAAGAAGCCGTGGTCGGTGCTTCGGTCTCGGTGCTGGTGGTTCCAACCGTCGTTGTTTGGTCAGGGCTCGTCGTCGGCCAACCAGTGGAAGAAGCCGTCGTCGTTCCTTCGGTCTCGGTGCTGCTGGTTCCAACCGTCGTTGTTTGGTCAGGGCTCGTCGTCGGCACACCAGTGGAAGAAGCCGTCCTCGGTGCTTCGGTCTCGGTGCTGCTGGTTCCAGCCGTCGTTGTTTGGTCAGGGCTCGTCGTCGGCACACCAGTGGATGAAGACGTCGTCGTTGCTGCGGTCTCGGTGCTGCTGGTTCCAACCGTCGTTGTTTGGTCAGGGCTCGTCGTCGGCACACCACCGGAAGAAGCCGTCGTCGGTGCTTCGGTCTCGGTGCTGCTTGTTCCAACCGTCGTTGTTTGGTTAGGGCTCGTCGTCGGCACCCCAGTGGAAGAAGCCGTCGTCGTTCCTTCGGTCTCGGTGCTGCTGGTTCCAACCGTCGTTGTTTGGTCAAGGCTCGTCGTCGGCACACCAGTGGAAGAAGCCGTGGTCGGTGCTTCGGTCTCGGTGCTGCTGGTTCCAACCGTCGTTGCTTGGTCAGGGCTCGTCGTCGGCACACCAGTGGAAGAAGCCGTGGTCGGTGCTTCGGTCTCGGTGCTGCTGGTTCCAACCGTCGTTGTTTGGTCAGGGCTCGTCGTCGGCACACCAGTGGAAGAAGAAGTCGTCGTTGCTTCGGTCTCGGTGCTGCCTGTTCCAACCGTCGTTGTTTGGTCAGGACTCGTCGTCGGCACACCAGTGGAAGAAGCCGTGGTCGGTGCTTCGGTCTCGGTGCTGCTGGTTCCAACCGTCGTTGTTTGGTCAGGGCTCGTCTTCGGCACACCAGTGGAAGAAGCCGTGGTCGGTGCTTCGGTCTCGGTGCTGGTGGTTCCAACCGTCGTTGTTTGGTCAGGGCTCGTCGTCGGCACACCAGTGGAAGAAGAAGTCGTCGTTGCTTCGGTCTCGGTGCTGCTTGTTCCAACCGTCGTTGTTTGGTCAGGGCTCGTCGTCGGCACACCAGTGGAAGAAGCCGTGGTCGGTGCTTCGGTCTCGGTGCTGCTGGTTCCAACCGTCGTTGTTTGGTCAGGGCTCGTCGTCGGCCAACCAGTGGAAGAAGCCGTCGTCGTTCTTTCGGTCTCGGTGCTGCTGGTTCCAACCGTCGTTGTTTGGTCAAGGCTCGTCGTCGGCACACCAGTGGAAGAAGCCGTGGTCGGTGCTTCGGTCTCGGTGCTGCTGGTTCCAACCGTCGTTGTTTGGTCAGGGCTCGTCGTCGGCACACCAGTGGAAGAAGCCGTGGTCGGTGCTTCGGTCTCGGTGCTGCTGGTTCCAACCGTCGTTGTTTGGTCAGGGCTCGTCGTCGGCACACCAGTGGAAGAAGAAGTCGTCGTTGCTTCGGTCTCGGTGCTGCCTGTTCCAACCGTCGTTGTTTGGTCAGGACTCGTCGTCGGCACACCAGTGGAAGAAGCCGTGGTCGGTGCTTCGGTCTCGGTGCTGCTGGTTCCAACCGTCGTTGTTTGGTCAGGGCTCGTCTTCGGCACACCAGTGGAAGAAGCCGTGGTCGGTGCTTCGGTCTCGGTGCTGGTGGTTCCAACCGTCGTTGTTTGGTCAGGGCTCGTCGTCGGCACACCAGTGGAAGAAGAAGTCGTCGTTGCTTCGGTCTCGGTGCTGCTTGTTCCAACCGTCGTTGTTTGGTCAGGGCTCGTCGTCGGCACACCAGTGGAAGAAGCCGTGGTCGGTGCTTCGGTCTCGGTGCTGCTGGTTCCAACCGTCGTTGTTTGGTCAGGGCTCGTCGTCGGCCAACCAGTGGAAGAAGCCGTCGTCGTTCTTTCGGTCTCGGTGCTGCTGGTTCCAACCGTCGTTGTTTGGTCAAGGCTCGTCGTCGGCACACCAGTGGAAGAAGCCGTGGTCGGTGCTTCGGTCTCGGTGCTGCTGGTTCCAACCGTCGTTGTTTGGTCAGGGCTCGTCGTCGGCACACCAGTGGAAGAAGCCGTGGTCGGTGCTTCGGTCTCGGTGCTGCTGGTTCCAACCGTCGTTGTTTGGTCAGGGCTCGTCGTCGGCACACCAGTGGAAGAAGCCGTGGTCGGTGCTTCGGTCTCGGTGCTGCTGGTTCCAACCGTCGTTGTTTGGTCAGGGCTCGTCGTCGGCACACCAGTGGAGGAAGCCGTGGTCGGTGCTTCGGTCGCGGTGCTGCTTGTTCCAATCGTCGTTGTTTGGTCAGGGCTCGTCGTCGGCACACCAGTGGAAGAAGAAGTCGTCGTTGCTTCGGTCTCGGTGCTGCTGGTTCCAACCGTCGTTGTTTGGTCAAGGCTCGTCGTCGGCACACCAGTGGAAGAAGCCGTGGTCGGTGCTTCGGTCTCGGTGCTGCTGGTTCCAACCGTTGTTGCTTTTTCAGGGCTCGTCGTCGGCACACCAGTGGAAGAAGCCGTCGTCGGTGCTTCGGTCTCGGTGCTGCTGGTTCCAACCGTCGTTGTTTGGTCAGGGCTCGTCGTCGGCACACCAGTGGAAGAAGAAGTCGTCGTTGTTTCGGTCTCGGTGCTGCCTGTTCCAACCGTCGTTGTTTGGTCAGGGCTCGTCGTCGGCACACCAGTGGAAGAAGCCGTGGTCGGTGCTTCGGTCTCGGTGCTGGTGGTTCCAACCGTCGTTGTTTGGTCAGGGCTCGTCGTCGGCCAACCAGTGGAAGAAGCCGTCGTCGTTCCTTCGGTCTCGGTGCTGCTGGTTCCAACCGTCGTTGTTTGGTCAGGGCTCGTCGTCGGCACACCAGTGGAAGAAGCCGTCCTCGGTGCTTCGGTCTCGGTGCTGCTGGTTCCAGCCGTCGTTGTTTGGTCAGGGCTCGTCGTCGGCACACCAGTGGATGAAGACGTCGTCGTTGCTGCGGTCTCGGTGCTGCTGGTTCCAACCGTCGTTGTTTGGTCAGGGCTCGTCGTCGGCACACCACCGGAAGAAGCCGTCGTCGGTGCTTCGGTCTCGGTGCTGCTTGTTCCAACCGTCGTTGTTTGGTTAGGGCTCGTCGTCGGCACACCAGTGGAAGAAGCCGTCGTCGTTCCTTCGGTCTCGGTGCTGCTGGTTCCAACCGTCGTTGTTTGGTCAAGGCTCGTCGTCGGCACACCAGTGGAAGAAGCCGTGGTCGGTGCTTCGGTCTCGGTGCTGCTGGTTCCAACCGTCGTTGTTTGGTCAGGGCTCGTCGTCGGCACACCAGTGGAAGAAGAAGTCGTCGTTGTTTCGGTCTCGGTGCTGCCTGTTCCAACCGTCGTTGTTTGGTCAGGGCTCGTCGTCGGCACACCAGTGGAAGAAGCCGTGGTCGGTGCTTCTGTCTCGGTGCTGCTGGTTCCAACCGTCGTTGTTTGGTCAGGGCTCTTCGTCGGCACACCAGTGGAAGAAGCCGTTGTCGGTGCTTCGGTCTCGGTGCTGATGGTTCCAACCGTCGTTGTTTGGTCAGGGCTCGTCGTCGGCACACCAGTGGAAGAAGCCGTGGTCGGTGCTTCGGTCTCGGTGCTGCTGGTTCCAACCGTCGTTGTTTGGTCAGGGCTCGTCGTCGGCACACCAGTGAAAGAAGAAGTCGTCGTTGCTTCGGTCTCGGTGCTGCTGGTTCCAACCGTTGTTGTTTGGTCAGGGCTCGTCGTCGGCACACCAGTGGAAGAAGAAGTCGTCGTTGCTTCGGTCTCGGTGCTGGTGGTTCCAACCGTCGTTGTTTGGTCAGGGCTCGTCGTCGGCACACCAGTGAAAGAAGCCGTGGTCGTTGCTTCGGTCTCGGTGCTGCTGGTTCCAACCGTCGTTGTTTGGTCAGGGCTCGTCGTCGGCCAACCAGTGGAGGAAGGCGTGGTCGGTGCTTCGGTCTCGGTGCTGCTTGTTCCAATCGTCGTTGTTTGGTCAGGGCTCGTCGTCGGCACACCAGTGGAGGAAGCCGTGGTCGGTGCTTCGGTCTCGGTGCTGCTGGTTCCAACCGTCGTTGTTTGGTCAGGGCTCGTCGTCGGCACACCAGTGGAAGAAGCCGTGGTCGGTGCTTCTGTCTCGGTGCTGCTGGTTCCAACCGTCGTTGTTTGGTCAGGGCTCTTCGTCGGCACACCAGTGGAAGAAGCCGTTGTCGGTGCTTCGGTCTTGGTGCTGATGGTTCCAACCGTCGTTGTTTGGTCAGGGCTCGTCGTCGGCACACCAGTGGAAGAAGCCGTGGTCGGTGCTTCGGTCTCGGTGCTGCTGGTTCCAACCGTCGTTGTTTGGTCAGGGTTCGTCGTCGGCACACCAATGGAAGAAGCCGTGGTCGGTGCTTCGGTCTCGGTACTGCTGGTTCCAACCGTCGTTGTTTGGTCAGGGCTCGTCGTCGGCACACCAGTGGAAGAAGAAGTCGTCGTTGCTTCGGTCTCGGTGCTGCTGGTTCCAACCGTCGTTGTTTGGTCAGGGCTCGTCGTCGGCACACCAGTGGAAGAATAAGTCGTCGTTGCTTCGGTCTCGGTGCTGCTGGTTCCAACCGTCGTTGTTTCGTCAGTGCTCGTCGTCGGCACACCAGTGGAAGAAGCCGTGGTCGGTGCTTCGGTCTCGGTGCTGCTTGTTCCAACCGTCGTTGTTTGGTTAGGGCTCGTCGTCGGCACACCAGTGGAGGAAACCGTGGTCGGTGCTTCGGTCTCGGTGCTGCTGGTTCCAACCGTCGTTGTTTGGTCAGGGCTCCTCGTCGGTACACCAGTGGAAGAAGCCGTGGTCGGTGCTTCGGTCTCGGTGCTGCTGGTTCCAACCGTCGTTGTTTGGTCAGGGCTCGTCGTCGGCACACCAGTGGAGGAAGCCGTGGTCGGTGCTTCGGTCTCGGTGCTGCTGGTTCCAACCGTCGTTGTTTGGTCAGGGCTCGTCGTCGGAACACCAGTGGAAGAAGAAGTCGTCGTTGCTTCGGTCTCGGTGCTGCTGGTTCCAACCGTCGTTGTTTGGTCAGGGCTCGTCGTCGGCACACCAGTGGAAGAAGCCGTGGTCGGTGCTTCGGTCTCGGTGCTGCTGGTTCCAACCGTCGTTGTTTGGTCAGGGTTCGTCGTCGGCACACCAATGGAAGAAGCCGTGGTCGGTGCTTCGGTCTCGGTGCTGCTGGTTCCAACCGTCGTTGTTTCGTCAGTGCTCGTCGTCGGCACACCAGTGGAAGAAGCCGTGGTCGGTGCTTCGGTCTCGGTGCTGCTTGTTCCAACCGTCGTTGTTTGGTTAGGGCTCGTCGTCGGCACACCAGTGGAGGAAGCCGTGGTCGGTGCTTCGGTCTCGGTGCTGCTGGTTCCAACCGTCGTTGTTTGGTCAGGGCTCCTCGTCGGCACACCAGTGGAAGAAGCCGTGGTCGGTGCTTCGGTCTCGGTGCTGCTGGTTCCAACCGTCGTTGTTTGGTCAGGGCTCGTCGTCGGCACGCCAGTGGAGGAAGCCGTGGTCGGTGCTTCGGTCTCGGTGCTGCTTGTTCCAACCGTCGTTGTTTGGTCAGGGCTCGTCGTCGGCACACCAGTGGAAGAAGCCGTGGTCGGTGCTTCGGTCTCGGTGCTGCTGGTTCCAACCGTCGTTGTTTGGTCAGGGCTCGTCGTCGGCACACCAGTGGAAGAAGCCGTGGTCGGTGCTTCGGTCTCGGTGCTGCTGGTTCCAACCGTCGTTGTTTGGTCAGGGCTCGTCGTCGGCACACCAGTGGAAGAAGAAGTCGTCGTTGTTTCGGTCTCGGTGCTGCTAGTTCCAACCGTCGTTGTTTGGTCAGGGCTCGTCGTCGGCACACCAGTGGAAGAAGCCGTCGTCGTTGCTTCGGTCTCGGTGCTGATGGTTCCAACCGTCGTTGTTTGGTCAGGGCTCGTCGTCGGCACACCAGTGGAAGAAGCCGTGGTCGGTGCTTCGGTCTCGGTGCTGGTGGTTCCAACCGTCGTTGTTTGGTCAGGGCTCGTCGTCGGCCAACCAGTGGAAGAAGCCGTCGTCGTTCCTTCGGTCTCGGTGCTGCTGGTTCCAACCGTCGTTGTTTGGTCAGGGCTCGTCGTCGGCACACCAGTGGAGGAAGCCGTGGTCGGTGCTTCGGTCGCGGTGCTGCTTGTTCCAATCGTCGTTGTTTGGTCAGGGCTCGTCGTCGGCACACCAGTGGAAGAAGCCGTGGTCGGTGCTTCGGTCTCGGTGCTGCTGGTTCCAACCGTCGTTGTTTGGTCAGGGCTCGTCGTCGGCACACCAGTGGAAGAAGAAGTCGTCGTTGCTTCGGTCTCGGTGCTGCTTGTTCCAACCGTCGTTGTTTGGTCAGGGCTCGTCGTCGGCACACCAGTGGAAGAAGCCGTGGTCGGTGCTTCGGTCTCGGTGCTGCTGGTTCCAACCGTCGTTGTTTGGTCAGGGCTCGTCGTCGGCACACCAGTGGAAGAAGAAGTCGTCGTTGCTTCGGTCTCGGTGCTGCCTGTTCCAACCGTCGTTGTTTGGTCAGGACTCGTCGTCGGCACACCAGTGGAAGAAGCCGTGGTCGGTGCTTCGGTCTCGGTGCTGCTGGTTCCAACCGTCGTTGTTTGGTCAGGGCTCGTCTTCGGCACACCAGTGGAAGAAGCCGTGGTCGGTGCTTCGGTCTCGGTGCTGGTGGTTCCAACCGTCGTTGTTTGGTCAGGGCTCGTCGTCGGCACACCAGTGGAAGAAGAAGTCGTCGTTGCTTCGGTCTCGGTGCTGCTTGTTCCAACCGTCGTTGTTTGGTCAGGGCTCGTCGTCGGCACACCAGTGGAAGAAGCCGTGGTCGGTGCTTCGGTCTCGGTGCTGCTGGTTCCAACCGTCGTTGTTTGGTCAGGGCTCGTCGTCGGCCAACCAGTGGAAGAAGCCGTCGTCGTTCTTTCGGTCTCGGTGCTGCTGGTTCCAACCGTCGTTGTTTGGTCAAGGCTCGTCGTCGGCACACCAGTGGAAGAAGCCGTGGTCGGTGCTTCGGTCTCGGTGCTGCTGGTTCCAACCGTCGTTGTTTGGTCAGGGCTCGTCGTCGGCACACCAGTGGAAGAAGCCGTGGTCGGTGCTTCGGTCTCGGTGCTGCTGGTTCCAACCGTCGTTGTTTGGTCAGGGCTCGTCGTCGGCACACCAGTGGAAGAAGCCGTGGTCGGTGCTTCGGTCTCGGTGCTGGTGGTTCCAACCGTCGTTGTTTGGTCAGGGCTCGTCGTCGGCACACCAGTGGAAGAAGCCGTGGTCGGTGCTTCGGTCTCGGTGCTGCTTGTTCCAACCGTCGTTGTTTGGTCAGGGCTCGTCGTCGGCACACCAGTGGAAGAAGAAGTCGTCGTTGCTTCGGTCTCGGTGCTGCCTGTTCCAACCGTCGTTGTTTGGTCAGGGCTCGTCGTCGGCACACCAGTGGAAGAAGAAGTCGTCGTTGCTTCGGTCTCGGTGCTGCTTGTTCCAACCGTCGTTGTTTGGTCAGGGCTCGTCGTCGGCACACCAGTGGAAGAAGCCGTGGTCGGTGCTTCGGTCTCGGTGCTGCTGGTTCCAACCGTCGTTGTTTGGTCAGGGCTCGTCGTCGGCACACCAGTGGAAGAAGAAGTCGTCGTTGCTTCGGTCTCGGTGCTGCCTGTTCCAACCGTCGTTGTTTGGTCAGGACTCGTCGTCGGCACACCAGTGGAAGAAGCCGTGGTCGGTGCTTCGGTCTCGGTGCTGCTGGTTCCAACCGTCGTTGTTTGGTCAGGGCTCGTCTTCGGCACACCAGTGGAAGAAGCCGTGGTCGGTGCTTCGGTCTCGGTGCTGGTGGTTCCAACCGTCGTTGTTTGGTCAGGGCTCGTCGTCGGCACACCAGTGGAAGAAGAAGTCGTCGTTGCTTCGGTCTCGGTGCTGCTTGTTCCAACCGTCGTTGTTTGGTCAGGGCTCGTCGTCGGCACACCAGTGGAAGAAGCCGTGGTCGGTGCTTCGGTCTCGGTGCTGCTGGTTCCAACCGTCGTTGTTTGGTCAGGGCTCGTCGTCGGCCAACCAGTGGAAGAAGCCGTCGTCGTTCTTTCGGTCTCGGTGCTGCTGGTTCCAACCGTCGTTGTTTGGTCAAGGCTCGTCGTCGGCACACCAGTGGAAGAAGCCGTGGTCGGTGCTTCGGTCTCGGTGCTGCTGGTTCCAACCGTCGTTGTTTGGTCAGGGCTCGTCGTCGGCACACCAGTGGAAGAAGCCGTGGTCGGTGCTTCGGTCTCGGTGCTGCTGGTTCCAACCGTCGTTGTTTGGTCAGGGCTCGTCGTCGGCACACCAGTGGAAGAAGCCGTGGTCGGTGCTTCGGTCTCGGTGCTGCTGGTTCCAACCGTCGTTGTTTGGTCAGGGCTCGTCGTCGGCACACCAGTGGAGGAAGCCGTGGTCGGTGCTTCGGTCGCGGTGCTGCTTGTTCCAATCGTCGTTGTTTGGTCAGGGCTCGTCGTCGGCACACCAGTGGAAGAAGAAGTCGTCGTTGCTTCGGTCTCGGTGCTGCTGGTTCCAACCGTCGTTGTTTGGTCAAGGCTCGTCGTCGGCACACCAGTGGAAGAAGCCGTGGTCGGTGCTTCGGTCTCGGTGCTGCTGGTTCCAACCGTTGTTGCTTTTTCAGGGCTCGTCGTCGGCACACCAGTGGAAGAAGCCGTGGTCGGTGCTTCGGTCTCGGTGCTGCTGGTTCCAACCGTCGTTGTTTGGTCAGGGCTCGTCGTCGGCACACCAGTGGAAGAAGAAGTCGTCGTTGTTTCGGTCTCGGTGCTGCCTGTTCCAACCGTCGTTGTTTGGTCAGGGCTCGTCGTCGGCACACCAGTGGAAGAAGCCGTGGTCGGTGCTTCGGTCTCGGTGCTGGTGGTTCCAACCGTCGTTGTTTGGTCAGGGCTCGTCGTCGGCCAACCAGTGGAAGAAGCCGTCGTCGTTCCTTCGGTCTCGGTGCTGCTGGTTCCAACCGTCGTTGTTTGGTCAGGGCTCGTCGTCGGCACACCAGTGGAAGAAGCCGTCCTCGGTGCTTCGGTCTCGGTGCTGCTGGTTCCAGCCGTCGTTGTTTGGTCAGGGCTCGTCGTCGGCACACCAGTGGATGAAGACGTCGTCGTTGCTGCGGTCTCGGTGCTGCTGGTTCCAACCGTCGTTGTTTGGTCAGGGCTCGTCGTCGGCACACCACCGGAAGAAGCCGTCGTCGGTGCTTCGGTCTCGGTGCTGCTTGTTCCAACCGTCGTTGTTTGGTTAGGGCTCGTCGTCGGCACACCAGTGGAAGAAGCCGTCGTCGTTCCTTCGGTCTCGGTGCTGCTGGTTCCAACCGTCGTTGTTTGGTCAAGGCTCGTCGTCGGCACACCAGTGGAAGAAGCCGTGGTCGGTGCTTCGGTCTCGGTGCTGCTGGTTCCAACCGTCGTTGTTTGGTCAGGGCTCGTCGTCGGCACACCAGTGGAAGAAGAAGTCGTCGTTGTTTCGGTCTCGGTGCTGCCTGTTCCAACCGTCGTTGTTTGGTCAGGGCTCGTCGTCGGCACACCAGTGGAAGAAGCCGTGGTCGGTGCTTCTGTCTCGGTGCTGCTGGTTCCAACCGTCGTTGTTTGGTCAGGGCTCTTCGTCGGCACACCAGTGGAAGAAGCCGTTGTCGGTGCTTCGGTCTCGGTGCTGATGGTTCCAACCGTCGTTGTTTGGTCAGGGCTCGTCGTCGGCACACCAGTGGAAGAAGCCGTGGTCGGTGCTTCGGTCTCGGTGCTGCTGGTTCCAACCGTCGTTGTTTGGTCAGGGCTCGTCGTCGGCACACCAGTGAAAGAAGAAGTCGTCGTTGCTTCGGTCTCGGTGCTGCTGGTTCCAACCGTTGTTGTTTGGTCAGGGCTCGTCGTCGGCACACCAGTGGAAGAAGAAGTCGTCGTTGCTTCGGTCTCGGTGCTGGTGGTTCCAACCGTCGTTGTTTGGTCAGGGCTCGTCGTCGGCACACCAGTGAAAGAAGCCGTGGTCGTTGCTTCGGTCTCGGTGCTGCTGGTTCCAACCGTCGTTGTTTGGTCAGGGCTCGTCGTCGGCCAACCAGTGGAGGAAGGCGTGGTCGGTGCTTCGGTCTCGGTGCTGCTTGTTCCAATCGTCGTTGTTTGGTCAGGGCTCGTCGTCGGCACACCAGTGGAGGAAGCCGTGGTCGGTGCTTCGGTCTCGGTGCTGCTGGTTCCAACCGTCGTTGTTTGGTCAGGGCTCGTCGTCGGCACACCAGTGGAAGAAGCCGTGGTCGGTGCTTCTGTCTCGGTGCTGCTGGTTCCAACCGTCGTTGTTTGGTCAGGGCTCTTCGTCGGCACACCAGTGGAAGAAGCCGTTGTCGGTGCTTCGGTCTTGGTGCTGATGGTTCCAACCGTCGTTGTTTGGTCAGGGCTCGTCGTCGGCACACCAGTGGAAGAAGCCGTGGTCGGTGCTTCGGTCTCGGTGCTGCTGGTTCCAACCGTCGTTGTTTGGTCAGGGTTCGTCGTCGGCACACCAATGGAAGAAGCCGTGGTCGGTGCTTCGGTCTCGGTACTGCTGGTTCCAACCGTCGTTGTTTGGTCAGGGCTCGTCGTCGGCACACCAGTGGAAGAAGAAGTCGTCGTTGCTTCGGTCTCGGTGCTGCTGGTTCCAACCGTCGTTGTTTGGTCAGGGCTCGTCGTCGGCACACCAGTGGAAGAATAAGTCGTCGTTGCTTCGGTCTCGGTGCTGCTGGTTCCAACCGTCGTTGTTTCGTCAGTGCTCGTCGTCGGCACACCAGTGGAAGAAGCCGTGGTCGGTGCTTCGGTCTCGGTGCTGCTTGTTCCAACCGTCGTTGTTTGGTTAGGGCTCGTCGTCGGCACACCAGTGGAGGAAACCGTGGTCGGTGCTTCGGTCTCGGTGCTGCTGGTTCCAACCGTCGTTGTTTGGTCAGGGCTCCTCGTCGGTACACCAGTGGAAGAAGCCGTGGTCGGTGCTTCGGTCTCGGTGCTGCTGGTTCCAACCGTCGTTGTTTGGTCAGGGCTCGTCGTCGGCACACCAGTGGAGGAAGCCGTGGTCGGTGCTTCGGTCTCGGTGCTGCTGGTTCCAACCGTCGTTGTTTGGTCAGGGCTCGTCGTCGGAACACCAGTGGAAGAAGAAGTCGTCGTTGCTTCGGTCTCGGTGCTGCTGGTTCCAACCGTCGTTGTTTGGTCAGGGCTCGTCGTCGGCACACCAGTGGAAGAAGCCGTGGTCGGTGCTTCGGTCTCGGTGCTGCTGGTTCCAACCGTCGTTGTTTGGTCAGGGTTCGTCGTCGGCACACCAATGGAAGAAGCCGTGGTCGGTGCTTCGGTCTCGGTGCTGCTGGTTCCAACCGTCGTTGTTTCGTCAGTGCTCGTCGTCGGCACACCAGTGGAAGAAGCCGTGGTCGGTGCTTCGGTCTCGGTGCTGCTTGTTCCAACCGTCGTTGTTTGGTTAGGGCTCGTCGTCGGCACACCAGTGGAGGAAGCCGTGGTCGGTGCTTCGGTCTCGGTGCTGCTGGTTCCAACCGTCGTTGTTTGGTCAGGGCTCCTCGTCGGCACACCAGTGGAAGAAGCCGTGGTCGGTGCTTCGGTCTCGGTGCTGCTGGTTCCAACCGTCGTTGTTTGGTCAGGGCTCGTCGTCGGCACGCCAGTGGAGGAAGCCGTGGTCGGTGCTTCGGTCTCGGTGCTGCTTGTTCCAACCGTCGTTGTTTGGTCAGGGCTCGTCGTCGGCACACCAGTGGAAGAAGCCGTGGTCGGTGCTTCGGTCTCGGTGCTGCTGGTTCCAACCGTCGTTGTTTGGTCAGGGCTCGTCGTCGGCACACCAGTGGAAGAAGCCGTGGTCGGTGCTTCGGTCTCGGTGCTGCTGGTTCCAACCGTCGTTGTTTGGTCAGGGCTCGTCGTCGGCACACCAGTGGAAGAAGAAGTCGTCGTTGTTTCGGTCTCGGTGCTGCTAGTTCCAACCGTCGTTGTTTGGTCAGGGCTCGTCGTCGGCACACCAGTGGAAGAAGCCGTCGTCGTTGCTTCGGTCTCGGTGCTGATGGTTCCAACCGTCGTTGTTTGGTCAGGGCTCGTCGTCGGCACACCAGTGGAAGAAGCCGTGGTCGGTGCTTCGGTCTCGGTGCTGGTGGTTCCAACCGTCGTTGTTTGGTCAGGGCTCGTCGTCGGCCAACCAGTGGAAGAAGCCGTCGTCGTTCCTTCGGTCTCGGTGCTGCTGGTTCCAACCGTCGTTGTTTGGTCAGGGCTCGTCGTCGGCACACCAGTGGAGGAAGCCGTGGTCGGTGCTTCGGTCGCGGTGCTGCTTGTTCCAATCGTCGTTGTTTGGTCAGGGCTCGTCGTCGGCACACCAGTGGAAGAAGCCGTGGTCGGTGCTTCGGTCTCGGTGCTGCTGGTTCCAACCGTCGTTGTTTGGTCAGGGCTCGTCGTCGGCACACCAGTGGAAGAAGAAGTCGTCGTTGCTTCGGTCTCGGTGCTGCTTGTTCCAACCGTCGTTGTTTGGTCAGGGCTCGTCGTCGGCACACCAGTGGAAGAAGCCGTGGTCGGTGCTTCGGTCTCGGTGCTGCTGGTTCCAACCGTCGTTGTTTGGTCAGGGCTCGTCGTCGGCACACCAGTGGAAGAAGAAGTCGTCGTTGCTTCGGTCTCGGTGCTGCCTGTTCCAACCGTCGTTGTTTGGTCAGGACTCGTCGTCGGCACACCAGTGGAAGAAGCCGTGGTCGGTGCTTCGGTCTCGGTGCTGCTGGTTCCAACCGTCGTTGTTTGGTCAGGGCTCGTCTTCGGCACACCAGTGGAAGAAGCCGTGGTCGGTGCTTCGGTCTCGGTGCTGGTGGTTCCAACCGTCGTTGTTTGGTCAGGGCTCGTCGTCGGCACACCAGTGGAAGAAGAAGTCGTCGTTGCTTCGGTCTCGGTGCTGCTTGTTCCAACCGTCGTTGTTTGGTCAGGGCTCGTCGTCGGCACACCAGTGGAAGAAGCCGTGGTCGGTGCTTCGGTCTCGGTGCTGCTGGTTCCAACCGTCGTTGTTTGGTCAGGGCTCGTCGTCGGCCAACCAGTGGAAGAAGCCGTCGTCGTTCTTTCGGTCTCGGTGCTGCTGGTTCCAACCGTCGTTGTTTGGTCAAGGCTCGTCGTCGGCACACCAGTGGAAGAAGCCGTGGTCGGTGCTTCGGTCTCGGTGCTGCTGGTTCCAACCGTCGTTGTTTGGTCAGGGCTCGTCGTCGGCACACCAGTGGAAGAAGCCGTGGTCGGTGCTTCGGTCTCGGTGCTGCTGGTTCCAACCGTCGTTGTTTGGTCAGGGCTCGTCGTCGGCACACCAGTGGAAGAAGCCGTGGTCGGTGCTTCGGTCTCGGTGCTGGTGGTTCCAACCGTCGTTGTTTGGTCAGGGCTCGTCGTCGGCACACCAGTGGAAGAAGCCGTGGTCGGTGCTTCGGTCTCGGTGCTGCTTGTTCCAACCGTCGTTGTTTGGTCAGGGCTCGTCGTCGGCACACCAGTGGAAGAAGAAGTCGTCGTTGCTTCGGTCTCGGTGCTGCCTGTTCCAACCGTCGTTGTTTGGTCAGGGCTCGTCGTCGGCACACCAGTGGAAGAAGAAGTCGTCGTTGCTTCGGTCTCGGTGCTGCTTGTTCCAACCGTCGTTGTTTGGTCAGGGCTCGTCGTCGGCACACCAGTGGAAGAAGCCGTGGTCGGTGCTTCGGTCTCGGTGCTGCTGGTTCCAACCGTCGTTGTTTGGTCAGGGCTCGTCGTCGGCACACCAGTGGAAGAAGAAGTCGTCGTTGCTTCGGTCTCGGTGCTGCCTGTTCCAACCGTCGTTGTTTGGTCAGGACTCGTCGTCGGCACACCAGTGGAAGAAGCCGTGGTCGGTGCTTCGGTCTCGGTGCTGCTGGTTCCAACCGTCGTTGTTTGGTCAGGGCTCGTCTTCGGCACACCAGTGGAAGAAGCCGTGGTCGGTGCTTCGGTCTCGGTGCTGGTGGTTCCAACCGTCGTTGTTTGGTCAGGGCTCGTCGTCGGCACACCAGTGGAAGAAGAAGTCGTCGTTGCTTCGGTCTCGGTGCTGCTAGTTCCAACCGTCGTTGTTTGGTCAGGGCTCGTCGTCGGCACACCAGTGGAAGAAGCCGTCGTCGTTGCTTCGGTCTCGGTGCTGATGGTTCCAACCGTCGTTGTTTGGTCAGGGCTCGTCGTCGGCACACCAGTGGAAGAAGCCGTGGTCGGTGCTTCGGTCTCGGTGCTGGTGGTTCCAACCGTCGTTGTTTGGTCAGGGCTCGTCGTCGGCCAACCAGTGGAAGAAGCCGTCGTCGTTCCTTCGGTCTCGGTGCTGCTGGTTCCAACCGTCGTTGTTTGGTCAGGGCTCGTCGTCGGCACACCAGTGGAGGAAGCCGTGGTCGGTGCTTCGGTCGCGGTGCTGCTTGTTCCAATCGTCGTTGTTTGGTCAGGGCTCGTCGTCGGCACACCAGTGGAAGAAGCCGTGGTCGGTGCTTCGGTCTCGGTGCTGCTGGTTCCAACCGTCGTTGTTTGGTCAGGGCTCGTCGTCGGCACACCAGTGGAAGAAGAAGTCGTCGTTGCTTCGGTCTCGGTGCTGCTTGTTCCAACCGTCGTTGTTTGGTCAGGGCTCGTCGTCGGCACACCAGTGGAAGAAGCCGTGGTCGGTGCTTCGGTCTCGGTGCTGCTGGTTCCAACCGTCGTTGTTTGGTCAGGGCTCGTCGTCGGCACACCAGTGGAAGAAGAAGTCGTCGTTGCTTCGGTCTCGGTGCTGCCTGTTCCAACCGTCGTTGTTTGGTCAGGACTCGTCGTCGGCACACCAGTGGAAGAAGCCGTGGTCGGTGCTTCGGTCTCGGTGCTGCTGGTTCCAACCGTCGTTGTTTGGTCAGGGCTCGTCTTCGGCACACCAGTGGAAGAAGCCGTGGTCGGTGCTTCGGTCTCGGTGCTGGTGGTTCCAACCGTCGTTGTTTGGTCAGGGCTCGTCGTCGGCACACCAGTGGAAGAAGAAGTCGTCGTTGCTTCGGTCTCGGTGCTGCTTGTTCCAACCGTCGTTGTTTGGTCAGGGCTCGTCGTCGGCACACCAGTGGAAGAAGCCGTGGTCGGTGCTTCGGTCTCGGTGCTGCTGGTTCCAACCGTCGTTGTTTGGTCAGGGCTCGTCGTCGGCCAACCAGTGGAAGAAGCCGTCGTCGTTCTTTCGGTCTCGGTGCTGCTGGTTCCAACCGTCGTTGTTTGGTCAAGGCTCGTCGTCGGCACACCAGTGGAAGAAGCCGTGGTCGGTGCTTCGGTCTCGGTGCTGCTGGTTCCAACCGTCGTTGTTTGGTCAGGGCTCGTCGTCGGCACACCAGTGGAAGAAGCCGTGGTCGGTGCTTCGGTCTCGGTGCTGCTGGTTCCAACCGTCGTTGTTTGGTCAGGGCTCGTCGTCGGCACACCAGTGGAAGAAGCCGTGGTCGGTGCTTCGGTCTCGGTGCTGGTGGTTCCAACCGTCGTTGTTTGGTCAGGGCTCGTCGTCGGCACACCAGTGGAAGAAGCCGTGGTCGGTGCTTCGGTCTCGGTGCTGCTTGTTCCAACCGTCGTTGTTTGGTCAGGGCTCGTCGTCGGCACACCAGTGGAAGAAGAAGTCGTCGTTGCTTCGGTCTCGGTGCTGCCTGTTCCAACCGTCGTTGTTTGGTCAGGGCTCGTCGTCGGCACACCAGTGGAAGAAGAAGTCGTCGTTGCTTCGGTCTCGGTGCTGCTTGTTCCAACCGTCGTTGTTTGGTCAGGGCTTGTCGTCGGCACACCAGTGGAAGAAGCCGTGGTCGGTGCTTCGGTCTCGGTGCTGCTGGTTCCAACCGTCGTTGTTTGGTCAGGGCTCGTCGTCGGCACACCAGTGGAAGAAGAAGTCGTCGTTGCTTCGGTCTCGGTGCTGCCTGTTCCAACCGTCGTTGTTTGGTCAGGACTCGTCGTCGGCACACCAGTGGAAGAAGCCGTGGTCGGTGCTTCGGTCTCGGTGCTGCTGGTTCCAACCGTCGTTGTTTGGTCAGGGCTCGTCTTCGGCACACCAGTGGAAGAAGCCGTGGTCGGTGCTTCGGTCTCGGTGCTGGTGGTTCCAACCGTCGTTGTTTGGTCAGGGCTCGTCGTCGGCACACCAGTGGAAGAAGAAGTCGTCGTTGCTTCGGTCTCGGTGCTGCTTGTTCCAACCGTCGTTGTTTGGTCAGGGCTCGTCGTCGGCACACCAGTGGAAGAAGCCGTGGTCGGTGCTTCGGTCTCGGTGCTGCTGGTTCCAACCGTCGTTGTTTGGTCAGGGCTCGTCGTCGGCCAACCAGTGGAAGAAGCCGTCGTCGTTCTTTCGGTCTCGGTGCTGCTGGTTCCAACCGTCGTTGTTTGGTCAAGGCTCGTCGTCGGCACACCAGTGGAAGAAGCCGTGGTCGGTGCTTCGGTCTCGGTGCTGCTGGTTCCAACCGTCGTTGTTTGGTCAGGGCTCGTCGTCGGCACACCAGTGGAAGAAGCCGTGGTCGGTGCTTCGGTCTCGGTGCTGCTGGTTCCAACCGTCGTTGTTTGGTCAGGGCTCGTCGTCGGCACACCAGTGGAAGAAGCCGTGGTCGGTGCTTCGGTCTCGGTGCTGCTGGTTCCAACCGTCGTTGTTTGGTCAGGGCTCGTCGTCGGCACACCAGTGGAGGAAGCCGTGGTCGGTGCTTCGGTCGCGGTGCTGCTTGTTCCAATCGTCGTTGTTTGGTCAGGGCTCGTCGTCGGCACACCAGTGGAAGAAGCCGTGGTCGGTGCTTCGGTCTCGGTGCTGCTGGTTCCAACCGTCGTTGTTTGGTCAGGGCTCGTCGTCGGCACACCAGTGGAAGAAGAAGTCGTCGTTGCTTCGGTCTCGGTGCTGCTTGTTCCAACCGTCGTTGTTTGGTCAGGGCTCGTCGTCGGCACACCAGTGGAAGAAGCCGTGGTCGGTGCTTCGGTCTCGGTGCTGCTGGTTCCAACCGTCGTTGTTTGGTCAGGGCTCGTCGTCGGCACACCAGTGGAAGAAGAAGTCGTCGTTGCTTCGGTCTCGGTGCTGCCTGTTCCAACCGTCGTTGTTTGGTCAGGGCTCGTCGTCGGCACACCAGTGGAAGAAGCCGTGGTCGGTGCTTCGGTCTCGGTGCTGCTTGTTCCAACCGTCGTTGTTTGGTCAGGGCTCGTCGTCGGCACACCAGTGGAAGAAGAAGTCGTCGTTGCTTCGTTCTCGGTGCTGCCTGTTCCAACCGTCGTTGTTTGGTCAGGGCTCGTCGTCGGCACACCAGTGGAAGAAGAAGTCGTCGTTGCTTCGGTCTCGGTGCTGCTTGTTCCAACCGTCGTTGTTTGGTCAGGGCTCGTCGTCGGCACACCAGTGGAAGAAGCCGTGGTCGGTGCTTCGGTCTCGGTGCTGCTGGTTCCACCCGTCGTTGTTTGGTCAGGGCTCGTCGTCGGCACACCAGTGGAAGAAGCCGTCGTCGTTCCTTCGGTCTCGGTGCTGCTGGTTCCAACCGTCGTTGTTTGGTCAGGGCTCGTCGTCGGCACACCAGTGGAAGAAGCCGTCCTCGGTGCTTCGGTCTCGGTGCTGCTGGTTCCAACCGTCATTGTTTCGTCAGGGCTCGTCGTCGGCACATCAGTGGAAGAAGCCGTCGTCGTTGCTTGGGTCTCGGTGCTGCTGGTTCCAGCCGTCGTTGTTTGGTCAGGGCTCGTCGTCGGCACACCAGTGGATGAAGACGTCGTCGTTGCTGCGGTCTCGGTGCTGCTGGTTCCAACCGTCGTTGTTTGGTCAGGGCTCGTCGTCGGCACACCAGCGGAAGAAGCCGTGGTCGGTGATCCGGTCTCGGTGCTGCTTGTTCCAACCGTCGTTGTTTGGTTAGGGCTCGTCGTCGGCACACCAGTGGAAGAAGCCGTGGTCGGTGCTTCGGTCTCGGTGCTGCTGGTTCCAACCGTCGTTGTTTGGTCAGGGCTCGTCGTCGGCACACCAGTGGAAGAAGCCGTGGTCGGTGCTTCGGTCTCGGTGCTGCTGGTTCCAACCGTCGTTGTTTGGTCAAGGCTCGTCGTCGGCACACCAGTGGAAGGAGCCGTGGTCGGTGCTTCGGTCTCGGTGCTGGTGGTTCCAACCGTCGTTGTTTGGTCAGGGCTCGTCGTCGGCACACCAGTGGAAGAAGCCGTGGTCGGTGCTTCGGTCTCGGTGCTGCTGGTTCCAACCGTCGTTGTTTGGTCAGGGCTCGTCGTCGGCACACCAGTGGAAGAAGAAGTCGTCGTTGCTTCGGTCTCGGTGCTGCTGGTTCCAACCGTCGTTGTTTGGTCAGGGCTCGTCGTCGGCACACCAGTGGAAGAAGCCGTGGTCGGTGCTTCGGTCTCGGTGCTGCTGGTTCCACCCGTCGTTGTTTGGTCAGGGCTCGTCGTCGGCACACCAGTGGAAGAAGCCGTCGTCGTTCCTTCGGTCTCGGTGCTGCTGGTTCCAACCGTCGTTGTTTGGTCAGGGCTCGTCGTCGGCACACCAGTGGAAGAAGCCGTCCTCGGTGCTTCGGTCTCGGTGCTGCTGGTTCCAACCGTCATTGTTTCGTCAGGGCTCGTCGTCGGCACATCAGTGGAAGAAGAAGTCGTCGTTGCTTGGGTCTCGGTGCTGCTGGTTCCAGCCGTCGTTGTTTGGTCAGGGCTCGTCGTCGGCACACCAGTGGATGAAGACGTCGTCGTTGCTGCGGTCTCGGTGCTGCTGGTTCCAACCGTCGTTGTTTGGTCAGGGCTCGTCGTCGGCACACCAGCGGAAGAAGCCGTGGTCGGTGATCCGGTCTCGGTGCTGCTTGTTCCAACCGTCGTTGTTTGGTTAGGGCTCGTCGTCGGCACACCAGTGGAAGAAGCCGTGGTCGGTGCTTCGGTCTCGGTGCTGCTTGTTCCAACCGTCGTTGTTTGGTCAGGGCTCGTCGTCGGCACACCAGTGGAAGAAGCCGTGGTCGGTGCTTCGGTCTCGGTGCTGCTGGTTCCAACCGTCGTTGTTTGGTCAGGGCTCGTCGTCGGCACACCAGTGGAAGAAGAAGTCGTCGTTGCTTCGGTCTCGGTGCTGCCTGTTCCAACCGTCGTTGTTTGGTCAGGGCTCGTCGTCGGCACACCAGCGGAAGAAGCCGTCGTCGGTGCTTCGGTCTCGGTGCTGCTGGTTCCAACCGTCGTTGTTTGGTCAGGGCTCGTCGTCGGCACACCAGTGGAAGAAGAAGTCGTCGTTGCTTCGGTCTCGGTGCTGCCTGTTCCAACCGTCGTTGTTTGGTCAGGGCTCGTCGTCGGCACACCAGTGGAAGAAGCCGTGGTCGGTGCTTCGGTCTCGGTGCTGCTGGATCCAACCGTCGTTGTTTGGTCAGGGCTCGTCGTCGGCCAACCAGTGGAAGAAGCCGTGGTCGGTGCTTCGGTCTCGGTGCTGCTGGTTCCAACCGTCGTTGTTTGGTCAGGGCTCGTCGTCGGCACACCAGTGGAAGAAGAAGTCGTCGTTGCTTCGGTCTCGGTGCTGCTGGTTCCAACCGTCGTTGTTTGGTCAAGGCTCGTCGTCGGCACACCAGTGGAAGAAGCCGTGGTCGGTGCTTCGGTCTCGGTGCTGCTGGTTCCAACCGTCGTTGCTTTTTCAGGGCTCGTCGTCGGCACACCAGTGGAAGAAGCCGTGGTCGGTGCTTCGGTCTCGGTGCTGCTGGTTCCAACCGTCGTTGTTTGGTCAGGGCTCGTCGTCGGCCAACCAGTGGAAGAAGCCGTGGTCGGTGCTTCGGTCTCGGTGCTGCTGGTTCCAACCGTCGTTGTTTGGTCAGGGCTCGTCGTCGGCACACCAGTGGAAGAAGAAGTCGTCGTTGTTTCGGTCTCGGTGCTGCCTGTTCCAACCGTCGTTGTTTGGTCAGGGCTCGTCGTCGGCACACCAGTGGAAGAAGCCGTGGTCGGTGCTTCGGTCTCGGTGCTGGTGGTTCCAACCGTCGTTGTTTGGTCAGGGCTCGTCGTCGGCCAACCAGTGGAAGAAGCCGTCGTCGTTCCTTCGGTCTCGGTGCTGCTGGTTCCAACCGTCGTTGTTTGGTCAGGGCTCGTCGTCGGCACACCAGTGGAAGAAGCCGTGGTCGGTGCTTCGGTCTCGGTGCTGCTGGTTCCAACCGTCGTTGTTTGGTCAAGGCTCGTCGTCGGCACACCAGTGGAAGGAGCCGTGGTCGGTGCTTCGGTCTCGGTGCTGGTGGTTCCAACCGTCGTTGTTTGGTCAGGGCTCGTCGTCGGCACACCAGTGGAAGAAGCCGTGGTCGGTGCTTCGGTCTCGGTGCTGCTGGTTCCAACCGTCGTTGTTTGGTCAGGGCTCGTCGTCGGCACACCAGTGGAAGAAGAAGTCGTCGTTGCTTCGGTCTCGGTGCTGCTGGTTCCAACCGTCGTTGTTTGGTCAGGGCTCGTCGTCGGCACACCAGTGGAAGAAGCCGTGGTCGGTGCTTCGGTCTCGGTGCTGCTGGTTCCACCCGTCGTTGTTTGGTCAGGGCTCGTCGTCGGCACACCAGTGGAAGAAGCCGTCGTCGTTCCTTCGGTCTCGGTGCTGCTGGTTCCAACCGTCGTTGTTTGGTCAGGGCTCGTCGTCGGCACACCAGTGGAAGAAGCCGTCCTCGGTGCTTCGGTCTCGGTGCTGCTGGTTCCAACCGTCATTGTTTCGTCAGGGCTCGTCGTCGGCACATCAGTGGAAGAAGAAGTCGTCGTTGCTTGGGTCTCGGTGCTGCTGGTTCCAGCCGTCGTTGTTTGGTCAGGGCTCGTCGTCGGCACACCAGTGGATGAAGACGTCGTCGTTGCTGCGGTCTCGGTGCTGCTGGTTCCAACCGTCGTTGTTTGGTCAGGGCTCGTCGTCGGCACACCAGCGGAAGAAGCCGTGGTCGGTGATCCGGTCTCGGTGCTGCTTGTTCCAACCGTCGTTGTTTGGTTAGGGCTCGTCGTCGGCACACCAGTGGAAGAAGCCGTGGTCGGTGCTTCGGTCTCGGTGCTGCTTGTTCCAACCGTCGTTGTTTGGTCAGGGCTCGTCGTCGGCACACCAGTGGAAGAAGCCGTGGTCGGTGCTTCGGTCTCGGTGCTGCTGGTTCCAACCGTCGTTGTTTGGTCAGGGCTCGTCGTCGGCACACCAGTGGAAGAAGAAGTCGTCGTTGCTTCGGTCTCGGTGCTGCCTGTTCCAACCGTCGTTGTTTGGTCAGGGCTCGTCGTCGGCACACCAGCGGAAGAAGCCGTCGTCGGTGCTTCGGTATCGGTGCTGCTGGTTCCAACCGTCGTTGTTTGGTCAGGGCTCGTCGTCGGCACACCAGTGGAAGAAGAAGTCGTCGTTGCTTCGGTCTCGGTGCTGCCTGTTCCAACCGTCGTTGTTTGGTCAGGGCTCGTCGTCGGCACACCAGTGGAAGAAGCCGTGGTCGGTGCTTCGGTCTCGGTGCTGCTGGATCCAACCGTCGTTGTTTGGTCAGGGCTCGTCGTCGGCCAACCAGTGGAAGAAGCCGTGGTCGGTGCTTCGGTCTCGGTGCTGGTGGTTCCAACCGTCGTTGTTTGGTCAGGGCTCGTCGTCGGCACACCAGTGGAAGAAGAAGTCGTCGTTGCTTCGGTCTCGGTGCTGCTGGTTCCAACCGTCGTTGTTTGGTCAAGGCTCGTCGTCGGCACACCAGTGGAAGAAGCCGTGGTCGGTGCTTCGGTCTCGGTGCTGCTGGTTCCAACCGTCGTTGCTTTTTCAGGGCTCGTCGTCGGCACACCAGTGGAAGAAGCCGTGGTCGGTGCTTCGGTCTCGGTGCTGCTGGTTCCAACCGTCGTTGTTTGGTCAGGGCTCGTCGTCGGCCAACCAGTGGAAGAAGCCGTGGTCGGTGCTTCGGTCTCGGTGCTGCTGGTTCCAACCGTCGTTGTTTGGTCAGGGCTCGTCGTCGGCACACCAGTGGAAGAAGAAGTCGTCGTTGTTTCGGTCTCGGTGCTGCCTGTTCCAACCGTCGTTGTTTGGTCAGGGCTCGTCGTCGGCACACCAGTGGAAGAAGCCGTGGTCGGTGCTTCGGTCTCGGTGCTGGTGGTTCCAACCGTCGTTGTTTGGTCAGGGCTCGTCGTCGGCCAACCAGTGGAAGAAGCCGTCGTCGTTCCTTCGGTCTCGGTGCTGCTGGTTCCAACCGTCGTTGTTTGGTCAGGGCTCGTCGTCGGCACACCAGTGGAAGAAGCCGTCCTCGGTGCTTCGGTCTCGGTGCTGCTGGTTCCAGCCGTCGTTGTTTGGTCAGGGCTCGTCGTCGGCACACCAGTGGATGAAGACGTCGTCGTTGCTGCGGTCTCGGTGCTGCTGGTTCCAACCGTCGTTGTTTGGTCAGGGCTCGTCGTCGGCACACCACCGGAAGAAGCCGTCGTCGGTGCTTCGGTCTCGGTGCTGCTTGTTCCAACCGTCGTTGTTTGGTTAGGGCTCGTCGTCGGCACCCCAGTGGAAGAAGCCGTCGTCGTTCCTTCGGTCTCGGTGCTGCTGGTTCCAACCGTCGTTGTTTGGTCAAGGCTCGTCGTCGGCACACCAGTGGAAGAAGCCGTGGTCGGTGCTTCGGTCTCGGTGCTGCTGGTTCCAACCGTCGTTGCTTGGTCAGGGCTCGTCGTCGGCACACCAGTGGAAGAAGCCGTGGTCGGTGCTTCGGTCTCGGTGCTGCTGGTTCCAACCGTCGATGTTTGGTCAGGGCTCGTCGTCGGCACACCAGTGGAAGAAGCCGTGGTCGTTGCTTCGGTCTCGGTGCTGCTGGTTCCAACCGTCGTTGTTTGGTCAGGGCTCGTCGTCGGCACACCAGTGGAAGAAGAAGTCGTCGTTGCTTCGGTCTCGGTGCTGCTTGTTCCAACCGTCGTTGTTTGGTCAGGGCTCGTCGTCGGCACACCAGTGGAAGAAGCCGTGGTCGTTGCTTCGGTCTCGGTGCTGCTGGTTCCAACCGTCGTTGTTTGGTCAGGGCTCGTCGTCGGCACACCAGTGGAAGAAGAAGTCGTCGTTGCTTCGGTCTCGGTGCTGCTTGTTCCAACCGTCGTTGTTTGGTCAGGGCTCGTCGTCGGCACACCAGTGGAAGAAGCCGTGGTCGGTGCTTCGGTCTCGGTGCTGCTGGTTCCAACCGTCGTTGTTTGGTCAGGGCTCGTCGTCGGCACACCAGTGGAAGAAGAAGTCGTCGTTGCTTCGGTCTCGGTGCTGCCTGTTCCAACCGTCGTTGTTTGGTCAGGGCTCGTCGTCGGCACACCAGCGGAAGAAGCCGTCGTCGGTGCTTCGGTATCGGTGCTGCTGGTTCCAACTGTCGTTGTTTGGTCAGGGCTCGTCGTCGGCACACCAGTGGAAGAAGAAGTCGTCGTTGCTTCGGTCTCGGTGCTGCCTGTTCCAACCGTCGTTGTTTGGTCAGGGCTCGTCGTCGGCACACCAGTGGAAGAAGCCGTGGTCGGTGCTTCGGTCTCGGTGCTGCTGGTTCCAACCGTCGTTGTTTGGTCAGGGCTCGTCGTCGGCCAACCAGTGGAAGAAGCCGTGGTCGGTGCTTCGGTCTCGGTGCTGGTGGTTCCAACCGTCGTTGTTTGGTCAGGGCTCGTCGTCGGCACACCAGTGGAAGAAGAAGTCGTCGTTGCTTCGGTCTCGGTGCTGCTGGTTCCAACCGTCGTTGTTTGGTCAAGGCTCGTCGTCGGCACACCAGTGGAAGAAGCCGTGGTCGGTGCTTCGGTCTCGGTGCTGCTGGTTCCAACCGTTGTTGCTTTTTCAGGGCTCGTCGTCGGCACACCAGTGGAAGAAGCCGTCGTCGGTGCTTCGGTCTCGGTGCTGCTGGTTCCAACCGTCGTTGTTTGGTCAGGGCTCGTCGTCGGCACACCAGTGGAAGAAGAAGTCGTCGTTGTTTCGGTCTCGGTGCTGCCTGTTCCAACCGTCGTTGTTTGGTCAGGGCTCGTCGTCGGCACACCAGTGGAAGAAGCCGTGGTCGGTGCTTCGGTCTCGGTGCTGGTGGTTCCAACCGTCGTTGTTTGGTCAGGGCTCGTCGTCGGCCAACCAGTGGAAGAAGCCGTCGTCGTTCCTTCGGTCTCGGTGCTGCTGGTTCCAACCGTCGTTGTTTGGTCAGGGCTCGTCGTCGGCACACCAGTGGAAGAAGCCGTCCTCGGTGCTTCGGTCTCGGTGCTGCTGGTTCCAGCCGTCGTTGTTTGGTCAGGGCTCGTCGTCGGCACACCAGTGGATGAAGACGTCGTCGTTGCTGCGGTCTCGGTGCTGCTGGTTCCAACCGTCGTTGTTTGGTCAGGGCTCGTCGTCGGCACACCACCGGAAGAAGCCGTCGTCGGTGCTTCGGTCTCGGTGCTGCTTGTTCCAACCGTCGTTGTTTGGTTAGGGCTCGTCGTCGGCACACCAGTGGAAGAAGCCGTCGTCGTTCCTTCGGTCTCGGTGCTGCTGGTTCCAACCGTCGTTGTTTGGTCAAGGCTCGTCGTCGGCACACCAGTGGAAGAAGCCGTGGTCGGTGCTTCGGTCTCGGTGCTGCTGGTTCCAACCGTCGTTGTTTGGTCAGGGCTCGTCGTCGGCACACCAGTGGAAGAAGAAGTCGTCGTTGTTTCGGTCTCGGTGCTGCCTGTTCCAACCGTCGTTGTTTGGTCAGGGCTCGTCGTCGGCACACCAGTGGAAGAAGCCGTGGTCGGTGCTTCGGTCTCGGTGCTGGTGGTTCGAACCGTCGTTGTTTGGTCAGGGCTCGTCGTCGGCCAACCAGTTGAAGAAGCCGTCGTCGTTCCTTCGGTCTCGGTGCTGGTGGTTCCAACCGTCGTTGTTTGGTCAGGGCTCGTCGTCGGCACACCAGTGGAAGAAGCCGTCCTCGGTGCTTCGGTCTCGGTGCTGCTGGTTCCAGCCGTCGTTGTTTGGTCAGGGCTCGTCGTCGGCACACCAGTGGATGAAGACGTCGTCGTTGCTGCGGTCTCGGTGCTGCTGGTTCCAACCGTCGTTGTTTGGTCAGGGCTCGTCGTCGGCACACCACCGGAAGAAGCCGTCGTCGGTGCTTCGGTCTCGGTGCTGCTTGTTCCAACCGTCGTTGTTTGGTTAGGGCTCGTCGTCGGCACACCAGTGGAAGAAGCCGTGGTCGGTGCTTCGGTCTCGGTGCTGCTGGTTCCAACCGTCGTTGTTTGGTCAGGGCTCGTCGTCGGCACACCAGTGGAAGAAGCCGTGGTCGGTGCTTCGGTCTCGGTGCTGCTGGTTCCAACCGTCGTTGTTTGGTCAGGGCTCGTCGTCGGCACACCAGTGGAAGAAGAAGTCGTCGTTGCTTCGGTCTCGGTGCTGCTGGTTCCAACCGTCGTTGTTTGGTCAGGGCTCGTCGTCGGCACACCAGTGGAGGAAGCCGTGGTCGGTGCTTCGGTCGCGGTGCTGCTTGTTCCAATCGTCGTTGTTTGGTCAGGGCTCGTCGTCGGCACACCAGTGGAAGAAGCCGTGGTCGGTGCTTCGGTCTCGGTGCTGCTGGTTCCAACCGTCGTTGTTTGGTCAGGGCTCGTCGTCGGCACACCAGTGGAAGAAGAAGTCGTCGTTGCTTCGGTCTCGGTGCTGCTTGTTCCAACCGTCGTTGTTTGGTCAGGGCTCGTCGTCGGCACACCAGTGGAAGAAGCCGTGGTCGGTGCTTCGGTCTCGGTGCTGCTGGTTCCAACCGTCGTTGTTTGGTCAGGGCTCGTCGTCGGCACACCAGTGGAAGAAGAAGTCGTCGTTGCTTCGGTCTCGGTGCTGCCTGTTCCAACCGTCGTTGTTTGGTCAGGGCTCGTCGTCGGCACACCAGTGGAAGAAGCCGTGGTCGGTGCTTCGGTCTCGGTGCTGCTGGTTCCAACCGTCGTTGTTTGGTCAGGGCTCGTCGTGGGCCAACCAGTGGAAGAAGCCGTGGTCGGTGCTTCGGTCTCGGTGCTGGTGGTTCCAACCGTCGTTGTTTGGTCAGGGCTCGTCGTCGGCACACCAGTGGAAGAAGAAGTCGTCGTTGCTTCGGTCTCGGTGCTGCTTGTTCCAACCGTCGTTGTTTGGTCAGGGCTCGTCGTCGGCACACCAGTGGAAGAAGCCGTGGTCGGTGCTTCGGTCTCGGTGCTGCTGGTTCCAACCGTCGTTGTTTGGTCAGGGCTCGTCGTCGGCCAACCAGTGGAAGAAGCCGTCGTCGTTCCTTCGGTCTCGGTGCTGCTGGTTCCAACCGTCGTTGTTTGGTCAAGGCTCGTCGTCGGCACACCAGTGGAAGAAGCCGTGGTCGGTGCTTCGGTCTCGGTGCTGCTGGTTCCAACCGTCGTTGTTTGGTCAGGGCTCGTCGTCGGCACACCAGTGGAAGAAGCCGTGGTCGGTGCTTCGGTCTCGGTGCTGCTGGTTCCAACCGTCGTTGTTTGGTCAGGGCTCGTCGTCGGCACACCAGTGGAAGAAGCCGTGGTCGGTACTTCGGTCTCGGTGCTGGTGGTTCCAACCGTCGTTGTTTGGTCAGGGCTCGTCGTCGGCACACCAGTGGAAGAAGCCGTGGTCGTTGCTTCGGTCTCGGTGCTGCTGGTTCCAACCGTCGTTGTTTGGTCAGGGCTCGTCGTCGGCACACCAGTGGAAGAAGAAGTCGTCGTTGCTTCGGTCTCGGTGCTGCTGGTTCCAACCGTCGTTGTTTGGTCAGGGCTCGTCGTCGGCACACCAGTGGAGGAAGCCGTGGTCGGTGCTTCGGTCGCGGTGCTGCTTGTTCCAATCGTCGTTGTTTGGTCAGGGCTCGTCGTCGGCACACCAGTGGAAGAAGCCGTGGTCGGTGCTTCGGTCTCGGTGCTGCTGGTTCCAACCGTCGTTGTTTGGTCAGGGCTCGTCGTCGGCACACCAGTGGAAGAAGAAGTCGTCGTTGCTTCGGTCTCGGTGCTGCTTGTTCCAACCGTCGTTGTTTGGTCAGGGCTCGTCGTCGGCACACCAGTGGAAGAAGCCGTGGTCGGTGCTTCGGTCTCGGTGCTGCTTGTTCCAACCGTCGTTGTTTGGTCAGGGCTCGTCGTCGGCACACCAGTGGAAGAAGCCGTGGTCGGTGCTTCGGTCTCGGTGCTGGTGGTTCCAACCGTCGTTGTTTGGTCAGGGCTCGTCGTCGGCACACCAGTGGAAGAAGAAGTCGTCGTTGCTTCGGTCTCGGTGCTGCCTGTTCCAACCGTCGTTGTTTGGTCAGGGCTCGTCGTCGGCACACCAGCGGAAGAAGCCGTCGTCGGTGCTTCGGTATCGGTGCTGCTGGTTCCAACCGTCGTTGTTTGGTCAGGGCTCGTCGTCGGCACACCAGTGGAAGAAGAAGTCGTCGTTGCTTCGGTCTCGGTACTGCCTGTTCCAACCGTCGTTGTTTGGTCAGGGCTCGTCGTCGGCACACCAGTGGAAGAAGCCGTGGTCGGTGCTTCGGTCTCGGTGCTGCTGGTTCCAACCGTCGTTGTTTGGTCAGGGCTCGTCGTCGGCCAACCAGTGGAAGAAGCCGTGGTCGGTGCTTCGGTCTCGGTGCTGGTGGTTCCAACCGTCGTTGTTTGGTCAGGGCTCGTCGTCGGCACACCAGTGGAAGAAGAAGTCGTCGCTGCTTCGGTCTCGGTGCTGCTGGTTCCAACCGTCGTTGTTTGGTCAAGGCTCGTCGTCGGCACACCAGTGGAAGAAGCCGTGGTCGGTGCTTCGGTCTCGGTGCTGCTGGTTCCAACCGTCGTTGCTTTTTCAGGGCTCGTCGTCGGCACACCAGTGGAAGAAGCCGTCGTCGGTGCTTCGGTCTCGGTGCTGCTGGTTCCAACCGTCGTTGTTTGGTCAGGGCTCGTCGTCGGCACACCAGTGGAAGAAGAAGTCGTCGTTGTTTCGGTCTCGGTGCTGCCTGTTCCAACCGTCGTTGTTTGGTCAGGGCTCGTCGTCGGCACACCAGTGGAAGAAGCCGTGGTCGGTGCTTCGGTCTCGGTGCTGGTGGTTCCAACCGTCGTTGTTTGGTCAGGGCTCGTCGTCGGCCAACCAGTGGAAGAAGCCGTCGTCGTTCCTTCGGTCTCGGTGCTGCTGGTTCCAACCGTCGTTGTTTGGTCAGGGCTCGTCGTCGGCACACCAGTGGAAGAAGCCGTCCTCGGTGCTTCGGTCTCGGTGCTGCTGGTTCCAGCCGTCGTTGTTTGGTCAGGGCTCGTCGTCGGCACACCAGTGGATGAAGACGTCGTCGTTGCTGCGGTCTCGGTGCTGCTGGTTCCAACCGTCGTTGTTTGGTCAGGGCTCGTCGTCGGCACACCACCGGAAGAAGCCGTCGTCGGTGCTTCGGTCTCGGTGCTGCTTGTTCCAACCGTCGTTGTTTGGTTAGGGCTCGTCGTCGGCACACCAGTGGAAGAAGCCGTCGTCGTTCCTTCGGTCTCGGTGCTGCTGGTTCCAACCGTCGTTGTTTGGTCAAGGCTCGTCGTCGGCACACCAGTGGAAGAAGCCGTGGTCGGTGCTTCGGTCTCGGTGCTGCTGGTTCCAACCGTCGTTGCTTGGTCAGGGCTCGTCGTCGGCACACCAGTGGAAGAAGCCGTGGTCGGTGCTTCGGTCTCGGTGCTGCTGGTTCCAACCGTCGATGTTTGGTCAGGGCTCGTCGTCGGCACACCAGTGGAAGAAGCCGTGGTCGTTGCTTCGGTCTCGGTGCTGCTGGTTCCAACCGTCGTTGTTTGGTCAGGGCTCGTCGTCGGCACACCAGTGGAAGAAGAAGTCGTCGTTGCTTCGGTCTCGGTGCTGCTTGTTCCAACCGTCGTTGTTTGGTCAGGGCTCGTCGTCGGCACACCAGTGGAAGAAGCCGTGGTTGGTGCTTCGGTCTCGGTGCTGCTGGTTCCAGCCGTCGTTGTTTGGTCAGGGCTCGTCGTCGGCACACCAGTGGATGAAGACGTCGTCGTTGCTGCGGTCTCGGTGCTGCTGGTTCCAACCGTCGTTGTTTGGTCAGGGCTCGTCGTCGGCACACCACCGGAAGAAGCCGTCGTCGGTGCTTCGGTCTCGGTGCTGCTTGTTCCAACCGTCGTTGTTTGGTTAGGGCTCGTCGTCGGCACACCAGTGGAAGAAGCCGTCGTCGTTCCTTCGGTCTCGGTGCTGCTGGTTCCAACCGTCGTTGTTTGGTCAAGGCTCGTCGTCGGCACACCAGTGGAAGAAGCCGTGGTCGGTGCTTCGGTCTCGGTGCTGCTGGTTCCAACCGTCGTTGTTTGGTCAGGGCTCGTCGTCGGCACACCAGTGGAAGAAGAAGTCGTCGTTGTTTCGGTCTCGGTGCTGCCTGTTCCAACCGTCGTTGTTTGGTCAGGGCTCGTCGTCGGCACACCAGTGGAAGAAGCCGTGGTCGGTGCTTCGGTCTCGGTGCTGGTGGTTCCAACCGTCGTTGTTTGGTCAGGGCTCGTCGTCGGCACACCAGTGGAAGAAGCCGTGGTCGGTGCTTCGGTCTCGGTGCTGCTGGTTCCAACCGTCGTTGTTTGGTCAGGGCTCGTCGTCGGCACACCAGTGGAAGAAGAAGTCGTCGTTGCTTCGGTCTCGGTGCTGCTTGTTCCAACCGTCGTTGTTTGGTCAGGGCTCGTCGTCGGCACACCAGTGGAAGAAGCCGTGGTCGGTGCTTCGGTCTCGGTGCTGCTGGTTCCAACCGTCGTTGTTTGGTCAGGGCTCGTCGTCGGCACACCAGTGGAAGAAGAAGTCGTCGTTGCTTCGGTCTCGGTGCTGCCTGTTCTAACCGTCGTTGTTTGGTCAGGGCTCGTCGTCGGCACACCAGTGGAAGAAGCCGTGGTCGGTGCTTCGGTCTCGGTGCTGCTTGTTCCAACCGTCGTTGTTTGGTCAGGGCTCGTCGTCGGCACACCAGTGGAAGAAGAAGTCGTCGTTGCTTCGGTCTCGGTGCTGCCTGTTCCAACCGTCGTTGTTTGGTCAGGGCTCGTCGTCGGCACACCAGTGGAAGAAGAAGTCGTCGTTGCTTCGGTCTCGGTGCTGCTTGTTCCAACCGTCGTTGTTTGGTCAGGGCTCGTCGTCGGCACACCAGTGGAAGAAGCCGTGGTCGGTGCTTCGGTCTCGGTGCTGCTGGTTCCACCCGTCGTTGTTTGGTCAGGGCTCGTCGTCGGCACACCAGTGGAAGAAGCCGTCGTCGTTCCTTCGGTCTCGGTGCTGCTGGTTCCAACCGTCGTTGTTTGGTCAGGGCTCGTCGTCGGCACACCAGTGGAAGAAGCCGTCCTCGGTGCTTCGGTCTCGGTGCTGCTGGTTCCAACCGTCATTGTTTCGTCAGGGCTCGTCGTCGGCACATCAGTGGAAGAAGAAGTCGTCGTTGCTTGGGTCTCGGTGCTGCTGGTTCCAGCCGTCGTTGTTTGGTCAGGGCTCGTCGTCGGCACACCAGTGGATGAAGACGTCGTCGTTGCTGCGGTCTCGGTGCTGCTGGTTCCAACCGTCGTTGTTTGGTCAGGGCTCGTCGTCGGCACACCAGCGGAGGAAGCCGTGGTCGGTGATCCGGTCTCGGTGCTGCTTGTTCCAACCGTCGTTGTTTGGTTAGGGCTCGTCGTCGGCACACCAGTGGAAGAAGCCGTGGTCGGTGCTTCGGTCTCGGTGCTGGTGGTTCCAACCGTCGTTGTTTGGTCAGGGCTCGTCGTCGGCACACCAGTGGAAGAAGCCGTGGTCGGTGCTTCGGTCTCGGTGCTGCTGGTTCCAACCGTCGTTGTTTGGTCAAGGCTCGTCGTCGGCACACCAGTGGAAGAAGCCGTGGTCGGTGCTTCGGTCTCGGTGCTGCTGGTTCCAACCGTCGTTGTTTGGTCAGGGCTCGTCGTCGGCACACCAGTGGAAGAAGAAGTCGTCGTTGCTTCGGTCTCGGTGCTGCTTGTTCCAACCGTCGTTGTTTGGTCAGGGCTCGTCGTCGGCACACCAGTGGAAGAAGCCGTGGTCGGTGCTTCGGTCTCGGTGCTGCTGGTTCCAACCGTCGTTGTTTGGTCAGGGCTCGTCGTCGGCACACCAGTGGAAGAAGAAGTCGTCGTTGCTTCGGTCTCGGTGCTGCCTGTTCCAACCGTCGTTGTTTGGTCAGGGCTCGTCGTCGGCACACCAGTGGAAGAAGCCGTGGTCGGTGCTTCGGTCTCGGTGCTGCTGGTTCCAACCGTCGTTGTTTGGTCAGGGCTCGTCGTCGGCACACCAGTGGAAGAAGAAGTCGTCGTTGCTTCGGTCTCGGTGCTGCTGGTTCCAACCGTCGTTGTTTGGTCAGGGCTCGTCGTCGGCACACCAGTGGAAGAAGCCGTGGTCGGTGCTTCGGTCTCGGTGCTGCTGGTTCCACCCGTCGTTGTTTGGTCAGGGCTCGTCGTCGGCACACCAGTGGAAGAAGCCGTCGTCGTTCCTTCGGTCTCGGTGCTGCTGGTTCCAACCGTCGTTGTTTGGTCAGGGCTCGTCGTCGGCACACCAGTGGAAGAAGCCGTCCTCGGTGCTTCGGTCTCGGTGCTGCTGGTTCCAACCGTCATTGTTTCGTCAGGGCTCGTCGTCGGCACATCAGTGGAAGAAGAAGTCGTCGTTGCTTGGGTCTCGGTGCTGCTGGTTCCAGCCGTCGTTGTTTGGTCAGGGCTCGTCGTCGGCACACCAGTGGATGAAGACGTCGTCGTTGCTGCGGTCTCGGTGCTGCTGGTTCCAACCGTCGTTGTTTGGTCAGGGCTCGTCGTCGGCACACCAGCGGAAGAAGCCGTGGTCGGTGATCCGGTCTCGGTGCTGCTTGTTCCAACCGTCGTTGTTTGGTTAGGGCTCGTCGTCGGCACACCAGTGGAAGAAGCCGTGGTCGGTGCTTCGGTCTCGGTGCTGCTTGTTCCAACCGTCGTTGTTTGGTCAGGGCTCGTCGTCGGCACACCAGTGGAAGAAGCCGTGGTCGGTGCTTCGGTCTCGGTGCTGCTGGTTCCAACCGTCGTTGTTTGGTCAGGGCTCGTCGTCGGCACACCAGTGGAAGAAGAAGTCGTCGTTGCTTCGGTCTCGGTGCTGCCTGTTCCAACCGTCGTTGTTTGGTCAGGGCTCGTCGTCGGCACACCAGCGGAAGAAGCCGTCGTCGGTGCTTCGGTATCGGTGCTGCTGGTTCCAACCGTCGTTGTTTGGTCAGGGCTCGTCGTCGGCACACCAGTGGAAGAAGAAGTCGTCGTTGCTTCGGTCTCGGTGCTGCCTGTTCCAACCGTCGTTGTTTGGTCAGGGCTCGTCGTCGGCACACCAGTGGAAGAAGCCGTGGTCGGTGCTTCGGTCTCGGTGCTGCTGGTTCCAACCGTCGTTGTTTGGTCAGGGCTCGTCGTCGGCCAACCAGTGGAAGAAGCCGTGGTCGGTGCTTCGGTCTCGGTGCTGGTGGTTCCAACCGTCGTTGTTTGGTCAGGGCTCGTCGTCGGCACACCAGTGGAAGAAGAAGTCGTCGTTGCTTCGGTCTCGGTGCTGCTGGTTCCAACCGTCGTTGTTTGGTCAAGGCTCGTCGTCGGCACACCAGTGGAAGAAGCCGTGGTCGGTGCTTCGGTCTCGGTGCTGCTGGTTCCAACCGTCGTTGCTTTTTCAGGGCTCGTCGTCGGCACACCAGTGGAAGAAGCCGTGGTCGGTGCTTCGGTCTCGGTGCTGCTGGTTCCAACCGTCGTTGTTTGGTCAGGGCTCGTCGTCGGCCAACCAGTGGAAGAAGCCGTGGTCGGTGCTTCGGTCTCGGTGCTGCTGGTTCCAACCGTCGTTGTTTGGTCAGGGCTCGTCGTCGGCACACCAGTGGAAGAAGAAGTCGTCGTTGTTTCGGTCTCGGTGCTGCCTGTTCCAACCGTCGTTGTTTGGTCAGGGCTCGTCGTCGGCACACCAGTGGAAGAAGCCGTGGTCGGTGCTTCGGTCTCGGTGCTGGTGGTTCCAACCGTCGTTGTTTGGTCAGGGCTCGTCGTCGGCCAACCAGTGGAAGAAGCCGTCGTCGTTCCTTCGGTCTCGGTGCTGCTGGTTCCAACCGTCGTTGTTTGGTCAGGGCTCGTCGTCGGCACACCAGTGGAAGAAGCCGTCCTCGGTGCTTCGGTCTCGGTGCTGCTGGTTCCAGCCGTCGTTGTTTGGTCAGGGCTCGTCGTCGGCACACCAGTGGATGAAGACGTCGTCGTTGCTGCGGTCTCGGTGCTGCTGGTTCCAACCGTCGTTGTTTGGTCAGGGCTCGTCGTCGGCACCCCACCGGAAGAAGCCGTCGTCGGTGCTTCGGCCTCGGTGCTGCTTGTTCCAACCGTCGTTGTTTGGTTAGGGCTCGTCGTCGGCACACCAGTGGAAGAAGCCGTCGTCGTTCCTTCGGTCTCGGTGCTGCTGGTTCCAACCGTCGTTGTTTGGTCAAGGCTCGTCGTCGGCACACCAGTGGAAGAAGCCGTGGTCGGTGCTTCGGTCTCGGTGCTGCTGGTTCCAACCGTCGTTGCTTGGTCAGGGCTCGTCGTCGGCACACCAGTGGAAGAAGCCGTGGTCGGTGCTTCGGTCTCGGTGCTGCTGGTTCCAACCGTCGATGTTTGGTCAGGGCTCGTCGTCGGCACACCAGTGGAAGAAGCCGTGGTCGTTGCTTCGGTCTCGGTGCTGCTGGTTCCAACCGTCGTTGTTTGGTCAGGGCTCGTCGTCGGCACACCAGTGGAAGAAGAAGTCGTCGTTGCTTCGGTCTCGGTGCTGCTTGTTCCAACCGTCGTTGTTTGGTCAGGGCTCGTCGTCGGCACACCAGTGGAAGAAGCCGTGGTCGTTGCTTCGGTCTCGGTGCTGCTGGTTCCAACCGTCGTTGTTTGGTCAGGGCTCGTCGTCGGCACACCAGTGGAAGACGAAGTCGTCGTTGCTTCGGTCTCGGTGCTGCTTGTTCCAACCGTCGTTGTTTGGTCAGGGCTCGTCGTCGGCACACCAGTGGAAGAAGCCGTGGTCGGTGCTTCGGTCTCGGTGCTGCTGGTTCCAACCGTCGTTGTTTGGTCAGGGCTCGTCGTCGGCACACCAGTGGAAGAAGAAGTCGTCGTTGCTTCGGTCTCGGTGCTGCCTGTTCCAACCGTCGTTGTTTGGTCAGGGCTCGTCGTCGGCACACCAGCGGAAGAAGCCGTCGTCGGTGCTTCGGTATCGGTGCTGCTGGTTCCAACCGTCGTTGTTTGGTCAGGGCTCGTCGTCGGCACACCAGTGGAAGAAGAAGTCGTCGTTGCTTCGGTCTCGGTGCTGCCTGTTCCAACCGTCGTTGTTTGGTCAGGGCTCGTCGTCGGCACACCAGTGGAAGAAGCCGTGGTCGGTGCTTCGGTCTCGGTGCTGCTGGTTCCAACCGTCGTTGTTTGGTCAGGGCTCGTCGTCGGCCAACCAGTGGAAGAAGCCGTGGTCGGTGCTTCGGTCTCGGTGCTGGTGGTTCCAACCGTCGTTGTTTGGTCAGGGCTCGTCGTCGGCACACCAGTGGAAGAAGAAGTCGTCGTTGCTTCGGTCTCGGTGCTGCTGGTTCCAACCGTCGTTGTTTGGTCAAGGCTCGTCGTCGGCACACCAGTGGAAGAAGCCGTGGTCGGTGCTTCGGTCTCGGTGCTGCTGGTTCCAACCGTCGTTGCTTTTTCAGGGCTCGTCGTCGGCACACCAGTGGAAGAAGCCGTCGTCGGTGCTTCGGTCTCGGTGCTGCTGGTTCCAACCGTCGTTGTTTGGTCAGGGCTCGTCGTCGGCACACCAGTGGAAGAAGAAGTCGTCGTTGTTTCGGTCTCGGTGCTGCCTGTTCCAACCGTCGTTGTTTGGTCAGGGCTCGTCGTCGGCACACCAGTGGAAGAAGCCGTGGTCGGTGCTTCGGTCTCGGTGCTGGTGGTTCCAACCGTCGTTGTTTGGTCAGGGCTCGTCGTCGGCCAACCAGTGGAAGAAGCCGTCGTCGTTCCTTCGGTCTCGGTGCTGCTGGTTCCAACCGTCGTTGTTTGGTCAGGGCTCGCCGTCGGCACACCAGTGGAAGAAGCCGTCCTCGGTGCTTCGGTCTCGGTGCTGCTGGTTCCAGCCGTCGTTGTTTGGTCAGGGCTCGTCGTCGGCGCACCAGTGGTTGAAGACGTCGTCGTTGCTGCGGTCTCGGTGCTGCTGGTTCCAACCGTCGTTGTTTGGTCAGGGCTCGTCGTCGGCACACCACCGGAAGAAGCCGTCGTCGGTGCTTCGGTCTCGGTGCTGCTTGTTCCAACCGTCGTTGTTTGGTTAGGGCTCGTCGTCGGCACACCAGTGGAAGAAGAAGTCGTCGTTGCTTCGGTCTCGGTGCTGCTGGTTCCAACCGTCGTTGTTTGGTCAGGGCTCGTCGTCGGCACACCAGTGGAAGAAGCCGTGGTCGTTGCTTCGGTCTCGGTGCTGCTGGTTCCAACCGTCGTTGTTTGGTCAGGGCTCGTCGTCGGCACACCAGTGGAAGAAGAAGTCGTCGTTGCTTCGGTCTCGGTGCTGCTTGTTCCAACCGTCGTTGTTTGGTCAGGGCTCGTCGTCGGCACACCAGTGGAAGAAGCCGTGGTCGGTGCTTCGGTCTCGGTGCTGCTGGTTCCAACCGTCGTTGTTTGGTCAGGGCTCGTCCTCGGCACACCAGTGGAAGAAGAAGTCGTCGTTGCTTCGGTCTCGGTGCTGCCTGTTCCAACCGTCGTTGTTTGGTCAGGGCTCGTCGTCGGCACACCAGCGGAAGAAGCCGTCGTCGGTGCTTCGGTATCGGTGCTGCTGGTTCCAACCGTCGTTGTTTGGTCAGGGCTCGTCGTCGGCACACCAGTGGAAGAAGAAGTCGTCGTTGCTTCGGTCTCGGTACTGCCTGTTCCAACCGTCGTTGTTTGGTCAGGGCTCGTCGTCGGCACACCAGTGGAAGAAGCCGTGGTCGGTGCTTCGGTCTCGGTGCTGCTGGTTCCAACCGTCGTTGTTTGGTCAGGGCTCGTCGTCGGCCAACCAGTGGAAGAAGCCGTGGTCGGTGCTTCGGTCTCGGTGCTGGTGGTTCCAACCGTCGTTGTTTGGTCAGGGCTCGTCGTCGGCACACCAGTGGAAGAAGAAGTCGTCGCTGCTTCGGTCTCGGTGCTGCTGGTTCCAACCGTCGTTGTTTGGTCAAGGCTCGTCGTCGGCACACCAGTGGAAGAAGCCGTGGTCGGTGCTTCGGTCTCGGTGCTGCTGGTTCCAACCGTCGTTGCTTTTTCAGGGCTCGTCGTCGGCACACCAGTGGAAGAAGCCGTCGTCGGTGCTTCGGTCTCGGTGCTGCTGGTTCCAACCGTCGTTGTTTGGTCAGGGCTCGTCGTCGGCACACCAGTGGAAGAAGAAGTCGTCGTTGTTTCGGTCTCGGTGCTGCCTGTTCCAACCGTCGTTGTTTGGTCAGGGCTCGTCGTCGGCACACCAGTGGAAGAAGCCGTGGTCGGTGCTTCGGTCTCGGTGCTGGTGGTTCCAACCGTCGTTGTTTGGTCAGGGCTCGTCGTCGGCCAACCAGTGGAAGAAGCCGTCGTCGTTCCTTCGGTCTCGGTGCTGCTGGTTCCAACCGTCGTTGTTTGGTCAGGGCTCGTCGTCGGCACACCAGTGGAAGAAGCCGTCCTCGGTGCTTCGGTCTCGGTGCTGCTGGTTCCAGCCGTCGTTGTTTGGTCAGGGCTCGTCGTCGGCACACCAGTGGATGAAGACGTCGTCGTTGCTGCGGTCTCGGTGCTGCTGGTTCCAACCGTCGTTGTTTGGTCAGGGCTCGTCGTCGGCACACCACCGGAAGAAGCCGTCGTCGGTGCTTCGGTCTCGGTGCTGCTTGTTCCAACCGTCGTTGTTTGGTTAGGGCTCGTCGTCGGCACACCAGTGGAAGAAGCCGTCGTCGTTCCTTCGGTCTCGGTGCTGCTGGTTCCAACCGTCGTTGTTTGGTCAAGGCTCGTCGTCGGCACACCAGTGGAAGAAGCCGTGGTCGGTGCTTCGGTCTCGGTGCTGCTGGTTCCAACCGTCGTTGTTTGGTCAGGGCTCGTCGTCGGCACACCAGTGGAAGAAGAAGTCGTCGTTGTTTCGGTCTCGGTGCTGCCTGTTCCAACCGTCGTTGTTTGGTCAGGGCTCGTCGTCGGCACACCAGTGGAAGAAGCCGTGGTCGGTGCTTCGGTCTCGGTGCTGGTGGTTCCAACCGTCGTTGTTTGGTCAGGGCTCGTCGTCGGCACACCAGTGGAAGAAGCCGTGGTCGGTGCTTCGGTCTCGGTGCTGCTGGTTCCAACCGTCGTTGTTTGGTCAGGGCTCGTCGTCGGCACACCAGTGGAAGAAGCCGTCCTCGGTGCTTCGGTCTCGGTGCTGCTGGTTCCAGCCGTCGTTGTTTGGTCAGGGCTCGTCGTCGGCACACCAGTGGATGAAGACGTCGTCGTTGCTGCGGTCTCGGTGCTGCTGGTTCCAACCGTCGTTGTTTGGTCAGGGCTCGTCGTCGGCACACCACCGGAAGAAGCCGTCGTCGGTGCTTCGGTCTCGGTGCTGCTTGTTCCAACCGTCGTTGTTTGGTTAGGGCTCGTCGTCGGCACACCAGTGGAAGAAGCCGTGGTCGGTGCTTCGGTCTCGGTGCTGCTGGTTCCAACCGTCGTTGTTTGGTCAGGGCTCGTCGTCGGCACACCAGTGGAAGAAGCCGTGGTCGGTGCTTCGGTCTCGGTGCTGCTGGTTCCAACCGTCGTTGTTTGGTCAGGGCTCGTCGTCGGCACACCAGTGGAAGAAGAAGTCGTCGTTGCTTCGGTCTCGGTGCTGCTGGTTCCAACCGTCGTTGTTTGGTCAGGGCTCGTCGTCGGCACACCAGTGGAGGAAGCCGTGGTCGGTGCTTCGGTCGCGGTGCTGCTTGTTCCAATCGTCGTTGTTTGGTCAGGGCTCGTCGTCGGCACACCAGTGGAAGAAGCCGTGGTCGGTGCTTCGGTCTCGGTGCTGCTGGTTCCAACCGTCGTTGTTTGGTCAGGGCTCGTCGTCGGCACACCAGTGGAAGAAGAAGTCGTCGTTGCTTCGGTCTCGGTGCTGCTTGTTTCAACCGTCGTTGTTTGGTCAGGGCTCGTCGTCGGCACACCAGTGGAAGAAGCCGTGGTCGGTGCTTCGGTCTCGGTGCTGCTGGTTCCAACCGTCGTTGTTTGGTCAGGGCTCGTTGTCGGCACACCAGTGGAAGAAGAAGTCGTCGTTGCTTCGGTCTCGGTGCTGCCTGTTCCAACCGTCGTTGTTTGGTCAGGGCTCGTCGTCGGCACACCAGTGGAAGAAGCCGTGGTCGGTGCTTCGGTCTCGGTGCTGCTGGTTCCAACCGTCGTTGTTTGGTCAGGGCTCGTCGTCGGCACACCAGTGGAAGACGAAGTCGTCGTTGCTTCGGTCTCGGTGCTGCTTGTTCCAACCGTCGTTGTTTGGTCAGGGCTCGTCGTCGGCACACCAGTGGAAGAAGCCGTGGTCGGTGCTTCGGTCTCGGTGCTGCTGGTTCCAACCGTCGTTGTTTGGTCAGGGCTCGTCGTCGGCACACCAGTGGAAGAAGAAGTCGTCGTTGCTTCGGTCTCGGTGCTGCCTGTTCCAACCGTCGTTGTTTGGTCAGGGCTCGTCGTCGGCACACCAGCGGAAGAAGCCGTCGTCGGTGCTTCGGTATCGGTGCTGCTGGTTCCAACCGTCGTTGTTTGGTCAGGGCTCGTCGTCGGCACACCAGTGGAAGAAGAAGTCGTCGTTGCTTCGGTCTCGGTGCTGCCTGTTCCAACCGTCGTTGTTTGGTCAGGGCTCGTCGTCGGCACACCAGTGGAAGAAGCCGTGGTCGGTGCTTCGGTCTCGGTGCTGCTGGTTCCAACCGTCGTTGTTTGGTCAGGGCTCGTCGTCGGCCAACCAGTGGAAGAAGCCGTGGTCGGTGCTTCGGTCTCGGTGCTGGTGGTTCCAACCGTCGTTGTTTGGTCAGGGCTCGTCGTCGGCACACCAGTGGAAGAAGAAGTCGTCGTTGCTTCGGTCTCGGTGCTGCTGGTTCCAACCGTCGTTGTTTGGTCAAGGCTCGTCGTCGGCACACCAGTGGAAGAAGCCGTGGTCGGTGCTTCGGTCTCGGTGCTGCTGGTTCCAACCGTCGTTGCTTTTTCAGGGCTCGTCGTCGGCACACCAGTGGAAGAAGCCGTCGTCGGTGCTTCGGTCTCGGTGCTGCTGGTTCCAACCGTCGTTGTTTGGTCAGGGCTCGTCGTCGGCACACCAGCGGAAGAAGCCGTCGTCGGTGCTTCGGTATCGGTGCTGCTGGTTCCAACCGTCGTTGTTTGGTCAGGGCTCGTCGTCGGCACACCAGTGGAAGAAGAAGTCGTCGTTGCTTCGGTCTCGGTGCTGCCTGTTCCAACCGTCGTTGTTTGGTCAGGGCTCGTCGTCGGCACACCAGTGGAAGAAGCCGTGGTCGGTGCTTCGGTCTCGGTGCTGCTGGTTCCAACCGTCGTTGTTTGGTCAGGGCTCGTCGTCGGCCAACCAGTGGAAGAAGCCGTGGTCGGTGCTTCGGTCTCGGTGCTGGTGGTTCCAACCGTCGTTGTTTGGTCAGGGCTCGTCGTCGGCACACCAGTGGAAGAAGAAGTCGTCGTTGCTTCGGTCTCGGTGCTGCTGGTTCCAACCGTCGTTGTTTGGTCAAGGCTCGTCGTCGGCACACCAGTGGAAGAAGCCGTGGTCGGTGCTTCGGTCTCGGTGCTGCTGGTTCCAACCGTCGTTGCTTTTTCAGGGCTCGTCGTCGGCACACCAGTGGAAGAAGCCGTCGTCGGTGCTTCGGTCTCGGTGCTGCTGGTTCCAACCGTCGTTGTTTGGTCAGGGCTCGTCGTCGGCACACCAGTGGAAGAAGAAGTCGTCGTTGTTTCGGTCTCGGTGCTGCCTGTTCCAACCGTCGTTGTTTGGTCAGGGCTCGTCGTCGGCACACCAGTGGAAGAAGCCGTGGTCGGTGCTTCGGTCTCGGTGCTGGTGGTTCCAACCGTCGTTGTTTGGTCAGGGCTCGTCGTCGGCCAACCAGTGGAAGAAGCCGTCGTCGTTCCTTCGGTCTCGGTGCTGCTGGTTCCAACCGTCGTTGTTTGGTCAGGGCTCGTCGTCGGCACACCAGTGGAAGAAGCCGTCCTCGGTGCTTCGGTCTCGGTGCTGCTGGTTCCAGCCGTCGTTGTTTGGTCAGGGCTCGTCGTCGGCACACCAGTGGATGAAGACGTCGTCGTTGCTGCGGTCTCGGTGCTGCTGGTTCCAACCGTCGTTGTTTGGTCAGGGCTCGTCGTCGGCACACCACCGGAAGAAGCCGTCGTCGGTGCTTCGGTCTCGGTGCTGCTTGTTCCAACCGTCGTTGTTTGGTTAGGGCTCGTCGTCGGCACACCAGTGGAAGAAGCCGTCGTCGTTCCTTCGGTCTCGGTGCTGCTGGTTCCAACCGTCGTTGTTTGGTCAAGGCTCGTCGTCGGCACACCAGTGGAAGAAGCCGTGGTCGGTGCTTCGGTCTCGGTGCTGCTGGTTCCAACCGTCGTTGTTTGGTCAGGGCTCGTCGTCGGCACACCAGTGGAAGAAGAAGTCGTCGTTGTTTCGGTCTCGGTGCTGCCTGTTCCAACCGTCGTTGTTTGGTCAGGGCTCGTCGTCGGCACACCAGTGGAAGAAGCCGTGGTCGGTGCTTCGGTCTCGGTGCTGGTGGTTCCAACCGTCGTTGTTTGGTCAGGGCTCGTCGTCGGCCAACCAGTGGAAGAAGCCGTCGTCGTTCCTTCGGTCTCGGTGCTGCTGGTTCCAACCGTCGTTGTTTGGTCAGGGCTCGTCGTCGGCACACCAGTGGAAGAAGAAGTCGTCGTTGCTTCGGTCTCGGTGCTGCTTGTTTCAACCGTCGTTGTTTGGTCAGGGCTCGTCGTCGGCACACCAGTGGAAGAAGCCGTGGTCGGTGCTTCGGTCTCGGTGCTGCTGGTTCCAACCGTCGTTGTTTGGTCAGGGCTCGTCGTCGGCACACCAGTGGAAGAAGCCGTCCTCGGTGCTTCGGTCTCGGTGCTGCTGGTTCCAGCCGTCGTTGTTTGGTCAGGGCTCGTCGTCGGCACACCAGTGGATGAAGACGTCGTCGTTGCTGCGGTCTCGGTGCTGCTGGTTCCAACCGTCGTTGTTTGGTCAGGGCTCGTCGTCGGCACACCACCGGAAGAAGCCGTCGTCGGTGCTTCGGCCTCGGTGCTGCTTGTTCCAACCGTCGTTGTTTGGTTAGGGCTCGTCGTCGGCACACCAGTGGAAGAAGCCGTCGTCGTTCCTTCGGTCTCGGTGCTGCTGGTTCCAACCGTCGTTGTTTGGTCAAGGCTCGTCGTCGGCACACCAGTGGAAGAAGCCGTGGTCGGTGCTTCGGTCTCGGTGCTGCTGGTTCCAACCGTCGTTGCTTGGTCAGGGCTCGTCGTCGGCACACCAGTGGAAGAAGCCGTGGTCGGTGCTTCGGTCTCGGTGCTGCTGGTTCCAACCGTCGATGTTTGGTCAGGGCTCGTCGTCGGCACACCAGTGGAAGAAGCCGTGGTCGTTGCTTCGGTCTCGGTGCTGCTGGTTCCAACCGTCGTTGTTTGGTCAGGGCTCGTCGTCGGCACACCAGTGGAAGAAGAAGTCGTCGTTGCTTCGGTCTCGGTGCTGCTTGTTCCAACCGTCGTTGTTTGGTCAGGGCTCGTCGTCGGCACACCAGTGGAAGAAGCCGTGGTCGTTGCTTCGGTCTCGGTGCTGCTGGTTCCAACCGTCGTTGTTTGGTCAGGGCTCGTCGTCGGCACACCAGTGGAAGACGAAGTCGTCGTTGCTTCGGTCTCGGTGCTGCTTGTTCCAACCGTCGTTGTTTGGTCAGGGCTCGTCGTCGGCACACCAGTGGAAGAAGCCGTGGTCGGTGCTTCGGTCTCGGTGCTGCTGGTTCCAACCGTCGTTGTTTGGTCAGGGCTCGTCGTCGGCACACCAGTGGAAGAAGCCGTGGTCGGTGCTTCGGTCTCGGTGCTGGTGGTTCCAACCGTCGTTGTTTGGTCAGGGCTCGTCGTCGGCACACCAGTGGAAGAAGAAGTCGTCGTTGCTTCGGTCTCGGTGCTGCTGGTTCCAACCGTCGTTGTTTGGTCAAGGCTCGTCGTCGGCACACCAGTGGAAGAAGCCGTGGTCGGTGCTTCGGTCTCGGTGCTGCTGGTTCCAACCGTCGTTGCTTTTTCAGGGCTCGTCGTCGGCACACCAGTGGAAGAAGCCGTCGTCGGTGCTTCGGTCTCGGTGCTGCTGGTTCCAACCGTCGTTGTTTGGTCAGGGCTCGTCGTCGGCACACCAGTGGAAGAAGAAGTCGTCGTTGTTTCGGTCTCGGTGCTGCCTGTTCCAACCGTCGTTGTTTGGTCAGGGCTCGTCGTCGGCACACCAGTGGAAGAAGCCGTGGTCGGTGCTTCGGTCTCGGTGCTGGTGGTTCCAACCGTCGTTGTTTGGTCAGGGCTCGTCGTCGGCCAACCAGTGGAAGAAGCCGTCGTCGTTCCTTCGGTCTCGGTGCTGCTGGTTCCAACCGTCGTTGTTTGGTCAGGGCTCGTCGTCGGCACACCAGTGGAAGAAGCCGTGGTCGGTGCTTCGGTCTCGGTGCTGCTGGTTCCAACCGTCGTTGTTTGGTCAGGGCTCGTCGTCGGCACACCAGTGGAAGAAGAAGTCGTCGTTGCTTCGGTCTCGGTGCTGCTTGTTCCAACCGTCGTTGTTTGGTTAGGGCTCGTCGTCGGCACACCAGTGGAGGAAGCCGTGGTCGGTGCTTCGGTCGCGGTGCTGCTGGTTCCAATCGTCGTTGTTTGGTCAGGGCTCGTCGTCGGCACACCAGTGGAAGAAGCCGTGGTCGGTGCTTCGGTCTCGGTGCTGCTGGTTCCAACCGTCGTTGTTTGGTCAGGGCTCGTCGTCGGCACACCAGTGGAAGAAGCCGTGGTCGTTGCTTCGGTCTCGGTGCTGCTGGTTCCAACCGTCGTTGTTTGGTCAGGGCTCGTCGTCGGCACACCAGTGGAAGAAGAAGTCGTCGTTGCTTCGGTCTCGGTGCTGCTTGTTCCAACCGTCGTTGTTTGGTCAGGGCTCGTCGTCGGCACACCAGTGGAAGAAGCCGTCGTCGGTGCTTCGGTCTCGGTGCTGCTTGTTCCAACCGTCGTTGTTTGGTCAGGGCTCTTCGTCGGCACACCAGTGGAAGAAGAAGTCGTCGTTGTTTCGGTCTCGGTGCTGCCTGTTCCAACCGTCGTTGTTTGGTCAGGGCTCGTCGTCGGCACACCAGTGGAAGAAGAAGTCGTCGTTGCTTCGGTCTCGGTGCTGCTTGTTCCAACCGTCGTTGTTTGGTCAGGGCTCGTCGTCGGCCAACCAGTGGAAGAAGCCGTCGTCGTTCCTTCGGTCTCGGTGCTGCTGGTTCCAACCGTCGTTGTTTGGTCAGGGCTCGTCGTCGGCACACCAGTGGAAGAAGCCGTCCTCGGTGCTTCGGTCTCGGTGCTGCTGGTTCCAGCCGTCGTTGTTTGGTCAGGGCTCGTCGTCGGCACACCAGTGGATGAAGACGTCGTCGTTGCTGCGGTCTCGGTGCTGCTGGTTCCAACCGTCGTTGTTTGGTCAGGGCTCGTCGTCGGCACACCACCGGAAGAAGCCGTCGTCGGTGCTTCGGTCTCGGTGCTGCTTGTTCCAACCGTCGTTGTTTGGTTAGGGCTCGTCGTCGGCACACCAGTGGAAGAAGCCGTGGTCGGTGCTTCGGTCTCGGTGCTGCTGGTTCCAACCGTCGTTGTTTGGTCAGGGCTCGTCGTCGGCACACCAGTGGAAGAAGCCGTGGTCGGTGCTTCGGTCTCGGTGCTGCTGGTTCCAACCGTCGTTGTTTGGTCAGGGCTCGTCGTCGGCACACCAGTGGAAGAAGCCGTGGTCGGTGCTTCGGTCTCGGTGCTGGTGGTTCCAACCGTCGTTGTTTGGTCAGGGCTCGTCGTCGGCACACCAGTGGAAGAAGCCGTGGTCGGTGCTTCGGTCTCGGTGCTGCTGGTTCCAACCGTCGTTGTTTGGTCAGGGCTCGTCGTCGGCACACCAGTGGAAGAAGAAGTCGTCGTTGCTTCGGTCTCGGTGCTGCTGGTTCCAACCGTCGTTGTTTGGTCAGGGCTCGTCGTCGGCACACCAGTGGAGGAAGCCGTGGTCGGTGCTTCGGTCGCGGTGCTGCTTGTTCCAATCGTCGTTGTTTGGTCAGGGCTCGTCGTCGGCACACCAGTGGAAGAAGCCGTGGTCGGTGCTTCGGTCTCGGTGCTGCTGGTTCCTACCGTCGTTGTTTGGTCAGGGCTCGTCGTCGGCACACCAGTGGAAGAAGAAGTCGTCGTTGCTTCGGTCTCGGTGCTGCTGGTTCCAACCGTCGTTGTTTGGTAAGGGCTCGTCGTCGGCACACCAGTGGAAGAAGCCGTCCTCGGTGCTTCGGTCTCGGTGCTGCTGGTTCCAACCGTCGTTGTTTGGTCAGGGCTCGTCGTCGGCACACCAGTGGAAGAAGAAGTCGTCCTTGCTTGGGTCTCGGTGCTGCTGGTTCCAGCCGTCGTTGTTTGGTCAGGGCTCGTCGTCGGCACACCAGTGGATGAAGACGTCGTCGTTGCTGCGATCTCGGTGCTGCTGGTTCCAACCGTCGTTGTTTGGTCAGGGCTCGTCGTCGGCACACCAGCGAAAGAAGCCGTTGTCGGTGCTTCGGTCTCGGTGCTGGTTGTTCCAACCGTCGTTGTTTGGTTAGGGCTCGTCGTCGGCACACCAGTGGAAGAAGCCGTGGTCGGTGCTTCGGTCTCGGTGCTGCTGGTTCCAACCGTCGTTGTTTGGTCAGGGCTCGTCGTCGGCACACCAGTGGAAGAAGCCGTGGTCGGTGCTTCGGTCTCGGTGCTGCTGGTTCCAACCGTCGTTGTTTGGTCAAGGCTCGTCGTCGGCACACCAGTGGAAGAAGCCGTGGTCGGTGCTTCGGTCTCGGTGCTGGTGGTTCCAACCGTCGTTGTTTGGTCAGGGCTCGTCGTCGGCACACCAGTGGAAGAAGCCGTGGTCGGTGCTTCGGTCTCGGTGCTGCTGGTTCCAACCGTCGTTGTTTGGTCAGGGCTCGTCGTCGGCACACCAGTGGAAGAAGAAGTCGTCGTTGCTTCGGTCTCGGTGCTGCTGGTTCCAACCGTCGTTGTTTGGTCAGGGCTCGTCGTCGGCACACCAGTGGAGGAAGCCGTGGTCGGTGCTTCGGTCGCGGTGCTGCTTGTTCCAATCGTCGTTGTTTGGTCAGGGCTCGTCGTCGGCACACCAGTGGAAGAAGCCGTGGTCGGTGCTTCGGTCTCGGTGCTGCTGGTTCCAACCGTCGTTGTTTGGTCAGGGCTCGTCGTCGGCACACCAGTGGAAGAAGCCGTGGTCGTTGCTTCGGTCTCGGTGCTGCTGGTTCCAACCGTCGTTGTTTGGTCAGGGCTCGTCGTCGGCACACCAGTGGAAGAAGAAGTCGTCGTTGCTTCGGTCTCGGTGCTGCTTGTTCCAACCGTCGTTGTTTCGTCAGGGCTCGTCGTCGGCACACCAGTGGAAGAAGCCGTGGTCGGTGCTTCGGTCTCGGTGCTGCTGGTTCGAACCGTCGTTGTTTGGTCAAGGCTCGTCGTCGGCACACCAGTGGAAGAAGCCGTGGTCGGTGCTTCGGTCTCGGTGCTGGTGGTTCCAACCGTCGTTGTTTGGTCAGGGCTCGTCGTCGGCACACCAGTGGAAGAAGCCGTGGTCGGTGCTTCGGTCTCGGTGCTGCTGGTTCCAACCGTCGTTGTTTGGTCAGGGCTCGTCGTCGGCACACCAGTGGAAGAAGAAATCGTCGTTGCTTCGGTCTCGGTGCTGCCTGTTCCAACCGTCGTTGTTTGGTCAGGGCTCGTCGTCGGCACACCAGTGGAAGAAGAAGTCGTCGTTGCTTCGGTCTCGGTGCTGCTTGTTCCAACCGTCGTTGTTTGGTCAGGGCTCGTCGTCGGCACACCAGTGGAAGAAGCCGTGGTCGGTGCTTCGGTCTCGGTGCTGCTGGTTCCAACCGTCGTTGTTTGGTCAGGGCTCGTCGTCGGCACACCAGTGGAAGAAGCCGTCGTCGTTCCTTCGGTCTCGGTGCTGCTGGTTCCAACCGTCGTTGTTTGGTCAGGGCTCGTCGTCGGCACACCAGTGGAAGAAGCCGTGGTCGGTGCTTCGGTCTCGGTGCTGCTGGTTCCAACCGTCGTTGTTTGGTCAGGGCTCGTCGTCGGCACACCAGTGGAAGAAGCCGTGGTCGGTGCTTCGGTGTCGGTGCTGCTGGTTCCAACCGTCGTTGTTTGGTCAGGGCTCGTCGTCGGCACACCAGTGGAAGAAGAAGTCGTCGTTGCTTCGGTCTCGGTGCTGCTGGTTCCAGCCGTCGTTGTTTGGTCAGGGCTCGTCGTCGGCACACCAGTGGAAGAAGCCGTGGTCGGTGCTTCGGTCTCGGTGCTGCTGGTTCCAACCGTCGTTGTTTGGTCAGGGCTCGTCGTCGGCACACCAGTGGAAGAAGAAGTCGTCGTTGCTTTGGTCTCGGTGCTGCTTGTTCCAACCGTCGTTGTTTGGTCAGGGGTCGTCGTCGGCACACCAGTGGAAGAAGCCGTGGTCGGTGCTTCGGTCTCGGTGCTGCTGGTTCCAACCGTCGTTGTTTGGTCAGGGCTCGTCGTCGGCCAACCAGTGGAAGAAGCCGTCGTCGTTCCTTCGGTCTCGGTGCTGCTGGTTCCAACCGTCGTTGTTTGGTCAAGGCTCGTCGTCGGCACACCAGTGGAAGAAGCCGTGGTCGGTGCTTCGGTCTCGGTGCTGCTGGTTCCAACCGTCGTTGTTTGGTCAGGGCTCGTCGTCGGCACACCAGTGGAAGAAGAAGTCGTCGTTGCTTCGGTCTCGGTGCTGCTGGTTCCAACCGTCGTTGTTTGGTCAGGGCTCGTCGTCGGCACACCAGTGGAGGAAGCCGTGGTCGGTGCTTCGGTCGCGGTGCTGCTGGTTCCAACCGTCGTTGTTTGGTCAGGGCTCGTCGTCGGCACACCAGTGGAAGAAGCCGTGGTCGTTGCTTCGGTCTCGGTGCTGCTGGTTCCAACCGTCGTTGTTTGGTCAGGGCTCGTCGTCGGCACACCAGTGGAAGAAGAAGTCGTCGTTGCTTCGGTCTCGGTGCTGCTTGTTCCAACCGTCGTTGTTTGGTCAGGGCTCGTCGTCGGCACACCAGTGGAAGAAGCCGTGGTCGGTGCTTCGGTCTCGGTGCTGCTGGTTCCAACCGTCGTTGTTTGGTCAGGGCTCGTCGTCGGCACACCAGTGGAAGAAGCCGTCGTCGGTGCTTCGGTCTCGGTGCTGCTGGTTCCAACCGTCGTTGTTTGGTCAGGGCTCTTCGTCGGCACACCAGTGGAAGAAGAAGTCGTCGTTGTTTCGGTCTCGGTGCTGCCTGTTCCAACCGTCGTTGTTTGGTCAGGGCTCGTCGTCGGCACACCAGTGGAAGAAGAAGTCGTCGTTGCTTCGGTCTCGGTGCTGCTTGTTCCAACCGTCGTTGTTTGGTCAGGGCTCGTCGTCGGCACACCAGTGGAAGAAGCCGTGGTCGGTGCTTCGGTCTCGGTGCTGCTGGTTCCAACCGTCGTTGTTTGGTCAGGGCTCGTCGTCGGCACACCAGTGGAAGAAGCCGTGGTCGGTGCTTCGGTCTCGGTGCTGGTGGTTCCAACCGTCGTTGTTTGGTCAGGGCTCGTCGTCGGCACACCAGTGGAAGAAGCCGTGGTCGGTGCTTCGGTCTCGGTGCTGCTGGTTCCAACCGTCGTTGTTTGGTCAGGGCTCGTCGTCGGCACACCAGTGGAAGAAGAAGTCGTCGTTGCTTCGGTCTCGGTGCTGCTGGTTCCAACCGTCGTTGTTTGGTCAGGGCTCGTCGTCGGCACACCAGTGGAGGAAGCCGTGGTCGGTGCTTCGGTCGCGGTGCTGCTTGTTCCAATCGTCGTTTTTTGGTCAGGGCTCGTCGTCGGCACACCAGTGGAAGAAGCCGTGGTCGGTGCTTCGGTCTCGGTGCTGCTGGTTCCTACCGTCGTTGTTTGGTCAGGGCTCGTCGTCGGCACACCAGTGGAAGAAGAAGTCGTCGTTGCTTCGGTCTCGGTGCTGCTGGTTCCAACCGTCGTTGTTTGGTCAGGGCTCGTCGTCGGCACACCAGTGGAAGAAGCCGTCCTCGGTGCTTCGGTCTCGGTGCTGCTGGTTCCAACCGTCGTTGTTTGGTCAGGGCTCGTCGTCGGCACACCAGTGGAAGAAGAAGTCGTCCTTGCTTGGGTCTCGGTGCTGCTGGTTCCAGCCGTCGTTGTTTGGTCAGGGCTCGTCGTCGGCACACCAGTGGATGAAGACGTCGTCGTTGCTGCGGTCTCGGTGCTGCTGGTTCCAACCGTCGTTGTTTGGTCAGGGCTCGTCGTCGGCACACCAGCGAAAGAAGCCGTTGTCGGTGCTTCGGTCTCGGTGCTGGTTGTTCCAACCGTCGTTGTTTGGTTAGGGCTCGTCGTCGGCACACCAGCGAAAGAAGCCGTTGTCGGTGCTTCGGTCTCAGTGCTGGTTGTTCCAACCGTCGTTGTTTGGTTAGGGCTCGTCGTCGGCACACCAGTGGAAGAAGCCGTGGTCGGTGCTTCGGTCTCGGTGCTGCTGGTTCCAACCGTCGTTGTTTGGTCAGGGCTCGTCGTCGGCACACCAGTGGAAGAAGAAGTCGTCGTTGCTTCGGTCTCGGTGCTGCTGGTTCCAACCGTCGTTGTTTGGTCAAGGCTCGTCGTCGGCACACCAGTGGAAGAAGCCGTGGTCGGTGCTTCGGTCTCGGTGCTGGTGGTTCCAACCGTCGTTGTTTGGTCAGGGCTCGTCGTCGGCACACCAGTGGAAGAAGCCGTGGTCGGTGCTTCGGTCTCGGTGCTGCTGGTTCCAACCGTCGTTGTTTGGTCAGGGCTCGTCGTCGGCACACCAGTGGAAGAAGAAGTCGTCGTTGCTTCGGTCTCGGTGCTGCTGGTTCCAACCGTCGTTGTTTGGTCAGGGCTCGTCGTCGGCACACCAGTGGAGGAAGCCGTGGTCGGTGCTTCGGTCGCGGTGCTGCTGGTTCCAACCGTCGTTGTTTGGTCAGGGCTCGTCGTCGGCACACCAGTGGAAGAAGCCGTGGTCGTTGCTTCGGTCTCGGTGCTGCTGGTTCCAACCGTCGTTGTTTGGTCAGGGCTCGTCGTCGGCACACCAGTGGAAGAAGCCGTGGTCGGTGCTTCGGTCTCGGTGCTGCTGGTTCCAACCGTCGTTGTTTGGTCAGGGCTTGTCGTCGGCACACCAGTGGAAGAAGCCGTGGTCGGTGCTTCGGTCTCGGTGCTGCTGGTTCCAACCGTCGTTGTTTGGTCAGGGCTCGTCGTCGCCACACCTGTGGAAGAAGCCGTGGTCGGTGCTTCGGTCTCGGTGCTGCTGGTTCCAACCGTCGTTGTTTGGTCAGGGCTCGTCGTCGGCACACCAGTGGAAGAAGCCGTGGTCGTTGCTTCGGTCTCGGTGCTGTTTGTTCCAACCGTCGTTGTTTGGTCAGGGCTCGTCGTCGGCACACCAGTGGAAGAAGCCGTGGTCGTTGCTTCGGTCTCGGTGCTGCTTGTTCCAACCGTCGTTGTTTGGTCAGGGCTCGTCGTCGCCACACCAGTGGAAGAAGCCGTGGTCGGTGCTTCGGTCTCGGTGCTGCCGGTTCCAACCGTCGTTGTTTGGTCAGGGCTCGTCGTCGGCACACCAGTGGAAGAAGCCGTGGTCGGTGCTTCGGTCTCGGTGCTGCTGGTTCCAACCGTCGTTGTTTGGTCAGGGCTCGTCGTCGGCACACCAGTGGAAGAAGCCGTCGTCGTTCCTTCGGTATCGGTGCTGCTGGTTCCAACCGTCGTTGTTTGGTCAGGGCTCGTCGTCGGCACACCAGTGGAAGAAGCCGTGGTCGGTGCTTCGGTGTCGGTGCTGCTGGTTCCAACCGTCGTTGTTTGGTCAGGGCTCGTCGTCGGCACACCAGTGGAAGAAGAAGTCGTCGTTGCTTCGGTCTCGGTGCTGCTTGTTCCAACCGTCGTTGTTTGGTCAGGGCTCGTCGTCGGCACACCAGTGGAAGAAGCCGTGGTCGGTGCTTCGGTCTCGGTGCTGCTGGTTCCAACCGTCGTTGTTTGGTCAGGGCTCGTCTTCGGCACACCAGTGAAGGAAGCCGTGGTCGGTGCTTCGGTCTCGGTGCTGCTTGTTCCAACCGTCGTTGTTTGGTCAGGGCTCGTCGTCGGCACACCAGTGGAAGAAGCCGTGGTCGGTGCTTCGGTCTCGGTGCTGCTGGTTCCAACCGTCGTTGTTTGGTCAGGACTCGTCGTCGGCACACCAGTGGAAGAAGAAGTCGTCGTTGCTTCGGTCTCGATGCTGCTGGTTCCAACCGTCGTTGTTTGGTCAGGGCTCGTCGTCGGCACACCCGTGGAAGAAGCCGTGGTCGGCGCTTCGGTCTCGGTGCTGCTGGTTCCAACCGTCGTTGTTTGGTCAGGGCTCGTCGTCGGCACACCAGCGGAAGAAGCCGTCCTCGGTGCTTCGGTCTTGGTGCTGCTTGTTCCAACCGTCGTTGTTTGGTTAGGGCTCGTCGTCGGCACACCAGTGGAAGAAGCCGTGGTCGGTGCTTCGGTCTCGGTGCTGCTGGTTCCAACCGTCGTTGTTTGGTCAGGGCTCGTCGTCGGCACACCAGTGGAAGAAGCCGTGGTCGGTGCTTCGGTCTCGGTGCTGCTGGTTCCAACCGTCGTTGTTTGGTCAGGGCTCGTCGTCGGCACACCAGTAGAAGAAGCCGTGGTCGGTGCTTCGGTCTCGGTGCTGCTGGTTCCAACCGTCGTTGTTTGGTCAGGGCTCGTCGTCGGCACACCAGTGGAAGAAGCCGTGGTCGTTGCTTCGGTCTCGGTGCTGCTGGTTCCAACCGTCGTTGTTTGGTCAGGGCTCGTCGTCGGCACACCAGTGGAAGAAGAAGTCGTCGTTGCTTCGGTCTCGGTGCTGCTTGTTCCAACCGTCGTTGTTTGGTCAGGGCTCGTCGTCGGCACACCAGTGGAAGAAGCCGTAGTCGGTGCTTCGGTCTCGGTGCTGCTGGTTCCAACCGTCGGTGTTTGGTCAGGGCTCGTCGTCGGCACACCAGTGGAGGAAGCCGTGGTCGGTGCTTCGGTCTCGGTGCTGCTTGTTCCAATCGTCGTTGTTTGGTCAGAGCTCGTCGTCGGCACACCAGTGGAAGAAGCCGTGGTCGGTGCTTCGGTCTCGGTGCTGCTGGTTCCAACCGTCGTTGTTTGGTCAGGGCTCGTCGTCGGCACACCAGTGGAAGAAGCCGTGGTCGTTGCTTCGGTCTCGGTGCTGCTGGTTCCAACCGTCGTTGTTTGGTCAGGGCTCGTCGTCGGCACACCAGTGGAAGAAGAAGTCGTCGTTGCTTCGGTCTCGGTGCTGCTTGTTCCAACCGTCGTTGTTTGGTCAGGGCTCGTCGTCGGCACACCAGTGGAAGAAGCCGTGGTCGGTGCTTCGGTCTCGGTGCTGGTGGTTCCAACCGTCGTTGTTTGGTCAGGGCTCGTCGTCGGCACACCAGTGGAAGAAGAAGTCGTCGTTGCTTCGGTCTCGGTGCTGCCTGTTCCAACCGTCGTTGTTTGGTCAGGGCTCGTCGTCGGCACAGCAGTGGAAGAAGCCGTCGTCGGTGCTTCGGTCTCGGTGCTGCTGGTTCCAACCGTCGTTGTTTGGTCAGGGCTCGTCGTCGGCACACCAGCGGAAGAAGCCGTCCTCGGTGCTTCGGTCTCGGTGCTGCTTGTTCCAACCGTCGTTGTTTGGTTAGGGCTCGTCGTCGGCACACCAGTGGAAGAAGCCTTGGTCGGTGCTTCGGTCTCGGTGCTGCTGGTTCCAACCGTCGTTGTTTGGTCAGGGCTCGTCGTCGGCACACCAGTGGAAGAAGCCGTGGTCGGTGCTTCGGTCTCGGTGCTGCTGGTTCCAACCGTCGTTGTTTGGTCAGGGCTCGTCGTCGGCACACCAGTGGAAGAAGCCGTGGTCGGTGCTTCGGTCTCGGTGCTGCTGGTTCCAACCGTCGTTGTTTGGTCAGGGCTCGTCGTCGGCACACCAGTGGAAGAAGCCGTCGTCGTTCCTTCGGTCTCGGTGCTGCTGGTTCCAACCGTCGTTGTTTGGTCAGGGCTCGTCGTCGGCACACCAGTGGAAGAAGAAGTCGTCGTTGCTTCGGTCTCGGTGCTGCTGGTTCCAACCGTCGTTGTTTGGTCAGGGCTCGTCGTCGGCACACCAGTGGAAGAAGCCTTGGTCGGTGCTTCGGTCTCGGTGCTGCTGGTTCCAACCGTCGTTGTTTGGTCAGGGCTCGTCGTCGGCACACCAGTGGAAGAAGAAGTCGTCGTTGCTTCGGTCTCGGTGCTGCTTGTTCCAACCGTCGTTGTTTGGTCAGGGCTCGTCGTCGGCACACCAGTGGAAGAAGCCGTGGTCGGTGCTTCGGTCTCGGTGCTGCTGGTTCCAACCGTCGTTGTTTGGTCAGGGCTCGTCGTCGGCACACCAGTGGAAGAAGCCGTCGTCGTTCCTTCGGTCTCGGTGCTGCTGGTTCCAACCGTCGTTGTTTGGTCAGGGCTCGTCGTCGGCACACCAGTGGAAGAAGCCGTGGTCGGTGCTTCGGTGTCGGTGCTGCTGGTTCCAACCGTCGTTGTTTGGTCAGGGCTCGTCGTCGGCACACCAGTGGAAGAAGAAGTCGTCGTTGCTTCGGTCTCGGTGCTGCTGGTTCCAGCCGTCGTTGTTTGGTCAGGGCTCGTCGTCGGCACACCAGTGGAAGAAGCCGTGGTCGGTGCTTCGGTCTCGGTGCTGCTGGTTCCAACCGTCGTTGTTTGGTCAGGGCTCGTCGTCGGCACACCAGTGGAAGAAGAAGTCGTCGTTGCTTTGGTCTCGGTGCTGCTTGTTCCAACCGTCGTTGTTTGGTCAGGGGTCGTCGTCGGCACACCAGTGGAAGAAGCCGTGGTCGGTGCTTCGGTCTCGGTGCTGCTGGTTCCAACCGTCGTTGTTTGGTCAGGGCTCGTCGTCGGCCAACCAGTGGAAGAAGCCGTCGTCGTTCCTTCGGTCTCGGTGCTGCTGGTTCCAACCGTCGTTGTTTGGTCAAGGCTCGTCGTCGGCACACCAGTGGAAGAAGCCGTGGTCGGTGCTTCGGTCTCGGTGCTGCTGGTTCCAACCGTCGTTGTTTGGTCAGGGCTCGTCGTCGGCACACCAGTGGAAGAAGCCGTGGTCGTTGCTTCGGTCTCGGTGCTGCTGGTTCCAACCGTCGTTGTTTGGTCAGGGCTCGTCGTCGGCACACCAGTGGAAGAAGAAGTCGTCGTTGCTTCGGTCTCGATGCTGCTGGTTCCAACCGTCGTTGTTTGGTCAGGGCTCGTCGTCGGCACACCCGTGGAAGAAGCCGTGGTCGGCGCTTCGGTCTCGGTGCTGCTGGTTCCAACCGTCGTTGTTTGGTCAGGGCTCGTCGTCGGCACACCAGTGGAAGAAGCCGTGGTCGGTGCTTCGGTCTCGGTGCTGCTGGTTCCAACCGTCGTTGTTTGGTCAGGGCTCGTCGTCGGCACACCAGTGGAAGAAGCCGTGGTCGTTGCTTCGGTGTCGGTGCTGCTGGTTCCAACCGTCGTTGTTTGGTCAGGGCTCGTCGTCGGCACACCAGTGGAAGAAGAAGTCGTCGTTGCTTCGGTCTCGGTGCTGCTGGTTCCAACCGTCGTTGTTTGGTCAGGGCTCGTCGTCGGCACACCAGTGGAAGAAGCCTTGGTCGGTGCTTCGGTCTCGGTGCTGCTGGTTCCAACCGTCGTTGTTTGGTCAGGGCTCGTCGTCGGCACACCAGTGGAAGAAGAAGTCGTCGTTGCTTCGGTCTCGGTGCTGCTTGTTCCAACCGTCGTTGTTTGGTCAGGGCTCGTCGTCGGCACACCAGTGGAAGAAGCCGTGGTCGGTGCTTCGGTCTCGGTGCTGCTGGTTCCAACCGTCGTTGTTTGGTCAGGGCTCGTCGTCGGCACACCAGTGGAAGAAGCCGTCGTCGTTCCTTCGGTCTCGGTGCTGCTGGTTCCAACCGTCGTTGTTTGGTCAGGGCTCGTCGTCGGCACACCAGTGGAAGAAGCCGTGGTCGGTGCTTCGGTGTCGGTGCTGCTGGTTCCAACCGTCGTTGTTTGGTCAGGGCTCGTCGTCGGCACACCAGTGGAAGAAGAAGTCGTCGTTGCTTGGGTCTCGGTGCTGCTGGTTCCAGCCGTCGTTGTTTGGTCAGGGCTCGTCGTCGGCACACCAGTGGAAGAAGCCGTGGTCGGTGCTTCGGTCTCGGTGCTGCTGGTTCCAACCGTCGTTGTTTGGTCAGGGCTCGTCGTCGGCACACCAGTGGAAGAAGAAGTCGTCGTTGCTTTGGTCTCGGTGCTGCTTGTTCCAACCGTCGTTGTTTGGTCAGGGGTCGTCGTCGGCACACCAGTGGAAGAAGCCGTGGTCGGTGCTTCGGTCTCGGTGCTGCTGGTTCCAACCGTCGTTGTTTGGTCAGGGCTCGTCGTCGGCCAACCAGTGGAAGAAGCCGTCGTCGTTCCTTCGGTCTCGGTGCTGCTGGTTCCAACCGTCGTTGTTTGGTCAAGGCTCGTCGTCGGCACACCAGTGGAAGAAGCCGTGGTCGGTGCTTCGGTCTCGGTGCTGCTGGTTCCAACCGTCGTTGTTTGGTCAGGGCTCGTCGTCGGCACACCAGTGGAAGAAGCCGTGGTCGTTGCTTCGGTCTCGGTGCTGCTGGTTCCAACCGTCGTTGTTTGGTCAGGGCTCGTCGTCGGCACACCAGTGGAAGAAGAAGTCGTCGTTGCTTCGGTCTCGGTGCTGCTTGTTCCAACCGTCGTTGTTTGGTCAGGGCTCGTCGTCGGCACACCAGTGGAAGAAGCCGTGGTCGGTGCTTCGGTCTCGGTGCTGCTGGTTCCAACCGTCGTTGTTTGGTCAGGGCTCGTCGTCGGCACACCAGTGGAGGAAGCCGTGGTCGGTGCTTCGGTCTCGGTGCTGCTTGTTCCAAGCGTCGTTGTTTGGTCAGAGCTCGTCGTCGGCACACCAGTGGAAGAAGCCGTGGTCGGTGCTTCGGTCTCGGTGCTGCTGGTTCCAACCGTCGTTGTTTGGTCAGGGCTCGTCGTCGGCACACCAGTGGAAGAAGCCGTGGTCGTTGCTTCGGTCTCGGTGCTGCTGGTTCCAACCGTCGTTGTTTGGTCAGGGCTCGTCGTCGGCACACCAGTGGAAGAAGCCGTGGTCGTTGCTTCGGTCTCGGTGCTGCTTGTTCCAACCGTCGTTGTTTGGTCAGGGCTCGTCGTCGGCACACCAGTGGAAGAAGCCGTGGTCGGTGCTTCGGTCTCGGTGCTGCTGGTTCCAACCGTCGTTGTTTGGTCAGGGCTCGTCGTCGGCACACCAGTGGAAGAAGAAGTCGTCGTTGCTTCGGTCTCGGTGCTGCCTGTTCCAACCGTCGTTGTTTGGTCAGGGCTCGTCGTCGGCACAGCAGTGGAAGAAGCCGTCGTCGGTGCTTCGGTCTCGGTGCTGCTGGTTCCAACCGTCGTTGCTTGGTCAGGGCTCGTCGTCGGCACACCAGTGGAAGAAGAAGTCGTCGTTGCTTCGGTCTCGGTGCTGCCTGTTCCAACCGTCGTTGTTTGGTCAGGGCTCGCCGTCGGCACACCAGTGGAAGAAGTCGTCGTTGCTTCGGTCTCGGTGCTGCTTGTTCCAACCGTCGTTGTTTGGTCAGGGCTCGTCGTCGGCACACCAGTGGAAGAAGCCGTGGTCGGTGCTTCGGTCTCGGTGCTGCTGGTTCCAACCGTCGTTGTTTGGTCAGGGCTCGTCGTCGGCCAACCAGTGGAAGAAGCCGTCGTCGTTCCTTCGGTCTCGGTGCTGCTGGTTCCAACCGTCGTTGTTTGGTCAGGGCTCGTCGTCGGCACACCAGTGGAAGAAGAAGTCGTCGTTGCTTCGGTCTCGGTGCTGCCTGTTCCAACCGTCGTTGTTTGGTCAGGGCTCGCCGTCGGCACAACAGTGGAAGAAGAAGTCGTCGTTGCTTCGGTCTCGGTGCTGCTTGTTCCAACCGTCGTTGTTTGGTCAGGGCTCGTCGTCGGCACACCAGTGGAAGAAGCCGTGGTCGGTGCTTCGGTCTCGGTGCTGCTGGTTCCAACCGTCGTTGTTTGGTCAGGGCTCGTCGTCGGCCAACCAGTGGAAGAAGCCGTCGTCGTTCCTTCGGTCTCGGTGCTGCTGGTTCCAACCGTCGTTGTTTGGTCAGGGCTCGTCGTCGGCACACCAGTGGAAGAAGAAGTCGTCGTTGCTTCGGTCTCGGTGCTGCCTGTTCCAACCGTCGTTGTTTGGTCAGGGCTCGTCGTCGGCACACCAGTGGAAGAAGCCGTCGTCGGTGCTTCGGTATCGGTTCTGCTGGTTCCAACCGTTGTTGTTTGGTCTGGGCTCGTCGTCGGCACACCAGTGGAAGAAGCCGTGGTCGGTGCTTCGGTCTCGGTGCTGCTGGTTCCAACCGTCGTTGTTTGGTCAGGGCTCGTCGTCGGCACACCAGTGGAAGAAGAAGTCGTCGTTGCTTTGGTCTCGGTGCTGCTTGTTCCAACCGTCGTTGTTTGGTCAGGGGTCGTCGTCGGCACACCAGTGGAAGAAGCCGTGGTCGGTGCTTCGGTCTCGGTGCTGCTGGTTCCAACCGTCGTTGTTTGGTCAGGGCTCGTCGTCGGCACACCAGTGGAAGAAGCCGTCGTCGTTCCTTCGGTCTCGGTGCTGCTGGTTCCAACCGTCGTTGTTTGGTCAAGGCTCGTCGTCGGCACACCAGTGGAAGAGGCCGTGGTCGGTGCTTCGGTCTCGGTGCTGCTGGTTCCAACCGTCGTTGTTTGGTCAGGGCTCGTCGTCGGCACACCAGTGGAAGAAGCCGTGGTCGGTGCTTCGGTCTCGGTGCTGCTGGTTCCAACCGTCGTTGTTTGGTCAGGGCTTGTCGTCGGCACACCAGTGGAAGAAGCCGTGGTCGGTGCTTCGGTCTCGGTGCTGCTGGTTCCAACCGTCGTTGTTTGGTCAGGGCTCGTCGTCGCCACACCTGTGGAAGAAGCCGTGGTCGGTGCTTCGGTCTCGGTGCTGCTGGTTCCAACCGTCGTTGTTTGGTCAGGGCTGGTCGTCGCCACACCAGTGGAAGAAGCCGTGGTCGGTGCTTCGGTCTCGGTGCTGCCGGTTCCAACCGTCGTTGTTTGGTCAGGGCTCGTCGTCGGCACACCAGTGGAAGAAGCCGTGGTCGGTGCTTCGGTCTCGGTGCTGCTGGTTCCAACCGTCGTTGTTTGGTCAGGGCTCGTCGTCGGCACACCAGTGGAAGAAGCCGTGGTCGGTGCTTCGGTCTCGGTGCTGCTTGTTCCAACCGTCGTTGTTTGGTCAGGGCTCGTCGTCGCCACACCAGTGGAAGAAGCCGTGGTCGGTGCTTCGGTCTCGGTGCTGCCGGTTCCAACCGTCGTTGTTTGGTCAGGGCTCGTCGTCGGCACACCAGTGGAAGAAGCCGTCGTCGGTGCTTCGGTGTCGGTGCTGCTGGTTCCAACCGTCGTTGTTTGGTCAGGGCTCGTCGTCGGCACACCAGTGGAAGAAGCCGTGGTCGGTGCTTCGGTCTCGGTGCTGCTGGTTCCAACCGTCGTTGTTTGGTCAGGGCTCGTCGTCGGCACACCAGTGGAAGAAGCCGTGGTCGTTGCTTCGGTCTCGGTGCTGCTGGTTCCAACCGTCGTTGTTTGGTCAGGGCTCGTCGTCGGCACACCAGTGGAAGAAGAAGTCGTCGTTGCTTCGGTCTCGGTGCTGCTTGTTCCAACCGTCGTTGTTTGGTCAGGGCTCGTCGTCGGCACACCAGTGGAAGAAGCCGTGGTCGGTGCTTCGGTCTCGGTGCTGCTGGTTCCAACCGTCGTTGTTTGGTCAGGGCTCGTCGTCGGCACACCAGTGGAAGAAGAAGTCGTCGTTGCTTCGGTCTCGGTGCTGCCTGTTCCAACCGTCGTTGTTTGGTCAGGGCTCGTCGTCGGCACAGCAGTGGAAGAAGCCGTCGTCGGTGCTTCGGTCTCGGTGCTGCTGGTTCCAACCGTCGTTGCTTGGTCAGGGCTCGTCGTCGGCACACCAGTGGAAGAAGAAGTCGTCGTTGCTTCGGTCTCGGTGCTGCTTGTTCCAACCGTCGTTGTTTGGTCAGGGCTCGCCGTCGGCACACCAGTGGAAGAAGAAGTCGTCGTTGCTTCGGTCTCGGTGCTGCTTGTTCCAACCGTCGTTGTTTGGTCAGGGCTCGTCGTCGGCACACCAGTGGAAGAAGCCGTGGTCGGTGCTTCGGTCTCGGTGCTGGTGGTTCCAACCGTCGTTGTTTGGTCAGGGCTCGTCGCCGGCACACCAGTGGAAGAAGCCGTGGTCGGTGCTTCGGTCTCGGTGCTGCTGGTTCCAACCGTCGTTGTTTGGTCAGGGCTCGTCGTCGGCACACCAGTGGAAGAAGAAGTCGTCGTTGCTTCGGTCTCGGTGCTGCTGGTTCCAACCGTCGTTGTTTGGTCAGGGCTCGTCGTCGGCACACCAGTGGAGGAAGCCGTGGTCGGTGCTTCGGTCTCGGTGCTGCTTGTTCCAATCGTCGTTGTTTGGTCAGGGCTCGTCGTCGGCACACCAGTGGAAGAAGCCGTGGTCGGTGCTTCGGTCTCGGTGCTGCTGGTTCCAACCGTCGTTGTTTGGTCAGGGCTCGTCGTCGGCACACCAGTGGAAGAAGCCGTGGTCGTTGCTTCGGTCTCGGTGCTGCTGGTTCCAACCGTCGTTGTTTGGTCAGGGCTCGTCGTCGGCACACCAGTGGAAGAAGAAGTCGTCGTTGCTTCGGTCTCGGTGCTGCTTGTTCCAACCGTCGTTGTTTGGTCAGGGCTCGTCGTCGGCACACCAGTGGAAGAAGCCGTGGTCGGTGCTTCGGTCTCGGTGCTGCTGGTTCCAACCGTCGTTGTTTGGTCAGGGCTCGTCGTCGGCACACCAGTGGAAGAAGCCGTCGTCGTTCCTTCGGTCTCGGTGCTGCTGGTTCCAACCGTCGTTGTTTGGTCAGGGCTCGTCGTCGGCACACCAGTGGAAGAAGCCGTCCTCGGTGCTTCGGTCTCGGTGCTGCTGGTTCCAACCGTCGTTGTTTGGTCAGGGCTCGTCGTCGGCACACCAGTGGAAGAAGAAGTCGTCGTTGCTTGGGTCTCGGTGCTGCTGGTTCCAGCCGTCGTTGTTTGGTCAGGGCTCGTCGTCGGCACACCAGTGGATGAAGACGTCGTCGTTGCTGCGGTCTCGGTGCTGCTGGTTCCAACCGTCGTTGTTTGGTCAGGGCTCGTCGTCGGCACACCAGCGGAAGAAGCCGTCCTCGGTGCTTCGGTCTCGGTGCTGCTTGTTCCAACCGTCGTTGTTTGGTCAAGGCTCGTCGTCGGCACACCAGTGGAAGAAGCCGTGGTCGGTGCTTCGGTCTCGGTGCTGCTGGTTCCAACCGTCGTTGTTTGGTCAGGGCTCGTCGTCGGCACACCAGTGGAAGAAGCCGTCGTCGGTGCTTCGGTCTCGGTGCTGCTGGTTCCAACCGTCGTTGTTTGGTCAGGGCTCGTCGTCGGCACACCAGTGGAAGAAGCCGTGGTCGTTGCTTCGGTCTCGGTGCTGCCTGTTCCAACCGTCGTTGTTTGGTCAGGGCTCGTCGTCGGCACACCAGTGGAAGAAGAAGTCGTCGTTGCTTCGGTCTCGGTGCTGCTTGTTCCAACCGTCGTTGTTTGGTCAGGGCTCGTCGTCGGCACACCAGTGGAAGAAGCCGTGGTCGGTGCTTCGGTCTCGGTGCTGGTGGTTCCAACCGTCGTTGTTTGGTCAGGGCTCGTCGTCGGCCAACCAGTGGAAGAAGCCGTCGTCGTTCCTTCGGTCTCGGTGCTGCTGGTTCCAACCGTCGTTGTTTGGTCAGGGCTCGTCGTCGGCACACCAGTGGAAGAAGCCGTCCTCGGTGCTTCGGTCTCGGTGCTGCTGGTTCCAACCGTCGTTGTTTGGTCAGGGCTCGTCGTCGGCACACCAGTGGAAGAAGAAGTCGTCGTTGCTTGGTTCTCGGTGCTGCTGGTTCCAGCCGTCGTTGTTTGGTCAGGGCTCGTCGTCGGCACACCAGTGGAAGAAGAAGTCGTCGTTGCTTCGGTCTCGGTGCTGCTGGTTCCAACCGTCGTTGTTTGGTCAGGGCTCGTCGTCGGCACACCAGTGGAGGAAGCCGTGGTCGGTGCTTCGGTCGCGGTGCTGCTTGTTCCAATCGTCGTTGTTTGGTCAGGGCTCGTCGTCGGCACACCAGTGGAAGAAGCCGTGGTCGGTGCTTCGGTCTCGGTGCTGCTGGTTCCAACCGTCGTTGTTTGGTCAAGGCTCGTCGTCGGCACACCAGTGGAAGAAGCCGTGGTCGGTGCTTCGGTCTCGGTGCTGGTGGTTCCAACCGTCGTTGTTTGGTCAGGGCTCGTCGTCGGCACACCAGTGGAAGAAGCCGTGGTCGGTGCTTCGGTCTCGGTGCTGCTGGTTCCAACCGTCGTTGTTTGGTCAGGGCTCGTCGTCGGCACACCAGTGGAAGAAGCCGTGGTCGGTGCTTCGGTCTCGGTGCTGCTGGTTCCAACCGTCGTTGTTTGGTCAAGGCTCGTCGTCGGCACACCAGTGGAAGAAGCCGTGGTCGGTGCTTCGGTCTCGGTGCTGGTGGTTCCAACCGTCGTTGTTTGGTCAGGGCTCGTCGTCGGCACACCAGTGGAAGAAGCCGTGGTCGGTGCTTCGGTCTCGGTGCTGCTTGTTCCAACCGTCGTTGTTTGGTCAGGGCTCGTCGTCGGCACACCAGTGGAAGAAGCCGTGGTCGGTGCTTCGGTCTCGGTGCTGCTGGTTCCAACCGTCGTTGTTTGGTCAGGGCTCGTCGTCGGCACACCAGTGGAGGAAGCCGTGGTCGGTGCTTCGGTCTCGGTGCTGCTTGTTCCAATCGTCGTTGTTTGGTCAGAGCTCGTCGTCGGCACACCAGTGGAAGAAGCCGTGGTCGGTGCTTCGGTCTCGGTGCTGCTGGTTCCAACCGTCGTTGTTTGGTCAGGGCTCGTCGTCGGCACACCAGTGGAAGAAGCCGTGGTCGTTGCTTCGGTCTCGGTGCTGCTGGTTCCAACCGTCGTTGTTTGGTCAGGGCTCGTCGTCGGCACACCAGTGGAAGAAGAAGTCGTCGTTGCTTCGGTCTCGGTGCTGCTTGTTCCAACCGTCGTTGTTTGGTCAGGGCTCGTCGTCGGCACACCAGTGGAAGAAGCCGTGGTCGGTGCTTCGGTCTCGGTGCTGCTGGTTCCAACCGTCGTTGTTTGGTCAGGGCTCGTCGTCGGCACACCAGTGGAAGAAGAAGTCGTCGTTGCTTCGGTCTCGGTGCTGCCTGTTCCAACCGTCGTTGTTTGGTCAGGGCTCGTCGTCGGCACACCAGTGGAAGAAGCCGTGGTCGGTGCTTCGGTCTCGGTGCTGCTGGTTCCAACCGTCGTTGTTTGGTCAGGGCTCGTCGTCGGCACACCAGTGGAAGAAGCCGTGGTCGGTGCTTCGGTCTCGGTGCTGGTGGTTCCAACCGTCGTTGTTTGGTCAGGGCTCGTCGTCGGCACACCAGTGGAAGAAGAAGTCGTCGTTGCTTCGGTCTCGGTGCTGCTTGTTCCAACCGTCGTTCTTTGGTCAGGGCTCGTCGTCGGCACACCAGTGGAAGAAGCCGTGGTCGGTGCTTCGGTCTCGGTGCTGCTGGTTCCAACCGTCGTTGTTTGGTCAGGGCTCGTCGTCGGCCAACCAGTGGAAGAAGCCGTCGTCGTTCCTTCGGTCTCGGTGCTGCTGGTTCCAACCGTCGTTGTTTGGTCAAGGCTCGTCGTCGGCACACCAGTGGAAGAAGCCGTGGTCGGTGCTTCGGTCTCGGTGCTGCTGGTTCCAACCGTCGTTGTTTGGTCAGGGCTCGTCGTCGGCACACCAGTGGAAGAAGCCGTGGTCGGTGCCTCGGTTTCGGTGCTGCTGGATCCAACCGTCGTTGTTTGGTCAGGGCTCGTCGTCGGCACACCAGTGGAAGAAGAAGTCGTCGTTGCTTCGGTCTCGATGCTGCTGGTTCCAACCGTCGTTGTTTGGTCAGGGCTCGTCGTCGGCACACCAGTGGAAGAAGCCGTGGTCGTTGCTTCGGTCTCGGTGCTGCTTGTTCCAACCGTCGTTGTTTGGTCAGGGCTCGTCGTCGCCACACCAGTGGAAGAAGCCGTGGTCGGTGCTTCGGTCTCGGTGCTGCTGGTTCCAACCGTCGTTGTTTGGTCAGGGCTCGTCGTCGGCACACCAGTGGAAGAAGCCGTGGTCGGTGATTCGGTCTCGGTGCTGCTGGTTCCAACCGTCGTTGTTTGGTCAGGGCTCGTCGTCGGCACACCAGTGGAAGAAGCCGTGGTCGGTGCTTCGGTGTCGGTGCTGCTGGTTCCAACCGTCGTTGTTTGGTCAGGGCTCGTCGTCGGCACACCAGTGGAAGAAGCCGTGGTTGGTGCTTCGGTCTCGGTGCTGCTGGTTCCAACCGTCGTTGATTGGTCAGGGCTCGTCGTCGGCACACCAGTGGAAGAAGAAGTCGTCGTTGCTTCGGTCTCGGTGCTGCTTGTTCCAACCGTCGTTGTTTGGTCAGGGCTCGTCGTCGGCACACCAGTGGAAGAAGCCGTGGTCGGTGCTTCGGTCTCGGTGCTGCTGGTTCCAACCGTCGTTGTTTGGTCAGGGCTCGTCGTCGGCACACCAGTGGAAGAAGTCGTCGTTGCTTCGGTCTCGGTGCTGCCTGTTCCAACCGTCGTTGTTTGGTCAGGGCTCGTCGTCGGCACACCAGTGGAAGAAGCCGTCGTCGGTGCTTCGGTCTCGGTGCTGCTGGTTCCAACCGTCGTTGTTTGGTCAGGGCTCGTCGTCGGCACACCAGTGGAAGAAGAAGTCGTCGTTGCTTCGGTCTCGGTGCTGCCTGTTCCAACCGTCGTTGTTTGGTCAGGGCTCGTCGTCGGCACACCAGTGGAAGAAGAAGTCGTCGTTGCTTCGGTCTCGGTGCTGCTTGTTCCAACCGTCGTTGTTTGGTCAGGGCTCGTCGTCGGCACACCAGTGGAAGAAGCCGTGGTCGGTGCTTCGGTCTCGGTGCTGCTGGTTCCAACCGTCGTTGTTTGGTCAGGGCTCGTCGTCGGCACACCAGTGGAAGAAGCCGCCGTCGTTCCTTCGGTCTCGGTGCTGCTGGTTCCAACCGTCGTTGTTTGGTCAGGGCTCGTCGTCGGCACACCAGTGGAAGAAGCCGTCCTCGGTGCTTCGGTCTCGGTGCTGCTGGTTCCAACCGTCGTTGTTTGGTCAGGGCTCGTCGTCGGCACACCAGTGGAAGAAGAAGTCGTCGTTGCTTGGGTCTCGGTGCTGCTGGTTCCAGCCGTCGTTGTTTGGTCAGGGCTCGTCGTCGGCACACCAGTGGATGAAGACGTCGTCGTTGCTGCGGTGTCGGTGCTGCTGGTTCCAACCGTCGTTGTTTGGTCAGGGCTCGTCGTCGGCACACCAGCGGAAGAAGCCGTGGTCGGTGCTTCGGTCTCGGTGCTGCTTGTTCCAACCGTCGTTGTTTGGTTAGGGCTCGTCGTCGGCACACCAGTGGAAGAAGCCGTGGTCGGTGCTTCGGTCTCGGTGCTGCTGGTTCCAACCGTCGTTGTTTGGTCAGGGCTCGTCGTCGGCACACCAGTGGAAGAAGCCGTGGTCGGTGCTTCGGTCTCGGTGCTGCTGGTTCCAACCGTCGTTGATTGGTCAAGGCTCGTCGTCGGCACACCAGTGGAAGAAGCCGTGGTCGGTGCTTCGGTCTCGGTGCTGGTGGTTCCAACCGTCGTTGTTTGGTCAGGGCTCGTCGTCGGCACACCAGTGGAAGAAGCCGTGGTCGGTGCTTCGGTCTCGGTGCTGCTGGTTCCAACCGTCGTTGTTTGGTCAGGGCTCGTCGTCGGCACACCAGTGGAAGAAGCCGTCCTCGGTGCTACGGTCTCGGTGCTGCTGGTTCCAACCGTCGTTGTTTGGTCAGGGCTCGTCGTCGGCACACCAGTGGAAGAATAAGTCGTCGTTGCTTGGGTCTCGGTGCTGCTGGTTCCAGCCGTCGTTGTTTGGTCAGGGCTCGTCGTCGGCACACCAGTGGATGAAGACGTCGTCGTTGCTGCGGTCTCGGTGCTGCTGGTTCCAACCGTCGTTGTTTGGTCAGGGCTCGTCGTCGGCACACCAGCGGAAGAAGCCGTGGTCGGTGCTTCGGTCTCGGTGCTGCTTGTTCCAACCGTCGTTGTTTGGTTAGGGCTCGTCGTCGGCACACCAGTGGAAGAAGCCGTGGTCGGTGCTTCGGTCTCGGTGCTGCTGGTTCCAACCGTCGTTGTTTGGTCAGGGCTCGTCGTCGGCACACCAGTGGAAGAAGAAGTCGTCGTTGCTTGGGTCTCGGTGCTGCTGGTTCCAGCCGTCGTTGTTTGGTCAGGGCTCGTCGTCGGCACACCAGTGGATGAAGACGTCGTCGTTGCTGCGGTCTCGGTGCTGCTGGTTCCAACCGTCGTTGTTTGGTCAGGGCTCGTCGTCGGCACACCACCGGAAGAAGCCGTCGTCGGTGCTTCGGTCTCGGTGCTGCTTGTTCCAACCGTCGTTGTTTGGTTAGGGCTCGTCGTCGGCACACCAGTGGAGGAAGCCGTGGTCGGTGCTTCGGTCTCGGTGCTGCTTGTTCCAATCGTCGTTGTTTGGTCAGGGCTCGTCGTCGGCACACCAGTGGAAGAAGCCGTGGTCGGTGCTTCGGTCTCGGTGCTGCTGGTTCCAACCGTCGTTGTTTGGTCAGGGCTCGTCGTCGGCACACCAGTGGAAGAAGCCGTGGTCGTTGCTTCGGTCTCGGTGCTGGTGGTTCCAACCGTCGTTGTTTGGTCAGGGCTCGTCGTCGGCACACCAGTGGAAGAAGCCGTGGTCGGTGCTTCGGTCTCGGTGCTGCTGGTTCCAACCGTCGTTGTTTGGTCAGGGCTCGTCGTCGGAACACCAGTGGAAGAAGAAGTCGTCGTTGCTTCGGTCTCGGTGCTGCTGGTTCCAACCGTCGTTGTTTGGTCAGGGCTCGTCGTCGGCACACCAGTGGAGGAAGCCGTGGTCGGTGCTTCGGTCGCGGTGCTGCTTGTTCCAATCGTCGTTGTTTGGTCAGGGCTCGTCGTCGGCACACCAGTGGAAGAAGCCGTGGTCGGTGCTTCGGTCTCGGTGCTGCTGGTTCCAACCGTCGTTGTTTGGTCAAGGCTCGTCGTCGGCACACCAGTGGAAGAAGCCGTGGTCGGTGCTTCGGTCTCGGTGCTGGTGGTTCCAACCGTCGTTGTTTGGTCAGGGCTCGTCGTCGGCACACCAGTGGAAGAAGCCGTGGTCGGTGCTTCGGTCTCGGTGCTGGTGGTTCCAACCGTCGTTGTTTGGTCAGGGCTCGTCGTCGGCACACCAGTGGAAGAAGAAGTCGTCGTTGCTTCGGTCTCGGTGCTGCTTGTTCCAACCGTCGTTGTTTGGTCAGGGCTCGTCGTCGGCACACCAGTGGAAGAAGCCGTGGTCGGTGCTTCGGTCTCGGTGCTGGTGGTTCCAACCGTCGTTGTTTGGTCAGGGCTCGTCGTGGGCCAACCAGTGGAAGAAGCCGTCGTCGTTCCTTCGGTCTCGGTGCTGCTGGTTCCAACCGTCGTTGTTTGGTCAGGGCTCGTCTTCGGCACACCAGTGGAAGAAGCCGTCCTCGGTGCTTCGGTCTCGGTGCTGCTGGTTCCAACCGTCGTTGTTTGGTCAGGGCTCGTCGTCGGCACACCAGTGGAAGAAGAAGTCGTCGTTGCTTGGGTCTCGGTGCTGCTGGTTCCAGCCGTCGTTGTTTGGTCAGGGCTCGTCGTCGGCACACCAGTGGATGAAGACGTCGTCGTTGCTGCGGTCTCGGTGCTGCTGGTTCCAACCGTCGTTGTTTGGTCAGGGCTCGTCGTCGGCACACCACCGGAAGAAGCCGTCGTCGGTGCTTCGGTCTCGGTGCTGCTTGTTCCAACCGTCGTTGTTTGGTTAGGGCTCGTCGTCGGCACACCAGTGGAGGAAGCCGTGGTCGGTGCTTCGGTCTCGGTGCTGCTTGTTCCAATCGTCGTTGTTTGGTCAGGGCTCGTCGTCGGCACACCAGTGGAAGAAGCCGTGGTCGGTGCTTCGGTCTCGGTGCTGCTGGTTCCAACCGTCGTTGTTTGGTCAGGGCTCGTCGTCGGCACACCAGTGGAAGAAGCCGTGGTCGTTGCTTCGGTCTCGGTGCTGGGGGTTCCAACCGTCGTTGTTTGGTCAGGGCTCGTCGTCGGCACACCAGTGGAAGAAGCCGTGGTCGGTGCTTCGGTCTCGGTGCTGCTGGTTCCAACCGTCGTTGTTTGGTCAGGGCTCGTCGTCGGAACACCAGTGGAAGAAGAAGTCGTCGTTGCTTCGGTCTCGGTGCTGCTGGTTCCAACCGTCGTTGTTTGGTCAGGGCTCGTCGTCGGCACACCAGTGGAGGAAGCCGTGGTCGGTGCTTCGGTCGCGGTGCTGCTTGTTCCAATCGTCGTTGTTTGGTCAGGGCTCGTCGTCGGCACACCAGTGGAAGAAGCCGTGGTCGGTGCTTCGGTCTCGGTGCTGCTGGTTCCAACCGTCGTTGTTTGGTCAAGGCTCGTCCTCGGCACACCAGTGGAAGAAGCCGTGGTCGGTGCTTCGGTCTCGGTGCTGGTGGTTCCAACCGTCGTTGTTTGGTCAGGGCTCGTCGTCGGCACACCAGTGGAAGAAGCCGTGGTCGGTGCTTCGGTCTCGGTGCTGCTGGTTCCAACCGTCGTTGTTTGGTCAGGGCTCGTCGTCGGCACACCAGTGGAAGAAGAAGTCGTCGTTGCTTCGGTCTCGGTGCTGCCTGTTCCAACCGTCGTTGTTTGGTCAGGGCTCGTCGTCGGCACTCCAGTGGAAGAAGAAGTCGTCGTTGCTTCGGTCTCGGTGCTGCTTGTTCCAACCGTCGTTGTTTGGTCAGGGCTCGTCGTCGGCACACCAGTGGAAGAAGCCGTCGTCGTTCCTTCGGTCTCGGTGCTGCTGGTTCCAACCGTCGTTGTTTGGTCAGGGCTCGTCGTCGGCACACCAGTGGAAGAAGCCGTGGTCGTTGCTTCGGTCTCGGTGCTGCTGGTTCCAACCGTCGTTGTTTGGTCAGGGCTCGTCGTCGGCACACCAGTGGAAGAAGAAGTCGTCGTTGCTTGGGTCTCGGTGCTGCTGGTTCCAGCCGTCGTTGTTTGGTCAGGGCTCGTCGTCGGCACACCAGTGGATGAAGACGTCGTCGTTGCTGCGGTCTCGGTGCTGCTGGTTCCAACCGTCGTTGTTTGGTCAGGGCTCGTCGTCGGCACACCAGCGAAAGAAGCCGTGGTCGGTGCTTCGGTCTCGGTGCTGCTTGTTCCAACCGTCGTTGTTTGGTCAGGGCTCGTCGTCGGCACACCAGTGGAAGAAGCCGTGGTCGGTGCTTCGGTCTCGGTGCTGCTGGTTCCAACCGTCGTTGTTTGGTCAGGGCTCGTCGTCGGCACACCAGTGGAAGAAGCCGTGGTCGGTGCTTCGGTCTCGGTGCTGCTGGTTCCAACCGTCGTTGTTTGGTCAAGGCTCGTCGTCGGCACACCAGTGGAAGAAGCCGTGGTCGGTGCTTCGGTCTCGGTGCTGCTGGTTCCAACCGTCGTTGTTTGGTCAGGGCTCGTCGTCGGCACACCCGTGGAAGAAGCCGTGGTCGGCGCTTCGGTCTCGGTGCTGCTGGTTCCAACCGTCGTTGTTTGGTCAGGGCTCGTCGTCGGCACACCAGTGGAAGAAGCCGTGGTCGGTGCTTCGGTCTCGGTGCTGCTGGTTCCAACCGTCGTTGTTTGGTCAGGGCTCGTCGTCGGCACACCAGTGGAAGAAGCCGTGGTCGTTGCTTCGGTCTCGGTGCTGCTGGTTCCAACCGTCGTTGTTTGGTCAGGGCTCGTCGTCGGCACACCAGTGGAAGAAGAAGTCGTCGTTGCTTCGGTCTCGGTGCTGCTGGTTCCAACCGTCGTTGTTTGGTCAAGGCTCGTCGTCGGCACACCAGTGGAAGAAGCCGTGGTCGGTGCTTCGGTCTCGGTGCTGCTGGTTCCAACCGTCGTTGCTTGGTCAGGGCTCGTCGTCGGCACACCAGTGGAAGAAGCCGTCGTCGGTGCTTCGGTCTCGGTGCTGCTGGTTCCAACCGTCGTTGTTTGGTCAGGGCTCGTCGTCGGCACACCAGTGGAAGAAGAAGTCGTCGTTGTTTCGGTCTCGGTGCTGCCTGTTCCAACCGTCGTTGTTTGGTCAGGGCTCGTCGTCGGCACACCAGTGGAAGAAGAAGTCGTCGTTGCTTCGGTCTCGGTGCTGCTTGTTCCAACCGTCGTTGTTTGGTCAGGGCTCGTCGTCGGCACACCAGTGGAAGAAGCCGTGGTCGGTGCTTCGGTCTCGGTGCTGCTGGTTCCAACCGTCGTTGTTTGGTCAGGGCTCGTCGTCGGCCAACCAGTGGAAGAAGCCGTCGTCGTTCCTTCGGTCTCGGTGCTGCTGGTTCCAACCGTCGTTGTTTGGTCAGGGCTCGTCGTCGGCACACCAGTGGAAGAAGCCGTCCTCGGTGCTTCGGTCTCGGTGCTGCTGGTTCCAGCCGTCGTTGTTTGGTCAGGGCTCGTCGTCGGCACACCAGTGGATGAAGACGTCGTCGTTGCTGCGGTCTCGGTGCTGCTGGTTCCAACCGTCGTTGTTTGGTCAGGGCTCGTCGTCGGCGCACCACCGGAAGAAGCCGTCGTCGGTGCTTCGGTCTCGGTGCTGCTTGTTCCAACCGTCGTTGTTTGGTTAGGGCTCGTCGTCGGCACACCAGTGGAAGAAGCCGTGGTCGGTGCTTCGGTCTCGGTGCTGCTGGTTCCAACCGTCGTTGTTTGGTCAGGGCTCGTCGTCGGCACACCAGTGGAAGAAGCCGTGGTCGGTGCTTCGGTCTCGGTGCTGCTGGTTCCAACCGTCGTTGTTTGGTCAGGGCTCGTCGTCGGCACACCAGTGGAAGAAGCCGTGGTCGGTGCTTCGGTCTCGGTGCTGGTGGTTCCAACCGTCGTTGTTTGGTCAGGGCTCGTCGTCGGCACACCAGTGGAAGAAGCCGTGGTCGGTGCTTCGGTCTCGGTGCTGCTGGTTCCAACCGTCGTTGTTTGGTCAGGGCTCGTCGTCGGCACACCAGTGGAAGAAGAAGTCGTCGTTGCTTCGGTCTCGGTGCTGCTGGTTAAAACCGTCGTTGTTTGGTCAGGGCTCGTCGTCGGCACACCAGTGGAGGAAGCCGTGGTCGGTGCTTCGGTCGCGGTGCTGCTTGTTCCAATCGTCGTTGTTTGGTCAGGGCTCGTCGTCGGCACACCAGTGGAAGAAGCCGTGGTCGGTGCTTCGGTCTCGGTGCTGCTGGTTCCAACCGTCGTTGTTTGGTCAGGGCTCGTCGTCGGCACACCAGTGGAAGAAGAAGTCGTCGTTGCTTCGGTCTCGGTGCTGCTTGTTCCAACCGTCGTTGTTTGGTTAGGGCTCGTCGTCGGCACACCAGTGGAGGAAGCCGTGGTCGGTGCTTCGGTCTCGGTGCTGCTTGTTCCAATCGTCGTTGTTTGGTCAGGGCTCGTCGTCGGCACACCAGTGGAAGAAGCCGTGGTCGGTGCTTCGGTCTCGGTGCTGCTGGTTCCAACCGTCGTTGTTTGGTCAGGGCTCGTCGTCGGCACACCAGTGGAAGAAGCCGTGGTCGTTGCTTCGGTCTCGGTGCTGGTGGTTCCAACCGTCGTTGTTTGGTCAGGGCTCGTCGTCGGCACACCAGTGGAAGAAGCCGTGGTCGGTGCTTCGGTCTCGGTGCTGCTGGTTCCAACCGTCGTTGTTTGGTCAGGGCTCGTCGTCGGAACACCAGTGGAAGAAGAAGTCGTCGTTGCTTCGGTCTCGGTGCTGCTGGTTCCAACCGTCGTTGTTTGGTCAGGGCTCGTCGTCGGCACACCAGTGGAAGAAGAAGTCGTCGTTGCTGCGGTCTCGGTGCTGCTGGTTCCAACCGTCGTTGTTTGGTCAGGGCTCGTCGTCGGCGCACCACCGGAAGAAGCCGTCCTCGGTGCTTCGGTCTCGGTGCTGCTGGTTCCAGCCGTCGTTGTTTGGTCAGGGCTCGTCGTCGGCACACCAGTGGATGAAGACGTCGTCGTTGCTGCGGTCTCGGTGCTGCTGGTTCCAACCGTCGTTGTTTGGTCAGGGCTCGTCGTCGGCGCACCACCGGAAGAAGCCGTCGTCGGTGCTTCGGTCTCGGTGCTGCTTGTTCCAACCGTCGTTGTTTGGTTAGGGCTCGTCGTCGGCACACCAGTGGAAGAAGCCGTGGTCGGTGCTTCGGTCTCGGTGCTGCTGGTTCCAACCGTCGTTGTTTGGTCAGGGCTCGTCGTCGGCACACCAGTGGAAGAAGCCGTGGTCGGTGCTTCGGTCTCGGTGCTGCTGGTTCCAACCGTCGTTGTTTGGTCAGGGCTCGTCGTCGGCACACCAGTGGAAGAAGCCGTGGTCGGTGCTTCGGTCTCGGTGCTGCTGGTTCCAACCGTCGTTGTTTGGTCAGGGCTCGTCGTCGGCACACCAGTGGAAGAAGCCGTGGTCGGTGCTTCGGTCTCGGTGCTGCTGGTTCCAACCGTCGTTGTTTGGTCAGGGCTCGTCGTCGGCACACCAGTGGAAGAAGAAGTCGTCGTTGCTTCGGTCTCGGTGCTGCTGGTTAAAACCGTCGTTGTTTGGTCAGGGCTCGTCGTCGGCACACCAGTGGAGGAAGCCGTGGTCGGTGCTTCGGTCGCGGTGCTGCTTGTTCCAATCGTCGTTGTTTGGTCAGGGCTCGTCGTCGGCACACCAGTGGAAGAAGCCGTGGTCGGTGCTTCGGTCTCGGTGCTGCTGGTTCCAACCGTCGTTGTTTGGTCAGGGCTCGTCGTCGGCACACCAGTGGAAGAAGAAGTCGTCGTTGCTTCGGTCTCGGTGCTGCTTGTTCCAACCGTCGTTGTTTGGTTAGGGCTCGTCGTCGGCACACCAGTGGAGGAAGCCGTGGTCGGTGCTTCGGTCTCGGTGCTGCTTGTTCCAATCGTCGTTGTTTGGTCAGGGCTCGTCGTCGGCACACCAGTGGAAGAAGCCGTGGTCGTTGCTTCGGTCTCGGTGCCGGTGGTTCCAACCGTCGTTGTTTGGTCAGGGCTCGTCGTCGGCACACCAGTGGAAGAAGCCGTGGTCGGTGCTTCGGTCTCGGTGCTGCTGGTTCCAACCGTCGTTGTTTGGTCAGGGCTCGTCGTCGGAACACCAGTGGAAGAAGAAGTCGTCGTTGCTTCGGTCTCGGTGCTGCTGGTTCCAACCGTCGTTGTTTGGTCAGGGCTCGTCGTCGGCACACCAGTGGAGGAAGCCGTGGTCGGTGCTTCGGTCGCGGTGCTGCTTGTTCCAATCGTCGTTGTTTGGTCAGGGCTCGTCGTCGGCACACCAGTGGAAGAAGCCGTGGTCGGTGCTTCGGTCTCGGTGCTGCTGGTTCCAACCGTCGTTGTTTGGTCAAGGCTCGTCGTCGGCACACCAGTGGAAGAAGCCGTGGTCGGTGCTTCGGTCTCGGTGCTGGTGGTTCCAACCGTCGTTGTTTGGTCAGGGCTTGTCGTCGGCACACCAGTGGAAGAAGCCGTGGTCGGTGCTTCGGTCTCGGTGCTGCTGGTTCCAACCGTCGTTGTTTGGTCAGGGCTCGTCGTCGGCACACCAGTGGAAGAAGAAGTCGTCGTTGCTTCGGTCTCGGTGCTGCCTGTTCCAACCGTCGTTGTTTGGTCAGGGCTCGTCGTCGGCACTCCAGTGGAAGAAGAAGTCGTCGTTGCTTCGGTCTCGGTGCTGCTTGTTCCAACCGTCGTTGTTTGGTCAGGGCTCGTCGTCGGCACACCAGTGGAAGAAGCCGTCGTCGTTCCTTCGGTCTCGGTGCTGCTGGTTCCAACCGTCGTTGTTTGGTCAGGGCTCGTCGTCGGCACACCAGTGGAAGAAGCCGTGGTCGGTGCTTCGGTCTCGGTGCTGCTGGTTCCAACCGTCGTTGTTTGGTCAAGGCTCGTCGTCGGCACACCAGTGGAAGAAGCCGTGGTCGGTGCTTCGGTCTCGGTGCTGGTGGTTCCAACCGTCGTTGTTTGGTCAGGGCTCGTCGTCGGCACACCAGTGGAAGAAGCCGTGGTCGGTGCTTCGGTCTCGGTGCTGCTGGTTCCAACCGTCGTTGTTTGGTCAGGGCTCGTCGTCGGCACACCAGTGGAAGAAGCCGTGGTCGGTGCTTCGGTCTCGGTGCTGCTGGTTCCAACCGTCGTTGTTTGGTCAGGGCTCGTCGTCGGCACACCAGTGGAAGAAGCCGTGGTCGTTGCTTCGGTCTCGGTGCTGCTGGTTCCAACCGTCGTTGTTTGGTCAAGGCTCGTCGTCGGCACACCAGTGGAAGAAGCCGTGGTCGGTGCTTCAGTCTCGGTGCTGGTGGTTCCAACCGTCGTTGTTTGGTCAGGGCTCGTCGTCGGCACACCAGTGGAAGAAGCCGTGGTCGGTGCTTCGGTCTCGGTGCTGCTGGTTCCAACCGTCGTTGTTTGGTCAGGGCTCGTCGTCGGCACACCAGTGGAAGAAGAAGTCGTCGTTGCTTCGGTCTCGGTGCTGCTGGTTAAAACCGTCGTTGTTTGGTCAGGGCTCGTCGTCGGCACACCAGTGGAGGAAGCCGTGGTCGGTGCTTCGGTCGCGGTGCTGCTTGTTCCAATCGTCGTTGTTTGGTCAGGGCTCGTCGTCGGCACACCAGTGGAAGAAGCCGTGGTCGGTGCTTCGGTCTCGGTGCTGCTGGTTCCAACCGTCGTTGTTTGGTCAGGGCTCGTCGTCGGCACACCAGTGGAAGAAGAAGTCGTCGTTGCTTCGGTCTCGGTGCTGCTTGTTCCAACCGTCGTTGTTTGGTTAGGGCTCGTCGTCGGCACACCAGTGGAGGAAGCCGTGGTCGGTGCTTCGGTCTCGGTGCTGCTTGTTCCAATCGTCGTTGTTTGGTCAGGGCTCGTCGTCGGCACACCAGTGGAAGAAGCCGTGGTCGGTGCTTCGGTCTCGGTGCTGCTGGTTCCAACCGTCGTTGTTTGGTCAGGGCTCGTCGTCGGCACACCAGTGGAAGAAGCCGTGGTCGTTGCTTCGGTCTCGGTGCTGGTGGTTCCAACCGTCGTTGTTTGGTCAGGGCTCGTCGTCGGCACACCAGTGGAAGAAGCCGTGGTCGGTGCTTCGGTCTCGGTGCTGCTGGTTCCAACCGTCGTTGTTTGGTCAGGGCTCGTCGTCGGAACACCAGTGGAAGAAGAAGTCGTCGTTGCTTCGGTCTCGGTGCTGCTGGTTCCAACCGTCGTTGTTTGGTCAGGGCTCGTCGTCGGCACACCAGTGGAGGAAGCCGTGGTCGGTGCTTCGGTCGCGGTGCTGCTTGTTCCAATCGTCGTTGTTTGGTCAGGGCTCGTCGTCGGCACACCAGTGGAAGAAGCCGTGGTCGGTGCTTCGGTCTCGGTGCTGCTGGTTCCAACCGTCGTTGTTTGGTCAAGGCTCGTCGTCGGCACACCAGTGGAAGAAGCCGTGGTCGGTGCTTCGGTCTCGGTGCTGCTGGTTCCAACCGTCGTTGTTTGGTCAGGGCTCGTCGTCGGCACACCAGTGGAAGAAGCCGTGGTCGGTGCTTCGGTCTCGGTGCTGCTGGTTCCAACCGTCGTTGTTTGGTCAGGGCTCGTCGTCGGCACACCAGTGGAAGAAGAAGTCGTCGTTGCTTCGGTCTCGGTGCTGCCTGTTCCAACCGTCGTTGTTTGGTCAGGGCTCGTCGTCGGCACTCCAGTGGAAGAAGAAGTCGTCGTTGCTTCGGTCTCGGTGCTGCTTGTTCCAACCGTCGTTGTTTGGTCAGGGCTCGTCGTCGGCACACCAGTGGAAGAAGCCGTCGTCGTTCCTTCGGTCTCGGTGCTGCTGGTTCCAACCGTCGTTGTTTGGTCAGGGCTCGTCGTCGGCACACCAGTGGAAGAAGCCGTCCTCGGTGCTTCGGTCTCGGTGCTGCTGGTTCCAACCGTCGTTGTTTGGTCAGGGCTCGTCGTCGGCACACCAGTGGAAGAAGAAGTCGTCGTTGCTTGGGTCTCGGTGCTGCTGGTTCCAGCCGTCGTTGTTTGGTCAGGGCTCGTCGTCGGCACACCAGTGGATGAAGACGTCGTCGTTGCTGCGGTCTCGGTGCTGCTGGTTCCAACCGTCGTTGTTTGGTCAGGGCTCGTCGTCGGCACACCAGCGAAAGAAGCCGTGGTCGGTGCTTCGGTCTCGGTGCTGCTTGTTCCAACCGTCGTTGTTTGGTTAGGGCTCGTCGTCGGCACACCAGTGGAAGAAGCCGTGGTCGGTGCTTCGGTCTCGGTGCTGCTGGTTCCAACCGTCGTTGTTTGGTCAGGGCTCGTCGTCGGCACACCAGTGGAAGAAGCCGTGGTCGGTGCTTCGGTCTCGGTGCTGCTGGTTCCAACCGTCGTTGTTTGGTCAAGGCTCGTCGTCGGCACACCAGTGGAAGAAGCCGTGGTCGGTGCTTCGGTCTCGGTGCTGCTGGTTCCAACCGTCGTTGTTTGGTCAGGGCTCGTCGTCGGCACACCCGTGGAAGAAGCCGTGGTCGGCGCTTCGGTCTCGGTGCTGCTGGTTCCAACCGTCGTTGTTTGGTCAGGGCTCGTCGTCGGAACACCAGTGGAAGAAGCCGTGGTCGGTGCTTCGGTCTCGGTGCTGCTGGTTCCAACCGTCGTTGTTTGGTCAGGGCTCGCCGTCGGCACACCAGTGGAAGAAGCCGTGGTCGTTGCTTCGGTCTCGGTGCTGCTGGTTCCAACCGTCGTTGTTTGGTCAGGGCTCGTCGTCGGCACACCAGTGGAAGAAGAAGTCGTCGTTGCTTCGGTCTCGGTGCTGCTTGTTCCAACCGTCGTTGTTTGGTCAGGGATCGTCGTCGGCACACCAGTGGAAGAAGCCGTGGTCGGTGCTTCGGTCTCGGTGCTGCTGGTTCCAACCGTCGTTGTTTGGTCAGGGCTCGTCGTCGGCACACCAGTGGAAGAAGAAGTCGTCGTTGCTTCGGTCTCGGTGCTGCTGGTTCCAACCGTCGTTGTTTGGTCAAGGCTCGTCGTCGGCACACCAGTGGAAGAAGCCGTGGTCGGTGCTTCGGTCTCGGTGCTGCTGGTTCCAACCGTCGTTGCTTGGTCAGGGCTCGTCGTCGGCACACCAGTGGAAGAAGCCGTCGTCGGTGCTTCGGTCTCGGTGCTGCTGGTTCCAACCGTCGTTGTTTGGTCAGGGCTCGTCGTCGGCACACCAGTGGAAGAAGAAGTCGTCGTTGTTTCGGTCTCGGTGCTGCCTGTTCCAACCGTCGTTGTTTGGTCAGGGCTCGTCGTCGGCACACCAGTGGAAGAAGAAGTCGTCGTTGCTTCGGTCTCGGTGCTGCTTGTTCCAACCGTCGTTGTTTGGTCAGGGCTCGTCGTCGGCACTCCAGTGGAAGAAGAAGTCGTCGTTGCTTCGGTCTCGGTGCTGCTGGTTCCAACCGTCGTTGTTTGGTCAGGGCTCGTCGTCGGAACACCAGTGGAAGAAGAAGTCGTCGTTGCTTCGGTCTCGGTGCTGCTGGTTCCAACCGTCGTTGTTTGGTCAGGGCTCGTCGTCGGCACACCAGTGGAGGAAGCCGTGGTCGGTGCTTCGGTCGCGGTGCTGCTTGTTCCAATCGTCGTTGTTTGGTCAGGGCTCGTCGTCGGCACACCAGTGGAAGAAGCCGTGGTCGGTGCTTCGGTCTCGGTGCTGCTGGTTCCAACCGTCGTTGTTTGGTCAAGGCTCGTCGTCGGCACACCAGTGGAAGAAGCCGTGGTCGGTGCTTCGGTCTCGGTGCTGCTGGTTCCAACCGTCGTTGTTTGGTCAGGGCTCGTCGTCGGCACACCAGTGGAAGAAGCCGTGGTCGGTGCTTCGGTCTCGGTGCTGCTGGTTCCAACCGTCGTTGTTTGGTCAGGGCTCGTCGTCGGCACACCAGTGGAAGAAGAAGTCGTCGTTGCTTCGGTCTCGGTGCTGCCTGTTCCAACCGTCGTTGTTTGGTCAGGGCTCGTCGTCGGCACTCCAGTGGAAGAAGAAGTCGTCGTTGCTTCGGTCTCGGTGCTGCTTGTTCCAACCGTCGTTGTTTGGTCAGGGCTCGTCGTCGGCACACCAGTGGAAGAAGCCGTCGTCGTTCCTTCGGTCTCGGTGCTGCTGGTTCCAACCGTCGTTGTTTGGTCAGGGCTCGTCGTCGGCACACCAGTGGAAGAAGCCGTCCTCGGTGCTTCGGTCTCGGTGCTGCTGGTTCCAACCGTCGTTGTTTGGTCAGGGCTCGTCGTCGGCACACCAGTGGAAGAAGAAGTCGTCGTTGCTTGGGTCTCGGTGCTGCTGGTTCCAGCCGTCGTTGTTTGGTCAGGGCTCGTCGTCGGCACACCAGTGGATGAAGACGTCGTCGTTGCTGCGGTCTCGGTGCTGCTGGTTCCAACCGTCGTTGTTTGGTCAGGGCTCGTCGTCGGCACACCAGCGAAAGAAGCCGTGGTCGGTGCTTCGGTCTCGGTGCTGCTTGTTCCAACCGTCGTTGTTTGGTTAGGGCTCGTCGTCGGCACACCAGTGGAAGAAGCCGTGGTCGGTGCTTCGGTCTCGGTGCTGCTGGTTCCAACCGTCGTTGTTTGGTCAGGGCTCGTCGTCGGCACACCAGTGGAAGAAGCCGTGGTCGGTGCTTCGGTCTCGGTGCTGCTGGTTCCAACCGTCGTTGTTTGGTCAAGGCTCGTCGTCGGCACACCAGTGGAAGAAGCCGTGGTCGGTGCTTCGGTCTCGGTGCTGCTGGTTCCAACCGTCGTTGTTTGGTCAGGGCTCGTCGTCGGCACACCCGTGGAAGAAGCCGTGGTCGGCGCTTCGGTCTCGGTGCTGCTGGTTCCAACCGTCGTTGTTTGGTCAGGGCTCGTCGTCGGAACACCAGTGGAAGAAGCCGTGGTCGGTGCTTCGGTCTCGGTGCTGCTGGTTCCAACCGTCGTTGTTTGGTCAGGGCTCGTCGTCGGCACACCAGTGGAAGAAGAAGTCGTCGTTGCTTCGGTCTCGGTGCTGCTTGTTCCAACCGTCGTTGTTTGGTCAGGGATCGTCGTCGGCACACCAGTGGAAGAAGCCGTGGTCGGTGCTTCGGTCTCGGTGCTGCTGGTTCCAACCGTCGTTGTTTGGTCAGGGCTCGTCGTCGGCACACCAGTGGAAGAAGAAGTCGTCGTTGCTTCGGTCTCGGTGCTGCTGGTTCCAACCGTCGTTGTTTGGTCAGGGCTCGTCGTCGGCACACCAGTGGAAGAAGAAGTCGTCGTTGCTTCGGTCTCGGTGCTGCTTGTTCCAACCGTCGTTGTTTGGTCAGGGATCGTCGTCGGCACACCAGTGGAAGAAGCCGTGGTCGGTGCTTCGGTCTCGGTGCTGCTGGTTCCAACCGTCGTTGTTTGGTCAGGGCTCGTCGTCGGCACACCAGTGGAAGAAGAAGTCGTCGTTGCTTCGGTCTCGGTGCTGCTGGTTCCAACCGTCGTTGTTTGGTCAAGGCTCGTCGTCGGCACACCAGTGGAAGAAGCCGTGGTCGGTGCTTCGGTCTCGGTGCTGCTGGTTCCAACCGTCGTTGCTTGGTCAGGGCTCGTCGTCGGCACACCAGTGGAAGAAGCCGTCGTCGGTGCTTCGGTCTCGGTGCTGCTGGTTCCAACCGTCGTTGTTTGGTCAGGGCTCGTCGTCGGCACACCAGTGGAAGAAGAAGTCGTCGTTGTTTCGGTCTCGGTGCTGCCTGTTCCAACCGTCGTTGTTTGGTCAGGGCTCGTCGTCGGCACACCAGTGGAAGAAGAAGTCGTCGTTGCTTCGGTCTCGGTGCTGCTTGTTCCAACCGTCGTTGTTTGGTCAGGGCTCGTCGTCGGCACACCAGTGGAAGAAGCCGTGGTCGGTGCTTCGGTCTCGGTGCTGCTGGTTCCAACCGTCGTTGTTTGGTCAGGGCTCGTCGTCGGCCAACCAGTGGAAGAAGCCGTCGTCGTTCCTTCGGTCTCGGTGCTGCTGGTTCCAACCGTCGTTGTTTGGTCAGGGCTCGTCGTCGGCACACCAGTGGAAGAAGCCGTCCTCGGTGCTTCGGTCTCGGTGCTGCTGGTTCCAACCGTCGTTGTTTGGTCAGGGCTCGTCGTCGGCACACCCGTGGAAGAAGCCGTGGTCGGCGCTTCGGTCTCGGTGCTGCTGGTTCCAACCGTCGTTGTTTGGTCAGGGCTCGTCGTCGGAACACCAGTGGAAGAAGCCGTGGTCGGTGCTTCGGTCTCGGTGCTGCTGGTTCCAACCGTCGTTGTTTGGTCAGGGCTCGTCGTCGGCACACCAGTGGAAGAAGAAGTCGTCGTTGCTTCGGTCTCGGTGCTGCTTGTTCCAACCGTCGTTGTTTGGTCAGGGATCGTCGTCGGCACACCAGTGGAAGAAGCCGTGGTCGGTGCTTCGGTCTCGGTGCTGCTTGTTCCAACCGTCGTTGTTTGGTCAGGGATCGTCGTCGGCACACCAGTGGAAGAAGCCGTGGTCGTTGCTTCGGTCTCGGTGCTGCTGGTTCCAACCGTCGTTGTTTGGTCAGGGCTCGTCGTCGGCACACCAGTGGAAGAAGAAGTCGTCGTTGCTTCGGTCTCGGTGCTGCTTGTTCCAACCGTCGTTGTTTGGTCAGGGATCGTCGTCGGCACACCAGTGGAAGAAGCCGTGGTCGGTGCTTCGGTCTCGGTGCTGCTGGTTCCAACCGTCGTTGTTTGGTCAGGGCTCGTCGTCGGCACACCAGTGGAAGAAGAAGTCGTCGTTGCTTCGGTCTCGGTGCTGCTGGTTCCAACCGTCGTTGTTTGGTCAAGGCTCGTCGTCGGCACACCAGTGGAAGAAGCCGTGGTCGGTGCTTCGGTCTCGGTGCTGCTGGTTCCAACCGTCGTTGCTTGGTCAGGGCTCGTCGTCGGCACACCAGTGGAAGAAGCCGTCGTCGGTGCTTCGGTCTCGGTGCTGCTGGTTCCAACCGTCGTTGTTTGGTCAGGGCTCGTCGTCGGCACACCAGTGGAAGAAGAAGTCGTCGTTGTTTCGGTCTCGGTGCTGCCTGTTCCAACCGTCGTTGTTTGGTCAGGGCTCGTCGTCGGCACACCAGTGGAAGAAGAAGTCGTCGTTGCTTCGGTCTCGGTGCTGCTTGTTCCAACCGTCGTTGTTTGGTCAGGGCTCGTCGTCGGCACACCAGTGGAAGAAGCCGTGGTCGGTGCTTCGGTCTCGGTGCTGCTGGTTCCAACCGTCGTTGTTTGGTCAGGGCTCGTCGTCGGCCAACCAGTGGAAGAAGCCGTCGTCGTTCCTTCGGTCTCGGTGCTGCTGGTTCCAACCGTCGTTGTTTGGTCAGGGCTCGTCGTCGGCACACCAGTGGAAGAAGCCGTCCTCGGTGCTTCGGTCTCGGTGCTGCTGGTTCCAGCCGTCGTTGTTTGGTCAGGGCTCGTCGTCGGCACACCAGTGGAAGAAGCCGTCGTCGGTGCTTCGGTCTCGGTGCTGCTGGTTCCAACCGTCGTTGTTTGGTCAGGGCTCGTCGTCGGCACACCAGTGGAAGAAGCCGTGGTCGTTGCTTCGGTCTCGGTGCTGCCTGTTCCAACCGTCGTTGTTTGGTCAGGGCTCGTCGTCGGCACACCAGTGGAAGAAGAAGTCGTCGTTGCTTCGGTCTCGGTGCTGCTTGTTCCAACCGTCGTTGTTTGGTCAGGGCTCGTCGTCGGCACACCAGTGGAAGAAGCCGTGGTCGGTGCTTCGGTCTCGGTGCTGGTGGTTCCAACCGTCGTTGTTTGGTCAGGGCTCGTCGTCGGCCAACCAGTGGAAGAAGCCGTCGTCGTTCCTTCGGTCTCGGTGCTGCTGGTTCCAACCGTCGTTGTTTGGTCAGGGCTCGTCGTCGGCACACCAGTGGAAGAAGAAGTCGTCGTTGCTTCGGTCTCGGTGCTGCTGGTTAAAACCGTCGTTGTTTGGTCAGGGCTCGTCGTCGGCACACCAGTGGAGGAAGCCGTGGTCGGTGCTTCGGTCGCGGTGCTGCTTGTTCCAATCGTCGTTGTTTGGTCAGGGCTCGTCGTCGGCACACCAGTGGAAGAAGCCGTGGTCGGTGCTTCGGTCTCGGTGCTGCTGGTTCCAACCGTCGTTGTTTGGTCAGGGCTCGTCGTCGGCACACCAGTGGAAGAAGAAGTCGTCGTTGCTTCGGTCTCGGTGCTGCTTGTTCCAACCGTCGTTGTTTGGTCAGGGCTCGTCGTCGGCACACCAGTGGAAGAAGCCGTGGTCGGTGCTTCGGTCTCGGTGCTGCTGGTTCCAACCGTCGTTGTTTGGTCAGGGCTCGTCGTCGGCACACCAGTGGAAGAAGAAGTCGTCGTTGCTTCGGTCTCGGTGCTGCCTGTTCCAACCGTCGTTGTTTGGTCAGGGCTCGTCGTCGGCACACCAGTGGAAGAAGCCGTGGTCGGTGCTTCGGTCTCGGGGCTGCTGGTTCCAACCGTCGTTGTTTGGTCAGGGCTCGTCGTCGGCACACCAGTGGAAGAAGCCGTGGTCGGTGCTTCGGTCTCGGTGCTGGTGGTTCCAACCGTCGTTGTTGGGTCAGGGCTCGTCGTCGGCACACCAGTGGAAGAAGAAGTCGTCGTTGCTTCGGTCTCGGTGCTGCTTGTTCCAACCGTCGTTGTTTGGTCAGGGCTCGTCGTCGGCACACCAGTGGAAGAAGCCGTGGTCGGTGCTTCGGTCTCGGTGCTGCTGGTTCCAACCGTCGTTGTTTGGTCAGGGCTCGTCGTCGGCCAACCAGTGGAAGAAGCCGTCGTCGTTCCTTCGGTCTCGGTGCTGCTGGTTCCAACCGTCGTTGTTTGGTCAAGGCTCGTCGTCGGCACACCAGTGGAAGAAGTCGTCGTTGCTTCGGTCTCGGTGCTGCTTGTTCCAACCGTCGTTGTTTGGTCAGGGCTCGTCGTCGGCACACCAGTGGAAGAAGCCGTGGTCGGTGCTTCGGTCTCGGTGCTGCTGGTTCCAACCGTCGTTGTTTGGTCAGGGCTCGTCGTCGGCCAACCAGTGGAAGAAGAAGTCGTCGTTGCTTCGGTCTCGGTGCTGCCTGTTCCAACCGTCGTTGTTTGGTCAGGGCTCGTCGTCGGCACTCCAGTGGAAGAAGAAGTCGTCGTTGCTTCGGTCTCGGTGCTGCTTGTTCCAACCGTCGTTGTTTGGTCAGGGCTCGTCGTCGGCACACCAGTGGAAGAAGCCGTCGTCGTTCCTTCGGTCTCGGTGCTGCTGGTTCCAACCGTCGTTGTTTGGTCAGGGCTCGTCGTCGGCACACCAGTGGAAGAAGCCGTCCTCGGTGCTTCGGTCTCGGTGCTGCTGGTTCCAACCGTCGTTGTTTGGTCAGGGCTCGTCGTCGGCACACCAGTGGAAGAAGAAGTCGTCGTTGCTTGGGTCTCGGTGCTGCTGGTTCCAGCCGTCGTTGTTTGGTCAGGGCTCGTCGTCGGCACACCAGTGGATGAAGACGTCGTCGTTGCTGCGGTCTCGGTGCTGCTGGTTCCAACCGTCGTTGTTTGGTCAGGGCTCGTCGTCGGCACACCAGCGAAAGAAGCCGTGGTCGGTGCTTCGGTCTCGGTGCTGCTTGTTCCAACCGTCGTTGTTTGGTTAGGGCTCGTCGTCGGCACACCAGTGGAAGAAGCCGTGGTCGGTGCTTCGGTCTCGGTGCTGCTGGTTCCAACCGTCGTTGTTTGGTCAGGGCTCGTCGTCGGCACACCAGTGGAAGAAGCCGTGGTCGGTGCTTCGGTCTCGGTGCTGCTGGTTCCAACCGTCGTTGTTTGGTCAAGGCTCGTCGTCGGCACACCAGTGGAAGAAGCCGTGGTCGGTGCTTCGGTCTCGGTGCTGCTGGTTCCAACCGTCGTTGTTTGGTCAGGGCTCGTCGTCGGCACACCCGTGGAAGAAGCCGTGGTCGGCGCTTCGGTCTCGGTGCTGCTGGTTCCAACCGTCGTTGTTTGGTCAGGGCTCGTCGTCGGAACACCAGTGGAAGAAGCCGTGGTCGGTGCTTCGGTCTCGGTGCTGCTGGTTCCAACCGTCGTTGTTTGGTCAGGGCTCGCCGTCGGCACACCAGTGGAAGAAGCCGTGGTCGTTGCTTCGGTCTCGGTGCTGCTGGTTCCAACCGTCGTTGTTTGGTCAGGGCTCGTCGTCGGCACACCAGTGGAAGAAGAAGTCGTCGTTGCTTCGGTCTCGGTGCTGCTTGTTCCAACCGTCGTTGTTTGGTCAGGGATCGTCGTCGGCACACCAGTGGAAGAAGCCGTGGTCGGTGCTTCGGTCTCGGTGCTGCTGGTTCCAACCGTCGTTGTTTGGTCAGGGCTCGTCGTCGGCACACCAGTGGAAGAAGAAGTCGTCGTTGCTTCGGTCTCGGTGCTGCTGGTTCCAACCGTCGTTGTTTGGTCAAGGCTCGTCGTCGGCACACCAGTGGAAGAAGCCGTGGTCGGTGCTTCGGTCTCGGTGCTGCTGGTTCCAACCGTCGTTGCTTGGTCAGGGCTCGTCGTCGGCACACCAGTGGAAGAAGCCGTCGTCGGTGCTTCGGTCTCGGTGCTGCTGGTTCCAACCGTCGTTGTTTGGTCAGGGCTCGTCGTCGGCACACCAGTGGAAGAAGAAGTCGTCGTTGTTTCGGTCTCGGTGCTGCCTGTTCCAACCGTCGTTGTTTGGTCAGGGCTCGTCGTCGGCACACCAGTGGAAGAAGAAGTCGTCGTTGCTTCGGTCTCGGTGCTGCTTGTTCCAACCGTCGTTGTTTGGTCAGGGCTCGTCGTCGGCACTCCAGTGGAAGAAGAAGTCGTCGTTGCTTCGGTCTCGGTGCTGCTGGTTCCAACCGTCGTTGTTTGGTCAGGGCTCGTCGTCGGAACACCAGTGGAAGAAGAAGTCGTCGTTGCTTCGGTCTCGGTGCTGCTGGTTCCAACCGTCGTTGTTTGGTCAGGGCTCGTCGTCGGCACACCAGTGGAGGAAGCCGTGGTCGGTGCTTCGGTCGCGGTGCTGCTTGTTCCAATCGTCGTTGTTTGGTCAGGGCTCGTCGTCGGCACACCAGTGGAAGAAGCCGTGGTCGGTGCTTCGGTCTCGGTGCTGCTGGTTCCAACCGTCGTTGTTTGGTCAAGGCTCGTCGTCGGCACACCAGTGGAAGAAGCCGTGGTCGGTGCTTCGGTCTCGGTGCTGCTGGTTCCAACCGTCGTTGTTTGGTCAGGGCTCGTCGTCGGCACACCAGTGGAAGAAGCCGTGGTCGGTGCTTCGGTCTCGGTGCTGCTGGTTCCAACCGTCGTTGTTTGGTCAGGGCTCGTCGTCGGCACACCAGTGGAAGAAGAAGTCGTCGTTGCTTCGGTCTCGGTGCTGCCTGTTCCAACCGTCGTTGTTTGGTCAGGGCTCGTCGTCGGCACTCCAGTGGAAGAAGAAGTCGTCGTTGCTTCGGTCTCGGTGCTGCTTGTTCCAACCGTCGTTGTTTGGTCAGGGCTCGTCGTCGGCACACCAGTGGAAGAAGCCGTCGTCGTTCCTTCGGTCTCGGTGCTGCTGGTTCCAACCGTCGTTGTTTGGTCAGGGCTCGTCGTCGGCACACCAGTGGAAGAAGCCGTCCTCGGTGCTTCGGTCTCGGTGCTGCTGGTTCCAACCGTCGTTGTTTGGTCAGGGCTCGTCGTCGGCACACCAGTGGAAGAAGAAGTCGTCGTTGCTTGGGTCTCGGTGCTGCTGGTTCCAGCCGTCGTTGTTTGGTCAGGGCTCGTCGTCGGCACACCAGTGGATGAAGACGTCGTCGTTGCTGCGGTCTCGGTGCTGCTGGTTCCAACCGTCGTTGTTTGGTCAGGGCTCGTCGTCGGCACACCAGCGAAAGAAGCCGTGGTCGGTGCTTCGGTCTCGGTGCTGCTTGTTCCAACCGTCGTTGTTTGGTTAGGGCTCGTCGTCGGCACACCAGTGGAAGAAGCCGTGGTCGGTGCTTCGGTCTCGGTGCTGCTGGTTCCAACCGTCGTTGTTTGGTCAGGGCTCGTCGTCGGCACACCAGTGGAAGAAGCCGTGGTCGGTGCTTCGGTCTCGGTGCTGCTGGTTCCAACCGTCGTTGTTTGGTCAAGGCTCGTCGTCGGCACACCAGTGGAAGAAGCCGTGGTCGGTGCTTCGGTCTCGGTGCTGCTGGTTCCAACCGTCGTTGTTTGGTCAGGGCTCGTCGTCGGCACACCCGTGGAAGAAGCCGTGGTCGGCGCTTCGGTCTCGGTGCTGCTGGTTCCAACCGTCGTTGTTTGGTCAGGGCTCGTCGTCGGAACACCAGTGGAAGAAGCCGTGGTCGGTGCTTCGGTCTCGGTGCTGCTGGTTCCAACCGTCGTTGTTTGGTCAGGGCTCGTCGTCGGCACACCAGTGGAAGAAGAAGTCGTCGTTGCTTCGGTCTCGGTGCTGCTTGTTCCAACCGTCGTTGTTTGGTCAGGGATCGTCGTCGGCACACCAGTGGAAGAAGCCGTGGTCGGTGCTTCGGTCTCGGTGCTGCTGGTTCCAACCGTCGTTGTTTGGTCAGGGCTCGTCGTCGGCACACCAGTGGAAGAAGAAGTCGTCGTTGCTTCGGTCTCGGTGCTGCTGGTTCCAACCGTCGTTGTTTGGTCAGGGCTCGTCGTCGGCACACCAGTGGAAGAAGAAGTCGTCGTTGCTTCGGTCTCGGTGCTGCTTGTTCCAACCGTCGTTGTTTGGTCAGGGATCGTCGTCGGCACACCAGTGGAAGAAGCCGTGGTCGGTGCTTCGGTCTCGGTGCTGCTGGTTCCAACCGTCGTTGTTTGGTCAGGGCTCGTCGTCGGCACACCAGTGGAAGAAGAAGTCGTCGTTGCTTCGGTCTCGGTGCTGCTGGTTCCAACCGTCGTTGTTTGGTCAAGGCTCGTCGTCGGCACACCAGTGGAAGAAGCCGTGGTCGGTGCTTCGGTCTCGGTGCTGCTGGTTCCAACCGTCGTTGCTTGGTCAGGGCTCGTCGTCGGCACACCAGTGGAAGAAGCCGTCGTCGGTGCTTCGGTCTCGGTGCTGCTGGTTCCAACCGTCGTTGTTTGGTCAGGGCTCGTCGTCGGCACACCAGTGGAAGAAGAAGTCGTCGTTGTTTCGGTCTCGGTGCTGCCTGTTCCAACCGTCGTTGTTTGGTCAGGGCTCGTCGTCGGCACACCAGTGGAAGAAGAAGTCGTCGTTGCTTCGGTCTCGGTGCTGCTTGTTCCAACCGTCGTTGTTTGGTCAGGGCTCGTCGTCGGCACACCAGTGGAAGAAGCCGTGGTCGGTGCTTCGGTCTCGGTGCTGCTGGTTCCAACCGTCGTTGTTTGGTCAGGGCTCGTCGTCGGCCAACCAGTGGAAGAAGCCGTCGTCGTTCCTTCGGTCTCGGTGCTGCTGGTTCCAACCGTCGTTGTTTGGTCAGGGCTCGTCGTCGGCACACCAGTGGAAGAAGCCGTCCTCGGTGCTTCGGTCTCGGTGCTGCTGGTTCCAACCGTCGTTGTTTGGTCAGGGCTCGTCGTCGGCACACCCGTGGAAGAAGCCGTGGTCGGCGCTTCGGTCTCGGTGCTGCTGGTTCCAACCGTCGTTGTTTGGTCAGGGCTCGTCGTCGGAACACCAGTGGAAGAAGCCGTGGTCGGTGCTTCGGTCTCGGTGCTGCTGGTTCCAACCGTCGTTGTTTGGTCAGGGCTCGTCGTCGGCACACCAGTGGAAGAAGAAGTCGTCGTTGCTTCGGTCTCGGTGCTGCTTGTTCCAACCGTCGTTGTTTGGTCAGGGATCGTCGTCGGCACACCAGTGGAAGAAGCCGTGGTCGGTGCTTCGGTCTCGGTGCTGCTTGTTCCAACCGTCGTTGTTTGGTCAGGGATCGTCGTCGGCACACCAGTGGAAGAAGCCGTGGTCGTTGCTTCGGTCTCGGTGCTGCTGGTTCCAACCGTCGTTGTTTGGTCAGGGCTCGTCGTCGGCACACCAGTGGAAGAAGAAGTCGTCGTTGCTTCGGTCTCGGTGCTGCTTGTTCCAACCGTCGTTGTTTGGTCAGGGATCGTCGTCGGCACACCAGTGGAAGAAGCCGTGGTCGGTGCTTCGGTCTCGGTGCTGCTGGTTCCAACCGTCGTTGTTTGGTCAGGGCTCGTCGTCGGCACACCAGTGGAAGAAGAAGTCGTCGTTGCTTCGGTCTCGGTGCTGCTGGTTCCAACCGTCGTTGTTTGGTCAAGGCTCGTCGTCGGCACACCAGTGGAAGAAGCCGTGGTCGGTGCTTCGGTCTCGGTGCTGCTGGTTCCAACCGTCGTTGCTTGGTCAGGGCTCGTCGTCGGCACACCAGTGGAAGAAGCCGTCGTCGGTGCTTCGGTCTCGGTGCTGCTGGTTCCAACCGTCGTTGTTTGGTCAGGGCTCGTCGTCGGCACACCAGTGGAAGAAGAAGTCGTCGTTGTTTCGGTCTCGGTGCTGCCTGTTCCAACCGTCGTTGTTTGGTCAGGGCTCGTCGTCGGCACACCAGTGGAAGAAGAAGTCGTCGTTGCTTCGGTCTCGGTGCTGCTTGTTCCAACCGTCGTTGTTTGGTCAGGGCTCGTCGTCGGCACACCAGTGGAAGAAGCCGTGGTCGGTGCTTCGGTCTCGGTGCTGCTGGTTCCAACCGTCGTTGTTTGGTCAGGGCTCGTCGTCGGCCAACCAGTGGAAGAAGCCGTCGTCGTTCCTTCGGTCTCGGTGCTGCTGGTTCCAACCGTCGTTGTTTGGTCAGGGCTCGTCGTCGGCACACCAGTGGAAGAAGCCGTCCTCGGTGCTTCGGTCTCGGTGCTGCTGGTTCCAGCCGTCGTTGTTTGGTCAGGGCTCGTCGTCGGCACACCAGTGGAAGAAGCCGTCGTCGGTGCTTCGGTCTCGGTGCTGCTGGTTCCAACCGTCGTTGTTTGGTCAGGGCTCGTCGTCGGCACACCAGTGGAAGAAGCCGTGGTCGTTGCTTCGGTCTCGGTGCTGCCTGTTCCAACCGTCGTTGTTTGGTCAGGGCTCGTCGTCGGCACACCAGTGGAAGAAGAAGTCGTCGTTGCTTCGGTCTCGGTGCTGCTTGTTCCAACCGTCGTTGTTTGGTCAGGGCTCGTCGTCGGCCAACCAGTGGAAGAAGCCGTCGTCGTTCCTTCGGTCTCGGTGCTGCTGGTTCCAACCGTCGTTGTTTGGTCAGGGCTCGTCGTCGGCACACCAGTGGAAGAAGAAGTCGTCGTTGCTTCGGTCTCGGTGCTGCTGGTTAAAACCGTCGTTGTTTGGTCAGGGCTCGTCGTCGGCACACCAGTGGAGGAAGCCGTGGTCGGTGCTTCGGTCGCGGTGCTGCTTGTTCCAATCGTCGTTGTTTGGTCAGGGCTCGTCGTCGGCACACCAGTGGAAGAAGCCGTGGTCGGTGCTTCGGTCTCGGTGCTGCTGGTTCCAACCGTCGTTGTTTGGTCAGGGCTCGTCGTCGGCACACCAGTGGAAGAAGAAGTCGTCGTTGCTTCGGTCTCGGTGCTGCTTGTTCCAACCGTCGTTGTTTGGTCAGGGCTCGTCGTCGGCACACCAGTGGAAGAAGCCGTGGTCGGTGCTTCGGTCTCGGTGCTGCTGGTTCCAACCGTCGTTGTTTGGTCAGGGCTCGTCGTCGGCACACCAGTGGAAGAAGAAGTCGTCGTTGCTTCGGTCTCGGTGCTGCCTGTTCCAACCGTCGTTGTTTGGTCAGGGCTCGTCGTCGGCACACCAGTGGAAGAAGCCGTGGTCGGTGCTTCGGTCTCGGGGCTGCTGGTTCCAACCGTCGTTGTTTGGTCAGGGCTCGTCGTCGGCACACCAGTGGAAGAAGCCGTGGTCGGTGCTTCGGTCTCGGTGCTGGTGGTTCCAACCGTCGTTGTTGGGTCAGGGCTCGTCGTCGGCACACCAGTGGAAGAAGAAGTCGTCGTTGCTTCGGTCTCGGTGCTGCTTGTTCCAACCGTCGTTGTTTGGTCAGGGCTCGTCGTCGGCACACCAGTGGAAGAAGCCGTGGTCGGTGCTTCGGTCTCGGTGCTGCTGGTTCCAACCGTCGTTGTTTGGTCAGGGCTCGTCGTCGGCCAACCAGTGGAAGAAGCCGTCGTCGTTCCTTCGGTCTCGGTGCTGCTGGTTCCAACCGTCGTTGTTTGGTCAAGGCTCGTCGTCGGCACACCAGTGGAAGAAGTCGTCGTTGCTTCGGTCTCGGTGCTGCTTGTTCCAACCGTCGTTGTTTGGTCAGGGCTCGTCGTCGGCACACCAGTGGAAGAAGCCGTGGTCGGTGCTTCGGTCTCGGTGCTGCTGGTTCCAACCGTCGTTGTTTGGTCAGGGCTCGTCGTCGGCCAACCAGTGGAAGAAGCCGTCGTCGTTCCTTCGGTCTCGGTGCTGCTGGTTCCAACCGTCGTTGTTTGGTCAAGGCTCGTCGTCGGCACACCAGTGGAAGAAGCCGTGGTCGGTGCTTCGGTCTCGGTGCTGCTGGTTCCAACCGTCGTTGTTTGGTCAGGGCTCGTCGTCGGCACACCAGTGGAAGAAGCCGTGGTCGGTGCTTCGGTCTCGGTGCTGCTGGTTCCAACCGTCGTTGTTTGGTCAGGGCTCGTCGTCGGCACACCAGTGGAAGAAGCCGTGGTCGGTGCTTCGGTCTCGGTGCTGCTGGTTCCAACCGTCGTTGTTTGGTCAGGGCTCGTCGTCGGCACACCCGTGGAAGAAGCCGTGGTCGGCGCTTCGGTCTCGGTGCTGCTGGTTCCAACCGTCGTTGTTTGGTCAGGGCTCGTCGTCGGCACACCAGTGGAAGAAGCCGTGGTCGGTGCTTCGGTCTCGGTGCTGCTGGTTCCAACCGTCGTTGTTTGGTCAGGGCTCGTCGTCGGCACACCAGTGGAAGAAGCCGTGGTCGTTGCTTCGGTCTCGGTGCTGCTGGTTCCAACCGTCGTTGTTTGGTCAGGGCTCGTCGTCGGCACACCAGTGGAAGAAGTCGTCGTTGCTTCGGTCTCGGTGCTGCTTGTTCCAACCGTCGTTGTTTGGTCAGGGCTCGTCGTCGGCACACCAGTGGAAGAAGCCGTGGTCGGTGCTTCGGTCTCGGTGCTGCTGGTTCCAACCGTCGTTGTTTGGTCAGGGTTCGTCGTCGGCCAACCAGTGGAAGAAGCCGTCGTCGTTCCTTCGGTCTCGGTGCTGCTGGTTCCAACCGTCGTTGTTTGGTCAAGGCTCGTCGTCGGCACACCAGTGGAAGAAGCCGTGGTCGGTGCTTCGGTCTCGGTGCTGCTGGTTCCAACCGTCGTTGCTTGGTCAGGGCTCGTCGTCGGCACACCAGTGGAAGAAGCCGTGGTCGGTGCTTCGGTCTCGGTGCTGCTGGTTCCAACCGTCGTTGTTTGGTCAGGGCTCGTCGTCGGCACACCAGTGGAAGAAGAAGTCGTCGTTGTTTCGGTCTCGGTGCTGCCTGTTCCAACCGTCGTTGTTTGGTCAGGGCTCGTCGTCGGCACACCAGTGGAAGAAGAAGTCGTCGTTGCTTCGGTCTCGGTGCTGCTTGTTCCAACCGTCGTTGTTTGGTCAGGGCTCGTCGTCGGCACACCAGTGGAAGAAGCCGTGGTCGGTGCTTCGGTCTCGGTGCTGCTGGTTCCAACCGTCGTTGTTTGGTCAGGGCTCGTCGTCGGCCAACCAGTGGAAGAAGCCGTCGTCGTTCCTTCGGTCTCGGTGCTGCTGGTTCCAACCGTCGTTGTTTGGTCAGGGCTCGTCGTCGGCACACCACCGGAAGAAGCCGTGGTCGGTGCTTCGGTCTCGGTGCTGCTTGTTCCAACCGTCGTTGTTTGGTTAGGGCTCGTCGTCGGCACACCAGTGGAAGAAGCCGTGGTCGGTGCTTCGGTCTCGGTGCTGCTGGTTCCAACCGTCGTTGTTTGGTCAGGGCTCGTCGTCGGCACACCAGTGGAAGAAGCCGTGGTCGGTGCTTCGGTCTCGGTGCTGCTGGTTCCAACCGTCGTTGTTTGGTCAGGGCTCGTCGTCGGCACACCAGTGGAAGAAGCCGTGGTCGGTGCTTCGGTCTCGGTGCTGGTGGTTCCAACCGTCGTTGTTTGGTCAGGGCTCGTCGTCGGCACACCAGTGGAAGAAGCCGTGGTCGGTGCTTCGGTCTCGGTGCTGCTGGTTCCAACCGTCGTTGTTTGGTCAGGGCTCGTCGTCGGCACACCAGTGGAAGAAGAAGTCGTCGTTGCTTCGGTCTCGGTGCTGCTGGTTAAAACCGTCGTTGTTTGGTCAGGGCTCGTCGTCGGCACACCAGTGGAGGAAGCCGTGGTCGGTGCTTCGGTCGCGGTGCTGCTTGTTCCAATCGTCGTTGTTTGGTCAGGGCTCGTCGTCGGCACACCAGTGGAAGAAGCCGTGGTCGGTGCTTCGGTCTCGGTGCTGCTGGTTCCAACCGTCGTTGTTTGGTCAGGGCTCGTCGTCGGCACACCAGTGGAAGAAGAAGTCGTCGTTGCTTCGGTCTCGGTGCTGCTTGTTCCAACCGTCGTTGTTTGGTCAGGGCTCGTCGTCGGCACACCAGTGGAAGAAGCCGTGGTCGGTGTTTCGGTCTCGGTGCTGCTGGTTCCAACCGTCGTTGTTTGGTCAGGGCTCGTCGTCGGCACACCAGTGGAAGAAGAAGTCGTCGTTGCTTCGGTCTCGGTGCTGCCTGTTCCAACCGTCGTTGTTTGGTCAGGGCTCGTCGTCGGCACACCAGTGGAAGAAGCCGTGGTCGGTGCTTCGGTCTCGGTGCTGCTGGTTCCAACCGTCGTTGTTTGGTCAGGGCTCGTCGTCGGCACACCAGTGGAAGAAGCCGTGGTCGGTGCTTCGGTCTCGGTGCTGGTGGTTCCAACCGTCGTTGTTTGGTCAGGGCTCGTCGTCGGCACACCAGTGGAAGAAGAAGTCGTCGTTGCTTCGGTCTCGGTGCTGCTTGTTCCAACCGTCGTTGTTTGGTCAGGGCTCGTCGTCGGCACACCAGTGGAAGAAGCCGTGGTCGGTGCTTCGGTCTCGGTGCTGCTGGTTCCAACCGTCGTTGTTTGGTGAGGGCTCGTCGTCGGCCAACCAGTGGAAGAAGCCGTCGTCGTTCCTTCGGTCTCGGTGCTGCTGGTTCCAACCGTCGTTGTTTGGTCAGGGCTCGTCGTCGGCACACCAGTGGAATATGCCGTGGTCGGTGCTTCGGTCTCGGTGCTGCTGGTTCCAACCGTCGTTGTTTGGTCAGGGCTCGTCGTCGGCACACCACTGGAAGAAGCCGTGGTCGGTGCTTCGGTCTCGGTGCTGCTGGTTCTAACCGTCGTTGTTTGGTCAGGGCTCGTCGTCGGCACACCAGTGGAAGAAGCCGTGGTCGGTGCTTCGGTCTCGGTGCTGGTGGTTCCAACCGTCGTTGTTTGGTCAGGGCTCGTCGTCGGCACACCAGTGGAAGAAGCCGTGGTCGGTGCTTCGGTCTCGGTGCTGCTGGTTCCAACCGTCGTTGTTTGGTCAGGGCTCGTCGTCGGCACACCAGTGGAAGAAGAAGTCGTCGTTGCTTCGGTCTCGGTGCTGCTGGTTCCAACCGTCGTTGTTTGGTCAGGGCTCGTCGTCGGCACACCAGTGGAGGAAGCCGTGGTCGGTGCTTCGGTCGCGGTGCTGCTTGTTCCAATCGTCGTTGTTTGGTCAGGGCTCGTCGTCGGCACACCAGTGGATGAAGCCGTGGTCGGTGCTTCGGTCTCGGTGCTGCTGGTTCCAACCGTCGTTGTTTGGTCAGGGCTCGTCGTCGGCACACCAGTGGAAGAAGAAGTCGTCGTTGCTTCGGTCTCGGTGCTGCTTGTTCCAACCGTCGTTGTTTGGTCAGGGCTCGTCGTCGGCACACCAGTGGAAGAAGCCGTGGTCGGTGCTTCGGTCTCGGTGCTGCTGGTTCCAACCGTCGTTGTTTGGTCAGGGCTCGTCGTCGGCACACCAGTGGAAGAAGAAGTCGTCGTTGCTTCGGTCTCGGTGCTGCCTGTTCCAACCGTCGTTGTTTGGTCAGGGCTCGTCGTCGGCACACCAGTGGAAGAAGCCGTGGTCGGTGCTTCGGTCTCGGTGCTGCTGGTTCCAACCGTCGTTGTTTGGTCAGGGCTCGTCGTCGGCACACCAGTGGAAGAAGCCGTGGTCGGTGCTTCGGTCTCGGTACTGGTGGTTCCAACCGTCGTTGTTTGGTCAGGGCTCGTCGTCGGCACACCAGTGGAAGAAGAAGTCGTCGTTGCTTCGGTCTCGGTGCTGCTTGTTCCAACCGTCGTTGTTTGGTCAGGGCTCGTCGTCGGCACACCAGTGGAAGAAGCCGTGCTCGGTGCTTCGGTCTCGGTGCTGCTGGTTCCAACCGTCGTTGTTTGGTGAGGGCTCGTCGTCGGCCAACCAGTGGAAGAAGCCGTCGTCGTTCCTTCGGTCTCGGTGCTGCTGGTTCCAACCGTCGTTGTTTGGTCAAGGCTCGTCGTCGGCACACCAGTGGAAGAAGCCGTGGTCGGTGCTTCGGTCTCGGTGCTGCTGGTTCCAACCGTCGTTGTTTGGTCAGGGCTCGTCGTCGGCACACCAGTGGAAGAAGCCGTGGTCGGTGCTTCGGTCTCGGTGCTGCTTGTTCCAACCGTCGTTGTTTGGTCAGGGCTTGTCGTCGGCACACCAGTGGAAGAAGCCGTGGTCGTTGCTTCGGACTCGGTGCTGCTTGTTCCAACCGTCGTTGTTTGGTCAGGGCTCGTCGTCGCCACACCAGTGGAAGAAGCCGTGGTCGGTGCTTCGGTCTCGGTGCTGCTGGTTCCAACCGTCGTTGTTTGGTCAGGGCTCGTCGTCGGCACACCAGTGGAACAAGCCGTGGTCGGTGATTCGGTCTCGGTGCTGCTGGTTCCAACCGTCGTTCTTTGGTCAGGGCTCGTCGTCGGCACACCAGTGGAAGAAGCCGTGGTTGGTGCTTCGGTCTCGGTGCTGCTGGTTCCAACCGTCGTTGTTTGGTCAGGGCTCGTTGTCGGCACACCAGTGGAAGAAGAAGTCGTCGTTGCTTCGGTCTCCGTCGTTGTTTGGTCAGGGCTCGTCGTCGGCACACCAGTGGAAGAAGCCGTCGTCGGTGCTTCGGTCTCGGTGCTGCTGGTTCCAACCGTCGTTGTTTGGTCAGGGCTCGTCGTCGGCACACCAGTGGAAGAAGAAGTCGTCGTTGCTTCGGTCTCGGTGCTGCTGGTTCCAACCGTCGTTGTTTGGTCAGGGCTCGTCGTCGGCACACCAGTGGAAGAAGCCGTGGTCGGTGCTTCGGTCTCGGTGCTGCTGGTTCTAACCGTCGTTGTTTGGTCAGGGCTCGTCGTCGGCACACCAGTGGAAGAAGCCGTGGTCGGTGCTTCGGTCTCGGTGCTGGTGGTTCCAACCGTCGTTGTTTGGTCAGGGCTCGTCGTCGGCACACCAGTGGAAGAAGCCGTGGTCGGTGCTTCGGTCTCGGTGCTGCTGGTTCCAACCGTCGTTGTTTGGTCAGGGCTCGTCGTCGGCACACCAGTGGAAGAAGAAGTCGTCGTTGCTTCGGTCTCGGTGCTGCTGGTTCCAACCGTCGTTGTTTGGTCAGGGCTCGTCGTCGGCACACCAGTGGAGGAAGCCGTGGTCGGTGCTTCGGTCGCGGTGCTGCTTGTTCCAATCGTCGTTGTTTGGTCAGGGCTCGTCGTCGGCACACCAGTGGATGAAGCCGTGGTCGGTGCTTCGGTCTCGGTGCTGCTGGTTCCAACCGTCGTTGTTTGGTCAGGGCTCGTCGTCGGCACACCAGTGGAAGAAGAAGTCGTCGTTGCTTCGGTCTCGGTGCTGCTTGTTCCAACCGTCGTTGTTTGGTCAGGGCTCGTCGTCGGCACACCAGTGGAAGAAGCCGTGGTCGGTGCTTCGGTCTCGGTGCTGCTGGTTCCAACCGTCGTTGTTTGGTCAGGGCTCGTCGTCGGCACACCAGTGGAAGAAGAAGTCGTCGTTGCTTCGGTCTCGGTGCTGCCTGTTCCAACCGTCGTTGTTTGGTCAGGGCTCGTCGTCGGCACACCAGTGGAAGAAGCCGTGGTCGGTGCTTCGGTCTCGGTGCTGCTGGTTCCAACCGTCGTTGTTTGGTCAGGGCTCGTCGTCGGCACACCAGTGGAAGAAGCCGTGGTCGGTGCTTCGGTCTCGGTACTGGTGGTTCCAACCGTCGTTGTTTGGTCAGGGCTCGTCGTCGGCACACCAGTGGAAGAAGAAGTCGTCGTTGCTTCGGTCTCCGTCGTTGTTTGGTCAGGGCTCGTCGTCGGCACACCAGTGGAAGAAGCCGTCGTCGGTGCTTCGGTCTCGGTGCTGCTGGTTCCAACCGTCGTTGTTTGGTCAGGGCTCGTCGTCGGCACACCAGTGGAAGAAGAAGTCGTCGTTGCTTCGGTCTCGGTGCTGCTGGTTCCAACCGTCGTTGTTTGGTCAGGGCTCGTCGTCGGCACACCAGTGGAAGAAGAAGTCGTCGTTGCTTCGGTCTCGGTGCTGCTGGTGCCAACCGTCGTTGTTTGGTCAAGGCTCGTCGTCGGCACACCAGTGGAAGAAGCCGTGGTCGGTGCTTCGGTCTCGGTGCTGCTGGTTCCAACCGTCGTTGTTTGGTCAGGGCTCGTCGTCGGCACACCAGTGGAAGAAGCCGTCGTCGGTGCTTCGGTCTCGGTGCTGCTGGTTCCAACCGTCGTTGTTTGGTCAGGGCTCGTCGTCGGCACACCAGTGGAAGAAGCCGTGGTCGTTGCTTCGGTCTCGGTGCTGCCTGTTCCAACCGTCGTTGTTTGGTCAGGGCTCGTCGTCGGCACACCAGTGGAAGAAGAAGTCGTCGTTGCTTCGGTCTCGGTGCTGCTTGTTCCAACCGTCGTTGTTTGGTCAGGGCTCGTCGTCGGCACACCAGTGGAAGAAGCCGTGGTCGGTGCTTCGGTCTCGGTGCTGGTGGTTCCAACCGTCGTTGTTTGGTCAGGGCTCGTCGTCGGCCAACCAGTGGAAGAAGCCGTCGTCGTTCCTTCGGTCTCGGTGCTGCTGGTTCCAACCGTCGTTGTTTGGTCAGGGCTCGTCGTCGGCACACCAGTGGAAGAAGCCGTCCTCGGTGCTTCGGTCTCGGTGCTGCTGGTTCCAACCGTCGTTGTTTGGTCAGGGCTCGTCGTCGGCACACCAGTGGAAGAAGAAGTCGTCGTTGCTTGGGTCTCGGTGCTGCTGGTTCCAGCCGTCGTTGTTTGGTCAGGGCTCGTCGTCGGCACACCAGTGGAAGAAGAAGTCGTCGTTGCTTCGGTCTCGGTGCTGCTGGTTCCAACCGTCGTTGTTTGGTCAGGGCTCGTCGTCGGCACACCAGTGGAGGAAGCCGTGGTCGGTGCTTCGGTCGCGGTGCTGCTTGTTCCAATCGTCGTTGTTTGGTCAGGGCTCGTCGTCGGCACACCAGTGGAAGAAGCCGTGGTCGGTGCTTCGGTCTCGGTGCTGCTGGTTCCAACCGTCGTTGTTTGGTCAAGGCTCGTCGTCGGCACACCAGTGGAAGAAGCCGTGGTCGGTGCTTCGGTCTCGGTGCTGGTGGTTCCAACCGTCGTTGTTTGGTCAGGGCTCGTCGTCGGCACACCAGTGGAAGAAGCCGTGGTCGGTGCTTCGGTCTCGGTGCTGCTGGTTCCAACCGTCGTTGTTTGGTCAGGGCTCGTCGTCGGCACACCAGTGGAAGAAGAAGTCGTCGTTGCTTCGGTCTCGGTGCTGCCTGTTCCAACCGTCGTTGTTTGGTCAGGGCTCGTCGTCGGCACACCAGTGGAAGAAGAAGTCGTCGTTGCTTCGGTCTCGGTGCTGCTTGTTCCAACCGTCGTTGTTTGGTCAGGGCTCGTCGTCGGCACACCAGTGGAAGAAGCCGTGGTCGGTGCTTCGGTCTCGGTGCTGCTGGTTCCAACCGTCGTTGTTTGGTCAGGGCTCGTCGTCGGCACACCAGTGGAAGAAGCCGTCGTCGTTCCTTCGGTCTCGGTGCTGCTGGTTCCAACCGTCGTTGTTTGGTCAGGGCTCGTCGTCGGCACACCAGTGGAAGAAGCCGTCCTCGGTGCTTCGGTCTCGGTGCTGCTGGTTCCAACCGTCGTTGTTTGGTCAGGGCTCGTCGTCGGCACACCAGTGGAAGAAGAAGTCGTCGTTGCTTGGGTCTCGGTGCTGCTGGTTCCAGCCGTCGTTGTTTGGTCAGGGCTCGTCGTCGGCACACCAGTGGATGAAGCCGTGGTCGGTGCTTCGGTCTCGGTGCTGCTGGTTCCAACCGTCGTTGTTTGGTCAGGGCTCGTCGTCGGCACACCAGTGGAAGAAGCCGTCGTCGTTCCTTCGGTCTCGGTGCTGCTGGTTCCAACCGTCGTTGTTTGGTCAGGGCTCGTCGTCGGCACACCAGTGGAAGAAGCCGTCCTCGGTGCTTCGGTCTCGGTGCTGCTGGTTCCAACCGTCGTTGTTTGGTCAGGGCTCGTCGTCGGCACACCAGTGGAAGAAGAAGTCGTCGTTGCTTGGGTCTCGGTGCTGCTGGTTCCAGCCGTCGTTGTTTGGTCAGGGCTCGTCGTCGGCACACCAGTGGATGAAGACGTCGTCGTTGCTGCGGTCTCGGTGCTGCTGGTTCCAACCGTCGTTGTTTGGTCAGGGCTCGTCGTCGGCACACCAGCGAAAGAAGCCGTGGTCGGTGCTTCGGTCTCGGTGCTGCTTGTTCCAACCGTCGTTGTTTGGTTAGGGCTCGTCGTCGGCACACCAGTGGAAGAAGCCGTGGTCGGTGCTTCGGTCTCGGTGCTGCTGGTTCCAACAGTCGTTGTTTGGTCAGGGCTCGTCGTCGGCACACCAGTGGAAGAAGCCGTGGTCGGTGCTTCGGTCTCGGTGCTGCTGGTTCCAACCGTCGTTGTTTGGTCAAGGCTCGTCGTCGGCACACCAGTGAAAGAAGCCGTGGTCGGTGCTTCGGTCTCGGTGCTGGTGGTTCCAACCGTCGTTGTTTGGTCAGGGCTCGTCGTCGGCACACCAGTGGAAGAAGCCGTGGTCGGTGCTTCGGTCTCGGTGCTGCTGGTTCCAACCGTCGTTGTTTGGTCAGGGCTCGTCGTCGGCACACCAGTGGAAGAAGAAGTCGTCGTTGCTTCGGTCTCGGTGCTGCTGGTTCCAACCGTCGTTGTTTGGTCAGGGCTCGTCGTCGGCACACCAGTGGAGGAAGCCGTGGTCGGTGCTTCGGTCGCGGTGCTGCTTGTTCGAATCGTCGTTGTTTGGTCAGGGCTCGTCGTCGGCACACCAGTGGAAGAAGCCGTGGTCGGTGCTTCGGTCTCGGTGCTGCTGGTTCCAACCGTCGTTGTTTGGTCAGGGCTCGTCGTCGGCACACCAGTGGAAGAAGCCGTGGTCGTTGCTTCGGTCTCGGTGCTGCTGGTTCCAACCGTCGTTGTTTGGTCAGGGCTCGTCGTCGGCACACCAGTGGAAGAAGAAGTCGTCGTTGCTTCGGTCTCGGTGCTGCTTGTTCCAACCGTCGTTGTTTGGTCAGGGCTCGTCGTCGGCACACCAGTGGAAGAAGAAGTCGTCGTTGCTTCGGTCTCGGTGCTGCTGGTTCCAACCGTCGTTGTTTGGTCAGGGCTCGTCGTCGGCACACCAGTGGAAGAAGAAGTCTTCGTTGCTTCGGTCTCGGTGCTGCTGGTTCCAACCGTCGTTGTTTGGTCAGGGCTCGTCGTCGGCACACCAGTGGAGGAAGCCGTGGTCGGTGCTTCGGTTGCGGTGCTGCTTGTTCCAATCGTAGTTGTTTGGTCAGGGCTCGTCGTCGGCACACCAGTGGAAGAAGCCGTGGTCGGTGCTTCGGTCTCGGTGCTGCTGGTTCCAACCGTCGTTGTTTGGTCAGGGCTCGTCGTCGGCACACCAGTGGAAGAAAAAGTCGTCGTTGCTTCGGTCTCGGTGCTGCTTGTTCCAACCGTCGTTGTTTGGTCAGGGCTCGTCGTCGGCACACCAGTGGAAGAAGCCGTGGTCGGTGCTTCGGTCTCGGTGCTGCTGGTTCCAACCGTCGTTGTTTGGTCAGGGCTCGTCGTCGGCCAACCAGTGGAAGAAGCCGTCGTCGTTCCTTCGGTCTCGGTGCTGCTGGTTCCAACCGTCGTTGTTTGGTCAAGGCTCGTCGTCGGCACACCAGTGGAAGAAGCCGTGGTCGGTGCTTCGGTCTCGGTGCTGCTGGTTCCAACCGTCGTTGCTTGGTCAGGGCTCGTCGTCGGCACACCAGTGGAAGAAGCCGTCGTCGGTGCTTCGGTCTCGGTGCTGCTGGTTCCAACCGTCGTTGTTTGGTCAGGGCTCGTCGTCGGCACACCAGTGGAAGAAGAAGTCGTCGTTGCTTCGGTCTCGGTGCTGCTTGTTCCAACCGTCGTTGTTTGGTCAGGGCTCGTCGTCGGCACACCAGTGGAAGAAGCCGTCGTCGATCCTTCGGTCTCGGTGCTGCTGGTTCCAACCGTCGTTGTTTGGTCAGGGCTCGTCGTCGGCACACCAGTGGAAGAAGCCGTCCTCGGTGCTTCGGTCTCGGTGCTGCTGGTTCCAGCCGTCGTTGTTTGGTCAGGGCTCGTCGTCGGCACACCAGTGGAAGAAGCCGTCGTCGGTGCTTCGGTATCGGTGCTGCTGGTTCCAACCGTCGTTGTTTGGTCAGGGCTCGTCGTCGGCACACCAGTGGAAGAAGCCGTGGTCGGTGCTTCGGTCTCGGTGCTGCTGGTTCCAGCCGTCGTTGTTTGGTCAGGGCTCGTCGTCGGCACACCAGTGGAAGAAGCCGTCCTCGGTGCTTCGGTCTCGGTGCTGCTGGTTCCAGCCGTCGTTGTTTGGTCAGGGCTCGTCGTCGGCACACCAGTGGAAGAAGCCGTCGTCGGTGCTTCGGTATCGGTGCTGCTGGTTCCAACCGTCGTTGTTTGGTCAGGGCTCGTCGTCGGCACACCAGTGGAAGAAGCCGTGGTCGGTGCTTCGGTCTCGGTGCTGCTGGTTCCAACCGTCGTTGTTTGGTCAGGGCTCGTCGTCGGCACACCAGTGGAAGAAGCCGTCGTCGTTCCTTCGGTCTCGGTGCTGCTGGTTCCAACCGTCGTTGTTTGGTCAGGGCTCGTCGTCGGCACACCAGTGGAAGAAGCCGTCCTCGGTGCTTCGGTCTCGGTGCTGCTGGTTCCAACCGTCGTTGTTTGGTCAGGGCTCGTCGTCGGCACACCAGTGGAAGAAGAAGTCGTCGTTGCTTGGGTCTCGGTGCTGCTGGTTCCAGCCGTCGTTGTTTGGTCAGGGCTCGTCGTCGGCACACCAGTGGAAGAAGAAGTCGTCGTTGCTTCGGTCTCGGTGCTGCTGGTTCCAACCGTCGTTGTTTGGTCAGGGCTCGTCGTCGGCACACCAGTGGAGGAAGCCGTGGTCGGTGCTTCGGTCGCGGTGCTGCTTGTTCCAATCGTCGTTGTTTGGTCAGGGCTCGTCGTCGGCACAGCAGTGGAAGAAGCCGTGGTCGGTGCTTCGGTCTCGGTGCTGCTGGTTCCAACCGTCGTTGTTTGGTCAGGGCTCGTCGTCGGCACACCAGTGGAAGAAGAAGTCGTCGTTGCTTGGGTCTCGGTGCTGCTGGTTCCAGCCGTCGTTGTTTGGTCAGGGCTCGTCGTCGGCACACCAGTGGAAGAAGAAGTCGTCGTTGCTTCGGTCTCGGTGCTGCTGGTTCCAACCGTCGTTGTTTGGTCAGGGCTCGTCGTCGGCACACCAGTGGATGAAGCCGTGGTCGGTGCTTCGGTCTCGGTGCTGCTGGTTCCAACCGTCGTTGTTTGGTCAGGGCTCGTCGTCGGCACACCAGTGGAAGAAGCCGTCGTCGTTCCTTCGGTCTCGGTGCTGCTGGTTCCAACCGTCGTTGTTTGGTCAGGGCTCGTCGTCGGCACACCAGTGGAAGAAGCCGTCCTCGGTGCTTCGGTCTCGGTGCTGCTGGTTCCAACCGTCGTTGTTTGGTCAGGGCTCGTCGTCGGCACACCAGTGGAAGAAGAAGTCGTCGTTGCTTGGGTCTCGGTGCTGCTGGTTCCAGCCGTCGTTGTTTGGTCAGGGCTCGTCGTCGGCACACCAGTGGATGAAGACGTCGTCGTTGCTGCGGTCTCGGTGCTGCTGGTTCCAACCGTCGTTGTTTGGTCAGGGCTCGTCGTCGGCACACCAGCGAAAGAAGCCGTGGTCGGTGCTTCGGTCTCGGTGCTGCTTGTTCCAACCGTCGTTGTTTGGTTAGGGCTCGTCGTCGGCACACCAGTGGAAGAAGCCGTGGTCGGTGCTTCGGTCTCGGTGCTGCTGGTTCCAACAGTCGTTGTTTGGTCAGGGCTCGTCGTCGGCACACCAGTGGAAGAAGCCGTGGTCGGTGCTTCGGTCTCGGTGCTGCTGGTTCCAACCGTCGTTGTTTGGTCAAGGCTCGTCGTCGGCACACCAGTGAAAGAAGCCGTGGTCGGTGCTTCGGTCTCGGTGCTGGTGGTTCCAACCGTCGTTGTTTGGTCAGGGCTCGTCGTCGGCACACCAGTGGAAGAAGCCGTGGTCGGTGCTTCGGTCTCGGTGCTGCTGGTTCCAACCGTCGTTGTTTGGTCAGGGCTCGTCGTCGGCACACCAGTGGAAGAAGAAGTCGTCGTTGCTTCGGTCTCGGTGCTGCTGGTTCCAACCGTCGTTGTTTGGTCAGGGCTCGTCGTCGGCACACCAGTGGAGGAAGCCGTGGTCGGTGCTTCGGTCGCGGTGCTGCTTGTTCGAATCGTCGTTGTTTGGTCAGGGCTCGTCGTCGGCACACCAGTGGAAGAAGCCGTGGTCGGTGCTTCGGTCTCGGTGCTGCTGGTTCCAACCGTCGTTGTTTGGTCAGGGCTCGTCGTCGGCACACCAGTGGAAGAAGCCGTGGTCGTTGCTTCGGTCTCGGTGCTGCTGGTTCCAACCGTCGTTGTTTGGTCAGGGCTCGTCGTCGGCACACCAGTGGAAGAAGAAGTCGTCGTTGCTTCGGTCTCGGTGCTGCTTGTTCCAACCGTCGTTGTTTGGTCAGGGCTCGTCGTCGGCACACCAGTGGAAGAAGAAGTCGTCGTTGCTTCGGTCTCGGTGCTGCTGGTTCCAACCGTCGTTGTTTGGTCAGGGCTCGTCGTCGGCACACCAGTGGAAGAAGAAGTCGTCGTTGCTTCGGTCTCGGTGCTGCTGGTTCCAACCGTCGTTGTTTGGTCAGGGCTCGTCGTCGGCACACCAGTGGAAGAAGCCGTGGTCGGTGCTTCGGTCTCGGTGCTGCTGGTTCCAGCCGTCGTTGTTTGGTCAGGGCTCGTCGTCGGCACACCAGTGGAAGAAGCCGTCCTCGGTGCTTCGGTCTCGGTGCTGCTGGTTCCAGCCGTCGTTGTTTGGTCAGGGCTCGTCGTCGGCACACCAGTGGAAGAAGCCGTCGTCGGTGCTTCGGTATCGGTGCTGCTGGTTCCAACCGTCGTTGTTTGGTCAGGGCTCGTCGTCGGCACACCAGTGGAAGAAGCCGTGGTCGGTGCTTCGGTCTCGGTGCTGCTGGTTCCAACCGTCGTTGTTTGGTCAGGGCTCGTCGTCGGCACACCAGTGGAAGAAGCCGTCGTCGTTCCTTCGGTCTCGGTGCTGCTGGTTCCAACCGTCGTTGTTTGGTCAGGGCTCGTCGTCGGCACACCAGTGGAAGAAGCCGTCCTCGGTGCTTCGGTCTCGGTGCTGCTGGTTCCAACCGTCGTTGTTTGGTCAGGGCTCGTCGTCGGCACACCAGTGGAAGAAGAAGTCGTCGTTGCTTGTGTCTCGGTGCTGCTGGTTCCAGCCGTCGTTGTTTGGTCAGGGCTCGTCGTCGGCACACCAGTGGAAGAAGAAGTCGTCGTTGCTTCGGTCTCGGTGCTGCTGGTTCCAACCGTCGTTGTTTGGTCAGGGCTCGTCGTCGGCACACCAGTGGAGGAAGCCGTGGTCGGTGCTTCGGTCGCGGTGCTGCTTGTTCCAATCGTCGTTGTTTGGTCAGGGCTCGTCGTCGGCACAGCAGTGGAAGAAGCCGTGGTCGGTGCTTCGGTCTCGGTGCTGCTGGTTCCAACCGTCGTTGTTTGGTCAAGGCTCGTCGTCGGCACACCAGTGGAAGAAGCCGTGGTCGGTGCTTCGGTCTCGGTGCTGGTGGTTCCAACCGTCGTTGTTTGGTCAGGGCTCGTCGTCGGCACACCAGTGGAAGAAGCCGTGGTCGGTGCTTCGGTCTCGGTGCTGCTGGTTCCAACCGTCGTTGTTTGGTCAGGGCTCGTCGTCGGCACACCAGTGGAAGAAGAAGTCGTCGTTGCTTCGGTCTCGGTGCTGCCTGTTCCAACCGTCGTTGTTTGGTCAGGGCTCGTCGTCGGCACACCAGTGGAAGAAGAAGTCGTCGTTGCTTCGGTCTCGGTGCTGCTTGTTCCAACCGTCGTTGTTTGGTCAGGGCTCGTCGTCGGCACACCAGTGGAAGAAGCCGTCGTCGATCCTTCGGTCTCGGTGCTGCTGGTTCCAACCGTCGTTGTTTGGTCAGGGCTCGTCGTCGGCACACCAGTGGAAGAAGCCGTCCTCGGTGCTTCGGTCTCGGTGCTGCTGGTTCCAGCCGTCGTTGTTTGGTCAGGGCTCGTCGTCGGCACACCAGTGGAAGAAGCCGTCGTCGGTGCTTCGGTATCGGTGCTGCTGGTTCCAACCGTCGTTGTTTGGTCAGGGCTCGTCGTCGGCACACCAGTGGAAGAAGCCGTGGTCGGTGCTTCGGTCTCGGTGCTGCTGGTTCCAGCCGTCGTTGTTTGGTCAGGGCTCGTCGTCGGCACACCAGTGGAAGAAGCCGTCCTCGGTGCTTCGGTCTCGGTGCTGCTGGTTCCAGCCGTCGTTGTTTGGTCAGGGCTCGTCGTCGGCACACCAGTGGAAGAAGCCGTCGTCGGTGCTTCGGTATCGGTGCTGCTGGTTCCAACCGTCGTTGTTTGGTCAGGGCTCGTCGTCGGCACACCAGTGGAAGAAGCCGTGGTCGGTGCTTCGGTCTCGGTGCTGCTGGTTCCAACCGTCGTTGTTTGGTCAGGGCTCGTCGTCGGCACACCAGTGGAAGAAGCCGTCGTCGTTCCTTCGGTCTCGGTGCTGCTGGTTCCAACCGTCGTTGTTTGGTCAGGGCTCGTCGTCGGCACACCAGTGGAAGAAGCCGTCCTCGGTGCTTCGGTCTCGGTGCTGCTGGTTCCAACCGTCGTTGTTTGGTCAGGGCTCGTCGTCGGCACACCAGTGGAAGAAGAAGTCGTCGTTGCTTTTGTCTCGGTGCTGCTGGTTCCAGCCGTCGTTGTTTGGTCAGGGCTCGTCGTCGGCACACCAGTGGAAGAAGAAGTCGTCGTTGCTTCGGTCTCGGTGCTGCTGGTTCCAACCGTCGTTGTTTGGTCAGGGCTCGTCGTCGGCACACCAGTGGAGGAAGCCGTGGTCGGTGCTTCGGTCGCGGTGCTGCTTGTTCCAATCGTCGTTGTTTGGTCAGGGCTCGTCGTCGGCACAGCAGTGGAAGAAGCCGTGGTCGGTGCTTCGGTCTCGGTGCTGCTGGTTCCAACCGTCGTTGTTTGGTCAAGGCTCGTCGTCGGCACACCAGTGGAAGAAGCCGTGGTCGGTGCTTCGGTCTCGGTGCTGGTGGTTCCAACCGTCGTTGTTTGGTCAGGGCTCGTCGTCGGCACACCAGTGGAAGAAGCCGTGGTCGGTGCTTCGGTCTCGGTGCTGCTGGTTCCAACCGTCGTTGTTTGGTCAGGGCTCGTCGTCGGCACACCAGTGGAAGAAGAAGTCGTCGTTGCTTCGGTCTCGGTGCTGCCTGTTCCAACCGTCGTTGTTTGGTCAGGGCTCGTCGTCGGCACACCAGTGGAAGAAGAAGTCGTCGTTGCTTCGGTCTCGGTGCTGCTTGTTCCAACCGTCGTTGTTTGGTCAGGGCTCGTCGTCGGCACACCAGTGGAAGAAGCCGTGGTCGGTGCTTCGGTCTCGGTGCTGCTGGTTCCAACCGTCGTTGTTTGGTCAGGGCTCGTCGTCGGCACACCAGTGGAAGAAGCCGTCGTCGTTCCTTCGGTCTCGGTGCTGCTGGTTCCAACCGTCGTTGTTTGGTCAGGGCTCGTCGTCGGCACACCAGTGGAAGAAGCCGTCCTCGGTGCTTCGGTCTCGGTGCTGCTGGTTCCAACCGTCGTTGTTTGGTCAGGGCTCGTCGTCGGCACACCAGTGGAAGAAGAATTCGTCGTTGCTTGGGTCTCGGTGCTGCTGGTTCCAGCCGTCGTTGTTTGGTCAGGGCTCGTCGTCGGCACACCAGTGGATGAAGACGTCGTCGTTGCTTCGGTATCGGTGCTGCTGGTTCCAACCGTCGTTGTTTGGTCAGGGCTCGTCGTCGGCACACCAGCGAAAGAAGCCGTGGTCGGTGCTTCGGTCTCGGTGCTGCTTGTTCCAACCGTCGTTGTTTGGTTAGGGCTCGTCGTCGGCACACCAGTGGAAGAAGCCGTGGTCGGTGCTTCGGTCTCGGTGCTGCTGGTTCCAACAGTCGTTGTTTGGTCAGGGCTCGTCGTCGGCACACCAGTGGAAGAAGCCGTGGTCGGTGCTTCGGTCTCGGTGCTGCTGGTTCCAACCGTCGTTGTTTGGTCAAGGCTCGTCGTCGGCACACCAGAGGAAGAAGCCGTGGTCGGTGCTTCGGTCTCGGTGCTGGTGGTTCCAACCGTCGTTGTTTGGTCAGGGCTCGTCGTCGGCACACCAGTGGAAGAAGCCGTGGTCGGTGCTTCGGTCTCGGTGCTGCTGGTTCCAACCGTCGTTGTTTGGTCAGGGCTCGTCGTCGGCACACCAGTGGAAGAAGAAGTCGTCGTTGCTTCGGTCTCGGTGCTGCTGGTTCCAACCGTCGTTGTTTGGTCAGGGCTCGTCGTCGGCACACCAGTGGAGGAAGCCGTGGTCGTTGCTTCGGTCGCGGTGCTGCTTGTTCCAATCGTCGTTGTTTGGTCAGGGCTCGTCGTCGGCACACCAGTGGAAGAAGCCGTGGTCGGTGCTTCGGTCTCGGTGCTGCTGGTTCCAACCGTCGTTGTTTGGTCAGGGCTCGTCGTCGGCACACCAGTGGAAGAAGCCGTGGTCGGTGATTCGGTCTCGGTGCTGCTGGTTCCAACCGTCGTTGTTTGGTCAGGGCTCGTCGTCGGCACACCAGTGGAAGAAGCCGTGGTTGGTGCTTCGGTCTCGGTGCTGCTGGTTCCAACCGTCGTTGTTTGGTCAGGGCTCGTCGTCGGCACACCAGTGGAAGAAGAAGTCGTCGTTGCTTCGGTCTCGGTGCTGCTGGTTCCAACCGTCGTTGTTTGGTCAGGGCTCGTCGTCGGCACACCAGTGGAAGAAGAAGTCGTCGTTGCTTCGGTCTCGGTGCTGCTGGTTCCAACCGTCGTTGTTTGGTCAGGGCTCGTCGTCGGCACACCAGTGGAAGAAGAAGTCGTCGTTGCTTCGGTCTCGGTGCTGCTTGTTCCAACCGTCGTTGTTTGGTCAGGGCTCGTCGTCGGCACACCAGTGGAAGAAGCTGTGGTCGGTGCTTCGGTCTCGGTGCTGCTGGTTCCAACCGTCGTTGTTTGGTCAGGGCTCGTCGTCGGCCAACCAGTGGAAGAAGCCGTCGTCGTTCCTTCGGTCTCGGTGCTGCTGGTTCCAACCGTCGTTGTTTGGTCAAGGCTCGTCGTCGGCACACCAGTGGAAGAAGCCGTGGTCGGTGCTTCGGTCTCGGTGCTGCTGGTTCCAACCGTCGTTGTTTGGTCAGGACTCGTCGTCGGCACACCAGTGGAAGAAGAAGTCGTCGTTGCTTCGGACTCGATGCTGCTGGTTCCAACCGTCGTTGTTTGGTCAGGGCTCGTCGTCGGCACACCAGTGGAAGAAGCCGTGGTCGGCGCTTCGGTCTCGGTGCTGCTGGTTCCAACCGTCGTTGTTTGGTCAGGGCTCGTCGTCGGCACACCAGTGGAAGAAGCCCTGGTCGGTGCTTCGGTCTCGGTGCTGCTGGTTCCAACCGTCGTTGTTTGGTCAGGGCTCGTCGTCGGCACACCAGTGGAAGAAGCCGTGGTCGTTGCTTCGGTCTGGGTGCTGCTGGTTCCAACCGTCGTTGTTTGGTCAGGGCTCGTCGTCGGCACACCAGTGGAAGAAGAAGTCGTCGTTGCTTCGGTCTCGGTGCTGCTTGTTCCAACCGTCGTTGTTTGGTCAGGGCTCGTCGTCGGCACACCAGTGGAAGAAGCCGTGGTCGGTGCTTCGGTCTCGGTGCTGCTGGTTCCAACCGTCGTTGTTTGGTCAGGGCTCGTCGTCGGCACACCAGTAGAAGAAGAAGTCGTTGCTTCGGTCTCGGTGCTGCCTGTTCCAACCGTCGTTGTTTGGTCAGGGCTCGTCGTCGGCACACCAGTGGAAGAAGCCGTCGTCGGTGCTTCGGTATCGGTGCTGCTGGTTCCAACCGTCGTTGTTTGGTCAGGGCTCGTCGTCGGCACACCAGTGGAAGAAGCCGTGGTCGGTGCTTCGGTCTCGGTGCTGCTGGTTCCAACCGTCGTTGTTAGGTCAGGGCTCGTCGTCGGCCAACCAGTGGAAGAAGCCGTCGTCGTTCCTTCGGTCTCGGTGCTGCTGGTTCCAACCGTCGTTGTTTGGTCAGGGCTCGTCGTCGGCCAACCAGTGGAAGAAGCCGTCGTCGTTCCTTCGGTCTCGGTGCTGCTGGTTCTAACCGTCGTTGTTTGGTCAAGGCTCGTCGTCGGCACACCAGTGGAAGAAGCCGTGGTCGGTGCTTCGGTCTCGGTGCTGCTGGTTCCAACCGTCGTTGTTTGGTCAGGGCTCGTCGTCGGCACACCAGTGGAAGAAGCCGTCGTCGGTGCTTCGGTCTCGGTGCTGCTGGTTCCAACCGTCGTTGTTTGGTCAGGGCTCGTCGTCGGCACACCAGTGGAAGAAGCCGTGGTCGTTGCTTCGGTCACGGTGCTGCCTGTTCCAACCGTCGTTGTTTGGTCAGGGCTCGTCGTCGGCACACCAGTGGAAGAAGAAGTCGTCGTTGCTTCGGTCTCGGTGCTGCTTGTTCCAACCGTCGTTGTTTGGTCAGGGCTCGTCGTCGGCACACCAGTGGAAGAAGCCGTGGTCGGTGCTTCGGTCTCGGTGCTGGTGGTTCCAACCGTCGTTGTTTGGTCAGGGCTCGTCGTCGGCCAACCAGTGGAAGAAGCCGTCGTCGTTCCTTCGGTCTCGGTGCTGCTGGTTCCAACCGTCGTTGTTTGGTCAGGGCTCGTCGTCGGCACACCAGTGGAAGAAGCCGTCGTCGGTGCTTCGGTCTCGGTGCTGCTGGTTCCAACCGTCGTTGTTTGGTCAGGGCTCGTCGTCGGCACACCAGTGGAAGAAGAAGTCGTCGTTGCTTGGGTCTCGGTGCTGCTGGTTCCAGCCGTCGTTGTTTGGTCAGGGCTCGTCGTCGGCACACCAGTGGAAGAAGAAGTCGTCGTTGCTTCGGTCTCGGTGCTGCTGGTTCCAACCGTCGTTGTTTGGTCAGGGCTCGTCGTCGGCACACCAGTGGAAGAAGCCGTGGTCGGCGCTTCGGTCTCGGTGCTGCTGGTTCCAACCGTCGTTGTTTGGTCAGGGCTCGTCGTCGGCACACCAGTGGAAGAAGCCCTGGTCGGTGCTTCGGTCTCGGTGCTGCTTGTTCCAACCGTCGTTGTTTGGTCAGGGCTCGTCGTCGGCACACCAGTGGAAGAAGCCGTGGTCGTTGCTTCGGTCTGGGTGCTGCTGGTTCCAACCGTCGTTGTTTGGTCAGGGCTCGTCGTCGGCACACCAGTGGAAGAAGAAGTCGTCGTTGCTTCGGTCTCGGTGCTGCTTGTTCCAACCGTCGTTGTTTGGTCAGGGCTCGTCGTCGGCACACCAGTGGAAGAAGCCGTGGTCGGTGCTTCGGTCTCGGTGCTGCTGGTTCCAACCGTCGTTGTTTGGTCAGGGCTCGTCGTCGGCACACCAGTGGAAGAAGAAGTCGTCGTTGCTTCGGTCTCGGTGCTGCCTGTTCCAACCGTCGTTGTTTGGTCAGGGCTCGTCGTCGGCACACCAGTGGAAGAAGCCGTCGTCGGTGCTTCGGTATCGGTGCTGCTGGTTCCAACCGTCGTTGTTTGGTCAGGGCTCGTCGTCGGCACACCAGTGGAAGAAGCCGTGGTCGGTGCTTCGGTCTCGGTGCTGCTGGTTCCAACCGTCGTTGTTAGGTCAGGGCTCGTCGTCGGCCAACCAGTGGAAGAAGCCGTCGTCGTTGCTTCGGTCTCGGTGCTGCTGGTTCCAACCGTCGTTGTTTGGTCAGGGCTCGTCGTCGGCACACCAGTGGAAGAAGCCGTCGTCGGTGCTTCGGTCTCGGTGCTGCTGGTTCCAACCGTCGTTGTTTGGTCAGGGCTCGTCGTCGGCACACCAGTGGAAGAAGAAGTCGTCGTTGCTTGGGTCTCGGTGCTGCTGGTTCCAGCCGTCGTTGTTTGGTCAGGGCTCGTCGTCGGCACACCAGTGGAAGAAGAAGTCGTCGTTGCTTCGGTCTCGGTGCTGCTGGTTCCAACCGTCGTTGTTTGGTCAGGGCTCGTCGTCGGCACACCAGTGGAAGAAGCCGTGGTCGGCGCTTCGGTCTCGGTGCTGCTGGTTCCAACCGTCGTTGTTTGGTCAGGGCTCGTCGTCGGCACACCAGTGGAAGAAGCCCTGGTCGGTGCTTCGGTCTCGGTGCTGCTTGTTCCAACCGTCGTTGTTTGGTCAGGGCTCGTCGTCGGCACACCAGTGGAAGAAGCCGTGGTCGTTGCTTCGGTCTGGGTGCTGCTGGTTCCAACCGTCGTTGTTTGGTCAGGGCTCGTCGTCGGCACACCAGTGGAAGAAGGAGTCGTCGTTGCTTCGGTCTCGGTGCTGCTTGTTCCAACCGTCGTTGTTTGGTCAGGGCTCGTCGTCGGCACACCAGTGGAAGAAGCCGTGGTCGGTGCTTCGGTCTCGGTGCTGCTGGTTCCAACCGTCGTTGTTTGGTCAGGGCTCGTCGTCGGCACACCAGTGGAAGAAGAAGTCGTCGTTGCTTCGGTCTCGGTGCTGCCTGTTCCAACCGTCGTTGTTTGGTCAGGGCTCGTCGTCGGCACACCAGTGGAAGAAGCCGTCGTCGGTGCTTCGGTATCGGTGCTGCTGGTTCCAACCGTCGTTGTTTGGTCAGGGCTCGTCGTCGGCACACCAGTGGAAGAAGCCGTGGTCGGTGCTTCGGTCTCGGTGCTGCTGGTTCCAACCGTCGTTGTTAGGTCAGGGCTCGTCGTCGGCCAACCAGTGGAAGAAGCCGTCGTCGTTCCTTCGGTCTCGGTGCTGCTGGTTCCAACCGTCGTTGTTTGGTCAGGGCTCGTCGTCGGCCAACCAGTGGAAGAAGCCGTCGTCGTTCCTTCGGTCTCGGTGCTGCTGGTTCTAACCGTCGTTGTTTGGTCAAGGCTCGTCGTCGGCACACCAGTGGAAGAAGCCGTGGTCGGTGCTTCGGTCTCGGTGCTGCTGGTTCCAACCGTCGTTGTTTGGTCAGGGCTCGTCGTCGGCACACCAGTGGAAGAAGCCGTCGTCGGTGCTTCGGACTCGGTGCTGCTGGTTCCAACCGTCGTTGTTTGGTCAGGGCTCGTCGTCGGCACACCAGTGGAAGAAGACGTGGTCGTTGCTTCGGTCTCGGTGCTGCCTGTTCCAACCGTCGTTGTTTGGTCAGGGCTCGTCGTCGGCACACCAGTGGAAGAAGAAGTCGTCGTTGCTTGGGTCTCGGTGCTGCTGGTTCCAGCCGTCGTTGTTTGGTCAGGGCTCGTCGTCGGCACACCAGTGGATGAAGACGTCGTCGTTGCTTCGGTATCGGTGCTGCTGGTTCCAACCGTCGTTGTTTGGTCAGGGCTCGTCGTCGGCACACCAGCGAAAGAAGCCGTGGTCGGTGCTTCGGTCTCGGTGCTGCTTGTTCCAACCGTCGTTGTTTGGTTAGGGCTCGTCGTCGGCACACCAGTGGAAGAAGCCGTGGTCGGTGCTTCGGTCTCGGTGCTGCTGGTTCCAACAGTCGTTGTTTGGTCAGGGCTCGTCGTCGGCACACCAGTGGAAGAAGCCGTGGTCGGTGCTTCGGTCTCGGTGCTGCTGGTTCCAACCGTCGTTGTTTGGTCAAGGCTCGTCGTCGGCACACCAGAGGAAGAAGCCGTGGTCGGTGCTTCGGTCTCGGTGCTGGTGGTTCCAACCGTCGTTGTTTGGTCAGGGCTCGTCGTCGGCACACCAGTGGAAGAAGCCGTGGTCGGTGCTTCGGTCTCGGTGCTGCTGGTTCCAACCGTCGTTGTTTGGTCAGGGCTCGTCGTCGGCACACCAGTGGAAGAAGAAGTCGTCGTTGCTTCGGTCTCGGTGCTGCTGGTTCCAACCGTCGTTGTTTGGTCAGGGCTCGTCGTCGGCACACCAGTGGAGGAAGCCGTGGTCGTTGCTTCGGTCGCGGTGCTGCTTGTTCCAATCGTCGTTGTTTGGTCAGGGCTCGTCGTCGGCACACCAGTGGAAGAAGCCGTGGTCGGTGCTTCGGTCTCGGTGCTGCTGGTTCCAACCGTCGTTGTTTGGTCAGGGCTCGTCGTCGGCACACCAGTGGAAGAAGCCGTGGTCGGTGATTCGGTCTCGGTGCTGCTGGTTCCAACCGTCGTTGTTTGGTCAGGGCTCGTCGTCGGCACACCAGTGGAAGAAGCCGTGGTTGGTGCTTCGGTCTCGGTGCTGCTGGTTCCAACCGTCGTTGTTTGGTCAGGGCTCGTCGTCGGCACACCAGTGGAAGAAGAAGTCGTCGTTGCTTCGGTCTCGGTGCTGCTGGTTCCAACCGTCGTTGTTTGGTCAGGGCTCGTCGTCGGCACACCAGTGGAAGAAGAAGTCGTCGTTGCTTCGGTCTCGGTGCTGCTGGTTCCAACCGTCGTTGTTTGGTCAGGGCTCGTCGTCGGCACACCAGTGGAAGAAGAAGTCGTCGTTGCTTCGGTCTCGGTGCTGCTTGTTCCAACCGTCGTTGTTTGGTCAGGGCTCGTCGTCGGCACACCAGTGGAAGAAGCTGTGGTCGGTGCTTCGGTCTCGGTGCTGCTGGTTCCAACCGTCGTTGTTTGGTCAGGGCTCGTCGTCGGCCAACCAGTGGAAGAAGCCGTCGTCGTTCCTTCGGTCTCGGTGCTGCTGGTTCCAACCGTCGTTGTTTGGTCAAGGCTCGTCGTCGGCACACCAGTGGAAGAAGCCGTGGTCGGTGCTTCGGTCTCGGTGCTGCTGGTTCCAACCGTCGTTGTTTGGTCAGGACTCGTCGTCGGCACACCAGTGGAAGAAGAAGTCGTCGTTGCTTCGGACTCGATGCTGCTGGTTCCAACCGTCGTTGTTTGGTCAGGGCTCGTCGTCGGCACACCAGTGGAAGAAGCCGTGGTCGGCGCTTCGGTCTCGGTGCTGCTGGTTCCAACCGTCGTTGTTTGGTCAGGGCTCGTCGTCGGCACACCAGTGGAAGAAGCCCTGGTCGGTGCTTCGGTCTCGGTGCTGCTGGTTCCAACCGTCGTTGTTTGGTCAGGGCTCGTCGTCGGCACACCAGTGGAAGAAGCCGTGGTCGTTGCTTCGGTCTGGGTGCTGCTGGTTCCAACCGTCGTTGTTTGGTCAGGGCTCGTCGTCGGCACACCAGTGGAAGAAGAAGTCGTCGTTGCTTCGGTCTCGGTGCTGCTTGTTCCAACCGTCGTTGTTTGGTCAGGGCTCGTCGTCGGCACACCAGTGGAAGAAGCCGTGGTCGGTGCTTCGGTCTCGGTGCTGCTGGTTCCAACCGTCGTTGTTTGGTCAGGGCTCGTCGTCGGCACACCAGTAGAAGAAGAAGTCGTTGCTTCGGTCTCGGTGCTGCCTGTTCCAACCGTCGTTGTTTGGTCAGGGCTCGTCGTCGGCACACCAGTGGAAGAAGCCGTCGTCGGTGCTTCGGTATCGGTGCTGCTGGTTCCAACCGTCGTTGTTTGGTCAGGGCTCGTCGTCGGCACACCAGTGGAAGAAGCCGTGGTCGGTGCTTCGGTCTCGGTGCTGCTGGTTCCAACCGTCGTTGTTAGGTCAGGGCTCGTCGTCGGCCAACCAGTGGAAGAAGCCGTCGTCGTTCCTTCGGTCTCGGTGCTGCTGGTTCCAACCGTCGTTGTTTGGTCAGGGCTCGTCGTCGGCCAACCAGTGGAAGAAGCCGTCGTCGTTCCTTCGGTCTCGGTGCTGCTGGTTCTAACCGTCGTTGTTTGGTCAAGGCTCGTCGTCGGCACACCAGTGGAAGAAGCCGTGGTCGGTGCTTCGGTCTCGGTGCTGCTGGTTCCAACCGTCGTTGTTTGGTCAGGGCTCGTCGTCGGCACACCAGTGGAAGAAGCCGTCGTCGGTGCTTCGGTCTCGGTGCTGCTGGTTCCAACCGTCGTTGTTTGGTCAGGGCTCGTCGTCGGTACACCAGTGGAAGAAGCCGTGGTCGTTGCTTCGGTCACGGTGCTGCCTGTTCCAACCGTCGTTGTTTGGTCAGGGCTCGTCGTCGGCACACCAGTGGAAGAAGAAGTCGTCGTTGCTTCGGTCTCGGTGCTGCTTGTTCCAACCGTCGTTGTTTGGTCAGGGCTCGTCGTCGGCACACCAGTGGAAGAAGCCGTGGTCGGTGCTTCGGTCTCGGTGCTGGTGGTTCCAACCGTCGTTGTTTGGTCAGGGCTCGTCGTCGGCCAACCAGTGGAAGAAGCCGTCGTCGTTCCTTCGGTCTCGGTGCTGCTGGTTCCAACCGTCGTTGTTTGGTCAGGGCTCGTCGTCGGCACACCAGTGGAAGAAGCCGTCGTCGGTGCTTCGGTCTCGGTGCTGCTGGTTCCAACCGTCGTTGTTTGGTCAGGGCTCGTCGTCGGCACACCAGTGGAAGAAGAAGTCGTCGTTGCTTGGGTCTCGGTGCTGCTGGTTCCAGCCGTCGTTGTTTGGTCAGGGCTCGTCGTCGGCACACCAGTGGAAGAAGAAGTCGTCGTTGCTTCGGTCTCGGTGCTGCTGGTTCCAACCGTCGTTGTTTGGTCAGGGCTCGTCGTCGGCACACCAGTGGAAGAAGCCGTGGTCGGCGCTTCGGTCTCGGTGCTGCTGGTTCCAACCGTCGTTGTTTGGTCAGGGCTCGTCGTCGGCACACCAGTGGAAGAAGCCCTGGTCGGTGCTTCGGTCTCGGTGCTGCTTGTTCCAACCGTCGTTGTTTGGTCAGGGCTCGTCGTCGGCACACCAGTGGAAGAAGCCGTGGTCGTTGCTTCGGTCTGGGTGCTGCTGGTTCCAACCGTCGTTGTTTGGTCAGGGCTCGTCGTCGGCACACCAGTGGAAGAAGAAGTCGTCGTTGCTTCGGTCTCGGTGCTGCTTGTTCCAACCGTCGTTGTTTGGTCAGGGCTCGTCGTCGGCACACCAGTGGAAGAAGCCGTGGTCGGTGCTTCGGTCTCGGTGCTGCTGGTTCCAACCGTCGTTGTTTGGTCAGGGCTCGTCGTCGGCACACCAGTGGAAGAAGAAGTCGTCGTTGCTTCGGTCTCGGTGCTGCCTGTTCCAACCGTCGTTGTTTGGTCAGGGCTCGTCGTCGGCACACCAGTGGAAGAAGCCGTCGTCGGTGCTTCGGTATCGGTGCTGCTGGTTCCAACCGTCGTTGTTTGGTCAGGGCTCGTCGTCGGCACACCAGTGGAAGAAGCCGTGGTCGGTGCTTCGGTCTCGGTGCTGCTGGTTCCAACCGTCGTTGTTAGGTCAGGGCTCGTCGTCGGCCAACCAGTGGAAGAAGCCGTCGTCGTTGCTTCGGTCTCGGTGCTGCTGGTTCCAACCGTCGTTGTTTGGTCAGGGCTCGTCGTCGGCACACCAGTGGAAGAAGCCGTCGTCGGTGCTTCGGTCTCGGTGCTGCTGGTTCCAACCGTCGTTGTTTGGTCAGGGCTCGTCGTCGGCACACCAGTGGAAGAAGAAGTCGTCGTTGCTTGGGTCTCGGTGCTGCTGGTTCCAGCCGTCGTTGTTTGGTCAGGGCTCGTCGTCGGCACACCAGTGGAAGAAGAAGTCGTCGTTGCTTCGGTCTCGGTGCTGCTGGTTCCAACCGTCGTTGTTTGGTCAGGGCTCGTCGTCGGCACACCAGTGGAAGAAGCCGTGGTCGGCGCTTCGGTCTCGGTGCTGCTGGTTCCAACCGTCGTTGTTTGGTCAGGGCTCGTCGTCGGCACACCAGTGGAAGAAGCCCTGGTCGGTGCTTCGGTCTCGGTGCTGCTTGTTCCAACCGTCGTTGTTTGGTCAGGGCTCGTCGTCGGCACACCAGTGGAAGAAGCCGTGGTCGTTGCTTCGGTCTGGGTGCTGCTGGTTCCAACCGTCGTTGTTTGGTCAGGGCTCGTCGTCGGCACACCAGTGGAAGAAGGAGTCGTCGTTGCTTCGGTCTCGGTGCTGCTTGTTCCAACCGTCGTTGTTTGGTCAGGGCTCGTCGTCGGCACACCAGTGGAAGAAGCCGTGGTCGGTGCTTCGGTCTCGGTGCTGCTGGTTCCAACCGTCGTTGTTTGGTCAGGGCTCGTCGTCGGCACACCAGTGGAAGAAGAAGTCGTCGTTGCTTCGGTCTCGGTGCTGCCTGTTCCAACCGTCGTTGTTTGGTCAGGGCTCGTCGTCGGCACACCAGTGGAAGAAGCCGTCGTCGGTGCTTCGGTATCGGTGCTGCTGGTTCCAACCGTCGTTGTTTGGTCAGGGCTCGTCGTCGGCACACCAGTGGAAGAAGCCGTGGTCGGTGCTTCGGTCTCGGTGCTGCTGGTTCCAACCGTCGTTGTTAGGTCAGGGCTCGTCGTCGGCCAACCAGTGGAAGAAGCCGTCGTCGTTCCTTCGGTCTCGGTGCTGCTGGTTCCAACCGTCGTTGTTTGGTCAGGGCTCGTCGTCGGCCAACCAGTGGAAGAAGCCGTCGTCGTTCCTTCGGTCTCGGTGCTGCTGGTTCTAACCGTCGTTGTTTGGTCAAGGCTCGTCGTCGGCACACCAGTGGAAGAAGCCGTGGTCGGTGCTTCGGTCTCGGTGCTGCTGGTTCCAACCGTCGTTGTTTGGTCAGGGCTCGTCGTCGGCACACCAGTGGAAGAAGCCGTCGTCGGTGCTTCGGTCTCGGTGCTGCTGGTTCCAACCGTCGTTGTTTGGTCAGGGCTCGTCGTCGGCACACCAGTGGAAGAAGACGTGGTCGTTGCTTCGGTCTCGGTGCTGCCTGTTCCAACCGTCGTTGTTTGGTCAGGGCTCGTCGTCGGCACACCAGTGGAAGAAGAAGTCGTCGTTGCTTCGGTCTCGGTGCTGCTTGTTCCAACCGTCGTTGTTTGGTCAGGGCTCGTCGTCGGCACACCAGTGGAAGAAGCCGTGGTCGGTGCTTCGGTCTCGGTGCTGGTGGTTCCAACCGTCGTTGTTTGGTCAGGGCTCGTCGTCGGCCAACCAGTGGAAGAAGCCGTCGTCGTTCCTTCGGTCTCGGTGCTGCTGGTTCCAACCGTCGTTGTTTGGTCAGGGCTCGTCGTCGGCACACCAGTGGAAGAAGCCGTCGTCGGTGCTTCGGTCTCGGTGCTGCTGGTTCCAACCGTCGTTGTTTGGTCAGGGCTCGTCGTCGGCACACCAGTGGAAGAAGAAGTCGTCGTTGCTTGGGTCTCGGTGCTGCTGGTTCCAGCCGTCGTTGTTTGGTCAGGGCTCGTCGTCGGCACACCAGTGGAAGAAGAAGTCGTCGTTGCTTCGGTCTCGGTGCTGCTGGTTCCAACCGTCGTTGTTTGGTCAGGGCTCGTCGTCGGCACACCAGTGGAGGAAGCCGTGGTCGGTGCTTCGGTCGCGGTGCTGCTTGTTCCAATCGTCGTTGTTTGGTCAGGGCTCGTCGTCGGCACACCAGTGGAAGAAGCCGTGGTCGGTGCTTCGGTCTCGGTGCTGCTGGTTCCAACCGTCGTTGTTTGGTCAAGGCTCGTCGTCGGCACACCAGTGGAAGAAGCCGTGGTCGGTGCTTCGGTCTCGGTGCAGGTGGTTCCAACCGTCGTTGTTTGGTCAGGGCTCGTCGTCGGCACACCAGTGGAAGAAGCCGTGGTCGGTGCTTCGGTCTCGGTGCTGGTGGTTCCAACCGTCGTTGTTTGGTCAGGGCTCGTCGTCGGCACACCAGTGGAAGAAGAAGTCGTCGTTGCTTCGGTCTCGGTGCTGCCTGTTCCAACCGTCGTTGTTTGGTCAGGGCTCGTCGTCGGCACACCAGTGGAAGAAGAAGTCGTCGTTGCTTCGGTCTCGGTGCTGCTTGTTCCAACCGTCGTTGTTTGGTCAGGGCTCGTCGTCGGCACACCAGTGGAAGAAGCCGTGGTCGGTGCTTCGGTCTCGGTGCTGCTGGTTCCAACCGTCGTTGTTTGGTCAGGGCTCGTCGTCGGCACACCAGTGGAAGAAGCCGTCGTCGTTCCTTCGGTCTCGGTGCTGCTGGTTCCAACCGTCGTTGTTTGGTCAGGGCTCGTCGTCGGCACACCAGTGGAAGAAGCCGTGGTCGGTGCTTCGGTCTCGGTGCTGCTGGTTCCAACCGTCGTTGTTTGGTCAAGGCTCGTCGTCGGCACACCAGTGGAAGAAGCCGTGGTCGGTGCTTCGGTCTCGGTGCTGGTGGTTCCAACCGTCGTTGTTTGGTCAGGGCTCGTCGTCGGCACACCAGTGGAAGAAGCAGTGGTCGGTGCTTCGGTCTCGGTGCTGCTGGTTCCAACCGTCGTTGTTTGGTCAGGGCTCGTCGTCGGCACACCAGTGGAAGAAGAAGTCGTCGTTGCTTCGGTCTCGGTGCTGCCTGTTCCAACCGTCGTTGTTTGGTCAGGGCTCGTCGTCGGCACACCAGTGGAAGAAGAAGTCGTCGTTGCTTCGGTCTCGGTGCTGCTTGTTCCAACCGTCGTTGTTTGGTCAGGGCTCGTCGTCGGCACACCAGTGGAAGAAGCCGTGGTCGGTGCTTCGGTCTCGGTGCTGCTGGTTCCAACCGTCGTTGTTTGGTCAGGGCTCGTCGTCGGCACACCAGTGGAAGAAGCCGTCGTCGTTCCTTCGGTCTCGGTGCTGCTGGTTCCAACCGTCGTTGTTTGGTCAGGGCTCGTCGTCGGCACACCAGTGGAAGAAGCCGTCCTCGGTGCTTCGGTCTCGGTGCTGCTGGTTCCAACCGTCGTTGTTTGGTCAGGGCTCGTCGTCGGCACACCAGTGGAAGAAGAAGTCGTCGTTGCTTGGGTCTCGGTGCTGCTGGTTCCAGCCGTCGTTGTTTGGTCAGGGCTCGTCGTCGGCACACCAGTGGATGAAGACGTCGTCGTTGCTGCGGTCTCGGTGCTGCTGGTTCCAACCGTCGTTGTTTGGTCAGGGCTCGTCGTCGGCACACCAGCGAAAGAAGCCGTGGTCGGTGCTTCGGTCTCGGTGCTGCTTGTTCCAACCGTCGTTGTTTGGTTAGGGCTCGTCGTCGGCACACCAGTGGAAGAAGCCGTGGTCGGTGCTTCGGTCTCGGTGCTGCTGGTTCCAACAGTCGTTGTTTGGTCAGGGCTCGTCGTCGGCACACCAGTGGAAGAAGCCGTGGTCGGTGCTTCGGTCTCGGTGCTGCTGGTTCCAACCGTCGTTGTTTGGTCAAGGCTCGTCGTCGGCACACCAGTGAAAGAAGCCGTGGTCGGTGCTTCGGTCTCGGTGCTGGTGGTTCCAACCGTCGTTGTTTGGTCAGGGCTCGTCGTCGGCACACCAGTGGAAGAAGCCGTGGTCGGTGCTTCGGTCTCGGTGCTGCTGGTTCCAACCGTCGTTGTTTGGTCAGGGCTCGTCGTCGGCACACCAGTGGAAGAAGAAGTCGTCGTTGCTTCGGTCTCGGTGCTGCTGGTTCCAACCGTCGTTGTTTGGTCAGGGCTCGTCGTCGGCACACCAGTGGAGGAAGCCGTGGTCGGTGCTTCGGTCGCGGTGCTGCTTGTTCGAATCGTCGTTGTTTGGTCAGGGCTCGTCGTCGGCACACCAGTGGAAGAAGCCGTGGTCGGTGCTTCGGTCTCGGTGCTGCTGGTTCCAACCGTCGTTGTTTGGTCAGGGCTCGTCGTCGGCACACCAGTGGAAGAAGCCGTGGTCGTTGCTTCGGTCTCGGTGCTGCTGGTTCCAACCGTCGTTGTTTGGTCAGGGCTCGTCGTCGGCACACCAGTGGAAGAAGAAGTCGTCGTTGCTTCGGTCTCGGTGCTGCTTGTTCCAACCGTCGTTGTTTGGTCAGGGCTCGTCGTCGGCACACCAGTGGAAGAAGAAGTCGTCGTTGCTTCGGTCTCGGTGCTGCTGGTTCCAACCGTCGTTGTTTGGTCAGGGCTCGTCGTCGGCACACCAGTGGAAGAAGAAGTCGTCGTTGCTTCGGTCTCGGTGCTGCTGGTTCCAACCGTCGTTGTTTGGTCAGGGCTCGTCGTCGGCACACCAGTGGAGGAAGCCGTGGTCGGTGCTTCGGTTGCGGTGCTGCTTGTTCCAATCGTCGTTGTTTGGTCAGGGCTCGTCGTCGGCACACCAGTGGAAGAAGCCGTGGTCGGTGCTTCGGTCTCGGTGCTGCTGGTTCCAACCGTCGTTGTTTGGTCAGGGCTCGTCGTCGGCACACCAGTGGAAGAAAAAGTCGTCGTTGCTTCGGTCTCGGTGCTGCTTGTTCCAACCGTCGTTGTTTGGTCAGGGCTCGTCGTCGGCACACCAGTGGAAGAAGCCGTGGTCGGTGCTTCGGTCTCGGTGCTGCTGGTTCCAACCGTCGTTGTTTGGTCAGGGCTCGTCGTCGGCACACCAGTGGAAGAAGAAGTCGTCGTTGCTTCGGTCTCGGTGCTGCCTGTTCCAACCGTCGTTGTTTGGTCAGGGCTCGTCGTCGGCACACCAGTGGAAGAAGAAGTCGTCGTTGCTTCGGTCTCGGTGCTGCTTGTTCCAACCGTCGTTGTTTGGTCAGGGCTCGTCGTCGGCACACCAGTGGAAGAAGCCGTGGTCGGTGCTTCGGTCTCGGTGCTGCTGGTTCCAACCGTCGTTGTTTGGTCAGGGCTCGTCGTCGGCACACCAGTGGAAGAAGCCGTCGTCGTTCCTTCGGTCTCGGTGCTGCTGGTTCCAACCGTCGTTGTTTGGTCAGGGCTCGTCGTCGGCACACCAGTGGAAGAAGCCGTCCTCGGTGCTTCGGTCTCGGTGCTGCTGGTTCCAACCGTCGTTGTTTGGTCAGGGCTCGTCGTCGGCACACCAGTGGAAGAAGAAGTCGTCGTTGCTTGGGTCTCGGTGCTGCTGGTTCCAGCCGTCGTTGTTTGGTCAGGGCTCGTCGTCGGCACACCAGTGGATGAAGACGTCGTCGTTGCTGCGGTCTCGGTGCTGCTGGTTCCAACCGTCGTTGTTTGGTCAGGGCTCGTCGTCGGCACACCAGCGAAAGAAGCCGTGGTCGGTGCTTCGGTCTCGGTGCTGCTTGTTCCAACCGTCGTTGTTTGGTTAGGGCTCGTCGTCGGCACACCAGTGGAAGAAGCCGTGGTCGGTGCTTCGGTCTCGGTGCTGCTGGTTCCAACAGTCGTTGTTTGGTCAGGGCTCGTCGTCGGCACACCAGTGGAAGAAGCCGTGGTCGGTGCTTCGGTGTCGGTGCTGGTGGTTCCAACCGTCGTTGTTTGGTCAAGGCTCGTCGTCGGCACACCAGTGAAAGAAGCCGTGGTCGGTGCTTCGGTCTCGGTGCTGGTGGTTCCAACCGTCGTTGTTTGGTCAGGGCTCGTCGTCGGCACACCAGTGGAAGAAGCCGTGGTCGGTGCTTCGGTCTCGGTGCTGCTGGTTCCAACCGTCGTTGTTTGGTCAGGGCTCGTCGTCGGCACACCAGTGGAAGAAGAAGTCGTCGTTGCTTCGGTCTCGGTGCTGCTGGTTCCAACCGTCGTTGTTTGGTCAGGGCTCGTCGTCGGCACACCAGTGGAGGAAGCCGTGGTCGGTGCTTCGGTCGCGGTGCTGCTTGTTCGAATCGTCGTTGTTTGGTCAGGGCTCGTCGTCGGCACACCAGTGGAAGAAGCCGTGGTCGGTGCTTCGGTCTCGGTGCTGCTGGTTCCAACCGTCGTTGTTTGGTCAGGGCTCGTCGTCGGCACACCAGTGGAAGAAGCCGTGGTCGTTGCTTCGGTCTCGGTGCTGCTGGTTCCAACCGTCGTTGTTTGGTCAGGGCTCGTCGTCGGCACACCAGTGGAAGAAGAAGTCGTCGTTGCTTCGGTCTCGGTGCTGCTTGTTCCAACCGTCGTTGTTTGGTCAGGGCTCGTCGTCGGCACACCAGTGGAAGAAGAAGTCGTCGTTGCTTCGGTCTCGGTGCTGCTGGTTCCAACCGTCGTTGTTTGGTCAGGGCTCGTCGTCGGCACACCAGTGGAAGAAGCCGTCGTCGTTCCTTCGGTCTCGGTGCTGCTGGTTCCAACCGTCGTTGTTTGGTCAGGGCTCGTCGTCGGCACACCAGTGGAAGAAGCCGTCCTCGGTGCTTCGGTCTCGGTGCTGCTGGTTCCAACCGTCGTTGTTTGGTCAGGGCTCGTCGTCGGCACACCAGTGGAAGAAGAAGTCGTCGTTGCTTGGGTCTCGGTGCTGCTGGTTCCAGCCGTCGTTGTTTGGTCAGGGCTCGTCGTCGGCACACCAGTGGATGAAGACGTCGTCGTTGCTGCGGTCTCGGTGCTGCTGGTTCCAACCGTCGTTGTTTGGTCAGGGCTCGTCGTCGGCACACCAGCGAAAGAAGCCGTGGTCGGTGCTTCGGTCTCGGTGCTGCTTGTTCCAACCGTCGTTGTTTGGTTAGGGCTCGTCGTCGGCACACCAGTGGAAGAAGCCGTGGTCGGTGCTTCGGTCTCGGTGCTGCTGGTTCCAACAGTCGTTGTTTGGTCAGGGCTCGTCGTCGGCACACCAGTGGAAGAAGCCGTGGTCGGTGCTTCGGTCTCGGTGCTGCTGGTTCCAACCGTCGTTGTTTGGTCAAGGCTCGTCGTCGGCACACCAGTGAAAGAAGCCGTGGTCGGTGCTTCGGTCTCGGTGCTGGTGGTTCCAACCGTCGTTGTTTGGTCAGGGCTCGTCGTCGGCACACCAGTGGAAGAAGCCGTGGTCGGTGCTTCGGTCTCGGTGCTGCTGGTTCCAACCGTCGTTGTTTGGTCAGGGCTCGTCGTCGGCACACCAGTGGAAGAAGAAGTCGTCGTTGCTTCGGTCTCGGTGCTGCTGGTTCCAACCGTCGTTGTTTGGTCAGGGCTCGTCGTCGGCACACCAGTGGAGGAAGCCGTGGTCGGTGCTTCGGTCGCGGTGCTGCTTGTTCGAATCGTCGTTGTTTGGTCAGGGCTCGTCGTCGGCACACCAGTGGAAGAAGCCGTGGTCGGTGCTTCGGTCTCGGTGCTGCTGGTTCCAACCGTCGTTGTTTGGTCAGGGCTCGTCGTCGGCACACCAGTGGAAGAAGCCGTGGTCGTTGCTTCGGTCTCGGTGCTGCTGGTTCCAACCGTCGTTGTTTGGTCAGGGCTCGTCGTCGGCACACCAGTGGAAGAAGAAGTCGTCGTTGCTTCGGTCTCGGTGCTGCTTGTTCCAACCGTCGTTGTTTGGTCAGGGCTCGTCGTCGGCACACCAGTGGAAGAAGAAGTCGTCGTTGCTTCGGTCTCGGTGCTGCTGGTTCCAACCGTCGTTGTTTGGTCAGGGCTCGTCGTCGGCACACCAGTGGAAGAAGAAGTCGTCGTTGCTTCGGTCTCGGTGCTGCTGGTTCCAACCGTCGTTGTTTGGTCAGGGCTCGTCGTCGGCACACCAGTGGAGGAAGCCGTGGTCGGTGCTTCGGTTGCGGTGCTGCTTGTTCCAATCGTCGTTGTTTGGTCAGGGCTCGTCGTCGGCACACCAGTGGAAGAAGCCGTGGTCGGTGCTTCGGTCTCGGTGCTGCTGGTTCCAACCGTCGTTGTTTGGTCAGGGCTCGTCGTCGGCACACCAGTGGAAGAAAAAGTCGTCGTTGCTTCGGTCTCGGTGCTGCTTGTTCCAACCGTCGTTGTTTGGTCAGGGCTCGTCGTCGGCACACCAGTGGAAGAAGCCGTGGTCGGTGCTTCGGTCTCGGTGCTGCTGGTTCCAACCGTCGTTGTTTGGTCAGGGCTCGTCGTCGGCACACCAGTGGAAGAAGAAGTCGTCGTTGCTTCGGTCTCGGTGCTGCCTGTTCCAACCGTCGTTGTTTGGTCAGGGCTCGTCGTCGGCACACCAGTGGAAGAAGAAGTCGTCGTTGCTTCGGTCTCGGTGCTGCTTGTTCCAACCGTCGTTGTTTGGTCAGGGCTCGTCGTCGGCACACCAGTGGAAGAAGCCGTGGTCGGTGCTTCGGTCTCGGTGCTGCTGGTTCCAACCGTCGTTGTTTGGTCAGGGCTCGTCGTCGGCACACCAGTGGAAGAAGCCGTCGTCGTTCCTTCGGTCTCGGTGCTGCTGGTTCCAACCGTCGTTGTTTGGTCAGGGCTCGTCGTCGGCACACCAGTGGAAGAAGCCGTCCTCGGTGCTTCGGTCTCGGTGCTGCTGGTTCCAACCGTCGTTGTTTGGTCAGGGCTCGTCGTCGGCACACCAGTGGAAGAAGAAGTCGTCGTTGCTTGGGTCTCGGTGCTGCTGGTTCCAGCCGTCGTTGTTTGGTCAGGGCTCGTCGTCGGCACACCAGTGGATGAAGACGTCGTCGTTGCTGCGGTCTCGGTGCTGCTGGTTCCAACCGTCGTTGTTTGGTCAGGGCTCGTCGTCGGCACACCAGCGAAAGAAGCCGTGGTCGGTGCTTCGGTCTCGGTGCTGCTTGTTCCAACCGTCGTTGTTTGGTTAGGGCTCGTCGTCGGCACACCAGTGGAAGAAGCCGTGGTCGGTGCTTCGGTCTCGGTGCTGCTGGTTCCAACAGTCGTTGTTTGGTCAGGGCTCGTCGTCGGCACACCAGTGGAAGAAGCCGTGGTCGGTGCTTCGGTGTCGGTGCTGGTGGTTCCAACCGTCGTTGTTTGGTCAAGGCTCGTCGTCGGCACACCAGTGAAAGAAGCCGTGGTCGGTGCTTCGGTCTCGGTGCTGGTGGTTCCAACCGTCGTTGTTTGGTCAGGGCTCGTCGTCGGCACACCAGTGGAAGAAGCCGTGGTCGGTGCTTCGGTCTCGGTGCTGCTGGTTCCAACCGTCGTTGTTTGGTCAGGGCTCGTCGTCGGCACACCAGTGGAAGAAGAAGTCGTCGTTGCTTCGGTCTCGGTGCTGCTGGTTCCAACCGTCGTTGTTTGGTCAGGGCTCGTCGTCGGCACACCAGTGGAGGAAGCCGTGGTCGGTGCTTCGGTCGCGGTGCTGCTTGTTCGAATCGTCGTTGTTTGGTCAGGGCTCGTCGTCGGCACACCAGTGGAAGAAGCCGTGGTCGGTGCTTCGGTCTCGGTGCTGCTGGTTCCAACCGTCGTTGTTTGGTCAGGGCTCGTCGTCGGCACACCAGTGGAAGAAGCCGTGGTCGTTGCTTCGGTCTCGGTGCTGCTGGTTCCAACCGTCGTTGTTTGGTCAGGGCTCGTCGTCGGCACACCAGTGGAAGAAGAAGTCGTCGTTGCTTCGGTCTCGGTGCTGCTTGTTCCAACCGTCGTTGTTTGGTCAGGGCTCGTCGTCGGCACACCAGTGGAAGAAGAAGTCGTCGTTGCTTCGGTCTCGGTGCTGCTGGTTCCAACCGTCGTTGTTTGGTCAGGGCTCGTCGTCGGCACACCAGTGGAAGAAGAAGTCGTCGTTGCTTCGGTCTCGGTGCTGCTGGTTCCAACCGTCGTTGTTTGGTCAGGGCTCGTCGTCGGCACACCAGTGGAGGAAGCCGTGGTCGGTGCTTCGGTTGCGGTGCTGCTTGTTCCAATCGTCGTTGTTTGGTCAGGGCTCGTCGTCGGCACACCAGTGGAAGAAGCCGTGGTCGGTGCTTCGGTCTCGGTGCTGCTGGTTCCAACCGTCGTTGTTTGGTCAGGGCTCGTCGTCGGCACACCAGTGGAAGAAAAAGTCGTCGTTGCTTCGGTCTCGGTGCTGCTTGTTCCAACCGTCGTTGTTTGGTCAGGGCTCGTCGTCGGCACACCAGTGGAAGAAGCCGTGGTCGGTGCTTCGGTCTCGGTGCTGCTGGTTCCAACCGTCGTTGTTTGGTCAGGGCTCGTCGTCGGCCAACCAGTGGAAGAAGCCGTCGTCGTTCCTTCGGTCTCGGTGCTGCTGGTTCCAACCGTCGTTGTTTGGTCAAGGCTCGTCGTCGGCACACCAGTGGAAGAAGCCGTGGTCGGTGCTTCGGTCTCGGTGCTGCTGGTTCCAACCGTCGTTGCTTGGTCAGGGCTCGTCGTCGGCACACCAGTGGAAGAAGCCGTCGTCGGTGCTTCGGTCTCGGTGCTGCTGGTTCCAACCGTCGTTGTTTGGTCAGGGCTCGTCGTCGGCACACCAGTGGAAGAAGAAGTCGTCGTTGTTTCGGTCTCGGTGCTGCCTGTTCCAACCGTCGTTGTTTGGTCAGGGCTCGTCGTCGGCACACCAGTGGAAGAAGAAGTCGTCGTTGCTTCGGTCTCGGTGCTGCTTGTTCCAACCGTCGTTGTTTGGTCAGGGCTCGTCGTCGGCACACCAGTGGAAGAAGCCGTCGTCGATCCTTCGGTCTCGGTGCTGCTGGTTCCAACCGTCGTTGTTTGGTCAGGGCTCGTCGTCGGCACACCAGTGGAAGAAGCCGTCCTCGGTGCTTCGGTCTCGGTGCTGCTGGTTCCAGCCGTCGTTGTTTGGTCAGGGCTCGTCGTCGGCACACCAGTGGAAGAAGCCGTCGTCGGTGCTTCGGTATCGGTGCTGCTGGTTCCAACCGTCGTTGTATGGTCAGGGCTCGTCGTCGGCACACCAGTGGAAGAAGCCGTGGTCGGAGCTTCGGTCTCGGTGCTGCTGGTTCCAGCCGTCGTTGTTTGGTCACGGCTCGTCGTCGGCACACCAGTGGAAGAAGCCGTCCTCGGTGCTTCGGTCTCGGTGCTGCTGGTTCCAGCCGTCGTTGTTTGGTCAGGGCTCGTCGTCGGCACACCAGTGGAAGAAGCCGTCGTCGGTGCTTCGGTATCGGTGCTGCTGGTTCCAACCGTCGTTGTTTGGTCAGGGCTCGTCGTCGGCACACCAGTGGAAGAAGCCGTGGTCGGTGCTTCGGTCTCGGTGCTGCTGGTTCCAACCGTCGTTGTTTGGTCAGGGCTCGTCGTCGGCACACCAGTGGAAGAAGCCGTCGTCGTTCCTTCGGTCTCGGTGCTGCTGGTTCCAACCGTCGTTGTTTGGTCAGGGCTCGTCGTCGGCACACCAGTGGAAGAAGCCGTGGTCGGTGCTTCGGTCTCGGTGCTGCTGGTTCCAACCGTCGTTGTTTGGTCAGGGCTCGTCGTCGGCACACCAGTGGAAGAAGAAGTCGTCGTTGCTTGGGTCTCGGTGCTGCTGGTTCCAGCCGTCGTTGTTTGGTCAGGGCTCGTCGTCGGCACACCAGTGGAAGAAGAAGTCGTCGTTGCTTCGGTCTCGGTGCTGCTGGTTCCAACCGTCGTTGTTTGGTCAGGGCTCGTCGTCGGCACACCAGTGGAGGAAGCCGTGGTCGGTGCTTCGGTCGCGGTGCTGCTTGTTCCAATCGTCGTTGTTTGGTCAGGGCTCGTCGTCGGCACAGCAGTGGAAGAAGCCGTGGTCGGTGCTTCGGTCTCGGTGCTGCTGGTTCCAACCGTCGTTGTTTGGTCAGGGCTCGTCGTCGGCACACCAGTGGAAGAAGCCGTGGTCGGTGCTTCGGTCTCGGTGCTGGTGGTTCCAACCGTCGTTGTTTGGTCAGGGCTCGTCGTCGGCACACCAGTGGAAGAAGCCGTGGTCGGTGCTTCGGTCTCGGTGCTGCTGGTTCCAACCGTCGTTGTTTGGTCAGGGCTCGTCGTCGGCACACCAGTGGAAGAAGAAGTCGTCGTTGCTTCGGTCTCGGTGCTGCCTGTTCCAACCGTCGTTGTTTGGTCAGGGCTCGTCGTCGGCACACCAGTGGAAGAAGAAGTCGTCGTTGCTTCGGTCTCGGTGCTGCTTGTTCCAACCGTCGTTGTTTGGTCAGGGCTCGTCGTCGGCACACCAGTGGAAGAAGCCGTGGTCGGTGCTTCGGTCTCGGTGCTGCTGGTTCCAACCGTCGTTGTTTGGTCAGGGCTCGTCGTCGGCACACCAGTGGAAGAAGCCGTCGTCGTTCCTTCGGTCTCGGTGCTGCTGGTTCCAACCGTCGTTGTTTGGTCAGGGCTCGTCGTCGGCACACCAGTGGAAGAAGCCGTCCTCGGTGCTTCGGTCTCGGTGCTGCTGGTTCCAACCGTCGTTGTTTGGTCAGGGCTCGTCGTCGGCACACCAGTGGAAGAAGAAGTCGTCGTTGCTTGGGTCTCGGTGCTGCTGGTTCCAGCCGTCGTTGTTTGGTCAGGGCTCGTCGTCGGCACACCAGTGGATGAAGACGTCGTCGTTGCTGCGGTCTCGGTGCTGCTGGTTCCAACCGTCGTTGTTTGGTCAGGGCTCGTCGTCGGCACACCAGCGAAAGAAGCCGTGGTCGGTGCTTCGGTCTCGGTGCTGCTGGTTCCAACCGTCGTTGTTTGGTCAGGGCTTGTCGTCGGCACACCAGTGGAAGAAGCCGTGGTCGTTGCTTGGGTCTCGGTGCTGCTTGTTCCAACCGTCGTTGTTTGGTCAGGGCTCGTCGTCGGCACACCAGTGGATGAAGACGTCGTCGTTGCTGCGGTCTCTGTGCTGCTGGTTCCAACCGTCGTTGTTTGGTCAGGGCTCGTCGTCGGCACACCACCGGAAGAAGCCGTCGTCGGTGCTTCGGTCTCGGTGCTGCTTGTTCCAACCGTCGTTGTTTGGTTAGGGCTCGTCGTCGGCACACCAGTGGAAGAAGCCGTGGTCGGTGCTTCGGTCTCGGTGCTGCTGGTTCCAACCGTCGTTGTTTGGTCAGGGCTCGTCGTCGGCACACCAGTGGAAGAAGCCGTGGTCGGTGCTTCGGTCTCGGTGCTGCTGGTTCCAACCGTCGTTGTTTGGTCAGGGCTCGTCGTCGGCACACCAGTGGAAGAAGCCGTGGTCGGTGCTTCGGTCTCGGTGCTGGTGGTTCCAACCGTCGTTGTTTGGTCAGGGCTCGTCGTCGGCACACCAGTGGAAGAAGCCGTGGTCGGTGCTTCGGTCTCGGTGCTGCCTGTTCCAACCGTCGTTGTTTGGTCAGGGCTTGTCGTCGGCACACCAGTGGAAGAAGCCGTGGTCGTTGCTTCGGTCTCGGTGCTGCTTGTTCCAACCGTCGTTGTTTGGTCAGGGCTCGTCGTCGGCACACCAGTGGATGAAGACGTCGTCGTTGCTGCGGTCTCGGTGCTGCTGGTTCCAACCGTCGTTGTTTGGTCAGGGCTCGTCGTCGGCACACCACCGGAAGAAGCCGTCGTCGGTGCTTCGGTCTCGGTGCTGCTTGTTCCAACCGTCGTTGTTTGGTTAGGGCTCGTCGTCGGCACACCAGTGGAAGAAGCCGTGGTCGGTGCTTCGGTCTCGGTGCTGCTGGTTCCAACCGTCGTTGTTTGGTCAGGGCTCGTCGTCGGCACACCAGTGGAAGAAGCCGTGGTCGGTGCTTCGGTCTCGGTGCTGCTGGTTCCAACCGTCGTTGTTTGGTCAGGGCTCGTCGTCGGCACACCAGTGGAAGAAGCCGTGGTCGGTGCTTCGGTGTCGGTGCTGGTGGTTCCAACCGTCGTTGTTTGGTCAGGGCTCGTCGTCGGCACACCAGTGGAAGAAGCCGTGGTCGGTGCTTCGGTCTCGGTGCTGCTGGTTCCAACCGTCGTTGTTTGGTCAGGGCTCGTCGTCGGCACACCAGTGGAAGAAGAAGTCGTCGTTGCTTCGGTCTCGGTGCTGCTGGTTAAAACCGTCGTTGTTTGGTCAGGGCTCGTCGTCGGCACACCAGTGGAGGAAGCCGTGGTCGGTGCTTCGGTCGCGGTGCTGCTTGTTCCAATCGTCGTTGTTTGGTCAGGGCTCGTCGTCGGCACACCAGTGGAAGAAGCCGTGGTCGGTGCTTCGGTCTCGGTGCTGCTGGTTCCAACCGTCGTTGTTTGGTCAGGGCTCGTCGTCGGCACACCAGTGGAAGAAGAAGTCGTCGTTGCTTCGGTCTCGGTGCTGCTTGTTCCAACCGTCGTTGTTTGGTCAGGGCTCGTCGTCGGCACACCAGTGGAAGAAGCCGTGGTCGGTGCTTCGGTCTCGGTGCTGCTGGTTCCAACCGTCGTTGTTTGGTCAGGGCTCGTCGTCGGCACACCAGTGGAAGAAGCCGTGGTCGTTGCTTCGGTCTCGGTGCTGCTGGTTCCAACCGTCGTTGTTTGGTCAGGGCTCGTCGTCGGCACACCAGTGGAAGAAGAAGTCGTCGTTGCTTCGGTCTCGGTGCTGCTTGTTCCAACCGTCGTTGTTTGGTCAGGGCTCGTCGTCGGCACACCAGTGGAAGAAGCCGTGGTCGGTGCTTCGGTCTCGGTGCTGCTGGTTCCAACCGTCGTTGTTTGGTCAGGGCTCGTCGTCGGCACACCACTGGAAGAAGAAGTCGTCGTTGCTTCGGTCTCGGTGCTGCCTGTTCCAACCGTCGTTGTTTGGTCAGGGCTCGTCGTCGGCACACCAGTGGAAGAAGCCGTCGTCGGTGCTTCGGTATCGGTGCTGCTGGTTCCAACCGTCGTTGTTTGGTCAGGGCTCGTCGTCGGCACACCAGTGAAAGAAGCCGTGGTCGGTGCTTCGGTCTCGGTGCTGCTGGTTCCAACCGTCGTTGTTTGGTCAGGGCTCGTCGTCGGCACACCAGTGGAAGAAAAAGTCGTCGTTGCTTCGGTCTCGGTGCTGCTTGTTCCAACCGTCGTTGTTTGGTCAGGGCTCGTCGTCGGCACACCAGTGGAAGAAGCCGTGGTCGGTGCTTCGGTCTCGGTGCTGCTGGTTCCAACCGTCGTTGCTTGGTCAGGGCTCGTCGTCGGCACACCAGTGGAAGAAGCCGTCGTCGTTGCTTCGGTCTCGGTGCTGGTGGTTCCAACCGTCGTTGTTTGGTCAGGGCTCGTCGTCGGCACACCAGTGGAAGAAGAAGTCGTCGTTGTTTCGGTCTCGGTGCTGCCTGTTCCAACCGTCGTTGTTTGGTCAGGGCTCGTCGTCGGCACACCAGTGGAAGAAGAAGTCGTCGTTGCTTCGGTCTCGGTGCTGCTTGTTCCAACCGTCGTTGTTTGGTCAGGGCTCGTCGTCGGCACACCAGTGGAAGAAGCCGTGGTCGGTGCTTCGGTCTCGGTGCTGGTGGTTCCAACCGTCGTTGTTTGGTCAGGGCTCGTCGTCGGCCAACCAGTGGAAGAAGCCGTCGTCGTTCCTTCGGTCTCGGTGCTGCTGGTTCCAACCGTCGTTGTTTGGTCAGGGCTCGTCGTCGGCACACCAGTGGAAGAAGCCGTCCTCGGTGCTTCGGTCTCGGTGCTGCTGGTTCCAGCCGTCGTTGTTTGGTCAGGGCTCGTCGTCGGCACACCAGTGGATGAAGACGTCGTCGTTGCTGCGGTCTCGGTGCTGCTGGTTCCAACCGTCGTTGTTTGGTCAGGGCTCGTCGTCGGCACACCACCGGAAGAAGCCGTCGTCGGTGCTTCGGTCTCGGTGCTGCTTGTTCCAACCGTCATTGTTTGGTTAGGGCTCGTCGTCGGCACACCAGTGGAAGAAGCCGTGGTCGGTGCTTCGGTCTCGGTGCTGCTGGTTCCAACCGTCGTTGTTTGGTCAGGGCTCGTCGTCGGCACACCAGTGGAAGAAGCCGTGGTCGGTGCTTCGGTCTCGGTGCTGCTGGTTCCAACCGTCGTTGTTTGGTCAGGGCTCGTCGTCCACACACCAGTGGAAGAAGCCGTGGTCGGTGCTTCGGTCTCGGTGCTGGTGGTTCCAACCGTCGTTGTTTGGTCAGGGCTCGTCGTCGGCACACCAGTGGAAGAAGCCGTGGTCGGTGCTTCGGTCTCGGTGCTGCTGGTTCCAACCGTCGTTGTTTGGTCAGGGCTCGTCGTCGGCACACCAGTGGAAGAAGAAGTCGTCGTTGCTTCGGTCTCGGTGCTGCTGGTTCCAATCGTCGTTGTTTGGTCAGGGCTCGTCGTCGGCACACCAGTGGAGGAAGCCGTGGTCGGTGCTTCGGTCGCGCTGCTGCTTGTTCCAATCGTCGTTGTTTGGTCAGGGCTCGTCGTCGGGACACCAGTGGAAGAAGCCGTGGTCGGTGCTTCGGTCTCGGTGCTGCTGGTTCCAACCGTCGTTGTTTGGTCAGGGCTCGTCGTCGGCACACCAGTGGAAGAAGAAGTCGTCGTTGCTTCGGTCTCGGTGCTGCTTGTTCCAACCGTCGTTGTTTGGTCAGGGCTCGTCGTCGGCACACCAGTGGAAGAAGCCGTGGTCGGTGCTTCGGTCTCGGTGCTGCTGGTTCCAACCGTCGTTGTTTGGTCAGGGCTCGTCGTCGGCACACCAGTGGAAGAAGAAGTCGTCGGTGCTTCGGTCTCGGTGCTGCTGGTTCCAACCGTCGTTGTTTGGTCAGGGCTCGTCGTCGGCACACCAGTGGAAGAAGCCGTGGTCGGTGCTTCGGTGTCGGTGCTGGTGGTTCCAACCGTCGTTGTTTGGTCAGGGCTCGTCGTCGGCACACCAGTGGAAGAAGCCGTGGTCGGTGCTTCGGTCTCGGTGCTGCTGGTTCCAACCGTCGTTGTTTGGTCAGGGCTCGTCGTCGGCACACCAGTGGAAGAAGAAGTCGTCGTTGCTTGGGTCTCGGTGCTGCTGGTTAAAACCGTCGTTGTTTGGTCAGGGCTCGTCGTCGGCACACCAGTGGAGGAAGCCGTGGTCGGTGCTTCGGTCGCGGTGCTGCTTGTTCCAATCGTCGTTGTTTGGTCAGGGCTCGTCGTCGGCACACCAGTGGAAGAAGCCGTGGTCGGTGCTTCGGTCTCGGTGCTGCTGGTTCCAACCGTCGTTGTTTGGTCAGGGCTCGTCGTCGGCACACCAGTGGAAGAAGAAGTCGTCGTTGCTTCAGTCTCGGTGCTGCTTGTTCCAACCGTCGTTGTTTGGTCAGGGCTCGTCGTCGGCACACCAGTGGAAGAAGCCGTGGTCGGTGCTTCGGTCTCGGTGCTGCTGGTTCCAACCGTCGTTGTTTGGTCAGGGCTCGTCGTCGGCACACCAGTGGAAGAAGCCGTGGTCGTTGCTTCGGTCTCGGTGCTGCTGGTTCCAACCGTCGTTGTTTGGTCAGGGCTCGTCGTCGGCACACCAGTGGAAGAAGAAGTCGTCGTTGCTTCGGTCTCGGTGCTGCTTGTTCCAACCGTCGTTGTTTGGTCAGGGCTCGTCGTCGGCACACCAGTGGAAGAAGCCGTGGTCGGTGCTTCGGTGTCGGTGCTGCTGGTTCCAACCGTCGTTGTTTGGTCAGGGCTCGTCGTCGGCACACCACTGGAAGAAGAAGTCGTCGTTGCTTCGGTCTCGGTGCTGCCTGTTCCAACCGTCGTTGTTTGGTCAGGGCTCGTCGTCGGCACACCAGTGGAAGAAGCCGTCGTCGGTGCTTCGGTATCGGTGCTGCTGGTTCCAACCGTCGTTGTTTGGTCAGGGCTCGTCGTCGGCACACCAGTGGAAGAAGCCGTGGTCGGTGCTTCGGTCTCGGTGCTGCTGGTTCCAACCGTCGTTGTTTGGTCAGGGCTCGTCGTCGGCACACCAGTGGAAGAAAAAGTCGTCGTTGCTTCGGTCTCGGTGCTGCTTGTTCCAACCGTCGTTGTTTGGTCAGGGCTCGTCGTCGGCACACCAGTGGAAGAAGCCGTGGTCGGTGCTTCGGTCTCGGTGCTGCTGGTTCCAACCGTCGTTGTTTGGTCAGGGCTCGTCGTCGGCCAACCAGTGGAAGAAGCCGTCGTCGTTCCTTCGGTCTCGGTGCTGCTGGTTCCAACCGTCGTTGTTTGGTCAAGGCTCGTCGTCGGCACACCAGTGGAAGAAGCCGTGGTCGGTGCTTCGGTCTCGGTGCTGCTGGTTCCAACCGTCGTTGCTTGGTCAGGGCTCGTCGTCGGCACACCAGTGGAAGAAGCCGTCGTCGGTGCTTCGGTCTCGGTGCTGCTGGTTCCAACCGTCGTTGTTTGGTCAGGGCTCGTCGTCGGCACACCAGTGGAAGAAGAAGTCGTCGTTGTTTCGGTCTCGGTGCTGCCTGTTCCAACCGTCGTTGTTTGGTCAGGGCTCGTCGTCGGCACACCAGTGGAAGAAAAAGTCGTCGTTGCTTCGGTCTCGGTGCTGCTTGTTCCAACCGTCGTTGTTTGGTCAGGGCTCGTCGTCGGCACACCAGTGGAAGAAGCCGTGGTCGGTGCTTCGGTCTCGGTGCTGGTTGTTCCAACCGTCGTTGTTTGGTCAGGGCTCGTCGTCGGCCAACCAGTGGAAGAAGCCGTCGTCGTTCCTTCGGTCTCGGTGCTGCTGGTTCCAACCGTCGTTGTTTGGTCAGGGCTCGTCGTCGGCACACCAGTGGATGAAGACGTCGTCGTTGCTGCGGTCTCGGTGCTGCTTGTTCCAACCGTCGTTGTTTGGTCAGGGCTCGTCGTCGGCACACCAGTGGAAGAAGCCGTGGTCGGTGCTTCGGTCTCGGTGCTGCTGGTTCCAACCGTCGTTGTTTGGTCAGGGCTCGTCGTCGGCACACCAGTGGAAGAAGAAGTCGTCGGTGCTTCGGTCTCGGTGCTGCTGGTTCCAACCGTCGTTGTTTGGTCAGGGCTCGTCGTCGGCACACCAGTGGAAGAAGCCGTGGTCGGTGCTTCGGTGTCGGTGCTGGTGGTTCCAACCGTCGTTGTTTGGTCAGGGCTCGTCGTCGGCACACCAGTGGAAGAAGCCGTGGTCGGTGCTTCGGTCTCGGTGCTGCTGGTTCCAACCGTCGTTGTTTGGTCAGGGCTCGTCGTCGGCACACCAGTGGAAGAAGAAGTCGTCGTTGCTTCGGTCTCGGTGCTGCTGGTTAAAACCGTCGTTGTTTGGTCAGGGCTCGTCGTCGGCACACCAGTGGAGGAAGCCGTGGTCGGTGCTTCGGTCGCGGTGCTGCTTGTTCCAATCGTCGTTGTTTGGTCAGGGCTCGTCGTCGGCACACCAGTGGAAGAAGCCGTGGTCGGTGCTTCGGTCTCGGTGCTGCTGGTTCCAACCGTCGTTGTTTGGTCAGGGCTCGTCGTCGGCACACCAGTGGAAGAAGAAGTCGTCGTTGCTTCGGTCTCGGTGCTGCTTGTTCCAACCGTCGTTGTTTGGTCAGGGCTCGTCGTCGGCACACCAGTGGAAGAAGCCGTGGTCGGTGCTTCGGTCTCGGTGCTGCTGGTTCCAACCGTCGTTGTTTGGTCAGGGCTCGTCGTCGGCACACCAGTGGAAGAAGCCGTGGTCGTTGCTTCGGTCTCGGTGCTGCTGGTTCCAACCGTCGTTGTTTGGTCAGGGCTCGTCGTCGGCACACCAGTGGAAGAAGAAGTCGTCGTTGCTTCGGTCTCGGTGCTGCTTGTTCCAACCGTCGTTGTTTGGTCAGGGCTCGTCGTCGGCACACCAGTGGAAGAAGCCGTGGTCGGTGCTTCGGTCTCGGTGCTGCTGGTTCCAACCGTCGTTGTTTGGTCAGGGCTCGTCGTCGGCACACCACTGGAAGAAGAAGTCGTCGTTGCTTCGGTCTCGGTGCTGCCTGTTCCAACCGTCGTTGTTTGGTCAGGGCTCGTCGTCGGCACACCAGTGGAAGAAGCCGTCGTCGGTGCTTCGGTATCGGTGCTGCTGGTTCCAACCGTCGTTGTTTGGTCAGGGCTCGTCGTCGGCACACCAGTGGAAGAAGCCGTGGTCGGTGCTTCGGTCTCGGTGCTGCTGGTTCCAACCGTCGTTGTTTGGTCAGGGCTCGTCGTCGGCACACCAGTGGAAGAAAAAGTCGTCGTTGCTTCGGTCTCGGTGCTGCTTGTTCCAACCGTCGTTGTTTGGTCAGGGCTCGTCGTCGGCACACCAGTGGAAGAAGCCGTGGTCGGTGCTTCGGTCTCGGTGCTGCTGGTTCCAACCGTCGTTGTTTGGTCAGGGCTCGTCGTCGGCCAACCAGTGGAAGAAGCCGTCGTCGTTCCTTCGGTCTCGGTGCTGCTGGTTCCAACCGTCGTTGTTTGGTCAGGGCTCGTCGTCGGCACACCAGTGGAAGAAGCCGTGGTCGGTGCTTCGGTCTCGGTGCTGCTGGTTCCAACCGTCGTTGTTTGGTCAGGGCTCGTCGTCGGCACACCAGTGGAAGAAGCCGTGGTCGGTGCTTCGGTCTCGGTGCTGGTGGTTCCAACCGTCGTTGTTTGGTCAGGGCTCGTCGTCGGCACACCAGTGGAAGAAGCCGTGGTCGGTGCTTCGGTCTCGGTGCTGCTGGTTCCAACCGTCGTTGTTTGGTCAGGGCTCGTCGTCGGCACACCAGTGGAAGAAGAAGTCGTCGTTGCTTCGGTCTCGGTGCTGCTGGTTCCAACCGTCGTTGTTTGGTCAGGGCTCGTCGTCGGCACACCAGTGGAGGAAGCCGTGGTCGGTGCTTCGGTCGCGGTGCTGCTTGTTCCAATCGTCGTTGTTTGGTCAGGGCTCGTCGTCGGCACACCAGTGGAAGAAGCCGTGGTCGGTGCTTCGGTCTCGGTGCTGCTTGTTCCAACCGTCGTTGTTTGGTCAGGGCTCGTCGTCGGCACACCAGTGGAAGAAGAAGTCGTCGTTGCTTCGGTCTCGGTGCTGCTTGTTCCAACCGTCGTTGTTTGGTCAGGGCTCGTCGTCGGCACACCAGTGGAAGAAGCCGTGGTCGGTGCTTCGGTCTCGGTGCTGCTGGTTCCAACCGTCGTTGTTTGGTCAGGGCTCGTCGTCGGCACACCAGTGGAAGAAGAAGTCGTCGTTGCTTCGGTCTCGGTGCTGCCTGTTCCAACCGTCGTTGCTTGGTCAGGGCTCGTCGTCGGCACACCAGTGGAAGAAGCCGTCGTCGGTGCTTCGGTCTCGGTGCTGCTGGTTCCAACCGTCGTTGTTTGGTCAGGGCTCGTCGTCGGCACACCAGTGGAAGAAGAAGTCGTCGTTGCTTCGGTCTCGGTGCTGCTTGTTCCAACCGTCGTTGTTTGGTCAGGGCTCGTCGTCGGCACACCAGTGGATGAAGACGTCGTCGTTGCTGCGGTCTCGGTGCTGCTGGTTCCAACCGTCGTTGTTTGGTCAGGGCTCGTCGTCGGCACACCAGTGGAAGAAGAAGCCGTCGTCGGTGCTTCGGTCTCGGTGCTGCTTGTTCCAACCGTCGTTGCTTGGTTAGGGCTCGTCGTCGGCACACCAGTGGAAGAAGCCGTGGTCGGTGCTTCGGTCTCGGTGCTGCTGGTTCCAACCGTCGTTGCTTGGTCAGGGCTCGTCGTCGGCACACCAGTGGAAGAAGCCGTCGTCGGTGCTTCGGTCTCGGTGCTGCTGGTTCCAACCGTCGTTGTTTGGTCAGGGCTCGTCGTCGGCACACCAGTGGAAGAAGAAGTCGTCGTTGCTTCGGTCTCGGTGCTGCTTGTTCCAACCGTCGTTGTTTGGTCAGGGCTCGTCGTCGGCACACCAGTGGAAGAAGCCGTGGTCGGTGCTTCGGTCTCGGTGCTGCTGGTTCCAACCGTCGTTGTTTGGTCAGGGCTCGTCGTCGGCCAACCAGTGGAAGAAGCCGTCGTCGTTCCTTCGGTCTCGGTACTGCTGGTTCCAACCGTCGTTGTTTGGTCAAGGCTCGTCGTCGGCACACCAGTGGAAGAAGCCGTGGTCGGTGCTTCGGTCTCGGTGCTGCTGGTTCCAACCGTCGTTGTTTGGTCAGGGCTCGTCGTCGGCACACCAGTGGAAGAAGCCGTGGTCGGTGCTTCGGTCTCGGTGCTGCTGGTTCCAACCGTCGTTGTTTGGTCAGGACTTGTCGTCGGCACACCAGTGGAAGAAGCCGTGGTCGTTGCTTCGGTCTCGGTGCTGCTGGTTCCAACCGTCGTTGTTTGGTCAGGGCTCGTCGTCGGCACACCAGTGGAGGAAGCCGTGGTCGTTGCTTCGGTCTCGGTGCTGCTGGTTCCAACCGTCGTTGTTTGGTCAGGGCTCGTCGTCGGCACACCAGTGGAGGAAGCCGTGGTCGGTGCTTCGGTCGCGGTGCTGCTTGTTCCAATCGTCGTTGTTTGGTCAGGGCTCGTCGTCGGCACACCAGTGGAAGAAGCCGTGGTCGGTGCTTCGGTCTCGGTGCTGCTGGTTCCAACCGTCGTTGTTTGGTCAGGGCTCGTCGTCGGCACACCAGTGGAAGAAGCCGTGGTCGTTGCTTCGGTCTCGGTGCTGCTGGTTCCAACCGTCGTTGTTTGGTCAGGGCTCGTCGTCGGCACACCAGTGGAAGAAGAAGTCGTCGTTGCTTCGGTCTCGGTGCTGCTTGTTCCAACCGTCGTTGTTTGGTCAGGGCTCGTCGTCGGCACACCAGTGGAAGAAGCCGTGGTCGGTGCTTCGGTCTCGGTGCTGCTGGTTCCAACCGTCGTTGTTTGGTCAGGGCTCGTCCTCGGCACACCAGTGGAAGAAGAAGTCGTCGTTGCTTCGGTCTCGGTGCTGCCTGTTCCAACCGTCGTTGTTTGGTCAGGGCTCGTCGTCGGCACACCAGTGGAAGAAGCCGTCGTCGGTGCTTCGGTCTCGGTGCTGCTGGTTCCAACCGTCGTTGTTTGGTCAGGGCTCGTCGTCGGCACACCAGTGGAAGAAGAAGTCGTCGTTGCTTCGGTCTCGGTGCTGCTGGTTCCAACCGTCGTTGTTTGATCAGGGCTCGTCGTCGGCACACCAGTGGAAGAAGCCGTGGTCTGTGCTTCGGTCTCGGTGCTGCTGGTTCCAACCGTCGTTGTTTGGTCAGGGCTCGTCGTCGGCACACCAGTGGAAGAAGAAGTCGTCGTTGCTTCGGTCTCGGTGCTGCCTGTTCCAACCGTCGTTGTTTGGTCAGGGCTCGTCGTCGGCACACCAGTGGAAGAAGCCGTCGTCGGTGCTTCGGTCTCGGTGCTGCTGGTTCCAACCGTCGTTGTTTGGTCAGGGCTCGTCGTCGGCACACCAGTGGAAGAAGAAGTCGTCGTTGCTTCGGTCTCGGTGCTGCTGGTTCCAACCGTCGTTGTTTGGTCAGGGCTCGTCGTCGGCACACCAGTGGAAGAAGAAGTCGTCGTTGCTTCGGTCTCGGTGCTGCTGGTTCCAACCGTCGTTGTTTGGTCAGGGCTCGTCGTCGGCACACCAGTGGAAGAAGAAGTCGTCGTTGCTTCGGTCTCGGTGCTGCTTGTTCCAACCGTCGTTGTTTGGTCAGGGCTCGTCGTCGGCACACCAGTGGAAGAAGCCGTGGTCGGTGCTTCGGTCTCGGTGCTGCTGGTTCCAACCGTCGTTGTTTGGTCAGGGCTCGTCGTCGGCACACCAGTGGAAGAAGCCGTCGTCGTTCCTTCGGTCTCGGTGCTGCTGGTTCCAACCGTCGTTGTTTGGTCAGGGCTCGTCGTCGGCACACCAGTGGAAGAAGCAGTCCTCGGTGCTTCGGTCTCGGTGCTGCTGGTTCCAACCGTCGTTGTTTGGTCAGGGCTCGTCGTCGGCACACCAGTGGAAGAAGAAGTCGTCGTTGCTTGGGTCTCGGTGCTGCTGGTTCCAGCCGTCGTTGTTTGGTCAGGGCTCGTCGTCGGCACACCAGTGGATGAAGACGTCGTCGTTGCTGCGGTCTCGGTGCTGCTGGTTCCAACCGTCGTTGTTTGGTCAGGGCTCGTCGTCGGCACACCAGCGGAAGAAGCCGTGGTCGGTGCTTCGGTCTCGGTGCTGCTGGTTCCAACCGTCGTTGTTTGGTCAAGGCTCGTCGTCGGCACACCAGTGGAAGAAGCCGTGGTCGGTGCTTCGGTCTCGGTGCTGGTGGTTCCAACCGTCGTTGTTTGGTCAGGGCTCGTCGTCGGCACACCAGTGGAAGAAGCCGTGGTCGGTGCTTCGGTCTCGGTGCTGCTGGTTCCAACCGTCGTTGTTTGGTCAGGGCTCGTCGTCGGCACACCAGTGGAAGAAGAAGTCGTCGTTGCTTGGGTCTCGGTGCTGCTGGTTCCAGCCGTCGTTGTTTGGTCAGGGCTCGTCGTCGGCACACCAGTGGATGAAGACGTCGTCGTTGCTGCGGTCTCGGTGCTGCTGGTTCCAACCGTCGTTGTTTGGTCAGGGCTCGTCGTCGGCACATCAGCGGAAGACGCCGTCGTCGGTGCTTCGGTCACGGTGCTGCTTGTTCCAACCGTCGTTGTTTGGTTAGGGCTCGTCGTCGGCACACCAGTGGAAGAAGCCGTGGTCGGTGCTTCGGTCTCGGTGCTGCTGGTTCCAACCGTCGTTGTTTGGTCAGGGCTCGTCGTCGGCACACCAGTGGAAGAAGCCGTGGTCGGTGCTTCGGTCTCGGTGCTGCTGGTTCCAACCGTCGTTGTTTGGTCAGGGCTCGTCGTCGGCACACCAGTGGAAGAAGCCGTGGTCGGTGCTTCGGTCTCGGTGCTGCTGGTTCCAACCGTCGTTGTTTGGTCAAGGCTCGTCGTCGGCACACCAGTGGAAGAAGCCGTGGTCGGTGCTTCGGTCTCGGTGCTGGTGGTTCCAAGCGTCGTTGTTTGGTCAGGGCTCGTCATCGGCACACCAGTGGAAGAAGCCGTGGTCGGTGCTTCGGTCTCGGTGCTGCTGGTTCCAACCGTCGTTGTTTGGTCAGGGCTCGTCGTCGGCACACCAGTGGAAGAAGAAGTCGTCGTTGCTTCGGTCTCGGTGCTGCTGGTTCCAACCGTCGTTGTTTGGTCAGGGCTCGTCGTCGGCACACCAGTGGAGGAAGCCGTGGTCGGTGCTTCGGTCTCGGTGCTGCTGGTTCCAACCGTCGTTGTTTGGTCAGGGCTCGTCGTCGGCACACCAGTGGAAGAAGCCGTGGTCGGTGCTTCGGTCTCGGTGCTGCTGGTTCCAACCGTCGTTGTTTGGTCAGGGCTCGTCGTCGGCACACCAGTGGAAGAAGAAGTCGTCGTTGCTTCGGTCTCGGTGCTGCCTGTTCCAACCGTCGTTGTTTGGTGAGGGCTCGTCGTCGGAACACCAGTGGAAGAAGCCGTCGTCGGTGCTTCGGTCTCGGTGCTGCTGGTTCCAACCGTCGTTGTTTGGTCAGGGCTCGTCGTCGGCACACCAGTGGAAGAAGAAGTCGTCGTTGCTTCGGTCTCGGTGCTGCTGGTTCCAACCGTCGTTGTTTGGTCAGGGCTCGTCGTCGGCACACCAGTGGAGGAAGCCGTGGTCGGTGCTTCGGTCGCGCTGCTGCTTGTTCCAATCGTCGTTGTTTGGTCAGGGCTCGTCGTCGGGACACCAGTGGAAGAAGCCGTGGTCGGTGCTTCGGTCTCGGTGCTGCTGGTTCCAACCGTCGTTGTTTGGTCAGGGCTCGTCGTCGGCACACCAGTGGAAGAAGAAGTCGTCGTTGCTTCGGTCTCGGTGCTGCTTGTTCCAACCGTCGTTGTTTGGTCAGGGCTCGTCGTCGGCACACCAGTGGAAGAAGCCGTGGTCGGTGCTTCGGTCTCGGTGCTGCTGGTTCCAACCGTCGTTGTTTGGTCAGGGCTCGTCGTCGGCACACCAGTGGAAGAAGAAGTCGTCGGTGCTTCGGTCTCGGTGCTGCTGGTTCCAACCGTCGTTGTTTGGTCAGGGCTCGTCGTCGGCACACCAGTGGAAGAAGCCGTGGTCGGTGCTTCGGTGTCGGTGCTGGTGGTTCCAACCGTCGTTGTTTGGTCAGGGCTCGTCGTCGGCACACCAGTGGAAGAAGCCGTGGTCGGTGCTTCGGTCTCGGTGCTGCTGGTTCCAACCGTCGTTGTTTGGTCAGGGCTCGTCGTCGGCACACCAGTGGAAGAAGAAGTCGTCGTTGCTTGGGTCTCGGTGCTGCTGGTTAAAACCGTCGTTGTTTGGTCAGGGCTCGTCGTCGGCACACCAGTGGAGGAAGCCGTGGTCGGTGCTTCGGTCGCGGTGCTGCTTGTTCCAATCGTCGTTGTTTGGTCAGGGCTCGTCGTCGGCACACCAGTGGAAGAAGCCGTGGTCGGTGCTTCGGTCTCGGTGCTGCTGGTTCCAACCGTCGTTGTTTGGTCAGGGCTCGTCGTCGGCACACCAGTGGAAGAAGAAGTCGTCGTTGCTTCAGTCTCGGTGCTGCTTGTTCCAACCGTCGTTGTTTGGTCAGGGCTCGTCGTCGGCACACCAGTGGAAGAAGCCGTGGTCGGTGCTTCGGTCTCGGTGCTGCTGGTTCCAACCGTCGTTGTTTGGTCAGGGCTCGTCGTCGGCACACCAGTGGAAGAAGCCGTGGTCGTTGCTTCGGTCTCGGTGCTGCTGGTTCCAACCGTCGTTGTTTGGTCAGGGCTCGTCGTCGGCACACCAGTGGAAGAAGAAGTCGTCGTTGCTTCGGTCTCGGTGCTGCTTGTTCCAACCGTCGTTGTTTGGTCAGGGCTCGTCGTCGGCACACCAGTGGAAGAAGCCGTGGTCGGTGCTTCGGTGTCGGTGCTGCTGGTTCCAACCGTCGTTGTTTGGTCAGGGCTCGTCGTCGGCACACCACTGGAAGAAGAAGTCGTCGTTGCTTCGGTCTCGGTGCTGCCTGTTCCAACCGTCGTTGTTTGGTCAGGGCTCGTCGTCGGCACACCAGTGGAAGAAGCCGTCGTCGGTGCTTCGGTATCGGTGCTGCTGGTTCCAACCGTCGTTGTTTGGTCAGGGCTCGTCGTCGGCACACCAGTGGAAGAAGCCGTGGTCGGTGCTTCGGTCTCGGTGCTGCTGGTTCCAACCGTCGTTGTTTGGTCAGGGCTCGTCGTCGGCACACCAGTGGAAGAAAAAGTCGTCGTTGCTTCGGTCTCGGTGCTGCTTGTTCCAACCGTCGTTGTTTGGTCAGGGCTCGTCGTCGGCACACCAGTGGAAGAAGCCGTGGTCGGTGCTTCGGTCTCGGTGCTGCTGGTTCCAACCGTCGTTGTTTGGTCAGGGCTCGTCGTCGGCCAACCAGTGGAAGAAGCCGTCGTCGTTCCTTCGGTCTCGGTGCTGCTGGTTCCAACCGTCGTTGTTTGGTCAAGGCTCGTCGTCGGCACACCAGTGGAAGAAGCCGTGGTCGGTGCTTCGGTCTCGGTGCTGCTGGTTCCAACCGTCGTTGCTTGGTCAGGGCTCGTCGTCGGCACACCAGTGGAAGAAGCCGTCGTCGGTGCTTCGGTCTCGGTGCTGCTGGTTCCAACCGTCGTTGTTTGGTCAGGGCTCGTCGTCGGCACACCAGTGGAAGAAGAAGTCGTCGTTGTTTCGGTCTCGGTGCTGCCTGTTCCAACCGTCGTTGTTTGGTCAGGGCTCGTCGTCGGCACACCAGTGGAAGAAAAAGTCGTCGTTGCTTCGGTCTCGGTGCTGCTTGTTCCAACCGTCGTTGTTTGGTCAGGGCTCGTCGTCGGCACACCAGTGGAAGAAGCCGTGGTCGGTGCTTCGGTCTCGGTGCTGGTTGTTCCAACCGTCGTTGTTTGGTCAGGGCTCGTCGTCGGCCAACCAGTGGAAGAAGCCGTCGTCGTTCCTTCGGTCTCGGTGCTGCTGGTTCCAACCGTCGTTGTTTGGTCAGGGCTCGTCGTCGGCACACCAGTGGATGAAGACGTCGTCGTTGCTGCGGTCTCGGTGCTGCTTGTTCCAACCGTCGTTGTTTGGTCAGGGCTCGTCGTCGGCACACCAGTGGAAGAAGCCGTGGTCGGTGCTTCGGTCTCGGTGCTGCTGGTTCCAACCGTCGTTGTTTGGTCAGGGCTCGTCGTCGGCACACCAGTGGAAGAAGAAGTCGTCGGTGCTTCGGTCTCGGTGCTGCTGGTTCCAACCGTCGTTGTTTGGTCAGGGCTCGTCGTCGGCACACCAGTGGAAGAAGCCGTGGTCGGTGCTTCGGTGTCGGTGCTGGTGGTTCCAACCGTCGTTGTTTGGTCAGGGCTCGTCGTCGGCACACCAGTGGAAGAAGCCGTGGTCGGTGCTTCGGTCTCGGTGCTGCTGGTTCCAACCGTCGTTGTTTGGTCAGGGCTCGTCGTCGGCACACCAGTGGAAGAAGAAGTCGTCGTTGCTTCGGTCTCGGTGCTGCTGGTTAAAACCGTCGTTGTTTGGTCAGGGCTCGTCGTCGGCACACCAGTGGAGGAAGCCGTGGTCGGTGCTTCGGTCGCGGTGCTGCTTGTTCCAATCGTCGTTGTTTGGTCAGGGCTCGTCGTCGGCACACCAGTGGAAGAAGCCGTGGTCGGTGCTTCGGTCTCGGTGCTGCTGGTTCCAACCGTCGTTGTTTGGTCAGGGCTCGTCGTCGGCACACCAGTGGAAGAAGAAGTCGTCGTTGCTTCGGTCTCGGTGCTGCTTGTTCCAACCGTCGTTGTTTGGTCAGGGCTCGTCGTCGGCACACCAGTGGAAGAAGCCGTGGTCGGTGCTTCGGTCTCGGTGCTGCTGGTTCCAACCGTCGTTGTTTGGTCAGGGCTCGTCGTCGGCACACCAGTGGAAGAAGCCGTGGTCGTTGCTTCGGTCTCGGTGCTGCTGGTTCCAACCGTCGTTGTTTGGTCAGGGCTCGTCGTCGGCACACCAGTGGAAGAAGAAGTCGTCGTTGCTTCGGTCTCGGTGCTGCTTGTTCCAACCGTCGTTGTTTGGTCAGGGCTCGTCGTCGGCACACCAGTGGAAGAAGCCGTGGTCGGTGCTTCGGTCTCGGTGCTGCTGGTTCCAACCGTCGTTGTTTGGTCAGGGCTCGTCGTCGGCACACCACTGGAAGAAGAAGTCGTCGTTGCTTCGGTCTCGGTGCTGCCTGTTCCAACCGTCGTTGTTTGGTCAGGGCTCGTCGTCGGCACACCAGTGGAAGAAGCCGTCCTCGGTGCTTCGGTATCGGTGCTGCTGGTTCCAACCGTCGTTGTTTGGTCAGGGCTCGTCGTCGGCACACCAGTGGAAGAAGCCGTGGTCGGTGCTTCGGTCTCGGTGCTGCTGGTTCCAACCGTCGTTGTTTGGTCAGGGCTCGTCGTCGGCACACCAGTGGAAGAAAAAGTCGTCGTTGCTTCGGTCTCGGTGCTGCTTGTTCCAACCGTCGTTGTTTGGTCAGGGCTCGTCGTCGGCACACCAGTGGAAGAAGCCGTGGTCGGTGCTTCGGTCTCGGTGCTGCTGGTTCCAACCGTCGTTGTTTGGTCAGGGCTCGTCGTCGGCCAACCAGTGGAAGAAGCCGTCGTCGTTCCTTCGGTCTCGGTGCTGCTGGTTCCAACCGTCGTTGTTTGGTCAGGGCTCGTCGTCGGCACACCAGTGGAAGAAGCCGTGGTCGGTGCTTCGGTCTCGGTGCTGCTGGTTCCAACCGTCGTTGTTTGGTCAGGGCTCGTCGTCGGCACACCAGTGGAAGAAGCCGTGGTCGGTGCTTCGGTCTCGGTGCTGGTGGTTCCAACCGTCGTTGTTTGGTCAGGGCTCGTCGTCGGCACACCAGTGGAAGAAGCCGTGGTCGGTGCTTCGGTCTCGGTGCTGCTGGTTCCAACCGTCGTTGTTTGGTCAGGGCTCGTCGTCGGCACACCAGTGGAAGAAGAAGTCGTCGTTGCTTCGGTCTCGGTGCTGCTGGTTCCAACCGTCGTTGTTTGGTCAGGGCTCGTCGTCGGCACACCAGTGGAGGAAGCCGTGGTCGGTGCTTCGGTCGCGGTGCTGCTTGTTCCAATCGTCGTTGTTTGGTCAGGGCTCGTCGTCGGCACACCAGTGGAAGAAGCCGTGGTCGGTGCTTCGGTCTCGGTGCTGCTTGTTCCAACCGTCGTTGTTTGGTCAGGGCTCGTCGTCGGCACACCAGTGGAAGAAGAAGTCGTCGTTGCTTCGGTCTCGGTGCTGCTTGTTCCAACCGTCGTTGTTTGGTCAGGGCTCGTCGTCGGCACACCAGTGGAAGAAGCCGTGGTCGGTGCTTCGGTCTCGGTGCTGCTGGTTCCAACCGTCGTTGTTTGGTCAGGGCTCGTCGTCGGCACACCAGTGGAAGAAGAAGTCGTCGTTGCTTCGGTCTCGGTGCTGCCTGTTCCAACCGTCGTTGCTTGGTCAGGGCTCGTCGTCGGCACACCAGTGGAAGAAGCCGTCGTCGGTGCTTCGGTCTCGGTGCTGCTGGTTCCAACCGTCGTTGTTTGGTCAGGGCTCGTCGTCGGCACACCAGTGGAAGAAGAAGTCGTCGTTGCTTCGGTCTCGGTGCTGCTTGTTCCAACCGTCGTTGTTTGGTCAGGGCTCGTCGTCGGCACACCAGTGGATGAAGACGTCGTCGTTGCTGCGGTCTCGGTGCTGCTGGTTCCAACCGTCGTTGTTTGGTCAGGGCTCGTCGTCGGCACACCAGTGGAAGAAGAAGCCGTCGTCGGTGCTTCGGTCTCGGTGCTGCTTGTTCCAACCGTCGTTGCTTGGTTAGGGCTCGTCGTCGGCACACCAGTGGAAGAAGCCGTGGTCGGTGCTTCGGTCTCGGTGCTGCTGGTTCCAACCGTCGTTGCTTGGTCAGGGCTCGTCGTCGGCACACCAGTGGAAGAAGCCGTCGTCGGTGCTTCGGTCTCGGTGCTGCTGGTTCCAACCGTCGTTGTTTGGTCAGGGCTCGTCGTCGGCACACCAGTGGAAGAAGAAGTCGTCGTTGCTTCGGTCTCGGTGCTGCTTGTTCCAACCGTCGTTGTTTGGTCAGGGCTCGTCGTCGGCACACCAGTGGAAGAAGCCGTGGTCGGTGCTTCGGTCTCGGTGCTGCTGGTTCCAACCGTCGTTGTTTGGTCAGGGCTCGTCGTCGGCCAACCAGTGGAAGAAGCCGTCGTCGTTCCTTCGGTCTCGGTACTGCTGGTTCCAACCGTCGTTGTTTGGTCAAGGCTCGTCGTCGGCACACCAGTGGAAGAAGCCGTGGTCGGTGCTTCGGTCTCGGTGCTGCTGGTTCCAACCGTCGTTGTTTGGTCAGGGCTCGTCGTCGGCACACCAGTGGAAGAAGCCGTGGTCGGTGCTTCGGTCTCGGTGCTGCTGGTTCCAACCGTCGTTGTTTGGTCAGGACTTGTCGTCGGCACACCAGTGGAAGAAGCCGTGGTCGTTGCTTCGGTCTCGGTGCTGCTGGTTCCAACCGTCGTTGTTTGGTCAGGGCTCGTCGTCGGCACACCAGTGGAGGAAGCCGTGGTCGTTGCTTCGGTCTCGGTGCTGCTGGTTCCAACCGTCGTTGTTTGGTCAGGGCTCGTCGTCGGCACACCAGTGGAGGAAGCCGTGGTCGGTGCTTCGGTCGCGGTGCTGCTTGTTCCAATCGTCGTTGTTTGGTCAGGGCTCGTCGTCGGCACACCAGTGGAAGAAGCCGTGGTCGGTGCTTCGGTCTCGGTGCTGCTGGTTCCAACCGTCGTTGTTTGGTCAGGGCTCGTCGTCGGCACACCAGTGGAAGAAGCCGTGGTCGTTGCTTCGGTCTCGGTGCTGCTGGTTCCAACCGTCGTTGTTTGGTCAGGGCTCGTCGTCGGCACACCAGTGGAAGAAGAAGTCGTCGTTGCTTCGGTCTCGGTGCTGCTTGTTCCAACCGTCGTTGTTTGGTCAGGGCTCGTCGTCGGCACACCAGTGGAAGAAGCCGTGGTCGGTGCTTCGGTCTCGGTGCTGCTGGTTCCAACCGTCGTTGTTTGGTCAGGGCTCGTCCTCGGCACACCAGTGGAAGAAGAAGTCGTCGTTGCTTCGGTCTCGGTGCTGCCTGTTCCAACCGTCGTTGTTTGGTCAGGGCTCGTCGTCGGCACACCAGTGGAAGAAGCCGTCGTCGGTGCTTCGGTCTCGGTGCTGCTGGTTCCAACCGTCGTTGTTTGGTCAGGGCTCGTCGTCGGCACACCAGTGGAAGAAGAAGTCGTCGTTGCTTCGGTCTCGGTGCTGCTGGTTCCAACCGTCGTTGTTTGATCAGGGCTCGTCGTCGGCACACCAGTGGAAGAAGCCGTGGTCTGTGCTTCGGTCTCGGTGCTGCTGGTTCCAACCGTCGTTGTTTGGTCAGGGCTCGTCGTCGGCACACCAGTGGAAGAAGAAGTCGTCGTTGCTTCGGTCTCGGTGCTGCCTGTTCCAACCGTCGTTGTTTGGTCAGGGCTCGTCGTCGGCACACCAGTGGAAGAAGCCGTCGTCGGTGCTTCGGTCTCGGTGCTGCTGGTTCCAACCGTCGTTGTTTGGTCAGGGCTCGTCGTCGGCACACCAGTGGAAGAAGAAGTCGTCGTTGCTTCGGTCTCGGTGCTGCTGGTTCCAACCGTCGTTGTTTGGTCAGGGCTCGTCGTCGGCACACCAGTGGAAGAAGAAGTCGTCGTTGCTTCGGTCTCGGTGCTGCTGGTTCCAACCGTCGTTGTTTGGTCAGGGCTCGTCGTCGGCACACCAGTGGAAGAAGAAGTCGTCGTTGCTTCGGTCTCGGTGCTGCTTGTTCCAACCGTCGTTGTTTGGTCAGGGCTCGTCGTCGGCACACCAGTGGAAGAAGCCGTGGTCGGTGCTTCGGTCTCGGTGCTGCTGGTTCCAACCGTCGTTGTTTGGTCAGGGCTCGTCGTCGGCACACCAGTGGAAGAAGCCGTCGTCGTTCCTTCGGTCTCGGTGCTGCTGGTTCCAACCGTCGTTGTTTGGTCAGGGCTCGTCGTCGGCACACCAGTGGAAGAAGCAGTCCTCGGTGCTTCGGTCTCGGTGCTGCTGGTTCCAACCGTCGTTGTTTGGTCAGGGCTCGTCGTCGGCACACCAGTGGAAGAAGAAGTCGTCGTTGCTTGGGTCTCGGTGCTGCTGGTTCCAGCCGTCGTTGTTTGGTCAGGGCTCGTCGTCGGCACACCAGTGGATGAAGACGTCGTCGTTGCTGCGGTCTCGGTGCTGCTGGTTCCAACCGTCGTTGTTTGGTCAGGGCTCGTCGTCGGCACACCAGCGGAAGAAGCCGTGGTCGGTGCTTCGGTCTCGGTGCTGCTGGTTCCAACCGTCGTTGTTTGGTCAAGGCTCGTCGTCGGCACACCAGTGGAAGAAGCCGTGGTCGGTGCTTCGGTCTCGGTGCTGGTGGTTCCAACCGTCGTTGTTTGGTCAGGGCTCGTCGTCGGCACACCAGTGGAAGAAGCCGTGGTCGGTGCTTCGGTCTCGGTGCTGCTGGTTCCAACCGTCGTTGTTTGGTCAGGGCTCGTCGTCGGCACACCAGTGGAAGAAGAAGTCGTCGTTGCTTGGGTCTCGGTGCTGCTGGTTCCAGCCGTCGTTGTTTGGTCAGGGCTCGTCGTCGGCACACCAGTGGATGAAGACGTCGTCGTTGCTGCGGTCTCGGTGCTGCTGGTTCCAACCGTCGTTGTTTGGTCAGGGCTCGTCGTCGGCACATCAGCGGAAGACGCCGTCGTCGGTGCTTCGGTCACGGTGCTGCTTGTTCCAACCGTCGTTGTTTGGTTAGGGCTCGTCGTCGGCACACCAGTGGAAGAAGCCGTGGTCGGTGCTTCGGTCTCGGTGCTGCTGGTTCCAACCGTCGTTGTTTGGTCAGGGCTCGTCGTCGGCACACCAGTGGAAGAAGCCGTGGTCGGTGCTTCGGTCTCGGTGCTGCTGGTTCCAACCGTCGTTGTTTGGTCAGGGCTCGTCGTCGGCACACCAGTGGAAGAAGCCGTGGTCGGTGCTTCGGTCTCGGTGCTGCTGGTTCCAACCGTCGTTGTTTGGTCAAGGCTCGTCGTCGGCACACCAGTGGAAGAAGCCGTGGTCGGTGCTTCGGTCTCGGTGCTGGTGGTTCCAAGCGTCGTTGTTTGGTCAGGGCTCGTCATCGGCACACCAGTGGAAGAAGCCGTGGTCGGTGCTTCGGTCTCGGTGCTGCTGGTTCCAACCGTCGTTGTTTGGTCAGGGCTCGTCGTCGGCACACCAGTGGAAGAAGAAGTCGTCGTTGCTTCGGTCTCGGTGCTGCTGGTTCCAACCGTCGTTGTTTGGTCAGGGCTCGTCGTCGGCACACCAGTGGAGGAAGCCGTGGTCGGTGCTTCGGTCTCGGTGCTGCTGGTTCCAACCGTCGTTGTTTGGTCAGGGCTCGTCGTCGGCACACCAGTGGAAGAAGCCGTGGTCGGTGCTTCGGTCTCGGTGCTGCTGGTTCCAACCGTCGTTGTTTGGTCAGGGCTCGTCGTCGGCACACCAGTGGAAGAAGAAGTCGTCGTTGCTTCGGTCTCGGTGCTGCCTGTTCCAACCGTCGTTGTTTGGTGAGGGCTCGTCGTCGGAACACCAGTGGAAGAAGCCGTCGTCGGTGCTTCGGTCTCGGTGCTGCTGGTTCCAACCGTCGTTGTTTGGTCAGGGCTCGTCGTCGGCACACCAGTGGAAGAAGAAGTCGTCGTTGCTTCGGTCTCGGTGCTGCTGGTTCCAACCGTCGTTGTTTGGTCAGGGCTCGTCGTCGGCACACCAGTGGAAGAAGAAGTCGTCGTTGCTTCGGTCTCGGTGCTGCTTGTTCCAACCGTCGTTGTTTGGTCAGGGCTCGTCGTCGGCACACCAGTGGAAGAAGCCGTGGTCGGTGCTTCGGTCTCGGTGCTGCTGGTTCCAACCGTCGTTGTTTGGTCAGGGCTCGTCTTCGGCACACCAGTGAAGGAAGCCGTGGTCGGTGCTTCGGTCTCGGTGCTGCTTGTTCCAACCGTCGTTGTTTGGTCAGGGCTCGTCGTCGGCACACCAGTGGAAGAAGCCGTGGTCGGTGCTTCGGTCTCGGTGCTGCTGGTTCCAACCGTCGTTGTTTGGTCAGGACTCGTCGTCGGCACACCAGTGAAAGAAGAAGTCGTCGTTGCTTCGGTCTCGATGCTGCTGGTTCCAACCGTCGTTGTTTGGTCAGGGCTCGTCGTCGGCACACCCGTGGAAGAAGAAGAAGTCGTCGTTGCTTCGGTCTCGGTGCTGCCTGTTCCAACCGTCGTTGCTTGGTCAGGGCTCGTCGTCGGCACACCAGTGGAAGAAGCCGTCGTCGGTGCTTCGGTCTCGGTGCTGCTGGTTCCAACCGTCGTTGTTTGGTCAGGGCTCGTCGTCGGCACACCAGTGGATGAAGACGTCGTCGTTGCTGCGGTCTCGGTGCTGCTGGTTCCAACCGTCGTTGTTTGGTCAGGGCTCGTCGTCGGCACACCAGTGGAAGAAGAAGCCGTCGTCGGTGCTTCGGTCTCGGTGCTGCTTGTTCCAACCGTCGTTGTTTGGTTAGGGCTCGTCGTCGGCACACCAGTGGAAGAAGCCGTCGTCGGTGCTTCGGTCTCGGTGCTGCTGGTTCCAACCGTCGTTGTTTGGTCAGGGCTCGTCGTCGGCACACCAGTGGAAGAAGAAGTCGTCGTTGCTTCGGTCTCGGTGCTGCTTGTTCCAACCGTCGTTGTTTGGTCAGGGCTCGTCGTCGGCACACCAGTGGAAGAAGCCGTGGTCGGTGCTTCGGTCTCGGTGCTGCTGGTTCCAACCGTCGTTGTTTGGTCAGGGCTCGTCGTCGGCCAACCAGTGGAAGAAGCCGTCGTCGTTCCTTCGGTCTCGGTACTGCTGGTTCCAACCGTCGTTGTTTGGTCAAGGCTCGTCGTCGGCACACCAGTGGAAGAAGCCGTGGTCGGTGCTTCGGTCTTGGTGCTGCTGGTTCCAACCGTCGTTGTTTGGTCAGGGCTCGTCGTCGGCACACCAGTGGAAGAAGCCGTGGTCGGTGCTTCGGTCTCGGTGCTGCTGGTTCCAACCGTCGTTGTTTGGTCAGGACTTGTCGTCGGCACACCAGTGGAAGAAGCCGTGGTCGTTGCTTCGGTCTCGGTGCTGCTTGTTCCAACCGTCGTTGTTTGGTCAGGGCTCGTCGTCGCCACACCAGTGGAAGAAGCCGGGGTCGGTGCTTCGGTCTCGGTGCTGCTGGTTCCAACCGTCGTTGTTTGGTCAGGGCTCGTCGTCGGCACACCAGTGGAAGAAGCCGTGGTCGGTGATTCGGTCTCGGTGCTGCTGGTTCCAACCGTCGTTGTTTGGTCAGGGCTCGTCGTCGGCACACCAGTGGAAGAAGCCGTGGTCGGTGCTTCGGTCTCGGTGCTGCTGGTTCCAACCGTCGTTGTTTGGTCAGGGCTCGTCGTCGGCACACCAGTGGAAGAAGAAGTCGTCGTTGCTTCGGTCTCGGTGCTGCTGGTTCCAACCGTCGTTGTTTGGTCAGGGCTCGTCGTCGGCACACCAGCGGAAGAAGCCGTGGTCGGTGCTTCGGTCTCGGTGCTGCTGGTTCCAACCGTCGTTGTTTGGTCAGGGCTCGTCGTCGGCACACCAGTGGAAGAAGAAGTCGTCGTTGCTTCGGTCTCGGTGCTGCCTGTTCCAACCGTCGTTGTTTGGTCAGGGCTCGTCGTCGGCACACCAGTGGAAGAAGCCGTCGTCGGTGCTTCGGTATCGGTGCTGCTGGTTCCAACCGTCGTTGTTTGGTCAGGGCTCGTCGTCGGCACACCAGTGGAAGAAGCCGTGGTCGGTGCTTCGGTCTCGGTGCTGCTGGTTCCAACCGTCGTTGTTTGGTCAGGGCTCGTCGTCGGCACACCAGTGGAAGAAGAAGTCGTCGTTGCTTCGGTCTCGGTGCTGCTGGTTCCAACCGTCGTTGTTTGGTCAGGGCTCGTCGTCGGCACACCAGTGGAGGAAGCCGTGGTCGGTGCTTCGGTCGCGGTGCTGCTTGTTCCAACCGTCGTTGTTTGGTCAGGGCTCGTCGTCGGCACACCAGTGGAAGAAGCCGTGGTCGGTGCTTCGGTCTCGGTGCTGCTGGTTCCAACCGTCGTTGTTTGGTCAGGGCTCGTCGTCGGCACACCAGTGGAAGAAGAAGTCGTCGTTGCTTCGGTCTCGGTGCTGCTTGTTCCAACCGTCGTTGTTTGGTCAGGGCTCGTCGTCGGCACACCAGTGGAAGAAGCCGTGGTCGGTGCTTCGGTCTCGGTGCTGCTGGTTCCAACCGTCGTTGTTTGGTCAGGGCTCGTCGTCGGCACACCAGTGGAAGAAGAAGTCGTCGTTGCTTCGGTCTCGGTGCTGCCTGTTCCAACCGTCGTTGCTTGGTCAGGGCTCGTCGTCGGCACACCAGTGGAAGAAGCCGTCGTCGGTGCTTCGGTCTCGGTGCTGCTGGTTCCAACCGTCGTTGTTTGGTCAGGGCTCGTCGTCGGCACACCAGTGGAAGAAGAAGCCGTTGTCGGTGCTTCGGTCTCGGTGCTGCTTGTTCCAACCGTCGTTGTTTGGTTAGGGCTCGTCGTCGGCACACCAGTGGAAGAAGCCGTCGTCGGTGCTTCGGTCTCGGTGCTGCTGGTTCCAACCGTCGTTGTTTGGTCAGGGCTCGTCGTCGGCACACCAGTGGAAGAAGAAGTCGTCGTTGCTTCGGTCTCGGTGCTGCTTGTTCCAACCGTCGTTGTTTGGTCAGGGCTCGTCGTCGGCACACCAGTGGAAGAAGCCGTGGTCGGTGCTTCGGTCTCGGTGCTGCTGGTTCCAACCGTCGTTGTTTGGTCAGGGCTCGTCGTCGGCCAACCAGTGGAAGAAGCCGTCGTCGTTCCTTCGGTCTCGGTACTGCTGGTTCCAACCGTCGTTGTTTGGTCAAGGCTCGTCGTCGGCACACCAGTGGAAGAAGCCGTGGTCGGTGCTTCGGTCTTGGTGCTGCTGGTTCCAACCGTCGTTGTTTGGTCAGGGCTCGTCGTCGGCACACCAGTGGAAGAAGCCGTGGTCGTTGCTTCGGTCTCGGTGCTGCTTGTTCCAACCGTCGTTGTTTGGTCAGGGCTCGTCGTCGCCACACCAGTGGAAGAAGCCGGGGTCGGTGCTTCGGTCTCGGTGCTGCTGGTTCCAACCGTCGTTGTTTGGTCAGGGCTCGTCGTCGGCACACCAGTGGAAGAAGCCGTGGTCGGTGATTCGGTCTCGGTGCTGCTGGTTCCAACCGTCGTTGTTTGGTCAGGGCTCGTCGTCGGCACACCAGTGGAAGAAGCCGTGGTCGGTGCTTCGGTCTCGGTGCTGCTGGTTCCAACCGTCGTTGTTTGGTCAGGGCTCGTCGTCGGCACACCAGTGGAAGAAGAAGTCGTCGTTGCTTCGGTCTCGGTGCTGCTGGTTCCAACCGTCGTTGTTTGGTCAGGGCTCGTCGTCGGCACACCAGCGGAAGAAGCCGTGGTCGGTGCTTCGGTCTCGGTGCTGCTGGTTCCAACCGTCGTTGTTTGGTCAGGGCTCGTCGTCGGCACACCAGTGGAAGAAGAAGTCGTCGTTGCTTCGGTCTCGGTGCTGCTGGTTCCAACCGTCGTTGTTTGGTCAGGGCTCGTCGTCGGCACACCAGTGGAAGAAGAAGTCGTCGTTGCTTCGGTCTCGGTGCTGCTGGTTCCAACCGTCGTTGTTTGGTCAGGGCTCGTCGTCGGCACACCAGTGGAAGAAGAAGTCGTCGTTGCTTCGGTCTCGGTGCTGCTTGTTCCAACCGTCGTTGTTTGGTCAGGGCTCGTCGTCGGCACACCAGTGGAAGAAGCCGTGGTCGGTGCTTCGGTCTCGGTGCTGCTGGTTCCAACCGTCGTTGTTTGGTCAGGGCTCGTCGTCGGCACACCATTGGAAGAAGCCGTCGTCGTTCCTTCGGTCTCGGTGCTGCTGGTTCCAACCGTCGTTGTTTGGTCAGGGCTCCTCGTCGGCACACCAGTGGAAGAAGCAGTCCTCGGTGCTTCGGTCTCGGTGCTGGTGGTTCCAACCGTCGTTGTTTGGTCAGGGCTCGTCGTCGGCACACCAGTGGAAGAAGCCGTGGTCGGTGCTTCGGTCTTGGTGCTGCTGGTTCCAACCGTCGTTGTTTGGTCAGGGCTCGTCGTCGGCACACCAGTGGAAGAAGCCGTCGTCGTTCCTTCGGTCTCGGTGCTGCTGGTTCCAACCGTCGTTGTTTGGTCAGGGCTCGTCGTCGGCACACCAGTGGAAGAAGCCGTCGTCGTTCCTTCGGTCTCGGTACTGCTGGTTCCAACCGTCGTTGTTTGGTCAAGGCTCGTCGTCGGCACACCAGTGGAAGAAGCCGTGGTCGGTGCTTCGGTCTTGGTGCTGCTGGTTCCAACCGTCGTTGTTTGGTCAGGGCTCGTCGTCGGCACACCAGTGGAAGAAGCCGTCGTCGTTCCTTCGGTCTCGGTGCTGCTGGTTCCAACCGTCGTTGTTTGGTCAGGGCTCGTCGTCGGCACACCAGTGGAAGAAGCCGTCGTCGTTCCTTCGGTCTCGGTGCTGCTGGTTCCAACCGTCGTTGTTTGGTCAGGGCTCCTCGTCGGCACACCAGTGGAAGAAGCAGTCCTCGGTGCTTCGGTCTCGGTGCTGGTGGTTCCAACCGTCGTTGTTTGGTCAAGGCTCGTCGTCGGCACACCAGTGGAAGAAGCCGTGGTCGGTGCTTCGGTCTCGGTGCTGGTGGTTCCAACCGTCGTTGTTTGGTCAGGGCTCGTCGTCGGCACACCAGTGGAAGAAGCCGTGGTCGGTGCTTCGGTCTCGGTGCTGCTGGTTCCAACCGTCGTTGTTTGGTCAGGGCTCGTCGTCGGCACACCAGCGGAAGAAGCCGTGGTCGGTGCTTCGGTCTCGGTGCTGCTGGTTCCAACCGTCGTTGTTTGGTCAGGGCTCGTCGTCGGCACACCAGTGGAAGAAGAAGTCGTCGTTGCTTCGGTCTCGGTGGTGCCTGTTCCAACCGTCGTTGTTTGGTCAGGGCTCGTCGTCGGCACACCAGTGGAAGAAGCCGTCGTCGGTGCTTCGGTATCGGTGCTGCTGGTTCCAACCGTCGTTGTTTGGTCAGGGCTCGTCGTCGGCACACCAGTGGAAGAAGAAGTCGTCGTTGCTTCGGTCTCGGTGCTGCTGGTTCCAACCGTCGTTGTTTGGTCAGAGCTCGTCGTCGGCACACCAGTGGAGGAAGCCGTGGTCGGTGCTTCGGTCGCGGTGCTGCTGGTTCCAACCGTCGTTGTTTGGTCAGGGCTCGTCGTCGGCACATCAGCGGAAGACGCCGTCGTCGGTGCTTCGGTCACGGTGCTGCTTGTTCCAACCGTCGTTGTTTGGTTAGGGCTCGTCGTCGGCACACCAGTGGAAGAAGCCGTGGTCGGTGCTTCGGTCTCGGTGCTGGTGGTTCCAACCGTCGTTGTTTGGTCAGGGCTCGTCGTCGGCACACCAGTGGAAGAAGCCGTGGTCGGTGCTTCGGTCTCGGTGCTGCTGGTTCCAACCGTCGTTGTTTGGTCAGGGCTCGTCGTCGGCACACCAGCGGAAGAAGCCGTGGTCGTTGCTGCGGTCTCGGTGCTGCTGGTTCCAACCGTCGTTGTTTGGTCAGGGCTCGTCGTCGGCACATCAGCGGAAGACGCCGTCGTCGGTGCTTCGGTCACGGTGCTGCTTGTTCCAACCGTCGTTGTTTGGTTAGGGCTCGTCGTCGGCACACCAGTGGAAGAAGCCGTGGTCGGTGCTTCGGTCTCGGTGCTGCTGGTTCCAACCGTCGTTGTTTGGTCAGGGCTCGTCGTCGGCACACCAGTGGAAGAAGAAGTCGTCGTTGCTTCGGTCTCGGTGCTGCCTGTTCCAACCGTCGTTGTTTGGTCAGGGCTCGTCGTCGGCACACCAGTGGAAGAAGCCGTGGTCGGTGCTTCGGTCTCGGTGCTGCTGGTTCCAACCGTCGTTGTTTGGTCAGGGCTTGTCGTCGGCACACCAGTGGAAGAAGCCGTGGTCGGTGCTTCGGTCTCGGTGCTGCTGGTTCCAACCGTCGTTGTTTGGTCAGGGCTCGTCGTCGCCACACCTGTGGAAGAAGCCGTGGTCGGTGCTTCGGTCTCGGTGCGGCTGGTTCCAACCGTCGTTGTTTGGTCAGGGCTCGTCGTCGGCACACCAGTGGAAGAAGCCGTGGTCGTTGCTTCGGTCTCGGTGCTGCTTGTTCCAACCGTCGTTGTTTGGTCAGGGCTCGTCGTCGGCACACCAGTGGAAGAAGCCGTGGTCGTTGCTTCGGTCTCGGTGCTGCTTGTTCCAACCGTCGTTGTTTGGTCAGGGCTCGTCGTCGCCACACCAGTGGAAGAAGCCGTGGTCGGTGCTTCGGTCTCGGTGCTGCCGGTTCCAACCGTCGTTGTTTGGTCAGGGCTCGTCGTCGGCACACCAGTGGAAGAAGCCGTGGTCGGTGATTCGGTCTCGGTGCTGCTGGTTCCAACCGTCGTTGTTTGGTCAGGGCTCGTCGTCGGCACACCAGTGGAAGAAGCCGTGGTCGGTGCTTCGGTGTCGGTGCTGCTGGTTCCAACCGTCGTTGTTTGGTCAGGGCTCGTCGTCGGCACACCAGTGGAAGAAGCCGTGGTTGGTGCTTCGGTCTCGGTGCTGCTGGTTCCAACCGTCGTTGTTTGGTCAGGGCTCGTCGTCGGCACACCAGTGGAAGAAGAAGTCGTCGTTGCTTCGGTCTCGGTGCTGCTGGTTCCAACCGTCGTTGTTTGGTCAGGGCTCGTCGTCGGCACACCAGTGGAAGAAGCCGTGGTCGGTGCTTCGGTCTCGGTGCTGCTAGTTCCAACCGTCGTTGTTTGGTCAGGGCTTGTCGTCGGCACACCAGTGGAAGAAGAAGTCGTCGTTGCTTCGGTCTCGGTGCTGCCTGTTCCAACCGTCGTTGTTTGGTCAGGGCTCGTCGTCGGCACACCAGTGGAAGAAGTCGTCGTCGGTGCTTCGGTCTCGGTGCTGCTGGTTCCAACCGTCGTTGTTTGGTCAGGGCTTGTCGTCGGCACACCAGTGGAAGAAGAAGTCGTCGTTGCTTCGGTCTCGGTGCTGCCTGTTCCAACCGTCGTTGTTTGGTCAGGGCTCGTCGTCGGCACACCAGTGGAAGAAGAAGTCGTCGTTGCTTCGGTCTCGGTGCTGCCTGTTCCAACCGTCGTTGTTTGGTCAGGGCTCGTCGTCGGCACACCAGTGGAAGAAGCCGTGGTCGTTGCTTCGGTCTCGGTGCTGCTTGTTCCAACCGTCGTTGTTTGGTCAGGGCTCGTCGTCGCCACACCAGTGGAAGAAGCCGTGGTCGGTGCTTCGGTCTCGGTGCTGCCGGTTCCAACCGTCGTTGTTTGGTCAGGGCTCGTCGTCGGCACACCAGTGGAAGAAGCCGTGGTCGGTGATTCGGTCTCGGTGCTGCTGGTTCCAACCGTCGTTGTTTGGTCAGGGCTCGTCGTCGGCACACCAGTGGAAGAAGCCGTGGTCGGTGCTTCGGTGTCGGTGCTGCTGGTTCCAACCGTCGTTGTTTGGTCAGGGCTCGTCGTCGGCACACCAGTGGAAGAAGCCGTGGTTGGTGCTTCGGTCTCGGTGCTGCTGGTTCCAACCGTCGTTGTTTGGTCAGGGCTCGTCGTCGGCACACCAGTGGAAGAAGAAGTCGTCGTTGCTTCGGTCTCGGTGCTGCTGGTTCCAACCGTCGTTGTTTGGTCAGGGCTCGTCGTCGGCCAACCAGTGGAAGAAGCCGTGGTCGGTGCTTCGGTCTCGGTGCTGCTGGTTCCAACCGTCGTTGTTTGGTCAGGGCTTGTCGTCGGCACACCAGTGGAAGAAGAAGTCGTCGTTGCTTCGGTCTCGGTGCTGCCTGTTCCAACCGTCGTTGTTTGGTCAGGGCTCGTCGTCGGCACACCAGTGGAAGAAGTCGTCGTCGGTGCTTCGGTCTCGGTGCTGCTGGTTCCAACCGTCGTTGTTTGGTCAGGGCTTGTCGTCGGCACACCAGTGGAAGAAGAAGTCGTCGTTGCTTCGGTCTCGGTGCTGCCTGTTCCAACCGTCGTTGTTTGGTCAGGGCTCGTCGTCGGCACACCAGTGGAAGAAGAAGTCGTCGTTGCTTCGGTCTCGGTGCTGCCTGTTCCAACCGTCGTTGTTTGGTCAGGGCTCGTCGTCGGCACACCAGTGGAAGAAGTCGTCGTCGGTGCTTCGGTCTCGGTGCTGCTGGTTCCAACCGTCGTTGTTTGGTCAGGGCTTGTCGTCGGCACACCAGTGGAAGAAGAAGTCGTCGTTGCTTCGGTCTCGGTGCTGCCTGTTCCAACCGTCGTTGTTTGGTTAGGGCTCGTCGTCGGCACACCAGTGGAAGAAGAAGTCGTCGTTGCTTCGGTCTCGGTGCTGCTTGTTCCAACCGTCGTTGTTTGGTCAGGGCTCGTCGTCGGCACACCAGTGGAAGAAGCCGTGGTCGGTGCTTCGGTCTCGGTGCTGCTGGTTCCAACCGTCGTTGTTTGGTCAGGGCTCGTCGTCGGCACACCAGTGGAAGAAGCCGTCGTCGTTCCTTCGGTCTCGGTGCTGCTGGTTCCAACCGTCGTTGTTTGGTCAGGGCTCGTCGTCGGCACACCAGTGGAAGAAGAAGTCGTCGTTGCTTCGGTCTCGGTGCTGCTGGTTCCAACCGTCGTTGTTTGGTCAGGGCTCGTCGTCGGCACACCAGTGGAGGAAGCCGTGGTCGGTGCTTCGGTCGCGGTGCTGCTTGTTCCAATCGTCGTTGTTTGGTCAGGGCTCGTCGTCGGCACACCAGTGGAAGAAGCCGTGGTCGGTGCTTCGGTCTCGGTGCTGCTGGTTCCAACCGTCGTTGTTTGGTCAGGGCTCGTCGTCGGCACACCAGTGGAAGAAGCCGTGGTCGTTGCTTCGGTCTCGGTGCTGCTGGTTCCAACCGTCGTTGTTTGGTCAGGGCTCGTCGTCGGCACACCAGTGGAAGAAGAAGTCGTCGTTGCTTCGGTCTCGGTGCTGCTTGTTCCAACCGTCGTTGTTTGGTCAGGGCTCGTCGTCGGCACACCAGTGGAAGAAGCCGTGGTCGGTGCTTCGTTCTCGGTGCTGCTGGTTCCAACCGTCGTTGTTTGGTCAGGGCTCGTCGTCGGCACACCAGTGGAAGAAGAAGTCGTCGTTGCTTCGGTCTCGGTGCTGCCTGTTCCAACCGTCGTTGTTTGGTCAGGGCTCGTCGTCGGCACACCAGTGGAAGAAGCCGTCGTCGGTGCTTCGGTATCGGTGCTGCTGGTTCCAACCGTCGTTGTTTGGTCAGGGCTCGTCGTCGGCACACCAGTGGAAGAAGCCGTGGTCGGTGCTTCGGTCTCGGTGCTGCTGGTTCCAACCGTCGTTGTTTGGTCAGGGCTCGTCGTCGCCACACCAGTGGAAGAAGAAGTCGTCGTTGCTTCGGTCTCGGTGCTGCTTGTTCCAACCGTCGTTGTTTGGTCAGGGCTCGTCGTCGGCACACCAGTGGAAGAAGCCGTGGTCGTTGCTTCGGTCTCGGTGCTGCTGGTTCCAACCGTCGTTGTTTGGTCAGGGCTCGTCGTCGGCACACCAGTGGAAGAAGAAGTCGTCGTTGCTTCGGTCTCGGTGCTGCTTGTTCCAACCGTCGTTGTTTGGTCAGGGCTTGTCGTCGGCACACCAGTGGAAGAAGCCGTGGTCGGTGCTTCGGTCTCGGTGCTGCTGGTTCCAACCGTCGTTGTTTGGTCAGGGCTCGTCGTCGGCACACCAGTGGAAGAAGAAGTCGTCGTTGCTTCGGTCTCGGTGCTGCCTGTTCCAACCGTCGTTGTTTGGTCAGGGCTCGTCGTCGGCACACCAGTGGAAGAAGCCGTCGTCGGTGCTTCGGTATCGGTGCTGCTGGTTCCAACCGTCGTTGTTTGGTCAGGGCTCGTCGTCGGCACACCAGTGGAAGAAGCCGTGGTCGGTGCTTCGGTCTCGGTGCTGCTGGTTCCAACCGTCGTTGTTTGGTCAGGGCTCGTCGTCGCCACACCAGTGGAAGAAGAAGTCGTCGTTGCTTCGGTCTCGGTGCTGCTTGTTCCAACCGTCGTTGTTTGGTCAGGGCTCGTCGTCGGCACACCAGTGGAAGAAGCCGTGGTCGGTGCTTCGGTCTCGGTGCTGCTGGTTCCAACCGTCGTTGTTTGGTCAGGGCTCGTCGTCGGCCAACCAGTGGAAGAAGCCGTCGTCGTTCCTTCGGTCTCGGTGCTGCTGGTTCCAACCGTCGTTGTTTGGTCAAGGCTCGTCGTCGGCACACCAGTGGAAGAAGCTGTGGTCGGTGCTTCGGTCTCGGTGCTGCTGGTTCCAACCGTCGTTGTTTGGTCAGGGCTCGTCGTCGGCACACCAGTGGAAGAAGCCGTGGTCGGTGCTTCGGTCTCGGTGCTGCTGGTTCCAACCGTCGTTGTTTGGTCAGGGCTTGTCGTCGGCACACCAGTGGAAGAAGCCGTGGTCGGTGCTTCGGTCTCGGTGCTGCTGGTTCCAACCGTCGTTGTTTGGTCAGGGCTCGTCGTCGCCACACCTGTGGAAGAAGCCGTGGTCGGTGCTTCGGTCTCGGTGCGGCTGGTTCCAACCGTCGTTGTTTGGTCAGGGCTCGTCGTCGGCACACCAGGGGAAGAAGCCGTGGTCGTTGCTTCGGTCTCGGTGCTGCTTGTTCCAACCGTCGTTGTTTGGTCAGGGCTCGTCGTCGGCACACCAGTGGAAGAAGCCGTGGTCGTTGCTTCGGTCTCGGTGCTGCTTGTTCCAACCGTCGTTGTTTGGTCAGGGCTCGTCGTCGCCACACCAGTGGAAGAAGCCGTGGTCGGTGCTTCGGTCTCGGTGCTGCCGGTTCCAACCGTCGTTGTTTGGTCAGGGCTCGTCGTCGGCACACCAGTGGAAGAAGCCGTGGTCGGTGATTCGGTCTCGGTGCTGCTGGTTCCAACCGTCGTTGTTTGGTCAGGGCTCGTCGTCGGCACACCAGTGGAAGAAGCCGTGGTCGGTGCTTCGGTGTCGGTGCTGCTGGTTCCAACCGTCGTTGTTTGGTCAGGGCTCGTCGTCGGCACACCAGTGGAAGAAGCCGTGGTTGGTGCTTCGGTCTCGGTGCTGCTGGTTCCAACCGTCGTTGTTTGGTCAGGGCTCGTCGTCGGCACACCAGTGGAAGAAGAAGTCGTCGTTGCTTCGGTCTCGGTGCTGCTTGTTCCAACCGTCGTTGTTTGGTCAGGGCTCGTCGTCGGCACACCAGTGGAAGAAGCCGTGGTCGGTGCTTCGGTCTCGGTGCTGCTGGTTCCAACCGTCGTTGTTTGGTCAGGGCTCGTCGTCGGCACACCAGTGGAAGAAGAAGTCGTCGTTGCTTCGGTCTCGGTGCTGCCTGTTCCAACCGTCGTTGTTTGGTCAGGGCTCGTCGTCGGCACACCAGTGGAAGAAGTCGTCGTCGGTGCTTCGGTCTCGGTGCTGCTGGTTCCAACCGTCGTTGTTTGGTCAGGGCTTGTCGTCGGCACACCAGTGGAAGAAGAAGTCGTCGTTGCTTCGGTCTCGGTGCTGCCTGTTCCAACCGTCGTTGTTTGGTCAGGGCTCGTCGTCGGCACACCAGTGGAAGAAGAAGTCGTCGTTGCTTCGGTCTCGGTGCTGCTTGTTCCAACCGTCGTTGTTTGGTCAGGGCTCGTCGTCGGCACACCAGTGGAAGAAGCCGTGGTCGGTGCTTCGGTCTCGGTGCTGCTGGTTCCAACCGTCGTTGTTTGGTCAGGGCTCGTCGTCGGCACACCAGTGGAAGAAGCCGTCGTCGTTCCTTCGGTCTCGGTGCTGCTGGTTCCAACCGTCGTTGTTTGGTCAGGGCTCGTCGTCGGCACACCAGTGGAAGAAGCCGTGGTCGGTGCTTCGGTGTCGGTGCTGCTGGTTCCAACCGTCGTTGTTTGGTCAGGGCTCGTCGTCGGCACACCAGTGGAAGAAGAAGTCGTCGTTGCTTCGGTCTCGGTGCTGCTTGTTCCAACCGTCGTTGTTTGGACAGGGCTCGTCGTCGGCACACCAGTGGAAGAAGCCGTGGTCGGTGCTTCGGTCTCGGTGCTGCTGGTTCCAACCGTCGTTGTTTGGTCAGGGCTCGTCGTCGGCACACCAGCGGAAGAAGCCGTCCTCGGTGCTTCGGTCTCGGTGCTGCTTGTTCCAACCGTCGTTGTTTGGTCAGGGCTCGTCGTCGGCACACCAGTGGAAGAAGCCGTGGTCGGTGCTTCGGTCTCGGTGCTGCTGGTTCCAACCGTCGTTGTTTGGTCAGGGCTCGTCGTCAGCACACCAGTGGAAGAAGAAGTCGTCGTTGCTTCGGTCTCGGTGCTGCCTGTTCCAACCGTCGTTGTTTGGTCAGGGCTCGTCGTCGGCACACCAGTGGAAGAAGCCGTCGTCGGTGCTTCGGTATCGGTGCTGCTGGTTCCAACCGTCGTTGTTTGGTCAGGGCTCGTCGTCGGCACACAAGTGGAAGAAGCCGTGGTCGGTGCTTCGGTCTCGGTGCTGCTGGTTCCAACCGTCGTTGTTTGGTCAGGGCTCGTCGTCGGCACACCAGTGGAAGAAGAAGTCGTCGTTGCTTCGGTCTCGGTGCTGCTTGTTCCAACCGTCGTTGTTTGGTCAGGGCTCGTCGTCGGCACACCAGTGGAAGAAGCCGTGGTCGGTGCTTCGGTCTCGGTGCTGCTGGTTCCAACCGTCGTTGTTTGGTCAGGGCTCGTCGTCGGCCAACCAGTGGAAGAAGCCGTCGTCGTTCCTTCGGTCTCGGTGCTGCTGGTTCCAACCGTCGTTGTTTGGTCAAGGCTCGTCGTCGGCACACCAGTGGAAGAAGCCGTGGTCGGTGCTTCGGTCTCGGTGCTGCTGGTTCCAACCGTCGTTGTTTGGTCAGGGCTCGTCGTCGGCACACCAGTGGAAGAAGCCGTGGTCGGTGCTTCGGTCTCGGTGCTGCTGGTTCCAACCGTCGTTGTTTGGTCAGGGCTCGTCGTCGGCACACCAGTGGAAGAAGCCGTGGTCGGTGCTTCGGTCTCGGTGCTGGTGGTTCCAACCGTCGTTGTTTGGTCAGGGCTCGTCGTCGGCACACCAGTGGAAGAAGCCGTGGTCGGTGCTTCGGTCTCGGTGCTGCTGGTTCCAACCGTCGTTGTTTGGTCAGGGCTCGTCGTCGGCACACCAGTGGAAGAAGCCGTGGTCGTTGCTTCGGTCTCGGTGCTGCTGGTTCCAACCGTCGTTGTTTGGTCAGGGCTCGTCGTCGGCACACCAGTGGAAGAAGAAGTCGTCGTTGCTTCGGTCTCGGTGCTGCTTGTTCCAACCGTCGTTGTTTGGTCAGGGCTCGTCGTCGGCACACCAGTGGAAGAAGCCGTGGTCGGTGCTTCGGTCTCGGTGCTGCTGGTTCCAACCGTCGTTGTTTGGTCAGGGCTCGTCGTCGGCACACCACTGGAAGAAGAAGTCGTCGTTGCTTCGGTCTCGGTGCTGCCTGTTCCAACCGTCGTTGTTTGGTCAGGGCTCGTCGTCGGCACACCAGTGGAAGAAGCCGTCGTCGGTGCTTCGGTATCGGTGCTGCTGGTTCCAACCGTCGTTGTTTGGTCAGGGCTCGTCGTCGGCACACCAGTGGAAGAAGCCGTGGTCGGTGCTTCGGTCTCGGTGCTGCTGGTTCCAACCGTCGTTGTTTGGTCAGGGCTCGTCGTCGGCACACCAGTGGAAGAAAAAGTCGTCGTTGCTTCGGTCTCGGTGCTGCTTGTTCCAACCGTCGTTGTTTGGTCAGGGCTCGTCGTCGGCACACCAGTGGAAGAAGCCGTGGTCGGTGCTTCGGTCTCGGTGCTGCTGGTTCCAACCGTCGTTGTTTGGTCAGGGCTCGTCGTCGGCCAACCAGTGGAAGAAGCCGTCGTCGTTCCTTCGGTCTCGGTGCTGCTGGTTCCAACCGTCGTTGTTTGGTCAAGGCTCGTCGTCGGCACACCAGTGGAAGAAGCCGTGGTCGGTGCTTCGGTCTCGGTGCTGCTGGTTCCAACCGTCGTTGCTTGGTCAGGGCTCGTCGTCGGCACACCAGTGGAAGAAGCCGTCATCGGTGCTTCGGTCTCGGTGCTGCTGGTTCCAACCGTCGTTGTTTGGTCAGGGCTCGTCGTCGGCACACCAGTGGAAGAAGAAGTCGTCGTTGTTTCGGTATCGGTGCTGCCTGTTCCAACCGTCGTTGTTTGGTCAGGGCTCGTCGTCGGCACACCAGTGGAAGAAGAAGTCGTCGTTGCTTCGGTCTCGGTGCTGCTTGTTCCAACCGTCGTTGTTTGGTCAGGGCTCGTCGTCGGCACACCAGTGGAAGAAGCCGTGGTCGGTGCTTCGGTCTCGGTGCTGGTGGTTCCAACCGTCGTTGTTTGGTCAGGGCTCGTCGTCGGCCAACCAGTGGAAGAAGCCGTCGTCGTTCCTTCGGTCTCGGTGCTGCTAGTTCCAACCGTCGTTGTTTGGTCAGGGCTCGTCGTCGGCACACCAGTGGAAGAAGCCGTCCTCGGTGCTTCGGTCTCGGTGCTGCTGGTTCCAGCCGTCGTTGTTTGGTCAGGGCTCGTCGTCGGCACACCAGTGGATGAAGACGTCGTCGTTGCTTCGGTCTCGGTGCTGCTGGTTCCAACCCTCGTTGTTTGGTCAGGGCTCGTCGTCGGCACACCACCGGAAGAAGCCGTCGTCGGTGCTTCGGTCTCGGTGCTGCTTGTTCCAACCGTCGTTGTTTGGTTAGGGCTCGTCGTCGGCACACCAGTGGAAGAAGCCGTGGTCGGTGCTTCGGTCTCGGTGCTGCTGGTTCCAACCGTCGTTGTTTGGTCAGGGCTCGTCGTCGGCACACCAGTGGAAGAAGCCGTGGTCGGTGCTTCGGTCTCGGTGCTGCTGGTTCCAACCGTCGTTGTTTGGTCAGGGCTCGTCGTCGGCACACCAGTGGAAGAAGCCGTGGTCGGTGCTTCGGTCTCGGTGCTGCTGGTTCCAACCGTCGTTGTTTGGTCAGGGCTCGTCGTCGGCACACCAGTGGATGAAGACGTCGTCGTTGCTGCGGTCTCGGTGCTGCTGGTTCCAACCGTCGTTGTTTGGTCAGGGCTCGTCGTCGGCACACCAGTGGAAGAAGAAGCCGTCGTCGGTGCTTCGGTCTCGGTGCTGCTTGTTCCAACCGTCGTTGTTTGGTCAGGGCTCGTCGTCGGCACACCAGTGGAAGAAGCCGTGGTCGTTGCTTCGGTCTCGGTGCTGCTTGTTCCAACCGTCGTTGTTTGGTCAGGGCTCGTCGTCGCCACACCAGTGGAAGAAGCCGTGGTCGGTGCTTCGGTCTCGGTGCTGCCGGTTCCAACCGTCGTTGTTTGGTCAGGGCTCGTCGTCGGCACACCAGTGGAAGAAGCCGTGGTCGGTGATTCGGTCTCGGTGCTGCTGGTTCCAACCGTCGTTGTTTGGTCAGGGCTCGTCGTCGGCACACCAGTGGAAGAAGCCGTGGTCGGTGCTTCGGTGTCGGTGCTGCTGGTTCCAACCGTCGTTGTTTGGTCAGGGCTCGTCGTCGGCACACCAGTGGAAGAAGCCGTGGTTGGTGCTTCGGTCTCGGTGCTGCTGGTTCCAACCGTCGTTGTTTGGTCAGGGCTCGTCGTCGGCACACCAGTGGAAGAAGAAGTCGTCGTTGCTTCGGTCTCGGTGCTGCTTGTTCCAACCGTCGTTGTTTGGTCAGGGCTCGTCGTCGGCACACCAGTGGAAGAAGCCGTGGTCGGTGCTTCGGTCTCGGTGCTGCTGGTTCCAACCGTCGTTGTTTGGTCAGGGCTCGTCGTCGGCACACCAGTGGAAGAAGCCGTGGTCGGTGCTTCGGTCTCGGTGCTGCTGGTTCCAACCGTCGTTGTTTGGTCAGGGCTCGTCGTCGGCACACCAGTGGAAGAAGAAGTCGTCGTTGCTTCGGTCTCGGTGCTGCTTGTTCCAACCGTCGTTGTTTGGTCAGGGCTCGTCGTCGGCACACCAGTGGAAGAAGCCGTGGTCGGTGTTTCGGTCTCGGTGCTGCTGGTTCCAACCGTCGTTGTTTGGTCAGGGCTCGTCGTCGGCACACCAGTGGAAGAAGAAGTCGTCGTTGCTTCGGTCTCGGTGCTGCCTGTTCCAACCGTCGTTGCTTGGTCAGGGCTCGTCGTCGGCACACCAGTGGAAGAAGCCGTCGTCGGTGCTTCGGTCTCGGTGCTGCTGGTTCCAACCGTCGTTGTTTGGTCAGGGCTCGTCGTCGGCACACCAGTGGAAGAAGAAGTCGTCGTTGCTTCGGTCTCGGTGCTGCTTGTTCCAACCGTCGTTGTTTGGTCAGGGCTCGTCGTCGGCACACCAGTGGATGAAGACGTCGTCGTTGCTGCGGTCTCGGTGCTGCTGGTTCCAACCGTCGTTGTTTGGTCAGGGCTCGTCGTCGGCACACCAGTGGAAGAAGAAGCCGTCGTCGGTGCTTCGGTCTCGGTGCTGCTTGTTCCAACCGTCGTTGTTTGGTCAGGGCTCGTCGTCGGCACACCAGTGGAAGAAGCCGTGGTCGTTGCTTCGGTCTCGGTGCTGCTTGTTCCAACCGTCGTTGTTTGGTCAGGGCTCGTCGTCGCCACACCAGTGGAAGAAGCCGTGGTCGGTGCTTCGGTCTCGGTGCTGCCGGTTCCAACCGTCGTTGTTTGGTCAGGGCTCGTCGTCGGCACACCAGTGGAAGAAGCCGTGGTCGGTGATTCGGTCTCGGTGCTGCTGGTTCCAACCGTCGTTGTTTGGTCAGAGCTCGTCGTCGGCACACCAGTGGAAGAAGCCGTGGTCGGTGCTTCGGTGTCGGTGCTGCTGGTTCCAACCGTCGTTGTTTGGTCAGGGCTCGTCGTCGGCACACCAGTGGAAGAAGCCGTGGTTGGTGCTTCGGTCTCGGTGCTGCTGGTTCCAACCGTCGTTGTTTGGTCAGGGCTCGTCGTCGGCACACCAGTGGAAGAAGAAGTCGTCGTTGCTTCGGTCTCGGTGCTGCTTGTTCCAACCGTCGTTGTTTGGTCAGGGCTCGTCGTCGGCACACCAGTGGAAGAAGCCGTGGTCGGTGCTTCGGTCTCGGTGCTGCTGGTTCCAACCGTCGTTGTTTGGTCAGGGCTCGTCGTCGGCACACCAGTGGAAGAAGAAGTCGTCGTTGCTTCGGTCTCGGTGCTGCCTGTTCCAACCGTCGTTGTTTGGTCAGGGCTCGTCGTCGGCACACCAGTGGAAGAAGTCGTCGTCGGTGCTTCGGTCTCGGTGCTGCTGGTTCCAACCGTCGTTGTTTGGTCAGGGCTTGTCGTCGGCACACCAGTGGAAGAAGAAGTCGTCGTTGCTTCGGTCTCGGTGCTGCCTGTTCCAACCGTCGTTGTTTGGTCAGGGCTCGTCGTCGGCACACCAGTGGAAGAAGAAGTCGTCGTTGCTTCGGTCTCGGTGCTGCTTGTTCCAACCGTCGTTGTTTGGTCAGGGCTCGTCGTCGGCACACCAGTGGAAGAAGCCGTGGTCGGTGCTTCGGTCTCGGTGCTGCTGGTTCCAACCGTCGTTGTTTGGTCAGGGCTCGTCGTCGGCACACCAGTGGAAGAAGCCGTCGTCGTTCCTTCGGTCTCGGTGCTGCTGGTTCCAACCGTCGTTGTTTGGTCAGGGCTCGTCGTCGGCACACCAGTGGAAGAAGCCGTCCTCGGTGCTTCGGTCTCGGTGCTGCTGGTTCCAACCGTCGTTGTTTGGTCAGGGCTCGTCGTCGGCACACCAGTGGAAGAAGAAGTCGTCGTTGCTTCGGTCTCGGTGCTGCTTGTTCCAACCGTCGTTGTTTGGACAGGGCTCGTCGTCGGCACACCAGTGGAAGAAGCCGTGGTCGGTGCTTCGGTCTCGGTGCTGCTGGTTCCAACCGTCGTTGTTTGGTCAGGGCTCGTCGTCGGCACACCAGCGGAAGAAGCCGTCCTCGGTGCTTCGGTCTCGGTGCTGCTTGTTCCAACCGTCGTTGTTTGGTCAGGGCTCGTCGTCGGCACACCAGTGGAAGAAGCCGTGGTCGGTGCTTCGGTCTCGGTGCTGCTGGTTCCAACCGTCGTTGTTTGGTCAGGGCTCGTCGTCGGCACACCAGTGGAAGAAGAAGTCGTCGTTGCTTCGGTCTCGGTGCTGCCTGTTCCAACCGTCGTTGTTTGGTCAGGGCTCGTCGTCGGCACACCAGTGGAAGAAGCCGTCGTCGGTGCTTCGGTATCGGTGCTGCTGGTTCCAACCGTCGTTGTTTGGTCAGGGCTCGTCGTCGGCACACCAGTGGAAGAAGCCGTGGTCGGTGCTTCGGTCTCGGTGCTGCTGGTTCCAACCGTCGTTGTTTGGTCAGGGCTCGTCGTCGGCACACCAGTGGAAGAAGAAGTCGTCGTTGCTTCGGTCTCGGTGCTGCTTGTTCCAACCGTCGTTGTTTGGTCAGGGCTCGTCGTCGGCACACCAGTGGAAGAAGCCGTGGTCGGTGCTTCGGTCTCGGTGCTGCTTGTTCCAACCGTCGTTGTTTGGTCAGGGCTCGTCGTCGGCCAACCAGTGGAAGAAGCCGTCGTCGTTCCTTCGGTCTCGGTGCTGCTGGTTCCAACCGTCGTTGTTTGGTCAAGGCTCGTCGTCGGCACACCAGTGGAAGAAGAAGTCGTCGTTGCTTCGGTCTCGGTGCTGCTTGTTCCAACCGTCGTTGTTTGGTCAGGGCTCGTCGTCGGCACACCAGTGGAAGAAGCCTTGGTCGGTGTTTCGGTCTCGGTGCTGCTGGTTCCAACCGTCGTTGTTTGGTCAGGGCTCGTCGTCGGCACACCAGTGGAAGAAGAAGTCGTCGTTGCTTCGGTCTCGGTGCTGCCTGTTCCAACCGTCGTTGTTTGGTCAGGGCTCGTCGTCGGCACACCAGTGGAAGAAGCCGTCGTCGGTGCTTCGGTCTCGGTGCTGCTGGTTCCAACCGTCGTTGTTTGGTCAGGGCTCGTCGTCGGCACACCAGTGGAAGAAGAAGTCGTCGTTGCTTCGGTCTCGGTGCTGCTTGTTCCAACCGTCGTTGTTTGGTCAGGGCTCGTCGTCGGCACACCAGTGGATGAAGACGTCGTCGTTGCTGCGGTCTCGGTGCTGCTGGTTCCAACCGTCGTTGTTTGGTCAGGGCTCGTCGTCGGCACACCAGTGGAAGAAGAAGCCGTCGTCGGTGCTTCGGTCTCGGTGCTGCTTGTTCCAACCGTCGTTGTTTGGTCAGGGCTCGTCGTCGGCACACCAGTGGAAGAAGCCGTGGTCGTTGCTTCGGTCTCGGTGCTGCTTGTTCCAACCGTCGTTGTTTGGTCAGGGCTCGTCGTCGCCACACCAGTGGAAGAAGCCGTGGTCGGTGCTTCGGTCTCGGTGCTGCCGGTTCCAACCGTCGTTGTTTGGTCAGGGCTCGTCGTCGGCACACCAGTGGAAGAAGCCGTGGTCGGTGATTCGGTCTCGGTGCTGCTGGTTCCAACCGTCGTTGTTTGGTCAGGGCTCGTCGTCGGCACACCAGTGGAAGAAGCCGTGGTCGGTGCTTCGGTGTCGGTGCTGCTGGTTCCAACCGTCGTTGTTTGGTCAGGGCTCGTCGTCGGCACACCAGTGGAAGAAGCCGTGGTTGGTGCTTCGGTCTCGGTGCTGCTGGTTCCAACCGTCGTTGTTTGGTCAGGGCTCGTCGTCGGCACACCAGTGGAAGAAGAAGTCGTCGTTGCTTCGGTCTCGGTGCTGCTTGTTCCAACCGTCGTTGTTTGGTCAGGGCTCGTCGTCGGCACACCAGTGGAAGAAGCCGTGGTCGGTGCTTCGGTCTCGGTGCTGCTGGTTCCAACCGTCGTTGTTTGGTCAGGGCTCGTCGTCGGCACACCAGTGGAAGAAGAAGTCGTCGTTGCTTCGGTCTCGGTGCTGCCTGTTCCAACCGTCGTTGTTTGGTCAGGGCTCGTCGTCGGCACACCAGTGGAAGAAGTCGTCGTCGGTGCTTCGGTCTCGGTGCTGCTGGTTCCAACCGTCGTTGTTTGGTCAGGGCTTGTCGTCGGCACACCAGTGGAAGAAGAAGTCGTCGTTGCTTCGGTCTCGGTGCTGCCTGTTCCAACCGTCGTTGTTTGGTCAGGGCTCGTCGTCGGCACACCAGTGGAAGAAGAAGTCGTCGTTGCTTCGGTCTCGGTGCTGCTTGTTCCAACCGTCGTTGTTTGGTCAGGGCTCGTCGTCGGCACACCAGTGGAAGAAGCCGTCCTCGGTGCTTCGGTCTCGGTGCTGCTGGTTCCAACCGTCGTTGTTTGGTCAGGGCTCGTCGTCGGCACACCAGTGGAAGAAGAAGTCGTCGTTGCTTCGGTCTCGGTGCTGCTTGTTCCAACCGTCGTTGTTTGGACAGGGCTCGTCGTCGGCACACCAGTGGAAGAAGCCGTGGTCGGTGCTTCGGTCTCGGTGCTGCTGGTTCCAACCGTCGTTGTTTGGTCAGGGCTCGTCGTCGGCACACCAGCGGAAGAAGCCGTCCTCGGTGCTTCGGTCTCGGTGCTGCTTGTTCCAACCGTCGTTGTTTGGTCAGGGCTCGTCGTCGGCACACCAGTGGAAGAAGCCGTGGTCGGTGCTTCGGTCTCGGTGCTGCTGGTTCCAACCGTCGTTGTTTGGTCAGGGCTCGTCGTCGGCACACCAGTGGAAGAAGAAGTCGTCGTTGCTTCGGTCTCGGTGCTGCCTGTTCCAACCGTCGTTGTTTGGTCAGGGCTCGTCGTCGGCACACCAGTGGAAGAAGCCGTCGTCGGTGCTTCGGTATCGGTGCTGCTGGTTCCAACCGTCGTTGTTTGGTCAGGGCTCGTCGTCGGCACACCAGTGGAAGAAGCCGTGGTCGGTGCTTCGGTCTCGGTGCTGCTGGTTCCAACCGTCGTTGTTTGGTCAGGGCTCGTCTTCGGCACACCAGTGGAAGAAGAAGTCGTCGTTGCTTCGGTCTCGGTGCTGCTTGTTCCAACCGTCGTTGTTTGGTCAGGGCTCGTCGTCGGCACACCAGTGGAAGAAGCCGTGGTCGGTGCTTCGGTCTCGGTGCTGCTGGTTCCAACCGTCGTTGTTTGGTCAGGGCTCGTCGTCGGCCAACCAGTGGAAGAAGCCGTCGTCGTTCCTTCGGTCTCGGTGCTGCTGGTTCCAACCGTCGTTGTTTGGTCAAGGCTCGTCGTCGGCACACCAGTGGAAGAAGCCGTGGTCGGTGCTTCGGTCTCGGTGCTGCTGGTTCCAACCGTCGTTGTTTGGTCAGGGCTCGTCGTCGGCACACCAGTGGAAGAAGCCGTGGTCGGTGCTTCGGTCTCGGTACTGCTGGTTCCAACCGTCGTTGTTTGGTCAGGGCTCGTCGTCGGCACACCAGTGGAAGAAGCCGTGGTCGGTGCTTCGGTCTCGGTGCTGGTGGTTCCAACCGTCGTTGTTTGGTCAGGGCTCGTCGTCGGCACACCAGTGGAAGAAGCCGTGGTCGGTGCTTCGGTCTCGGTGCTGCTGGTTCCAACCGTCGTTGTTTGGTCAGGGCTCGTCGTCGGCACACCAGTGGAAGAAGCCGTGGTCGTTGCTTCGGTCTCGGTGCTGCTGGTTCCAACCGTCGTTGTTTGGTCAGGGCTCGTCGTCGGCACACCAGTGGAAGAAGAAGTCGTCGTTGCTTCGGTCTCGGTGCTGCTTGTTCCAACCGTCGTTGTTTGGTCAGGGCTCGTCGTCGGCACACCAGTGGAAGAAGCCGTCGTCGGTGCTTCGGTCTCGGTGCTGCTGGTTCCAACCGTCGTTGTTTGGTCAGGGCTCGTCGTCGGCACACCACTGGAAGAAGAAGTCGTCGTTGCTTCGGTCTCGGTGCTGCCTGTTCCAACCGTCGTTGTTTGGTCAGGGCTCGTCGTCGGCACACCAGTGGAAGAAGCCGTCGTCGGTGCTTCGGTATCGGTGCTGCTGGTTCCAACCGTCGTTGTTTGGTCAGGGCTCGTCGTCGGCACACCAGTGGAAGAAGCCGTGGTCGGTGCTTCGGTCTCGGTGCTGCTGGTTCCAACCGTCGTTGTTTGGTCAGGGCTCGTCGTCGGCACACCAGTGGAAGAAAAAGTCGTCGTTGCTTCGGTCTCGGTGCTGCTTGTTCCAACCGTCGTTGTTTGGTCAGGGCTCGTCGTCGGCACACCAGTGGAAGAAGCCGTGGTCGGTGCTTCGGTCTCGGTGCTGCTGGTTCCAACCGTCGTTGTTTGGTCAGGGCTCGTCGTCGGCCAACCAGTGGAAGAAGCCGTCGTCGTTCCTTCGGTCTCGGTGCTGCTGGTTCCAACCGTCGTTGTTTGGTCAAGGCTCGTCGTCGGCACACCAGTGGAAGAAGCCGTGGTCGGTGCTTCGGTCTCGGTGCTGCTGGTTCCAACCGTCGTTGCTTGGTCAGGGCTCGTCGTCGGCACACCAGTGGAAGAAGCCGTCGTCGGTGCTTCGGTCTCGGTGCTGCTGGTTCCAACCGTCGTTGTTTGGTCAGGGCTCGTCGTCGGCACACCAGTGGAAGAAGAAGTCGTCGTTGTTTCGGTCTCGGTGCTGCCTGTTCCAACCGTCGTTGTTTGGTCAGGGCTCGTCGTCGGCACACCAGTGGAAGAAGAAGTCGTCGTTGCTTCGGTCTCGGTGCTGCTTGTTCCAACCGTCGTTGTTTGGTCAGGGCTCGTCGTCGGCACACCAGTGGAAGAAGCCGTGGTCGGTGCTTCGGTCTCGGTGCTGGTGGTTCCAACCGTCGTTGTTTGGTCAGGGCTCGTCGTCGGCCAACCAGTGGAAGAAGCCGTCGTCGTTCCTTCGGTCTCGGTGCTGCTAGTTCCAACCGTCGTTGTTTGGTCAGGGCTCGTCGTCGGCACACCAGTGGAAGAAGCCGTCCTCGGTGCTTCGGTCTCGGTGCTGCTGGTTCCAGCCGTCGTTGTTTGGTCAGGGCTCGTCGTCGGCACACCAGTGGATGAAGACGTCGTCGTTGCTTCGGTCTCGGTGCTGCTGGTTCCAACCGTCGTTGTTTGGTCAGGGCTCGTCGTCGGCACACCACCGGAAGAAGCCGTCGTCGGTGCTTCGGTCTCGGTGCTGCTTGTTCCAACCGTCGTTGTTTGGTTAGGGCTCGTCGTCGGCACACCAGTGGAAGAAGCCGTGGTCGGTGCTTCGGTCTCGGTGCTGCTGGTTCCAACCGTCGTTGTTTGGTCAGGGCTCGTCGTCGGCACACCAGTGGAAGAAGCCGTGGTCGGTGCTTCGGTCTCGGTGCTGCTGGTTCCAACCGTCGTTGTTTGGTCAAGGCTCGTCGTCGGCACACCAGTGGAAGAAGCCGTGGTCGGTGCTTCGGTCTCGGTGCTGCTGGTTCCAACCGTCGTTGTTTGGTCAGGGCTCGTCGTCGGCACACCAGTGGAAGAAGCCGTGGTCGGTGCTTCGGTCTCGGTGCTGCTGGTTCCAACCGTCGTTGTTTGGTCAGGGCTCGTCGTCGGCACACCAGTGGAAGAAGAAGTCGTCGTTGCTTCGGTCTCGGTGCTGCTGGTTCCAACCGTCGTTGTTTGGTCAGGGCTCGTCGTCGGCACACCAGTGGAGGAAGCCGTGGTCGGTGCTTCGGTCGCGGTGCTGCTTGTTCCAATCGTCGTTGTTTGGTCAGGGCTCGTCGTCGGCACACCAGTGGAAGAAGCCGTGGTCGGTGCTTCGGTCTCGGTGCTGCTGGTTCCAACCGTCGTTGTTTGGTCAGGGCTCGTCGTCGGCACACCAGTGGAAGAAGAAGTCGTCGTTGCTTCGGTCTCGGTGCTGCTTGTTCCAACCGTCGTTGTTTGGTCAGGGCTCGTCGTCGGCACACCAGTGGAAGAAGCCGTGGTCGGTGTTTCGGTCTCGGTGCTGCTGGTTCCAACCGTCGTTGTTTGGTCAGGGCTCGTCGTCGGCACACCAGTGGAAGAAGAAGTCGTCGTTGCTTCGGTCTCGGTGCTGCCTGTTCCAACCGTCGTTGCTTGGTCAGGGCTCGTCGTCGGCACACCAGTGGAAGAAGCCGTCGTCGGTGCTTCGGTCTCGGTGCTGCTGGTTCCAACCGTCGTTGTTTGGTCAGGGCTCGTCGTCGGCACACCAGTGGAAGAAGAAGTCGTCGTTGCTTCGGTCTCGGTGCTGCTTGTTCCAACCGTCGTTGTTTGGTCAGGGCTCGTCGTCGGCACACCAGTGGATGAAGACGTCGTCGTTGCTGCGGTCTCGGTGCTGCTGGTTCCAACCGTCGTTGTTTGGTCAGGGCTCGTCGTCGGCACACCAGTGGAAGAAGAAGCCGTCGTCGGTGCTTCGGTCTCGGTGCTGCTTGTTCCAACCGTCGTTGTTTGGTTAGGGCTCGTCGTCGGCACACCAGTGGAAGAAGCCGTGGTCGGTGCTTCGGTCTCGGTGCTGCTGGTTCCAACCGTCGTTGTTTGGTCAGGGCTCGTCGTCAGCACACCAGTGGAAGAAGAAGTCGTCGTTGCTTCGGTCTCGGTGCTGCTTGTTCCAACCGTCGTTGTTTGGTCAGGGCTCGTCGTCGGCACACCAGTGGAAGAAGCCGTGGTCGGTGCTTCGGTCTCGATGCTGCTGGTTCCAACCGTCGTTGTTTGGTCAGGGCTCGTCGTCGGCCAACCAGTGGAAGAAGCCGTCGTCGTTCCTTCGGTCTCGGTACTGCTGGTTCCAACCGTCGTTGTTTGGTCAAGGCTCGTCGTCGGCACACCAGTGGAAGAAGCCGTGGTCGGTGCTTCGGTCTCGGTGCTGCTGGTTCCAACCGTCGTTGTTTGGTCAGGGCTCGTCGTCGGCACACCAGTGGAAGAAGCCGTGGTCGGTGCTTCGGTCTCGGTGCTGCTGGTTCCAACCGTCGTTGTTTGGTCAGGACTTGTCGTCGGCACACCAGTGGAAGAAGCCGTGGTCGGTGCTTCGGTCTCGGTGCTGCTGGTTCCAACCGTCGTTGTTTGGTCAGGGCTCGTCGTCGGCACACCAGTGGAAGAAGCCGTGGTCGGTGATTCGGTCTCGGTGCTGCTGGTTCCAACCGTCGTTGTTTGGTCAGGGCTCGTCGTCGGCACACCAGTGGAAGAAGCCGTGGTCGGTGCTTCGGTCTCGGTGCTGCTGGTTCCAACCGTCGTTGTTTGGTCAGGGCTCGTCGTCGGCACGCCAGTGGAAGAAGAAGTCGTCGTTGCTTCGGTCTCGGTGCTGCTGGTTACAACCGTCGTTGTTTGGTCAGGGCTCGTCGTCGGCACACCAGCGGAAAAAGCCGTGGTCGGTGCTTCGGTCTCGGTGCTGCTGGTTCCAACCGTCGTTGTTTGGTCAGGGCTCGTCGTCGGCACACCAGTGGAAGAAGAAGTCGTCGTTGCTTCGGTCTCGGTGCTGCCTGTTCCAACCGTCGTTGTTTGGTCAGGGCTCGTCGTCGGCACACCAGTGGAAGAAGCCGTCGTCGGTGCTTCGGTATCGGTGCTGCTGGTTCCAACCGTCGTTGTTTGGTCAGGGCTCGTCGTCGGCACACCAGTGGAAGAAGCCGTGGTCGGTGCTTCGGTCTCGGTGCTGCTGGTTCCAACCGTCGTTGTTTGGTCAGGGCTCGTCGTCGGCACACCAGTGGAAGAAGAAGTCGTCGTTGCTTCGGTCTCGGTGCTGCTGGTTCCAACCGTCGTTGTTTGGTCAGGGCTCGTCGTCGGCACACCAGTGGAAGAAGAAGTCGTCGTTGCTTCGGTCTCGGTGCTGCTGGTTCCAACCGTCGTTGTTTGGTCAGGGCTCGTCGTCGGCACACCAGTGGAGGAAGCCGTGGTCGGTGCTTCGGTCGCGGTGCTGCTTGTTCCAATCGTCGTTGTTTGGTCAGGGCTCGTCGTCGGCACACCAGTGGAAGAAGCCGTGGTCGGTGCTTCGGTCTCGGTGCTGCTGGTTCCAACCGTCGTTGTTTGGTCAGGGCTCGTCGTCGGCACACCAGTGGAAGAAGAAGTCGTCGTTGCTTCGGTCTCGGTGCTGCTTGTTCCAACCGTCGTTGTTTGGTCAGGGCTCGTCGTCGGCACACCAGTGGAAGAAGCCGTGGTCGGTGTTTCGGTCTCGGTGCTGCTGGTTCCAACCGTCGTTGTTTGGTCAGGGCTCGTCGTCGGCACACCAGTGGAAGAAGAAGTCGTCGTTGCTTCGGTCTCGGTGCTGCCTGTTCCAACCGTCGTTGCTTGGTCAGGGCTCGTCGTCGGCACACCAGTGGAAGAAGCCGTCGTCGGTGCTTCGGTCTCGGTGCTGCTGGTTCCAACCGTCGTTGTTTGGTCAGGGCTCGTCGTCGGCACACCAGTGGAAGAAGAAGTCGTCGTTGCTTCGGTCTCGGTGCTGCTTGTTCCAACCGTCGTTGTTTGGTCAGGGCTCGTCGTCGGCACACCAGTGGATGAAGACGTCGTCGTTGCTGCGGTCTCGGTGCTGCTGGTTCCAACCGTCGTTGTTTGGTCAGGGCTCGTCGTCGGCACACCAGTGGAAGAAGAAGCCGTCGTCGGTGCTTCGGTCTCGGTGCTGCTTGTTCCAACCGTCGTTGTTTGGTTAGGGCTCGTCGTCGGCACACCAGTGGAAGAAGCCGTGGTCGGTGCTTCGGTCTCGGTGCTGCTGGTTCCAACCGTCGTTGCTTGGTCAGGGCTCGTCGTCAGCACACCAGTGGAAGAAGCCGTCGTCGGTGCTTCGGTCTCGGTGCTGCTGGTTCCAACCGTCGTTGTTTGGTCAGGGCTCGTCGTCGGCACACCAGTGGAAGAAGAAGTCGTCGTTGCTTCGGTCTCGGTGCTGCTTGTTCCAACCGTCGTTGTTTGGTCAGGGCTCGTCGTCGGCACACCAGTGGAAGAAGCCGTGGTCGGTGCTTCGGTCTCGATGCTGCTGGTTCCAACCGTCGTTGTTTGGTCAGGGCTCGTCGTCGGCCAACCAGTGGAAGAAGCCGTCGTCGTTCCTTCGGTCTCGGTACTGCTGGTTCCAACCGTCGTTGTTTGGTCAAGGCTCGTCGTCGGCACACCAGTGGAAGAAGCCGTGGTCGGTGCTTCGGTCTCGGTGCTGCTGGTTCCAACCGTCGTTGTTTGGTCAGGGCTCGTCGTCGGCACACCAGTGGAAGAAGCCGTGGTCGGTGCTTCGGTCTCGGTGCTGCTGGTTCCAACCGTCGTTGTTTGGTCAGGACTTGTCGTCGGCACACCAGTGGAAGAAGCCGTGGTCGGTGCTTCGGTCTCGGTGCTGCTGGTTCCAACCGTCGTTGTTTGGTCAGGGCTCGTCGTCGGCACACCAGTGGAAGAAGCCGTGGTCGGTGATTCGGTCTCGGTGCTGCTGGTTCCAACCGTCGTTGTTTGGTCAGGGCTCGTCGTCGGCACACCAGTGGAAGAAGCCGTGGTCGGTGCTTCGGTCTCGGTGCTGCTGGTTCCAACCGTCGTTGTTTGGTCAGGGCTCGTCGTCGGCACGCCAGTGGAAGAAGAAGTCGTCGTTGCTTCGGTCTCGGTGCTGCTGGTTACAACCGTCGTTGTTTGGTCAGGGCTCGTCGTCGGCACACCAGCGGAAAAAGCCGTGGTCGGTGCTTCGGTCTCGGTGCTGCTGGTTCCAACCGTCGTTGTTTGGTCAGGGCTCGTCGTCGGCACACCAGTGGAAGAAGAAGTCGTCGTTGCTTCGGTCTCGGTGCTGCCTGTTCCAACCGTCGTTGTTTGGTCAGGGCTCGTCGTCGGCACACCAGTGGAAGAAGCCGTCGTCGGTGCTTCGGTATCGGTGCTGCTGGTTCCAACCGTCGTTGTTTGGTCAGGGCTCGTCGTCGGCACACCAGTGGAAGAAGCCGTGGTCGGTGCTTCGGTCTCGGTGCTGCTGGTTCCAACCGTCGTTGTTTGGTCAGGGCTCGTCGTCGGCACACCAGTGGAAGAAGAAGTCGTCGTTGCTTCGGTCTCGGTGCTGCTGGTTCCAACCGTCGTTGTTTGGTCAGGGCTCGTCGTCGGCACACCAGTGGAGGAAGCCGTGGTCGGTGCTTCGGTCGCGGTGCTGCTTGTTCCAATCGTCGTTGTTTGGTCAGGGCTCGTCGTCGGCACACCAGTGGAAGAAGCCGTGGTCGGTGCTTCGGTCTCGGTGCTGCTGGTTCCATCCGTCGTTGTTTGGTCAGGGCTCGTCGTCGGCACACCAGTGGAAGAAGAAGTCGTCGTTGCTTCGGTCTCGGTGCTGCTTGTTCCAACCGTCGTTGTTTGGTCAGGGCTCGTCGTCGGCACACCAGTGGAAGAAGCCGTGGTCGGTGCTTCGGTCTCGGTGCTGCTGGTTCCAACCGTCGTTGTTTGGTCAGGGCTCGTCGTCGGCACACCAGTGGAAGAAGAAGTCGTCGTTGCTTCGGTCTCGGTGCTGCCTGTTCCAACCGTCGTTGCTTGGTCAGGGCTCGTCGTCGGCACACCAGTGGAAGAAGCCGTCGTCGGTGCTTCGGTCTCGGTGCTGCTGGTTCCAACCGTCGTTGTTTGGTCAGGGCTCGTCGTCGGCACACCAGTGGAAGAAGAAGTCGTCGTTGCTTCGGTCTCGGTGCTGCTTGTTCCAACCGTCGTTGTTTGGTCAGGGCTCGTCGTCGGCACACCAGTGGATGAAGACGTCGTCGTTGCTGCGGTCTCGGTGCTGCTGGTTCCAACCGTCGTTGTTTGGTCAGGGCTCGTCGTCGGCACACCAGTGGAAGAAGAAGCCGTCGTCGGTGCTTCGGTCTCGGTGCTGCTTGTTCCAACCGTCGTTGTTTGGTTAGGGCTCGTCGTCGGCACACCAGTGGAAGAAGCCGTGGTCGGTGCTTCGGTCTCGTTGCTGCTGGTTCCAACCGTCGTTGCTTGGTCAGGGCTCGTCGTCGGCACACCAGTGGAAGAAGCCGTCGTCGGTGCTTCGGTCTCGGTGCTGCTGGTTCCAACCGTCGTTGTTTGGTCAGGGCTCGTCGTCGGCACACCAGTGGAAGAAGAAGTCGTCGTTGCTTCGGTCTCGGTGCTGCTTGTTCCAACCGTCGTTGTTTGGTCAGGGCTCGTCGTCGGCACACCAGTGGAAGAAGCCGTGGTCGGTGCTTCGGTCTCGGTGCTGCTGGTTCCAACCGTCGTTGTTTGGTCAGGGCTCGTCGTCGGCCAACCAGTGGAAGAAGCCGTCGTCGTTCCTTCGGTCTCGGTACTGCTGGTTCCAACCGTCGTTGTTTGGTCAAGGCTCGTCGTCGGCACACCAGTGGAAGAAGCCGTGGTCGGTGCTTCGGTCTCGGTGCTGCTGGTTCCAACCGTCGTTGTTTGGTCAGGGCTCGTCGTCGGCACACCAGTGGAAGAAGCCGTGGTCGGTGCTTTGGTCTCGGTGCTGCTGGTTCCAACCGTCGTTGTTTGGTCAGGACTTGTCGTCGGCACACCAGTGGAAGAAGCCGTGGTCGTTGCTTCGGTCTCGGTGCTGCTTGTTCCAACCGTCGTTGTTTGGTCAGGGCTCGTCGTCGCCACACCAGTGGAAGAAGCCGTGGTCGGTGCTTCGGTCTCGGTGCTGCTGGTTCCAACCGTCGTTGTTTGGTCAGGGCTCGTCGTCGGCACACCAGTGGAAGAAGCCGTGGTCGGTGATTCGGTCTCGGTGCTGCTGGTTCCAACCGTCGTTGTTTGGTCAGGGCTCGTCGTCGGCACACCAGTGGAAGAAACCGTGGTCGGTGCTTCGGTCTCGGTGCTGCTGGTTCCAACCGTCGTTGTTTGGTCAGGGCTCGTCGTCGGCACACCAGTGGAAGAAGAAGTCGTCGTTGCTTCGGTCTCGGTGCTGCTGGTTCCAACCGTCGTTGTTTGGTCAGGGCTCGTCGTCGGCACACCAGCGGAAGAAGCCGTGGTCGGTGCTTCGGTCTCGGTGCTGCTGGTTCCAACCGTCGTTGTTTGGTCAGGGCTCGTCGTCGGCACACCAGTGGAAGAAGCCGTGGTCGGTGCTTCGGTCTCGGTGCTGCTGGTTCCAACCGTCGTTGTTTGGTCAGGGCTCGTCGTCGGCACACCAGCGGAAGAAGCCGTGGTCGGTGCTTCGGTCTCGGTGCTGCTGGTTCCAACCGTCGTTGTTTGGTCAGGGTTCGTCGTCGGCACACCAGTGGAAGAAGAAGTCGTCGTTGCTTCGGTCTCGGTGCTGCCTGTTCCAACCGTCGTTGTTTGGTCAGGGCTCGTCGTCGGCACACCAGTGGAAGAAGCCGTCGTCGGTGCTTCGGTATCGGTGCTGCTGGTTCCAACCGTCGTTGTTTGGTCAGGGCTCGTCGTCGGCACACCAGTGGAAGAAGCCGTGGTCGGTGCTTCGGTCTCGGTGCTGCTGGTTCCAACCGTCGTTGTTTGGTCAGGGCTCGTCGTCGGCACACCAGTGGAAGAAGAAGTCGTCGTTGCTTCGGTCTCGGTGCTGCTGGTTCCAACCGTCGTTGTTTGGTCAGGGCTCGTCGTCGGCACACCAGTGGAGGAAGCCGTGGTCGGTGCTTCGGTCGCGGTGCTGCTTGTTCCAATCGTCGTTGTTTGGTCAGGGCTCGTCGTCGGCACACCAGTGGAAGAAGCCGTGGTCGGTGCTTCGGTCTCGGTGCTGCTGGTTCCAACCGTCGTTGTTTGGTCAGGGCTCGTCGTCGGCACACCAGTGGAAGAAGAAGTCGTCGTTGCTTCGGTCTCGGTGCTGCCTGTTCCAACCGTCGTTGCATGGTCAGGGCTCGTCGTCGGCACACCAGTGGAAGAAGCCGTCGTCGGTGCTTCGGTCTCGGTGCTGCTGGTTCCAACCGTCGTTGTTTGGTCAGGGCTCGTCGTCGGCACACCAGTGGAAGAAGAAGTCGTCGTTGCTTCGGTCTCGGTGCTGCTTGTTCCAACCGTCGTTGTTTGGTCAGGGCTCGTCGTCGGCACACCAGTGGATGAAGACGTCGTCGTTGCTGCGGTCTCGGTGCTGCTGGTTCCAACCGTCGTTGTTTGGTCAGGGCTCGTCGTCGGCACACCAGTGGAAGAAGAAACCGTCGTCGGTGCTTCGGTCTCGGTGCTGCTTGTTCCAACCGTCGTTGTTTGGTTAGGGCTCGTCGTCGGCACACCAGTGGAAGAAGCCGTGGTCGGTGCTTCGGTCTCGTTGCTGCTGGTTCCAACCGTCGTTGCTTGGTCAGGGCTCGTCGTCGGCACACCAGTGGAAGAAGCCGTCGTCGGTGCTTCGGTCTCGGTGCTGCTGGTTCCAACCGTCGTTGTTTGGTCAGGGCTCGTCGTCGGCACACCAGTGGAAGAAGAAGTCGTCGTTGCTTCGGTCTCGGTGCTGCTTGTTCCAACCGTCGTTGTTTGGTCAGGGCTCGTCGTCGGCACACCAGTGGAAGAAGCCGTGGTCGGTGCTTCGGTCTCGGTGCTGCTGGTTCCAGCCGTCGTTGTTTGGTCAGGGCTCGTCGTCGGCCAACCAGTGGAAGAAGCCGTCGTCGTTCCTTCGGTCTCGGTACTGCTGGTTCCAACCGTCGTTGTTTGGTCAAGGCTCGTCGTCGGCACACCAGTGGAAGAAGCCGTGGTCGGTGCTTCGGTCTCGGTGCTGCTGGTTCCAACCGTCGTTGTTTGGTCAGGGCTCGTCGTCGGCACACCAGTGGAAGAAGCCGTGGTCGGTGCTTTGGTCTCGGTGCTGCTGGTTCCAACCGTCGTTGTTTGGTCAGGACTTGTCGTCGGCACACCAGTGGAAGAAGCCGTGGTCGTTGCTTCGGTCTCGGTGCTGCTTGTTCCAACCGTCGTTGTTTGGTCAGGGCTCGTCGTCGCCACACCAGTGGAAGAAGCCGTGGTCGGTGCTTCGGTCTCGGTGCTGCTGGTTCCAACCGTCGTTGTTTGGTCAGGGCTCGTCGTCGGCACACCAGTGGAAGAAGCCGTGGTCGGTGATTCGGTCTCGGTGCTGCTGGTTCCAACCGTCGTTGTTTGGTCAGGGCTCGTCGTCGGCACACCAGTGGAAGAAACCGTGGTCGGTGCTTCGGTCTCGGTGCTGCTGGTTCCAACCGTCGTTGTTTGGTCAGGGCTCGTCGTCGGCACACCAGTGGAAGAAGAAGTCGTCGTTGCTTCGGTCTCGGTGCTGCTGGTTCCAACCGTCGTTGTTTGGTCAGGGCTCGTCGTCGGCACACCAGCGGAAGAAGCCGTGGTCGGTGCTTCGGTCTCGGTGCTGCTGGTTCCAACCGTCGTTGTTTGGTCAGGGCTCGTCGTCGGCACACCAGTGGAAGAAGAAGTCGTCGTTGCTTCGGTCTCGGTGCTGCTGGTTCCAACCGTCGTTGTTTGGTCAGGGCTCGTCTTCGGCACACCAGTGGAAGAAGCCGTCGTCGGTGCTTCGGTATCGGTGCTGCTGGCTCCAACCGTCGTTGTTTGGTCAGGGCTCGTCGTCGGCACACCAGTGGAAGAAGAAGTCGTCGTTGCTTCGGTCTCGGTGCTGCTGGTTCCAACCGTCGTTGTTTGGTCAGGGCTCGTCGTCGGCACACCAGTGGAGGAAGCCGTGGTCGGTGCTTCGGTCGCGGTGCTGCTTGTTCCAATCGTCGTTGTTTGGTCAGGGCTCGTCGTCGGCACACCAGTGGAAGAAGCCGTGGTCGGTGCTTCGGTCTCGGTGCTGCTGGTTCCAACCGTCGTTGTTTGGTCAGGGCTCGTCGTCGGCACACCAGTGGAAGAAGCCGTGGTCGGTGCTTCGGTCTCGGTGCTGCTGGTTCCAACCGTCGTTGTTTGGTCAGGGCTCGTCGTCGGCACACCAGTGGAAGAAGAAGTCGTCGTTGCTTCGGTCTCGGTGCTGCCTGTTCCAACCGTCGTTGTTTGGTCAGGGCTCGTCGTCGGCACACCAGTGGAAGAAGCCGTTGTCGGTGCTTCGGTCTCGGTGCTGCTGGTTCCAACCGTCGTTGTTTGGTCAGGGCTCGTCGTCGGCACACCAGTGGAAGAAGAAGTCGTCGTTGCTTCGGTCTCGGTGCTGCTGGTTCCAACCGTCGTTGTTTGGTCAGGGCTCGTCGTCGGCACACCAGTGGAAGAAGAAGTCGTCGTTGCTTCGGTCTCGGTGCTGCTGGTTCCAACCGTCGTTGTTTGGTCAGGGCTCGTCGTCGGCACACCAGTGGAAGAAGAAGTCGTCGTTGCTTCGGTCTCGGTGCTGCTTGTTCCAACCGTCGTTGTTTGGTCAGGGCTCGTCGTCGGCACACCAGTGGAAGAAGCCGTGGTCGGTGCTTCGGTCTCGGTGCTGCTGGTTCCAACCGTCGTTGTTTGGTCAGGGCTCGTCGTCGGCACACCAGTGGAAGAAGCCGTCGTCGTTCCTTCGGTCTCGGTGCTGCTGGTTCCAACCGTCGTTGTTTGGTCAGGGCTCGTCGTCGGCACACCAGTGGAAGAAGCAGTCCTCGGTGCTTCGGTCTCGGTGCTGCTGGTTCCAACCGTCGTTGTTTGGTCAGGGCTCGTCGTCGGCACACCAGTGGAAGAAGAAGTCGTCGTTGCTTGGGTCTCGGTGCTGCTGGTTCCAGCCGTCGTTGTTTGGTCAGGGCTCGTCGTCGGCACACCAGTGGATGAAGACGTCGTCGTTGCTGCGGTCTCGGTGCTGCTGGTTCCAACCGTCGTTGTTTGGTCAGGGCTCGTCGTCGGCACACCAGCGGAAGAAGCCGTGGTCGGTGCTTCGGTCTCGGTGCTGCTGGTTCCAACCGTCGTTGTTTGGTCAAGGCTCGTCGTCGGCACACCAGTGGAAGAAGCCGTGGTCGGTGCTTCGGTCTCGGTGCTGGTGGTTCCAACCGTCGTTGTTTGGTCAGGGCTCGTCGTCGGCACACCAGTGGAAGAAGCCGTTTTCGGTGCTTCGGTCTCGGTGCTGCTGGTTCCAACCGTCGTTGTTTGGTCAGGGCTCGTCGTCGGCACACCAGTGGAAGAAGAAGTCGTCGTTGCTTCGGTCTCGGTGCTGCTGGTTCCAACCGTCGTTGTTTGGTCACGGCTCGTCGTCGGCACACCAGTGGAGGAAGCCGTGGTCGGTGCTACGGTCGCGGTGCTGCTTGTTCCAATCGTCGTTGTTTGGTCAGGGCTCGTCGTCGGCACACCAGTGGAAGAAGCCGTGGTCGATGCTTCGGTCTCGGTGCTGCTGGTTCCAACCGTCGTTGATTGGTCAGGGCTCGTCGTCGGCACACCAGTGGAAGAAGCCGTGGTCGTTGCTTCGGTCTCGGTGCTGCTGGTTCCAACCGTCGTTGTTTGGTCAGGGCTCGTCGTCGGCACACCAGTGGAAGAAGAAGTCGTCGTTGCTTCGGTCTCGGTGCTGCTTGTTCCAACCGTCATTGTTTGGTCAGGGCTCGTCGTCGGCACACCAGTGGAAGAAGCCGTGGTCGGTGCTTCGGTCTCGGTGCTGCTGGTTCCAACCGTCGTTGTTTGGTCAGGGCTCGTCGTCGGCACACCAGTGGAAGAAGAAGTCGTCGTTGCTTCGGTCTCGGTGCTGCCTGTTCCAACCGTCGTTGTTTGGTCAGGGCTCGTCGTCGGCACACCAGTGGAAGAAGCCGTCGTCGGTGCTTCGGTATCGGTGCTGCTGGTTCCAACCGTCGTTGTTTGGTCAGGGCTCGTCGTCGGCACACCAGTGGAAGAAGCCGTGGTCGGTGCTTCGGTCTCGGTGCTGCTGGTTCCAACCGTCGTTGTTTGGTCAGGGCTCGTCGTCGGCACACCAGTGGAAGAAGAAGTCGTCGTTGCTTCGGTCTCGGTGCTGCTTGTTCCAACCGTCGTTGTTTGGTCAGGGCTCGTCGTCGGCACACCAGTGGAAGAAGCCGTGGTCGGTGCTTCGGTCTCGGTGCTGCTGGTTCCAACCGTCGTTGTTTGGTCAGGGCTCGTCGTCGGCCAACCAGTGGAAGAAGCCGTGGTCGGTGCTTCGCTCTCGGTGCTGCTGGTTCCAACCGTCGTTGTTTGGTCAAGGCTCGTCGTCGGCACACCAGTGGAAGAAGCCGTGGTCGGTGCTTCGGTCTCGGTGCTGCTGGTTCCAACCGTCGTTGTTTGGTCAGGGCTCGTCGTCGGCACACCAGTGGAAGAAGCCGTGGTCGGTGCTTCGGTCTCGGTGCTGCTGGTTCCAACCGTCGTTGTTTGGTCAGGGCTTGTCGTCGGCACACCAGTGGAAGAAGCCGTGGTCGGTGCTTCGGTCTCGGTGCTGCTGGTTCCAACCGTCGTTGTTTGGTCAGGGCTCGTCGTCGCCACACCTGTCGAAGAAGCCGTGGTCGGTGCTTCGGTCTCGGTGCTGCTGGTTCCAACCGTCGTTGTTTGGTCAGGGCTCGTCGTCGGCACACCAGTGGAAGAAGCCGTGGTCGTTGCTTCGGTCTCGGTGCTGCTTGTTCCAACCGTCGTTGTTTGGTCAGGGCTCGTCGTCGCCACACCAGTGGAAGAAGCCGTGGTCGGTGATTCGGTCTCGGTGCTGCTGGTTCCAACCGTCGTTGTTTGGTCAGGGCTCGTCGTCGGCACACCAGTGGAAGAAGCCGTGGTCGGTGCTTCGGTGTCGGTGCTGCTGGTTCCAACCGTCGTTGTTTGGTCAGGGCTCGTCGTCGGCACACCAGTGGAAGAAGCCGTGGTTGGTGCTGCGGTCTCGGTGCTGCTGGTTCCAACCGTCGTTGTTTGGTCAGGGCTCGTCGTCGGCACACCAGTGGAAGAAGAAGTCGTCGTTGCTTCGGTCTCGGTGCTGCTTGTTCCAACCGTCGTTGTTTGGTCAGGGCTCGTCGTCGGCACACCAGTGGAAGAAGCCGTGGTCGGTGCTTCGGTCTCGGTGCTGCTGGTTCCAACCGTCGTTGTTTGGTCAGGGCTCGTCGTCGGCACACCAGTGGAAGAAGCCGTCGTCGTTCCTTCGGTCTCGGTGCTGCTGGTTCCAACCGTCGTTGTTTGGTCAGGGCTCGTCGTCGGCACACCAGTGGAAGAAGCCGTCCTCGGTGCTTCGGTCTCGGTGCTGCTGGTTCCAACCGTCGTTGTTTGGTCAGGGCTCGTCGTCGGCACACCAGTGGAAGAAGAAGTCGTCGTTGCTTCGGTCTCGGTGCTGCTTGTTCCAACCGTCGTTGTTTGGTCAGGGCTCGTCGTCGGCACACCAGTGGAAGAAGCCGTGGTCGGTGCTTCGGTCTCGGTGCTGCTGGTTCCAACCGTCGTTGTTTGGTCAGGGCTCGTCGTCGGCCAACCAGTGGAAGAAGCCGTGGTCGGTGCTTCGCTCTCGGTGCTGCTGGTTCCAACCGTCGTTGTTTGGTCAAGGCTCGTCGTCGGCACACCAGTGGAAGAAGCCGTGGTCGGTGCTTCGGTCTCGGTGCTGCTGGTTCCAACCGTCGTTGTTTGGTCAGGGCTCGTCGTCGGCACACCAGTGGAAGAAGCCGTGGTCGGTGCTTCGGTCTCGGTGCTGCTGGTTCCAACCGTCGTTGTTTGCTCAGGGCTTGTCGTCGGCACACCAGTGGAAGAAGCCGTGGTCGGTGCTTCGGTCTCGGTGCTGCTGGTTCCAACCGTCGTTGTTTGGTCAGGGCTCGTCGTCGCCACACCTGTCGAAGAAGCCGTGGTCGGTGCTTCGGTCTCGGTGCTGCTGGTTCCAACCGTCGTTGTTTGGTCAGGGCTCGTCGTCGGCACACCAGTGGAAGAAGCCGTGGTCGTTGCTTCGGTCTCGGTGCTGCTTGTTCCAACCGTCGTTGTTTGGTCAGGGCTCGTCGTCGCCACACCAGTGGAAGAAGCCGTGGTCGGTGATTCGGTCTCGGTGCTGCTGGTTCCAACCGTCGTTGTTTGGTCAGGGCTCGTCGTCGGCACACCAGTGGAAGAAGCCGTGGTCGGTGCTTCGGTGTCGGTGCTGCTGGTTCCAACCGTCGTTGTTTGGTCAGGGCTCGTCGTCGGCACACCAGTGGAAGAAGCCGTGGTTGGTGCTTCGGTCTCGGTGCTGCTGGTTCCAACCGTCGTTGTTTGGTCAGGGCTCGTCGTCGGCACACCAGTGGAAGAAGAAGTCGTCGTTGCTTCGGTCTCGGTGCTGCTTGTTCCAACCGTCGTTGTTTGGTCAGGGCTCGTCGTCGGCACACCAGTGGAAGAAGCCGTGGTCGGTGCTTCGGTCTCGGTGCTGCTGGTTCCAACCGTCGTTGTTTGGTCAGGGCTCGTCGTCGGCACACCAGTGGAAGAAGCCGTCGTCGTTCCTTCGGTCTCGGTGCTGCTGGTTCCAACCGTCGTTGTTTGGTCAGGGCTCGTCGTCGGCACACCAGTGGAAGAAGCCGTCCTCGGTGCTTCGGTCTCGGTGCTGCTGGTTCCAACCGTCGTTGTTTGGTCAGGGCTCGTCGTCGGCACACCAGTGGAAGAAGAAGTCGTCGTTGCTTGGGTCTCGGTGCTGCTGGTTCCAGCCGTCGTTGTTTGGTCAGGGCTCGTCGTCGGCACACCAGTGGATGAAGACGTCGTCGTTGCTGCGGTCTCGGTGCTGCTGGTTCCAACCGTCGTTGTTTGGTCAGGGCTCGTCGTCGGCACACCAGCGGAAGAAGCCGTCCTCGGTGCTTCGGTCTCGGTGCTGCTTGTTCCAACCGTCGTTGTTTGGTCAGGGCTCGTCGTCGGCACACCAGTGGAAGAAGCCGTGGTCGGTGCTTCGGTCTCGGTGCTGCTGGTTCCAACCGTCGTTGTTTGGTCAGGGCTCGTCGTCGGCACACCAGTGGAAGAAGCCGTGGTCGGTGCTTCGGTCTCGGTGCTGCTGGTTCCAGCCGTCGTTGTTTGGTCAAGGCTCGTCGTCGGCACACCAGTGGAAGAAGCCGTGGTCGGTGCTTCGGTCTCGGTGCTGGTGGTTCCAACCGTCGTTGTTTGGTCAGGGCTCGTCGTCGGCACACCAGTGGAAGAAGCCGTGGTCGGTGCTTCGGTCTCGGTGCTGCTGGTTCCAACCGTCGTTGTTTGGTCAGGGCTCGTCGTCGGCACACCAGTGGAAGAAGAAGTCGTCGTTGCTTCGGTCTCGGTGCTGCTGGTTCCAACCGTCGTTGTTTGGTCAGGGCTCGTCGTCGGCACACCAGTGGAGGAAGCCGTGGTCGGTGCTTCGGTCTCGGTGCTGCTTGTTCCAATCGTCGTTGTTTGGTCAGAGCTCGTCGTCGGCACACCAGTGGAAGAAGCCGTGGTCGGTGCTTCGGTCTCGGTGCTGCTGGTTCCAACCGTCGTTGTTTGGTCAGGGCTCGTCGTCGGCACACCAGTGGAAGAAGCCGTGGTCGTTGCTTCGGTCTCGGTGCTGCTGGTTCCAACCGTCGTTGTTTGGTCAGGGCTCGTCGTCGGCACACCAGTGGAAGAAGCCGTGGTCGGTGCTTCGGTCTCGGTGCTGCTGGTTCCAACCGTCGTTGTTTGGTCAGGGCTCGTCGTCGGCCAACCAGTGGAAGTAGCCGTCGTCGTTGCTTCGGTCTCGGTGCTGCTGGTTCCAACCGTCGTTGTTTGGTCAGGGCTCGTCGTCGGCACACCAGTGGAAGAAGCCGTGGTCGGTGCTTCGGTCTCGGTGCTGCTGGTTCCAACCGTCGTTGTTTGGTCAGGGCTCGTCGTCGGCACACCAGTGGAAGAAGAAGTCGTCGTTGCTTGGGTCTCGGTGCTGCTGGTTCCAGCCGTCGTTGTTTGGTCAGGGCTCGTCGTCGGCACACCAGTGGATGAAGACGTCGTCGTTGCTGCGGTCTCGGTGCTGCTGGTTCCAACCGTCGTTGTTTGGTCAGGGCTCGTCGTCGGCACATCAGCGGAAGACGCCGTCGTCGGTGCTTCGGTCACGGTGCTGCTTGTTCCAACCGTCGTTGTTTGGTTAGGGCTCGTCGTCGGCACACCAGTGGAAGAAGCCGTGGTCGGTGCTTCGGTCTCGGTGCTGCTGGTTCCAACCGTCGTTGTTTGGTCAGGGCTCGTCGTCGGCACACCAGTGGAAGAAGCCGTGGTCGGTGCTTCGGTCTCGGTGCTGCTGGTTCCAACCGTCGTTGTTTGGTCAGGGCTCGTCGTCGGCACACCAGTGGAAGAAGCCGTGGTCGGTGCTTCGGTCTCGGTGCTGCTGGTTCCAACCGTCGTTGTTTGGTCAAGGCTCGTCGTCGGCACACCAGTGGAAGAAGCCGTGGTCGGTGCTTCGGTCTCGGTGCTGGTGGTTCCAAGCGTCGTTGTTTGGTCAGGGCTCGTCGTCGGCACACCAGTGGAAGAAGCCGTGGTCGGTGCTTCGGTCTCGGTGCTGCTGGTTCCAACCGTCGTTGTTTGGTCAGGGCTCGTCGTCGGCACACCAGTGGAAGAAGAAGTCGTCGTTGCTTCGGTCTCGGTGCTGCTGGTTCCAACCGTCGTTGTTTGGTCAGGGCTCGTCGTCGGCACACCAGTGGAGGAAGCCGTGGTCGGTGCTTCGGTCTCGGTGCTGCTGGTTCCAACCGTCGTTGTTTGGTCAGGGCTCGTCGTCGGCACACCAGTGGAAGAAGCCGTGGTCGGTGCTTCGGTCTCGGTGCTGCTGGTTCCAACCGTCGTTGTTTGGTCAGGGCTCGTCGTCGGCACACCAGTGGAAGAAGAAGTCGTCGTTGCTTCGGTCTCGGTGCTGCCTGTTCCAACCGTCGTTGTTTGGTGAGGGCTCGTCGTCGGAACACCAGTGGAAGAAGCCGTCGTCGGTGCTTCGGTCTCGGTGCTGCTGGTTCCAACCGTCGTTGTTTGGTCAGGGCTCGTCGTCGGCACACCAGTGGAAGAAGAAGTCGTCGTTGCTTCGGTCTCGGTGCTGCTGGTTCCAACCGTCGTTGTTTGGTCAGGGCTCGTCGTCGGCACACCAGTGGAAGAAGAAGTCGTCGTTGCTTCGGTCTCGGTGCTGCTTGTTCCAACCGTCGTTGTTTGGTCAGGGCTCGTCGTCGGCACACCAGTGGAAGAAGCCGTGGTCGGTGCTTCGGTCTCGGTGCTGCTGGTTCCAACCGTCGTTGTTTGGTCAGGGCTCGTCTTCGGCACACCAGTGGAAGAAGAAGTCGTCGTTGCTTCGGTCTCGGTGCTGCTGGTTCCAACCGTCGTTGTTTGGTCAGGGCTCGTCGTCGGCACACCAGTGGAAGAAGAAGTCGTCGTTGCTTCGGTCTCGGTGCTGCTTGTTCCAACCGTCGTTGTTTGGTCAGGGCTCGTCGTCGGCACACCAGTGGAAGAAGCCGTGGTCGGTGCTTCGGTCTCGGTGCTGCTGGTTCCAACCGTCGTTGTTTGGTCAGGGCTCGTCGTCGGCACACCCGTGGAAGAAGCCGTGGTCGGCGCTTCGGTCTCGGTGCTGCTGGTTCCAACCGTCGTTGTTTGGTCAGGGCTCGTCGTCGGCACACCAGTGGAAGAAGCCGTGGTCGGTGCTTCGGTCTCGGTGCTGCTGGTTCCAACCGTCGTTGTTTGGTCAGGGCTCGTCGTCGGCACACCAGTGGAAGAAGAAGTCGTCGTTGCTTCGGTCTCGGTGCTGCTGGTTCCAACCGTCGTTGTTTGGTCAGGGCTCGTCGTCGGCACACCAGTGGAGGAAGCCGTGGTCGGTGCTTCGGTCTCGGTGCTGCTTGTTCCAATCGTCGTTGTTTGGTCAGAGCTCGTCGTCGGCACACCAGTGGAAGAAGCCGTGGTCGGTGCTTCGGTCTCGGTGCTGCTGGTTCCAACCGTCGTTGTTTGGTCAGGGCTCGTCGTCGGCACACCAGTGGAAGAAGCCGTGGTCGTTGCTTCGGTCTCGGTGCTGCTGGTTCCAACCGTCGTTGTTTGGTCAGGGCTCGTCGTCGGCACACCAGTGGAAGAAGAAGTCGTCGTTGCTTCGGTCTCGGTGCTGCTTGTTCCAACCGTCGTTGTTTGGTCAGGGCTCGTCGTCGGCACACCAGTGGAAGAAGCCGTGGTCGGTGCTTCGGTCTCGGTGCTGCTGGTTCCAACCGTCGTTGTTTGGTCAGGGCTCGTCGTCGGCACACCAGTGGAAGAAGAAGTCGTCGTTGCTTCGGTCTCGGTGCTGCCTGTTCCAACCGTCGTTGTTTGGTCAGGGCTCGTCGTCGGCACAGCAGTGGAAGAAGCCGTCGTCGGTGCTTCGGTCTCGGTGCTGCTGGTTCCAACCGTCGTTGCTTGGTCAGGGCTCGTCGTCGGCACACCAGTGGAAGAAGAAGTCGTCGTTGCTTCGGTCTCGGTGCTGCCTGTTCCAACCGTCGTTGTTTGGTCAGGGCTCGCCGTCGGCACACCAGTGGAAGAAGAAGTCGTCGTTGCTTCGGTCTCGGTGCTGCTTGTTCCAACCGTCGTTGTTTGGTCAGGGCTCGTCGTCGGCACACCAGTGGAAGAAGCCGTGGTCGGTGCTTCGGTCTCGGTGCTGCTGGTTCCAACCGTCGCTGTTTGGTCAGGGCTCGTCGTCGGCCAACCAGTGGAAGTAGCCGTCGTCGTTCCTTCGGTCTCGGTGCTGCTGGTTCCAACCGTCGTTGTTTGGTCAGGGCTCGTCGTCGGCACACCAGTGGAAGAAGCCGTCCTCGGTGCTTCGGTCTCGGTGCTGCTGGTTCCAACCGTCGTTGTTTGGTCAGGGCTCGTCGTCGGCACACCAGTGGAAGAAGAAGTCGTCGTTGCTTGGGTCTCGGTGCTGCTGGTTCCAGCCGTCGTTGTTTGGTCAGGGCTCGTCGTCGGCACACCAGTGGATGAAGACGTCTTCGTTGCTGCGGTCTCGGTGCTGCTGGTTCCAACCGTCGTTGTTTGGTCAGGGCTCGTCGTCGGCACATCAGCGGAAGACGCCGTCGTCGGTGCTTCGGTCACGGTGCTGCTTGTTCCAACCGTCGTTGTTTGGTCAGGGCTCGTCGTCGGCACACCAGTGGAAGAAGCCGTGGTCGGTGCTTCGGTCTCGGTGCTGCTGGTTCCAACCGTCGTTGTTTGGTCAGGGCTCGTCGTCGGCACACCAGTGGAAGAAGCCGTGGTCGGTGCTTCGGTCTCGGTGCTGCTGGTTCCAACCGTCGTTGTTTGGTCAGGGCTCGTCGTCGGCACACCAGTGGAAGAAGCCGTGGTCGGTGCTTCGGTCTCGGTGCTGCTGGTTCCAACCGTCGTTGTTTGGTCAAGGCTCGTCGTCGGCACACCAGTGGAAGAAGCCGTGGTCGGTGCTTCGGTCTCGGTGCTGGTGGTTCCAAGCGTCGTTGTTTGGTCAGGGCTCGTCGTCGGCACACCAGTGGAAGAAGCCGTGGTCGGTGCTTCGGTCTCGGTGCTGCTGGTTCCAACCGTCGTTGTTTGGTCAGGGCTCGTCGTCGGCACACCAGTGGAAGAAGAAGTCGTCGTTGCTTCGGTCTCGGTGCTGCTGGTTCCAACCGTCGTTGTTTGGTCAGGGCTCGTCGTCGGCACACCAGTGGAGGAAGCCGTGGTCGGTGCTTCGGTCTCGGTGCTGCTGGTTCCAACCGTCGTTGTTTGGTCAGGGCTCGTCGTCGGCACACCAGTGGAAGAAGCCGTGGTCGGTGCTTCGGTCTCGGTGCTGCTGGTTCCAACCGTCGTTGTTTGGTCAGGGCTCGTCGTCGGCACACCAGTGGAAGAAGAAGTCGTCGTTGCTTCGGTCTCGGTGCTGCCTGTTCCAACCGTCGTTGTTTGGTCAGGGCTCGTCGTCGGAACACCAGTGGAAGAAGCCGTCGTCGGTGCTTCGGTCTCGGTGCTGCTGGTTCCAACCGTCGTTGTTTGGTCAGGGCTCGTCGTCGGCACACCAGTGGAAGAAGAAGTCGTCGTTGCTTCGGTCTCGGTGCTGCTGGTTCCAACCGTCGTTGTTTGGTCAGGGCTCGTCGTCGGCACACCAGTGGAAGAAGAAGTCGTCGTTGCTTCGGTCTCGGTGCTGCTTGTTCCAACCGTCGTTGTTTGGTCAGGGCTCGTCGTCGGCACACCAGTGGAAGAAGCCGTGGTCGGTGCTTCGGTCTCGGTGCTGCTGGTTCCAACCGTCGTTGTTTGGTCAGGGCTCGTCTTCGGCACACCAGTGAAGGAAGCCGTGGTCGGTGCTTCGGTCTCGGTGCTGCTTGTTCCAACCGTCGTTGTTTGGTCAGGGCTCGTCGTCGGCACACCAGTGGAAGAAGCCGTGGTCGGTGCTTCGGTCTCGGTGCTGCTGGTTCCAACCGTCGTTGTTTGGTCAGGACTCGTCGTCGGCACACCAGTGGAAGAAGAAGTCGTCGTTGCTGCGGTCTCGATGCTGCTGGTTCCAACCGTCGTTGTTTGGTCAGGGCTCGTCGTCGGCACACCCGTGGAAGAAGCCGTGGTCGGCGCTTCGGTCTCGGTGCTGCTGGTTCCAACCGTCGTTGTTTGGTCAGGGCTCGTCGTCGGCACACCAGTGGAAGAAGCCGTGGTCGGTGCTTCGGTCTCGGTGCTGCTGGTTCCAACCGTCGTTGTTTGGTCAGGGCTCGTCGTCGGCACACCAGTGGAAGAAGCCGTGGTCGGTGCTTCGCTCTCGGTGCTGCTGGTTCCAACCGTCGTTGTTTGGTCAGGGCTCGTCGTCGGCACACCAGTGGAAGAAGAAGTCTTCGTTGCTTCGGTCTCGGTGCTGCTGGTTCCAACCGTCGTTGTTTGGTCAAGGCTCGTCGTCGGCACACCAGTGGAAGAAGAAGTCGTCGTTTCTTCGGTCTCGGTGCTGCTTGTTCCAACCGTCGTTGTTTGGTCAGGGCTCGTCGTCGGCACACCAGTGGAAGAAGCCGTGGTCGGTGCTTCGGTCTCGGTGCTGCTGGTTCCAACCGTCGTTGTTTGGTCAGGGCTTGTCGTCGGCACACCAGTGGAAGAAGCCGTGGTCGGTGCTTCGGTCTCGGTGCTGCTGGTTCCAACCGTCGTTGTTTGGTCAGGGCTCGTCGTCGCCACACCAGTGGAAGAAGCCGTGGTCGGTGCTTCGGTCTCGGTGCTGCTGGTTCCAACCGTCGTTGTTTGGTCAGGGCTCGTCGTCGGCACACCAGTGGAAGAAGCCGTGGTCGGTGCTTCGGTCTCGGTGCTGCTGGTTCCAACCGTCGTTGTTTGGTCAGGGCTCGTCGTCGGCACACCAGTGGAAGAAGAAGTCGTCGTTGCTTCGGTCTCGGTGCTGCCTGTTCCAACCGTCGTTGTTTGGTCAGGGCTCGTCGTCGGCACACCAGTGGAAGAAGCCGTCGTCGGTGCTTCGGTATCGGTGCTGCTGGTTCCAACCGTCGTTGTTTGGTCAGGGCTCGTCGTCGGCACACCAGTGGAAGAAGCCGTGGTCGGTGCTTCGGTCTCGGTGCTGCTGGTTCCAACCGTCGTTGTTTGGTCAGGGCTCGTCGTCGGCACACCAGTGGAAGAAGAAGTCGTCGTTGCTTCGGTCTCGGTGCTGCTGGTTCCAACCGTCGTTGTTTGGTCAGGGCTCGTCGTCGGCACACCAGTGGAGGAAGCCGTGGTCGGTGCTTCGGTCGCGGTGCTGCTTGTTCCAATCGTCGTTGTTTGGTCAGGGCTCGTCGTCGGCACACCAGTGGAAGAAGCCGTGGTCGGTGCTTCGGTCTCGGTGCTGCTGGTTCCAACCGTCGTTGTTTGGTCAGGGCTCGTCGTCGGCACACCAGTGGAAGAAGAAGTCGTCGTTGCTTCGGTCTCGGTGCTGCTGGTTCCAACCGTCGTTGTTTGGTCAGGGCTCGTCGTCGCCACACCAGTGGAAGAAGCCGTGGTCGGTGCTTCGGTCTCGGTGCTGCTGGTTCCAACCGTCGTTGTTTGGTCAGGGCTCGTCGTCGGCACACCAGTGGAAGAAGCCGTGGTCGGTGCTTCGGTCTCGGTGCTGCTGGTTCCAACCGTCGTTGTTTGGTCAGGGCTCGTCGTCGGCACACCAGTGGAAGAAGAAGTCGTCGTTGCTTCGGTCTCGGTGCTGCCTGTTCCAACCGTCGTTGTTTGGTCAGGGCTCGTCGTCGGCACACCAGTGGAAGAAGCCGTCGTCGGTGCTTCGGTATCGGTGCTGCTGGTTCCAACCGTCGTTGTTTGGTCAGGGCTCGTCGTCGGCACACCAGTGGAAGAAGCCGTGGTCGGTGCTTCGGTCTCGGTGCTGCTGGTTCCAACCGTCGTTGTTTGGTCAGGGCTCGTCGTCGGCACACCAGTGGAAGAAGAAGTCGTCGTTGCTTCGGTCTCGGTGCTGCTGGTTCCAACCGTCGTTGTTTGGTCAGGGCTCGTCGTCGGCACACCAGTGGAGGAAGCCGTGGTCGGTGCTTCGGTCGCGGTGCTGCTTGTTCCAATCGTCGTTGTTTGGTCAGGGCTCGTCGTCGGCACACCAGTGGAAGAAGCCGTGGTCGGTGCTTCGGTCTCGGTGCTGCTGGTTCCAACCGTCGTTGTTTGGTCAGGGCTCGTCGTCGGCACACCAGTGGAAGAAGAAGTCGTCGTTGCTTCGGTCTCGGTGCTGCTTGTTCCAACCGTCGTTGTTTGGTCAGGGCTCGTCGTCGGCACACCAGTGGAAGAAGCCGTGGTCGGTGCTTCGGTCTCGGTGCTGCTGGTTCCAACCGTCGTTGTTTGGTCAGGGCTCGTCGTCGGCACACCAGTGGAAGAAGAAGTCGTCGTTGCTTCGGTCTCGGTGCTGCCTGTTCCAACCGTCGTTGCTTGGTCAGGGCTCGTCGTCGGCACACCAGTGGAAGAAGCCGTCGTCGGTGCTTCGGTCTCGGTGCTGCTGGTTCCAACCGTCGTTGTTTGGTCAGGGCTCGTCGTCGGCACACCAGTGGAAGAAGAAGTCGTCGTTGCTTCGGTCTCGGTGCTGCTTGTTCCAACCGTCGTTGTTTGGTCAGGGCTCGTCGTCGGCACACCAGTGGATGAAGACGTCGTCGTTGCTGCGGTCTCGGTGCTGCTGGTTCCAACCGTCGTTGTTTGGTCAGGGCTCGTCGTCGGCACACCAGTGGAAGAAGAAGCCGTCGTCGGTGCTTCGGTCTCGGTGCTGCTTGTTCCAACCGTCGTTGTTTGGTTAGGGCTCGTCGTCGGCACACCAGTGGAAGAAGCCGTGGTCGGTGCTTCGGTCTCGTTGCTGCTGGTTCCAACCGTCGTTGCTTGGTCAGGGCTCGTCGTCGGCACACCAGTGGAAGAAGCCGTCGTCGGTGCTTCGGTCTCGGTGCTGCTGGTTCCAACCGTCGTTGTTTGGTCAGGGCTCGTCGTCGGCACACCAGTGGAAGAAGAAGTCGTCGTTGCTTCGGTCTCGGTGCTGCTTGTTCCAACCGTCGTTGTTTGGTCAGGGCTCGTCGTCGGCACACCAGTGGAAGAAGCCGTGGTCGGTGCTTCGGTCTCGGTGCTGCTGGTTCCAACCGTCGTTGTTTGGTCAGGGCTCGTCGTCGGCCAACCAGTGGAAGAAGCCGTCGTCGTTCCTTCGGTCTCGGTACTGCTGGTTCCAACCGTCGTTGTTTGGTCAAGGCTCGTCGTCGGCACACCAGTGGAAGAAGCCGTGGTCGGTGCTTCGGTCTCGGTGCTGCTGGTTCCAACCGTCGTTGTTTGGTCAGGGCTCGTCGTCGGCACACCAGTGGAAGAAGCCGTGGTCGGTGCTTTGGTCTCGGTGCTGCTGGTTCCAACCGTCGTTGTTTGGTCAGGACTTGTCGTCGGCACACCAGTGGAAGAAGCCGTGGTCGTTGCTTCGGTCTCGGTGCTGCTTGTTCCAACCGTCGTTGTTTGGTCAGGGCTCGTCGTCGCCACACCAGTGGAAGAAGCCGTGGTCGGTGCTTCGGTCTCGGTGCTGCTGGTTCCAACCGTCGTTGTTTGGTCAGGGCTCGTCGTCGGCACACCAGTGGAAGAAGCCGTGGTCGGTGATTCGGTCTCGGTGCTGCTGGTTCCAACCGTCGTTGTTTGGTCAGGGCTCGTCGTCGGCACACCAGTGGAAGAAACCGTGGTCGGTGCTTCGGTCTCGGTGCTGCTGGTTCCAACCGTCGTTGTTTGGTCAGGGCTCGTCGTCGGCACACCAGTGGAAGAAGAAGTCGTCGTTGCTTCGGTCTCGGTGCTGCTGGTTCCAACCGTCGTTGTTTGGTCAGGGCTCGTCGTCGGCACACCAGCGGAAGAAGCCGTGGTCGGTGCTTCGGTCTCGGTGCTGCTGGTTCCAACCGTCGTTGTTTGGTCAGGGCTCGTCGTCGGCACACCAGTGGAAGAAGCCGTGGTCGGTGCTTCGGTCTCGGTGCTGCTGGTTCCAACCGTCGTTGTTTGGTCAGGGCTCGTCGTCGGCACACCAGCGGAAGAAGCCGTGGTCGGTGCTTCGGTCTCGGTGCTGCTGGTTCCAACCGTCGTTGTTTGGTCAGGGCTCGTCGTCGGCACACCAGTGGAAGAAGAAGTCGTCGTTGCTTCGGTCTCGGTGCTGCCTGTTCCAACCGTCGTTGTTTGGTCAGGGCTCGTCGTCGGCACACCAGTGGAAGAAGCCGTCGTCGGTGCTTCGGTATCGGTGCTGCTGGTTCCAACCGTCGTTGTTTGGTCAGGGCTCGTCGTCGGCACACCAGTGGAAGAAGCCGTGGTCGGTGCTTCGGTCTCGGTGCTGCTGGTTCCAACCGTCGTTGTTTGGTCAGGGCTCGTCGTCGGCACACCAGTGGAAGAAGAAGTCGTCGTTGCTTCGGTCTCGGTGCTGCTGGTTCCAACCGTCGTTGTTTGGTCAGGGCTCGTCGTCGGCACACCAGTGGAGGAAGCCGTGGTCGGTGCTTCGGTCGCGGTGCTGCTTGTTCCAATCGTCGTTGTTTGGTCAGGGCTCGTCGTCGGCACACCAGTGGAAGAAGCCGTGGTCGGTGCTTCGGTCTCGGTGCTGCTGGTTCCAACCGTCGTTGTTTGGTCAGGGCTCGTCGTCGGCACACCAGTGGAAGAAGAAGTCGTCGTTGCTTCGGTCTCGGTGCTGCTTGTTCCAACCGTCGTTGTTTGGTCAGGGCTCGTCGTCGGCACACCAGTGGAAGAAGCCGTGGTCGGTGCTTCGGTCTCGGTGCTGCTGGTTCCAACCGTCGTTGTTTGGTCAGGGCTCGTCGTCGGCCAACCAGTGGAAGAAGCCGTGGTCGGTGCTTCGCTCTCGGTGCTGCTGGTTCCAACCGTCGTTGTTTGGTCAAGGCTCGTCGTCGGCACACCAGTGGAAGAAGCCGTGGTCGGTGCTTCGGTCTCGGTGCTGCTGGTTCCAACCGTCGTTGTTTGGTCAGGGCTCGTCGTCGGCACACCAGTGGAAGAAGCCGTGGTCGGTGCTTCGGTCTCGGTGCTGCTGGTTCCAACCGTCGTTGTTTGGTCAGGGCTTGTCGTCGGCACACCAGTGGAAGAAGCCGTGGTCGGTGCTTCGGTCTCGGTGCTGCTGGTTCCAACCGTCGTTGTTTGGTCAGGGCTCGTCGTCGCCACACCTGTCGAAGAAGCCGTGGTCGGTGCTTCGGTCTCGGTGCTGCTGGTTCCAACCGTCGTTGTTTGGTCAGGGCTCGTCGTCGGCACACCAGTGGAAGAAGCCGTGGTCGTTGCTTCGGTCTCGGTGCTGCTTGTTCCAACCGTCGTTGTTTGGTCAGGGCTCGTCGTCGCCACACCAGTGGAAGAAGCCGTGGTCGGTGATTCGGTCTCGGTGCTGCTGGTTCCAACCGTCGTTGTTTGGTCAGGGCTCGTCGTCGGCACACCAGTGGAAGAAGCCGTGGTCGGTGCTTCGGTGTCGGTGCTGCTGGTTCCAACCGTCGTTGTTTGGTCAGGGCTCGTCGTCGGCACACCAGTGGAAGAAGCCGTGGTTGGTGCTGCGGTCTCGGTGCTGCTGGTTCCAACCGTCGTTGTTTGGTCAGGGCTCGTCGTCGGCACACCAGTGGAAGAAGAAGTCGTCGTTGCTTCGGTCTCGGTGCTGCTTGTTCCAACCGTCGTTGTTTGGTCAGGGCTCGTCGTCGGCACACCAGTGGAAGAAGCCGTGGTCGGTGCTTCGGTCTCGGTGCTGCTGGTTCCAACCGTCGTTGTTTGGTCAGGGCTCGTCGTCGGCACACCAGTGGAAGAAGCCGTCGTCGTTCCTTCGGTCTCGGTGCTGCTGGTTCCAACCGTCGTTGTTTGGTCAGGGCTCGTCGTCGGCACACCAGTGGAAGAAGCCGTCCTCGGTGCTTCGGTCTCGGTGCTGCTGGTTCCAACCGTCGTTGTTTGGTCAGGGCTCGTCGTCGGCACACCAGTGGAAGAAGAAGTCGTCGTTGCTTCGGTCTCGGTGCTGCTTGTTCCAACCGTCGTTGTTTGGTCAGGGCTCGTCGTCGGCACACCAGTGGAAGAAGCCGTGGTCGGTGCTTCGGTCTCGGTGCTGCTGGTTCCAACCGTCGTTGTTTGGTCAGGGCTCGTCGTCGGCCAACCAGTGGAAGAAGCCGTGGTCGGTGCTTCGCTCTCGGTGCTGCTGGTTCCAACCGTCGTTGTTTGGTCAAGGCTCGTCGTCGGCACACCAGTGGAAGAAGCCGTGGTCGGTGCTTCGGTCTCGGTGCTGCTGGTTCCAACCGTCGTTGTTTGGTCAGGGCTCGTCGTCGGCACACCAGTGGAAGAAGCCGTGGTCGGTGCTTCGGTCTCGGTGCTGCTGGTTCCAACCGTCGTTGTTTGGTCAGGGCTTGTCGTCGGCACACCAGTGGAAGAAGCCGTGGTCGGTGCTTCGGTCTCGGTGCTGCTGGTTCCAACCGTCGTTGTTTGGTCAGGGCTCGTCGTCGCCACACCTGTCGAAGAAGCCGTGGTCGGTGCTTCGGTCTCGGTGCTGCTGGTTCCAACCGTCGTTGTTTGGTCAGGGCTCGTCGTCGGCACACCAGTGGAAGAAGCCGTGGTCGTTGCTTCGGTCTCGGTGCTGCTTGTTCCAACCGTCGTTGTTTGGTCAGGGCTCGTCGTCGCCACACCAGTGGAAGAAGCCGTGGTCGGTGATTCGGTCTCGGTGCTGCTGGTTCCAACCGTCGTTGTTTGGTCAGGGCTCGTCGTCGGCACACCAGTGGAAGAAGCCGTGGTCGGTGCTTCGGTGTCGGTGCTGCTGGTTCCAACCGTCGTTGTTTGGTCAGGGCTCGTCGTCGGCACACCAGTGGAAGAAGCCGTGGTTGGTGCTTCGGTCTCGGTGCTGCTGGTTCCAACCGTCGTTGTTTGGTCAGGGCTCGTCGTCGGCACACCAGTGGAAGAAGAAGTCGTCGTTGCTTCGGTCTCGGTGCTGCTTGTTCCAACCGTCGTTGTTTGGTCAGGGCTCGTCGTCGGCACACCAGTGGAAGAAGCCGTGGTCGGTGCTTCGGTCTCGGTGCTGCTGGTTCCAACCGTCGTTGTTTGGTCAGGGCTCGTCGTCGGCACACCAGTGGAAGAAGCCGTCGTCGTTCCTTCGGTCTCGGTGCTGCTGGTTCCAACCGTCGTTGTTTGGTCAGGGCTCGTCGTCGGCACACCAGTGGAAGAAGCCGTCCTCGGTGCTTCGGTCTCGGTGCTGCTGGTTCCAACCGTCGTTGTTTGGTCAGGGCTCGTCGTCGGCACACCAGTGGAAGAAGAAGTCGTCGTTGCTTGGGTCTCGGTGCTGCTGGTTCCAGCCGTCGTTGTTTGGTCAGGGCTCGTCGTCGGCACACCAGTGGATGAAGACGTCGTCGTTGCTGCGGTCTCGGTGCTGCTGGTTCCAACCGTCGTTGTTTGGTCAGGGCTCGTCGTCGGCACACCAGCGGAAGAAGCCGTCCTCGGTGCTTCGGTCTCGGTGCTGCTTGTTCCAACCGTCGTTGTTTGGTCAGGGCTCGTCGTCGGCACACCAGTGGAAGAAGCCGTGGTCGGTGCTTCGGTCTCGGTGCTGCTAGTTCCAACCGTCGTTGTTTGGTCAGGGCTCGTCGTCGGCACACCAGTGGAAGAAGCCGTGGTCGGTGCTTCGGTCTCGGTGCTGCTGGTTCCAGCCGTCGTTGTTTGGTCAAGGCTCGTCGTCGGCACACCAGTGGAAGAAGCCGTGGTCGGTGCTTCGGTCTCGGTGCTGGTGGTTCCAACCGTCGTTGTTTGGTCAGGGCTCGTCGTCGGCACACCAGTGGAAGAAGCCGTGGTCGGTGCTTCGGTCTCGGTGCTGCTGGTTCCAACCGTCGTTGTTTGGTCAGGGCTCGTCGTCGGCACACCAGTGGAAGAAGAAGTCGTCGTTGCTTCGGTCTCGGTGCTGCTGGTTCCAACCGTCGTTGTTTGGTCAGGGCTCGTCGTCGGCACACCAGTGGAGGAAGCCGTGGTCGGTGCTTCGGTCTCGGTGCTGCTTGTTCCAATCGTCGTTGTTTGGTCAGAGCTCGTCGTCGGCACACCAGTGGAAGAAGCCGTGGTCGGTGCTTCGGTCTCGGTGCTGCTGGTTCCAACCGTCGTTGTTTGGTCAGGGCTCGTCGTCGGCACACCAGTGGAAGAAGCCGTGGTCGTTGCTTCGGTCTCGGTGCTGCTGGTTCCAACCGTCGTTGTTTGGTCAGGGCTCGTCGTCGGCACACCAGTGGAAGAAGCCGTGGTCGGTGCTTCGGTCTCGGTGCTGCTGGTTCCAACCGTCGTTGTTTGGTCAGGGCTCGTCGTCGGCCAACCAGTGGAAGTAGCCGTCGTCGTTGCTTCGGTCTCGGTGCTGCTGGTTCCAACCGTCGTTGTTTGGTCAGGGCTCGTCGTCGGCACACCAGTGGAAGAAGCCGTGGTCGGTGCTTCGGTCTCGGTGCTGCTGGTTCCAACCGTCGTTGTTTGGTCAGGGCTCGTCGTCGGCACACCAGTGGAAGAAGAAGTCGTCGTTGCTTGGGTCTCGGTGCTGCTGGTTCCAGCCGTCGTTGTTTGGTCAGGGCTCGTCGTCGGCACACCAGTGGATGAAGACGTCGTCGTTGCTGCGGTCTCGGTGCTGCTGGTTCCAACCGTCGTTGTTTGGTCAGGGCTCGTCGTCGGCACATCAGCGGAAGACGCCGTCGTCGGTGCTTCGGTCACGGTGCTGCTTGTTCCAACCGTCGTTGTTTGGTTAGGGCTCGTCGTCGGCACACCAGTGGAAGAAGCCGTGGTCGGTGCTTCGGTCTCGGTGCTGCTGGTTCCAACCGTCGTTGTTTGGTCAGGGCTCGTCGTCGGCACACCAGTGGAAGAAGCCGTGGTCGGTGCTTCGGTCTCGGTGCTGCTGGTTCCAACCGTCGTTGTTTGGTCAGGGCTCGTCGTCGGCACACCAGTGGAAGAAGCCGTGGTCGGTGCTTCGGTCTCGGTGCTGCTGGTTCCAACCGTCGTTGTTTGGTCAAGGCTCGTCGTCGGCACACCAGTGGAAGAAGCCGTGGTCGGTGCTTCGGTCTCGGTGCTGGTGGTTCCAAGCGTCGTTGTTTGGTCAGGGCTCGTCGTCGGCACACCAGTGGAAGAAGCCGTGGTCGGTGCTTCGGTCTCGGTGCTGCTGGTTCCAACCGTCGTTGTTTGGTCAGGGCTCGTCGTCGGCACACCAGTGGAAGAAGAAGTCGTCGTTGCTTCGGTCTCGGTGCTGCTGGTTCCAACCGTCGTTGTTTGGTCAGGGCTCGTCGTCGGCACACCAGTGGAGGAAGCCGTGGTCGGTGCTTCGGTCTCGGTGCTGCTGGTTCCAACCGTCGTTGTTTGGTCAGGGCTCGTCGTCGGCACACCAGTGGAAGAAGCCGTGGTCGGTGCTTCGGTCTCGGTGCTGCTGGTTCCAACCGTCGTTGTTTGGTCAGGGCTCGTCGTCGGCACACCAGTGGAAGAAGAAGTCGTCGTTGCTTCGGTCTCGGTGCTGCCTGTTCCAACCGTCGTTGTTTGGTGAGGGCTCGTCGTCGGAACACCAGTGGAAGAAGCCGTCGTCGGTGCTTCGGTCTCGGTGCTGCTGGTTCCAACCGTCGTTGTTTGGTCAGGGCTCGTCGTCGGCACACCAGTGGAAGAAGAAGTCGTCGTTGCTTCGGTCTCGGTGCTGCTGGTTCCAACCGTCGTTGTTTGGTCAGGGCTCGTCGTCGGCACACCAGTGGAAGAAGAAGTCGTCGTTGCTTCGGTCTCGGTGCTGCTTGTTCCAACCGTCGTTGTTTGGTCAGGGCTCGTCGTCGGCACACCAGTGGAAGAAGCCGTGGTCGGTGCTTCGGTCTCGGTGCTGCTGGTTCCAACCGTCGTTGTTTGGTCAGGGCTCGTCTTCGGCACACCAGTGGAAGAAGAAGTCGTCGTTGCTTCGGTCTCGGTGCTGCTGGTTCCAACCGTCGTTGTTTGGTCAGGGCTCGTCGTCGGCACACCAGTGGAAGAAGAAGTCGTCGTTGCTTCGGTCTCGGTGCTGCTTGTTCCAACCGTCGTTGTTTGGTCAGGGCTCGTCGTCGGCACACCAGTGGAAGAAGCCGTGGTCGGTGCTTCGGTCTCGGTGCTGCTGGTTCCAACCGTCGTTGTTTGGTCAGGGCTCGTCGTCGGCACACCCGTGGAAGAAGCCGTGGTCGGCGCTTCGGTCTCGGTGCTGCTGGTTCCAACCGTCGTTGTTTGGTCAGGGCTCGTCGTCGGCACACCAGTGGAAGAAGCCGTGGTCGGTGCTTCGGTCTCGGTGCTGCTGGTTCCAACCGTCGTTGTTTGGTCAGGGCTCGTCGTCGGCACACCAGTGGAAGAAGAAGTCGTCGTTGCTTCGGTCTCGGTGCTGCTGGTTCCAACCGTCGTTGTTTGGTCAGGGCTCGTCGTCGGCACACCAGTGGAGGAAGCCGTGGTCGGTGCTTCGGTCTCGGTGCTGCTTGTTCCAATCGTCGTTGTTTGGTCAGAGCTCGTCGTCGGCACACCAGTGGAAGAAGCCGTGGTCGGTGCTTCGGTCTCGGTGCTGCTGGTTCCAACCGTCGTTGTTTGGTCAGGGCTCGTCGTCGGCACACCAGTGGAAGAAGCCGTGGTCGTTGCTTCGGTCTCGGTGCTGCTGGTTCCAACCGTCGTTGTTTGGTCAGGGCTCGTCGTCGGCACACCAGTGGAAGAAGAAGTCGTCGTTGCTTCGGTCTCGGTGCTGCTTGTTCCAACCGTCGTTGTTTGGTCAGGGCTCGTCGTCGGCACACCAGTGGAAGAAGCCGTGGTCGGTGCTTCGGTCTCGGTGCTGCTGGTTCCAACCGTCGTTGTTTGGTCAGGGCTCGTCGTCGGCACACCAGTGGAAGAAGAAGTCGTCGTTGCTTCGGTCTCGGTGCTGCCTGTTCCAACCGTCGTTGTTTGGTCAGGGCTCGTCGTCGGCACAGCAGTGGAAGAAGCCGTCGTCGGTGCTTCGGTCTCGGTGCTGCTGGTTCCAACCGTCGTTGCTTGGTCAGGGCTCGTCGTCGGCACACCAGTGGAAGAAGAAGTCGTCGTTGCTTCGGTCTCGGTGCTGCCTGTTCCAACCGTCGTTGTTTGGTCAGGGCTCGCCGTCGGCACACCAGTGGAAGAAGAAGTCGTCGTTGCTTCGGTCTCGGTGCTGCTTGTTCCAACCGTCGTTGTTTGGTCAGGGCTCGTCGTCGGCACACCAGTGGAAGAAGCCGTGGTCGGTGCTTCGGTCTCGGTGCTGCTGGTTCCAACCGTCGCTGTTTGGTCAGGGCTCGTCGTCGGCCAACCAGTGGAAGTAGCCGTCGTCGTTCCTTCGGTCTCGGTGCTGCTGGTTCCAACCGTCGTTGTTTGGTCAGGGCTCGTCGTCGGCACACCAGTGGAAGAAGCCGTCCTCGGTGCTTCGGTCTCGGTGCTGCTGGTTCCAACCGTCGTTGTTTGGTCAGGGCTCGTCGTCGGCACACCAGTGGAAGAAGAAGTCGTCGTTGCTTGGGTCTCGGTGCTGCTGGTTCCAGCCGTCGTTGTTTGGTCAGGGCTCGTCGTCGGCACACCAGTGGATGAAGACGTCTTCGTTGCTGCGGTCTCGGTGCTGCTGGTTCCAACCGTCGTTGTTTGGTCAGGGCTCGTCGTCGGCACATCAGCGGAAGACGCCGTCGTCGGTGCTTCGGTCACGGTGCTGCTTGTTCCAACCGTCGTTGTTTGGTCAGGGCTCGTCGTCGGCACACCAGTGGAAGAAGCCGTGGTCGGTGCTTCGGTCTCGGTGCTGCTGGTTCCAACCGTCGTTGTTTGGTCAGGGCTCGTCGTCGGCACACCAGTGGAAGAAGCCGTGGTCGGTGCTTCGGTCTCGGTGCTGCTGGTTCCAACCGTCGTTGTTTGGTCAGGGCTCGTCGTCGGCACACCAGTGGAAGAAGCCGTGGTCGGTGCTTCGGTCTCGGTGCTGCTGGTTCCAACCGTCGTTGTTTGGTCAAGGCTCGTCGTCGGCACACCAGTGGAAGAAGCCGTGGTCGGTGCTTCGGTCTCGGTGCTGGTGGTTCCAAGCGTCGTTGTTTGGTCAGGGCTCGTCGTCGGCACACCAGTGGAAGAAGCCGTGGTCGGTGCTTCGGTCTCGGTGCTGCTGGTTCCAACCGTCGTTGTTTGGTCAGGGCTCGTCGTCGGCACACCAGTGGAAGAAGAAGTCGTCGTTGCTTCGGTCTCGGTGCTGCTGGTTCCAACCGTCGTTGTTTGGTCAGGGCTCGTCGTCGGCACACCAGTGGAGGAAGCCGTGGTCGGTGCTTCGGTCTCGGTGCTGCTGGTTCCAACCGTCGTTGTTTGGTCAGGGCCCGTCGTCGGCACACCAGTGGAAGAAGCCGTGGTCGGTGCTTCGGTCTCGGTGCTGCTGGTTCCAACCGTCGTTGTTTGGTCAGGGCTCGTCGTCGGCACACCAGTGGAAGAAGAAGTCGTCGTTGCTTCGGTCTCGGTGCTGCCTGTTCCAACCGTCGTTGTTTGGTCAGGGCTCGTCGTCGGAACACCAGTGGAAGAAGCCGTCGTCGGTGCTTCGGTCTCGGTGCTGCTGGTTCCAACCGTCGTTGTTTGGTCAGGGCTCGTCGTCGGCACACCAGTGGAAGAAGAAGTCGTCGTTGCTTCGGTCTCGGTGCTGCTGGTTCCAACCGTCGTTGTTTGGTCAGGGCTCGTCGTCGGCACACCAGTGGAAGAAGAAGTCGTCGTTGCTTCGGTCTCGGTGCTGCTTGTTCCAACCGTCGTTGTTTGGTCAGGGCTCGTCGTCGGCACACCAGTGGAAGAAGCCGTGGTCGGTGCTTCGGTCTCGGTGCTGCTGGTTCCAACCGTCGTTGTTTGGTCAGGGCTCGTCTTCGGCACACCAGTGAAGGAAGCCGTGGTCGGTGCTTCGGTCTCGGTGCTGCTTGTTCCAACCGTCGTTGTTTGGTCAGGGCTCGTCGTCGGCACACCAGTGGAAGAAGCCGTGGTCGGTGCTTCGGTCTCGGTGCTGCTGGTTCCAACCGTCGTTGTTTGGTCAGGACTCGTCGTCGGCACACCAGTGGAAGAAGAAGTCGTCGTTGCTGCGGTCTCGATGCTGCTGGTTCCAACCGTCGTTGTTTGGTCAGGGCTCGTCGTCGGCACACCCGTGGAAGAAGCCGTGGTCGGCGCTTCGGTCTCGGTGCTGCTGGTTCCAACCGTCGTTGTTTGGTCAGGGCTCGTCGTCGGCACACCAGTGGAAGAAGCCGTGGTCGGTGCTTCGGTCTCGGTGCTGCTGGTTCCAACCGTCGTTGTTTGGTCAGGGCTCGTCGTCGGCACACCAGTGGAAGAAGCCGTGGTCGGTGCTTCGCTCTCGGTGCTGCTGGTTCCAACCGTCGTTGTTTGGTCAGGGCTCGTCGTCGGCACACCAGTGGAAGAAGAAGTCTTCGTTGCTTCGGTCTCGGTGCTGCTGGTTCCAACCGTCGTTGTTTGGTCAAGGCTCGTCGTCGGCACACCAGTGGAAGAAGAAGTCGTCGTTTCTTCGGTCTCGGTGCTGCTTGTTCCAACCGTCGTTGTTTGGTCAGGGCTCGTCGTCGGCACACCAGTGGAAGAAGCCGTGGTCGGTGCTTCGGTCTCGGTGCTGCTGGTTCCAACCGTCGTTGTTTGGTCAGGGCTTGTCGTCGGCACACCAGTGGAAGAAGCCGTGGTCGGTGCTTCGGTCTCGGTGCTGCTGGTTCCAACCGTCGTTGTTTGGTCAGGGCTCGTCGTCGCCACACCAGTGGAAGAAGCCGTGGTCGGTGCTTCGGTCTCGGTGCTGCTGGTTCCAACCGTCGTTGTTTGGTCAGGGCTCGTCGTCGGCACACCAGTGGAAGAAGCCGTGGTCGTTGCTTCGGTCTCGGTGCTGCTTGTTCCAACCGTCGTTGTTTGGTCAGGGCTCGTCGTCGGCACACCAGTGGAAGAAGCCGTGGTCGTTGCTTCGGTCTCGGTGCTGCTTGTTCCAACCGTCGTTGTTTGGTCAGGGCTCGTAGTCGCCACACCAGTGGAAGAAGCCGTGGTCGGTGCTTCGGTCTCGGTGCTGCTGGTTCCAACCGTCGTTGTTTGGTCAGGGCTCGTCGTCGGCACACCAGTGGAAGAAGCCGTGGTCGTTGCTTCGGTCTCGGTGCTGCTTGTTCCAACCGTCGTTGTTTGGTCAGGGCTCGTCGTCGCCACACCAGTGGAAGAAGCCGTGGTCGGTGCTTCGGTCTCGGTGCTGCCGGTTCCAACCGTCGTTGTTTGGTCAGGGCTCGTCGTCGGCACACCAGTGGAAGAAGAAGTCGTCGTTGCTTCGGTCTCGGTGCTGCTTGTTCCAACCGTCGTTGTTTGGTCAGGGCTCGTCGTCGGCACACCAGTGGAAGAAGCCGTGGTCGGTGCTTCGGTCTCGGTGCTGCTGGTTCCAACCGTCGTTGTTTGGTCAGGGCTCGTCGTCGGCACACCAGTGGAAGAAGAAGTCGTCGTTGCTTCGGTCTCGGTGCTGCCTGTTCCAACCGTCGTTGTTTGGTCAGGGCTCGTCGTCGGCACAGCAGTGGAAGAAGCCGTCGTCGGTGCTTCGGTCTCGGTGCTGCTGGTTCCAACCGTCGTTGCTTGGTCAGGGCTCGTCGTCGGCACACCAGTGGAAGAAGAAGTCGTCGTTGCTTCGGTCTCGGTGCTGCCTGTTCCAACCGTCGTTGTTTGGTCAGGGCTCGCCGTCGGCACACCAGTGGAAGAAGAAGTCGTCGTTGCTTCGGTCTCGGTGCTGCTTGTTCCAACCGTCGTTGTTTGGTCAGGGCTCGTCGTCGGCACACCAGTGGAAGAAGCCGTGGTCGGTGCTTCGGTCTCGGTGCTGCTGGTTCCAACCGTCGCTGTTTGGTCAGGGCTCGTCGTCGGCCAACCAGTGGAAGTAGCCGTCGTCGTTCCTTCGGTCTCGGTGCTGCTGGTTCCAACCGTCGTTGTTTGGTCAGGGCTCGTCGTCGGCACACCAGTGGAAGAAGCCGTCCTCGGTGCTTCGGTCTCGGTGCTGCTGGTTCCAACCGTCGTTGTTTGGTCAGGGCTCGTCGTCGGCACACCAGTGGAAGAAGAAGTCGTCGTTGCTTGGGTCTCGGTGCTGCTGGTTCCAGCCGTCGTTGTTTGGTCAGGGCTCGTCGTCGGCACACCAGTGGATGAAGACGTCTTCGTTGCTGCGGTCTCGGTGCTGCTGGTTCCAACCGTCGTTGTTTGGTCAGGGCTCGTCGTCGGCACATCAGCGGAAGACGCCGTCGTCGGTGCTTCGGTCACGGTGCTGCTTGTTCCAACCGTCGTTGTTTGGTCAGGGCTCGTCGTCGGCACACCAGTGGAAGAAGCCGTGGTCGGTGCTTCGGTCTCGGTGCTGCTGGTTCCAACCGTCGTTGTTTGGTCAGGGCTCGTCGTCGGCACACCAGTGGAAGAAGCCGTGGTCGGTGCTTCGGTCTCGGTGCTGCTGGTTCCAACCGTCGTTGCTTGGTCAGGGCTCGTCGTCGGCACACCAGTGGAAGAAGAAGTCGTCGTTGCTTCGGTCTCGGTGCTGCCTGTTCCAACCGTCGTTGTTTGGTCAGGGCTCGCCGTCGGCACACCAGTGGAAGAAGAAGTCGTCGTTGCTTCGGTCTCGGTGCTGCTTGTTCCAACCGTCGTTGTTTGGTCAGGGCTCGTCGTCGGCACACCAGTGGAAGAAGCCGTGGTCGGTGCTTCGGTCTCGGTGCTGCTGGTTCCAACCGTCGCTGTTTGGTCAGGGCTCGTCGTCGGCCAACCAGTGGAAGTAGCCGTCGTCGTTCCTTCGGTCTCGGTGCTGCTGGTTCCAACCGTCGTTGTTTGGTCAGGGCTCGTCGTCGGCACACCAGTGGAAGAAGCCGTCCTCGGTGCTTCGGTCTCGGTGCTGCTGGTTCCAACCGTCGTTGTTTGGTCAGGGCTCGTCGTCGGCACACCAGTGGAAGAAGAAGTCGTCGTTGCTTGGGTCTCGGTGCTGCTGGTTCCAGCCGTCGTTGTTTGGTCAGGGCTCGTCGTCGGCACACCAGTGGATGAAGACGTCTTCGTTGCTGCGGTCTCGGTGCTGCTGGTTCCAACCGTCGTTGTTTGGTCAGGGCTCGTCGTCGGCACATCAGCGGAAGACGCCGTCGTCGGTGCTTCGGTCACGGTGCTGCTTGTTCCAACCGTCGTTGTTTGGTCAGGGCTCGTCGTCGGCACACCAGTGGAAGAAGCCGTGGTCGGTGCTTCGGTCTCGGTGCTGCTGGTTCCAACCGTCGTTGTTTGGTCAGGGCTCGTCGTCGGCACACCAGTGGAAGAAGCCGTGGTCGGTGCTTCGGTCTCGGTGCTGCTGGTTCCAACCGTCGTTGTTTGGTCAGGGCTCGTCGTCGGCACACCAGTGGAAGAAGCCGTGGTCGGTGCTTCGGTCTCGGTGCTGCTGGTTCCAACCGTCGTTGTTTGGTCAAGGCTCGTCGTCGGCACACCAGTGGAAGAAGCCGTGGTCGGTGCTTCGGTCTCGGTGCTGGTGGTTCCAAGCGTCGTTGTTTGGTCAGGGCTCGTCGTCGGCACACCAGTGGAAGAAGCCGTGGTCGGTGCTTCGGTCTCGGTGCTGCTGGTTCCAACCGTCGTTGTTTGGTCAGGGCTCGTCGTCGGCACACCAGTGGAAGAAGAAGTCGTCGTTGCTTCGGTCTCGGTGCTGCTGGTTCCAACCGTCGTTGTTTGGTCAGGGCTCGTCGTCGGCACACCAGTGGAGGAAGCCGTGGTCGGTGCTTCGGTCTCGGTGCTGCTGGTTCCAACCGTCGTTGTTTGGTCAGGGCCCGTCGTCGGCACACCAGTGGAAGAAGCCGTGGTCGGTGCTTCGGTCTCGGTGCTGCTGGTTCCAACCGTCGTTGTTTGGTCAGGGCTCGTCGTCGGCAAACCAGTGGAAGAAGAAGTCGTCGTTGCTTCGGTCTCGGTGCTGCCTGTTCCAACCGTCGTTGTTTGGTCAGGGCTCGTCGTCGGAACACCAGTGGAAGAAGCCGTCGTCGGTGCTTCGGTCTCGGTGCTGCTGGTTCCAACCGTCGTTGTTTGGTCAGGGCTCGTCGTCGGCACACCAGTGGAAGAAGAAGTCGTCGTTGCTTCGGTCTCGGTGCTGCTGGTTCCAACCGTCGTTGTTTGGTCAGGGCTCGTCGTCGGCACACCAGTGGAAGAAGAAGTCGTCGTTGCTTCGGTCTCGGTGCTGCTTGTTCCAACCGTCGTTGTTTGGTCAGGGCTCGTCGTCGGCACACCAGTGGAAGAAGCCGTGGTCGGTGCTTCGGTCTCGGTGCTGCTGGTTCCAACCGTCGTTGTTTGGTCAGGGCTCGTCTTCGGCACACCAGTGAAGGAAGCCGTGGTCGGTGCTTCGGTCTCGGTGCTGCTTGTTCCAACCGTCGTTGTTTGGTCAGGGCTCGTCGTCGGCACACCAGTGGAAGAAGCCGTGGTCGGTGCTTCGGTCTCGGTGCTGCTGGTTCCAACCGTCGTTGTTTGGTCAGGACTCGTCGTCGGCACACCAGTGGAAGAAGAAGTCGTCGTTGCTGCGGTCTCGATGCTGCTGGTTCCAACCGTCGTTGTTTGGTCAGGGCTCGTCGTCGGCACACCCGTGGAAGAAGCCGTGGTCGGCGCTTCGGTCTCGGTGCTGCTGGTTCCAACCGTCGTTGTTTGGTCAGGGCTCGTCGTCGGCACACCAGTGGAAGAATCCGTGGTCGGTGCTTCGGTCTCGGTGCTGCTGGTTCCAACCGTCGTTGTTTGGTCAGGGCTCGTCGTCGGCACACCAGTGGAAGAAGCCGTGGTCGGTGCTTCGCTCTCGGTGCTGCTGGTTCCAACCGTCGTTGTTTGGTCAGGGCTCGTCGTCGGCACACCAGTGGAAGAAGAAGTCTTCGTTGCTTCGGTCTCGGTGCTGCTGGTTCCAACCGTCGTTGTTTGGTCAAGGCTCGTCGTCGGCACACCAGTGGAAGAAGAAGTCGTCGTTTCTTCGGTCTCGGTGCTGCTTGTTCCAACCGTCGTTGTTTGGTCAGGGCTCGTCGTCGGCACACCAGTGGAAGAAGCCGTGGTCGGTGCTTCGGTCTCGGTGCTGCTGGTTCCAACCGTCGTTGTTTGGTCAGGGCTTGTCGTCGGCACACCAGTGGAAGAAGCCGTGGTCGGTGCTTCGGTCTCGGTGCTGCTGGTTCCAACCGTCGTTGTTTGGTCAGGGCTCGTCGTCGCCACACCAGTGGAAGAAGCCGTGGTCGGTGCTTCGGTCTCGGTGCTGCTGGTTCCAACCGTCGTTGTTTGGTCAGGGCTCGTCGTCGGCACACCAGTGGAAGAAGAAGTCTTCGTTGCTTCGGTCTCGGTGCTGCTGGTTCCAACCGTCGTTGTTTGGTCAGGACTCGTCGTCGGCACACCAGTGGAAGAAGAAGTCGTCGTTGCTGCGGTCTCGATGCTGCTGGTTCCAACCGTCGTTGTTTGGTCAGGGCTCGTCGTCGGCACACCCGTGGAAGAAGCCGTGGTCGGCGCTTCGGTCTCGGTGCTGCTGGTTCCAACCGTCGTTGTTTGGTCAGGGCTCGTCGTCGGCACACCAGTGGAAGAATCCGTGGTCGGTGCTTCGGTCTCGGTGCTGCTGGTTCCAACCGTCGTTGTTTGGTCAGGGCTCGTCGTCGGCACACCAGTGGAAGAAGCCGTGGTCGGTGCTTCGCTCTCGGTGCTGCTGGTTCCAACCGTCGTTGTTTGGTCAGGGCTCGTCGTCGGCACACCAGTGGAAGAAGAAGTCTTCGTTGCTTCGGTCTCGGTGCTGCTGGTTCCAACCGTCGTTGTTTGGTCAAGGCTCGTCGTCGGCACACCAGTGGAAGAAGAAGTCGTCGTTTCTTCGGTCTCGGTGCTGCTTGTTCCAACCGTCGTTGTTTGGTCAGGGCTCGTCGTCGGCACACCAGTGGAAGAAGCCGTGGTCGGTGCTTCGGTCTCGGTGCTGCTGGTTCCAACCGTCGTTGTTTGGTCAGGGCTTGTCGTCGGCACACCAGTGGAAGAAGCCGTGGTCGGTGCTTCGGTCTCGGTGCTGCTGGTTCCAACCGTCGTTGTTTGGTCAGGGCTCGTCGTCGCCACACCAGTGGAAGAAGCCGTGGTCGGTGCTTCGGTCTCGGTGCTGCTGGTTCCAACCGTCGTTGTTTGGTCAGGGCTCGTCGTCGGCACACCAGTGGAAGAAGCCGTGGTCGTTGCTTCGGTCTCGGTGCTGCTTGTTCCAACCGTCGTTGTTTGGTCAGGGCTCGTCGTCGGCACACCAGTGGAAGAAGCCGTGGTCGTTGCTTCGGTCTCGGTGCTGCTTGTTCCAACCGTCGTTGTTTGGTCAGGGCTCGTAGTCGCCACACCAGTGGAAGAAGCCGTGGTCGGTGCTTCGGTCTCGGTGCTGCTGGTTCCAACCGTCGTTGTTTGGTCAGGGCTCGTCGTCGGCACACCAGTGGAAGAAGCCGTGGTCGTTGCTTCGGTCTCGGTGCTGCTTGTTCCAACCGTCGTTGTTTGGTCAGGGCTCGTCGTCGCCACACCAGTGGAAGAAGCCGTGGTCGGTGCTTCGGTCTCGGTGCTGCCGGTTCCAACCGTCGTTGTTTGGTCAGGGCTCGTCGTCGGCACACCAGTGGAAGAAGCCGTGGTCGGTGATTCGGTCTCGGTGCTGCTGGTTCCAACCGTCGTTGTTTGGTCAGGGCTCGTCGTCGGCACACCAGTGGAAGAAGCCGTGGTCGGTGCTTCGGTGTCGGTGCTGCTGGTTCCAACCGTCGTTGTTTGGTCAGGGCTCGTCGTCGGCACACCAGTGGAAGAAGCCGTGGTTGGTGCTTCGGTCTCGGTGCTGCTGGTTCCAACCGTCGTTGTTTGGTCAGGGCTCGTCGTCGGCACACCAGTGGAAGAAGAAGTCGTCGTTGCTTCGGTCTCGGTGCTGCTTGTTCCAACCGTCGTTGTTTGGTCAGGGCTCGTCGTCGGCACACCAGTGGAAGAAGCCGTGGTCGGTGCTTCGGTCTCGGTGCTGCTGGTTCCAACCGTCGTTGTTTGGTCAGGGCTCGTCGTCGGCACACCAGTGGAAGAAGCCGTCGTCGTTCCTTCGGTCTCGGTGCTGCTGGTTCCAACCGTCGTTGTTTGGTCAGGGCTCGTCGTCGGCACACCAGTGGAAGAAGCCGTGGTCGGTGCTTCGGTCTCGGTGCTGCTGGTTCCAACCGTCGTTGTTTGGTCAGGGCTCGTCGTCGGCACACCAGTGGAAGAAGAAGTCGTCGTTGCTTGGGTCTCGGTGCTGCTGGTTCCAGCCGTCGTTGTTTGGTCAGGGCTCGTCGTCGGCACACCAGTGGATGAAGACGTCGTCGTTGCTGCGGTCTCGGTGCTGCTGGTTCCAACCGTCGTTGTTTGGTCAGGGCTCGTCGTCGGCACACCAGCGGAAGAAGCCGTCCTCGGTGCTTCGGTCTCGGTGCTGCTTGTTCCAACCGTCGTTGTTTGGTCAGGGCTCGTCGTCGGCACACCAGTGGAAGAAGCCGTGGTCGGTGCTTCGGTCTCGGTGCTGCTGGTTCCAACCGTCGTTGTTTGGTCAGGGCTCGTCGTCGGCACACCAGTGGAAGAAGCCGTGGTCGGTGCTTCGGTCTCGGTGCTGCTGGTTGCAGCCGTCGTTGTTTGGTCAAGGCTCGTCGTCGGCACACCAGTGGAAGAAGCCGTGGTCGGTGCTTCGGTCTCGGTGCTGGTGGTTCCAACCGTCGTTGTTTGGTCAGGGCTCGTCGTCGGCACACCAGTGGAAGAAGCCGTGGTCGGTGCTTCGGTCTCGGTGCTGCTGGTTCCAACCGTCGTTGTTTGGTCAGGGCTCGTCGTCGGCACACCAGTGGAAGAAGAAGTCGTCGTTGCTTCGGTCTCGGTGCTGCTGGTTCCAACCGTCGTTGTTTGGTCAGGGCTCGTCGTCGGCACACCAGTGGAGGAAGCCGTGGTCGGTGCTTCGGTCTCGGTGCTGCTTGTTCCAATCGTCGTTGTTTGGTCAGAGCTCGTCGTCGGCACACCAGTGGAAGAAGCCGTGGTCGGTGCTTCGGTCTCGGTGCTGCTGGTTCCAACCGTCGTTGTTTGGTCAGGGCTCGTCGTCGGCACACCAGTGGAAGAAGCCGTGGTCGTTGCTTCGGTCTCGGTGCTGCTTGTTCCAACCGTCGTTGTTTGGTCAGGGCTCGTCGTCGGCACACCAGTGGAAGAAGCCGTGGTCGTTGCTTCGGTCTCGGTGCTGCTTGTTCCAACCGTCGTTGTTTGGTCAGGGCTCGTAGTCGCCACACCAGTGGAAGAAGCCGTGGTCGGTGCTTCGGTCTCGGTGCTGCTGGTTCCAACCGTCGTTGTTTGGTCAGGGCTCGTCGTCGGCACACCAGTGGAAGAAGCCGTGGTCGTTGCTTCGGTCTCGGTGCTGCTTGTTCCAACCGTCGTTGTTTGGTCAGGGCTCGTCGTCGCCACACCAGTGGAAGAAGCCGTGGTCGGTGCTTCGGTCTCGGTGCTGCCGGTTCCAACCGTCGTTGTTTGGTCAGGGCTCGTCGTCGGCACACCAGTGGAAGAAGCCGTGGTCGGTGATTCGGTCTCGGTGCTGCTGGTTCCAACCGTCGTTGTTTGGTCAGGGCTCGTCGTCGGCACACCAGTGGAAGAAGCCGTGGTCGGTGCTTCGGTGTCGGTGCTGCTGGTTCCAACCGTCGTTGTTTGGTCAGGGCTCGTCGTCGGCACACCAGTGGAAGAAGCCGTGGTTGGTGCTTCGGTCTCGGTGCTGCTGGTTCCAACCGTCGTTGTTTGGTCAGGGCTCGTCGTCGGCACACCAGTGGAAGAAGAAGTCGTCGTTGCTTCGGTCTCGGTGCTGCTTGTTCCAACCGTCGTTGTTTGGTCAGGGCTCGTCGTCGGCACACCAGTGGAAGAAGCCGTGGTCGGTGCTTCGGTCTCGGTGCTGCTGGTTCCAACCGTCGTTGTTTGGTCAGGGCTCGTCGTCGGCACACCAGTGGAAGAAGCCGTCGTCGTTCCTTCGGTCTCGGTGCTGCTGGTTCCAACCGTCGTTGTTTGGTCAGGGCTCGTCGTCGGCACACCAGTGGAAGAAGCCGTCCTCGGTGCTTCGGTCTCGGTGCTGCTGGTTCCAACCGTCGTTGTTTGGTCAGGGCTCGTCGTCGGCACACCAGTGGAAGAAGAAGTCGTCGTTGCTTGGGTCTCGGTGCTGCTGGTTCCAGCCGTCGTTGTTTGGTCAGGGCTCGTCGTCGGCACACCAGTGGATGAAGACGTCGTCGTTGCTGCGGTCTCGGTGCTGCTGGTTCCAACCGTCGTTGTTTGGTCAGGGCTCGTCGTCGGCACACCAGCGGAAGAAGCCGTCCTCGGTGCTTCGGTCTCGGTGCTGCTTGTTCCAACCGTCGTTGTTTGGTCAGGGCTCGTCGTCGGCACACCAGTGGAAGAAGCCGTGGTCGGTGCTTCGGTCTCGGTGCTGCTGGTTCCAACCGTCGTTGTTTGGTCAGGGCTCGTCGTCGGCACACCAGTGGAAGAAGCCGTGGTCGGTGCTTCGGTCTCGGTGCTGCTGGTTGCAGCCGTCGTTGTTTGGTCAAGGCTCGTCGTCGGCACACCAGTGGAAGAAGCCGTGGTCGGTGCTTCGGTCTCGGTGCTGGTGGTTCCAACCGTCGTTGTTTGGTCAGGGCTCGTCGTCGGCACACCAGTGGAAGAAGCCGTGGTCGGTGCTTCGGTCTCGGTGCTGCTGGTTCCAACCGTCGTTGTTTGGTCAGGGCTCGTCGTCGGCACACCAGTGGAAGAAGAAGTCGTCGTTGCTTCGGTCTCGGTGCTGCTGGTTCCAACCGTCGTTGTTTGGTCAGGGCTCGTCGTCGGCACACCAGTGGAGGAAGCCGTGGTCGGTGCTTCGGTCTCGGTGCTGCTTGTTCCAATCGTCGTTGTTTGGTCAGAGCTCGTCGTCGGCACACCAGTGGAAGAAGCCGTGGTCGGTGCTTCGGTCTCGGTGCTGCTGGTTCCAACCGTCGTTGTTTGGTCAGGGCTCGTCGTCGGCACACCAGTGGAAGAAGCCGTGGTCGTTGCTTCGGTCTCGGTGCTGCTGGTTCCAACCGTCGTTGTTTGGTCAGGGCTCGTCGTCGGCACACCAGTGGAAGAAGAAGTCGTCGTTGCTTCGGTCTCGGTGCTGCTTGTTCCAACCGTCGTTGTTTGGTCAGGGCTCGTCGTCGGAACACCAGTGGAAGAAGCCGTCGTCGGTGCTTCGGTCTCGGTGCTGCTGGTTCCAACCGTCGTTGTTTGGTCAGGGCTCGTCGTCGGCACACCAGTGGAAGAAGAAGTCGTCGTTGCTTCGGTCTCGGTGCTGCTGGTTCCAACCGTCGTTGTTTGGTCAGGGCTCGTCGTCGGCACACCAGTGGAAGAAGAAGTCGTCGTTGCTTCGGTCTCGGCGCTGCTTGTTCCAACCGTCGTTGTTTGGTCAGGGCTCGTCGTCGGCACACCAGTGGAAGAAGCCGTGGTCGGTGCTTCGGTCTCGGTGCTGCTGGTTCCAACCGTCGTTGTTTGGTCAGGGCTCGTCTTCGGCACACCAGTGAAGGAAGCCGTGGTCGGTGCTTCGGTCTCGGTGCTGCTTGTTCCAACCGTCGTTGTTTGGTCAGGGCTCGTCGTCGGCACACCAATGGAAGAAGCCGTGGTCGGTGCTTCGGTCTCGGTGCTGCTGGTTCCAACCGTCGTTGTTTGGTCAGGACTCGTCGTCGGCACACCAGTGGAAGAAGAAGTCGTCGTTGCTTCGGTCTCGATGCTGCTGGTTCCAACCGTCGTTGTTTGGTCAGGGCTCGTCGTCGGCACACCCGTGGAAGAAGCCGTGGTCGGTGCTTCGGTCTCGGTGCTGCTGGTTCCAACCGTCGTTGTTTGGTCAGGGCTCGTCGTCGGCACACCAGTGGAAGAAGCCGTGGTCGGTGCTTCGGTCTCGGTGCTGCTGGTTCCAACCGTCGTTGTTTGGTCAGGGCTCGTCGTCGGCACACCAGTGGAAGAAGCCGTGGTCGGTGCTTCGCTCTCGGTGCTGCTGGTTCCAACCGTCGTTGTTTGGTCAGGGCTCGTCGTCGGCACACCAGTGGAAGAAGAAGTCTTCGTTGCTTCGGTCTCGGTGCTGCTGGTTCCAACCGTCGTTGTTTGGTCAAGGCTCGTCGTCGGCACACCAGTGGAAGAAGAAGTCGTCGTTTCTTCGGTCTCGGTGCTGCTTGTTCCAACCGTCGTTGTTTGGTCAGGGCTCGTCGTCGGCACACCAGTGGAAGAAGCCGTGGTCGGTGCTTCGGTCTCGGTGCTGCTGGTTCCAACCGTCGTTGTTTGGTGAGGGCTCGTCGTCTGCACACCAGTGGAAGAAGTCGTCGTTGCTTCGGTCTCGGTGCTGCTGGTTCCAACCGTCGTTGTTTGGTCAGGGCTCGTCGTCGGCACACCAGTGGAAGAAGCCGTGGTCGGTGCTTCGGTCTCGGTGCTGCTGGTTCCAACCGTCGTTGTTTGGTCAGGGCTTGTCGTCGGCACACCAGTGGAAGAAGCCGTGGTCGGTGCTTCGGTCTCGGTGCTGCTGGTTCCAACCGTCGTTGTTTGGTCAGGGCTCGTCGTCGCCACACCAGTGGAAGAAGCCGTGGTCGGTGCTTCGGTCTCGGTGCTGCTGGTTCCAACCGTCGTTGTTTGGTCAGGGCTCGTCGTCGGCACACCAGTGGAAGAAGCCGTGGTCGTTGCTTCGGTCTCGGTGCTGCTTGTTCCAACCGTCGTTGTTTGGTCAGGGCTCGTCGTCGGCACACCAGTGGAAGAAGCCGTGGTCGTTGCTTCGGTCTCGGTGCTGCTTGTTCCAACCGTCGTTGTTTGGTCAGGGCTCGTCGTCGCCACACCAGTGGAAGAAGCCGTGGTCGGTGCTTCGGTCTCGGTGCTGCCGGTTCCAACCGTCGTTGTTTGGTCAGGGCTCGTCGTCGGCACACCAGTGGAAGAAGCCGTGGTCGGTGATTCGGTCTCGGTGCTGCTGGTTCCAACCGTCGTTGTTTGGTCAGGGCTCGTCGTCGGCACACCAGTAGAAGAAGCCGTGGTCGGTGCTTCGGTGTCGGTGCTGCTGGTTCCAACCGTCGTTGTTTGGTCAGGGCTCGTCGTCGGCACACCAGTGGAAGAAGCCGTGGTTGGTGCTTCGGTCTCGGTGCTGCTGGTTCCAACCGTCGTTGTTTGGTCAGGGCTCGTCGTCGGCACACCAGTGGAAGAAGAAGTCGTCGTTGCTTCGGTCTCGGTGCTGCTTGTTCCAACCGTCGTTGTTTGGTCAGGGCTCGTCGTCGGCACACCAGTGGAAGAAGCCGTGGTCGGTGCTTCGGTCTCGGTGCTGCTGGTTCCAACCGTCGTTGTTTGGTCAGGGCTCGTCGTCGGCACACCAGTGGAAGAAGAAGTCGTCGTTGCTTGGGTCTCGGTGCTGCTGGTTCCAACCGTCGTTGTTTGGTCAGGGCTCGTCGTCGGCACACCAGTGGATGAAGACGTCGTCGTTGCTGCGGTCTCGGTGCTGCTGGTTCCAACCGTCGTTGTTTGGTCAGGGCTCGTCGTCGGCACACCAGCGGAAGAAGCCGTCCTCGGTGCTTCGGTCTCGGTGCTGCTTGTTCCAACCGTCGTTGTTTGGTCAGGGCTCGTCGTCGGCACACCAGTGGAAGAAGCCGTGGTCGGTGCTTCGGTCTCGGTGCTGCTGGTTCCAACCGTCGTTGTTTGGTCAGGGCTCGTCGTCGGCACACCAGTGGAAGAAGCCGTGGTCGGTGCTTCGGTCTCGGTGCTGCTGGTTGCAGCCGTCGTTGTTTGGTCAAGGCTCGTCGTCGGCACACCAGTGGAAGAAGCCGTGGTCGGTGCTTCGGTCTCGGTGCTGGTGGTTCCAACCGTCGTTGTTTGGTCAGGGCTCGTCGTCGGCACACCAGTGGAAGAAGCCGTGGTCGGTGCTTCGGTCTCGGTGCTGCTGGTTCCAACCGTCGTTGTTTGGTCAGGGCTCGTCGTCGGCACACCAGTGGAAGAAGAAGTCGTCGTTGCTTCGGTCTCGGTGCTGCTGGTTCCAACCGTCGTTGTTTGGTCAGGGCTCGTCGTCGGCACACCAGTGGAGGAAGCCGTGGTCGGTGCTTCGGTCTCGGTGCTGCTTGTTCCAATCGTCGTTGTTTGGTCAGAGCTCGTCGTCGGCACACCAGTGGAAGAAGCCGTGGTCGGTGCTTCGGTCTCGGTGCTGCTGGTTCCAACCGTCGTTGTTTGGTCAGGGCTCGTCGTCGGCACACCAGTGGAAGAAGCCGTGGTCGTTGCTTCGGTCTCGGTGCTGCTTGTTCCAACCGTCGTTGTTTGGTCAGGGCTCGTCGTCGGCACACCAGTGGAAGAAGCCGTGGTCGTTGCTTCGGTCTCGGTGCTGCTTGTTCCAACCGTCGTTGTTTGGTCAGGGCTCGTAGTCGCCACACCAGTGGAAGAAGCCGTGGTCGGTGCTTCGGTCTCGGTGCTGCTGGTTCCAACCGTCGTTGTTTGGTCAGGGCTCGTCGTCGGCACACCAGTGGAAGAAGCCGTGGTCGTTGCTTCGGTCTCGGTGCTGCTTGTTCCAACCGTCGTTGTTTGGTCAGGGCTCGTCGTCGCCACACCAGTGGAAGAAGCCGTGGTCGGTGCTTCGGTCTCGGTGCTGCCGGTTCCAACCGTCGTTGTTTGGTCAGGGCTCGTCGTCGGCACACCAGTGGAAGAAGCCGTGGTCGGTGATTCGGTCTCGGTGCTGCTGGTTCCAACCGTCGTTGTTTGGTCAGGGCTCGTCGTCGGCACACCAGTGGAAGAAGCCGTGGTCGGTGCTTCGGTGTCGGTGCTGCTGGTTCCAACCGTCGTTGTTTGGTCAGGGCTCGTCGTCGGCACACCAGTGGAAGAAGCCGTGGTTGGTGCTTCGGTCTCGGTGCTGCTGGTTCCAACCGTCGTTGTTTGGTCAGGGCTCGTCGTCGGCACACCAGTGGAAGAAGAAGTCGTCGTTGCTTCGGTCTCGGTGCTGCTTGTTCCAACCGTCGTTGTTTGGTCAGGGCTCGTCGTCGGCACACCAGTGGAAGAAGCCGTGGTCGGTGCTTCGGTCTCGGTGCTGCTGGTTCCAACCGTCGTTGTTTGGTCAGGGCTCGTCGTCGGCACACCAGTGGAAGAAGCCGTCGTCGTTCCTTCGGTCTCGGTGCTGCTGGTTCCAACCGTCGTTGTTTGGTCAGGGCTCGTCGTCGGCACACCAGTGGAAGAAGCCGTCCTCGGTGCTTCGGTCTCGGTGCTGCTGGTTCCAACCGTCGTTGTTTGGTCAGGGCTCGTCGTCGGCACACCAGTGGAAGAAGAAGTCGTCGTTGCTTGGGTCTCGGTGCTGCTGGTTCCAGCCGTCGTTGTTTGGTCAGGGCTCGTCGTCGGCACACCAGTGGATGAAGACGTCGTCGTTGCTGCGGTCTCGGTGCTGCTGGTTCCAACCGTCGTTGTTTGGTCAGGGCTCGTCGTCGGCACACCAGCGGAAGAAGCCGTCCTCGGTGCTTCGGTCTCGGTGCTGCTTGTTCCAACCGTCGTTGTTTGGTCAGGGCTCGTCGTCGGCACACCAGTGGAAGAAGCCGTGGTCGGTGCTTCGGTCTCGGTGCTGCTGGTTCCAACCGTCGTTGTTTGGTCAGGGCTCGTCGTCGGCACACCAGTGGAAGAAGCCGTGGTCGGTGCTTCGGTCTCGGTGCTGCTGGTTGCAGCCGTCGTTGTTTGGTCAAGGCTCGTCGTCGGCACACCAGTGGAAGAAGCCGTGGTCGGTGCTTCGGTCTCGGTGCTGGTGGTTCCAACCGTCGTTGTTTGGTCAGGGCTCGTCGTCGGCACACCAGTGGAAGAAGCCGTGGTCGGTGCTTCGGTCTCGGTGCTGCTGGTTCCAACCGTCGTTGTTTGGTCAGGGCTCGTCGTCGGCACACCAGTGGAAGAAGAAGTCGTCGTTGCTTCGGTCTCGGTGCTGCTGGTTCCAACCGTCGTTGTTTGGTCAGGGCTCGTCGTCGGCACACCAGTGGAGGAAGCCGTGGTCGGTGCTTCGGTCTCGGTGCTGCTTGTTCCAATCGTCGTTGTTTGGTCAGAGCTCGTCGTCGGCACACCAGTGGAAGAAGCCGTGGTCGGTGCTTCGGTCTCGGTGCTGCTGGTTCCAACCGTCGTTGTTTGGTCAGGGCTCGTCGTCGGCACACCAGTGGAAGAAGCCGTGGTCGTTGCTTCGGTCTCGGTGCTGCTGGTTCCAACCGTCGTTGTTTGGTCAGGGCTCGTCGTCGGCACACCAGTGGAAGAAGAAGTCGTCGTTGCTTCGGTCTCGGTGCTGCTTGTTCCAACCGTCGTTGTTTGGTCAGGGCTCGTCGTCGGAACACCAGTGGAAGAAGCCGTCGTCGGTGCTTCGGTCTCGGTGCTGCTGGTTCCAACCGTCGTTGTTTGGTCAGGGCTCGTCGTCGGCACACCAGTGGAAGAAGAAGTCGTCGTTGCTTCGGTCTCGGTGCTGCTGGTTCCAACCGTCGTTGTTTGGTCAGGGCTCGTCGTCGGCACACCAGTGGAAGAAGAAGTCGTCGTTGCTTCGGTCTCGGTGCTGCTTGTTCCAACCGTCGTTGTTTGGTCAGGGCTCGTCGTCGGCACACCAGTGGAAGAAGCCGTGGTCGGTGCTTCGGTCTCGGTGCTGCTGGTTCCAACCGTCGTTGTTTGGTCAGGGCTCGTCTTCGGCACACCAGTGAAGGAAGCCGTGGTCGGTGCTTCGGTCTCGGTGCTGCTTGTTCCAACCGTCGTTGTTTGGTCAGGGCTCGTCGTCGGCACACCAATGGAAGAAGCCGTGGTCGGTGCTTCGGTCTCGGTGCTGCTGGTTCCAACCGTCGTTGTTTGGTCAGGACTCGTCGTCGGCACACCAGTGGAAGAAGAAGTCGTCGTTGCTTCGGTCTCGATGCTGCTGGTTCCAACCGTCGTTGTTTGGTCAGGGCTCGTCGTCGGCACACCCGTGGAAGAAGCCGTGGTCGGTGCTTCGGTCTCGGTGCTGCTGGTTCCAACCGTCGTTGTTTGGTCAGGGCTCGTCGTCGGCACACCAGTGGAAGAAGCCGTGGTCGGTGCTTCGGTCTCGGTGCTGCTGGTTCCAACCGTCGTTGTTTGGTCAGGGCTCGTCGTCGGCACACCAGTGGAAGAAGCCGTGGTCGGTGCTTCGCTCTCGGTGCTGCTGGTTCCAACCGTCGTTGTTTGGTCAGGGCTCGTCGTCGGCACACCAGTGGAAGAAGAAGTCTTCGTTGCTTCGGTCTCGGTGCTGCTGGTTCCAACCGTCGTTGTTTGGTCAAGGCTCGTCGTCGGCACACCAGTGGAAGAAGAAGTCGTCGTTTCTTCGGTCTCGGTGCTGCTTGTTCCAACCGTCGTTGTTTGGTCAGGGCTCGTCGTCGGCACACCAGTGGAAGAAGCCGTGGTCGGTGCTTCGGTCTCGGTGCTGCTGGTTCCAACCGTCGTTGTTTGGTCAGGGCTCGTCGTCTGCACACCAGTGGAAGAAGTCGTCGTTGCTTCGGTCTCGGTGCTGCTGGTTCCAACCGTCGTTGTTTGGTCAGGGCTCGTCGTCGGCACACCAGTGGAAGAAGCCGTGGTCGGTGCTTCGGTCTCGGTGCTGCTGGTTCCAACCGTCGTTGTTTGGTCAGGGCTTGTCGTCGGCACACCAGTGGAAGAAGCCGTGGTCGGTGCTTCGGTCTCGGTGCTGCTGGTTCCAACCGTCGTTCTTTGGTCAGGGCTCGTCGTCGCCACACCAGTGGAAGAAGCCGTGGTCGGTGCTTCGGTCTCGGTGCTGCTGGTTCCAACCGTCGTTGTTTGGTCAGGGCTCGTCGTCGGCACACCAGTGGAAGAAGCCGTCGTCGTTCCTTCGGTCTCGGTGCTGCTTGTTCCAACCGTCGTTGTTTGGTCAGGGCTCGTCGTCGGCACACCAGTGGAAGAAGCCGTGGTCGTTGCTTCGGTCTCGGTGCTGCTTGTTCCAACCGTCGTTGTTTGGTCAGGGCTCGTCGTCGCCACACCAGTGGAAGAAGAAGTCGTCGTTGCTTGGGTCTCGGTGCTGCTGGTTCCAGCCGTCGTTGTTTGGTCAGGGCTCGTCGTCGGCACACCAGCGGAAGAAGCCGTCCTCGGTGCTTCGGTCTCGGTGCTGCTTGTTCCAACCGTCGTTGTTTGGTCAGGGCTCGTCGTCGGCACACCAGTGGAAGAAGCCGTGGTCGGTGCTTCGGTCTCGGTGCTGCTGGTTCCAACCGTCGTTGTTTGGTCAGGGCTCGTCGTCGGCACACCAGTGGAAGAAGCCGTGGTCGTTGCTTCGGTCTCGGTGCTGCTGGTTCCAACCGTCGTTGTTTGGTCAGGGCTCGTCGTCGGCACACCAGTGGAAGAAGAAGTCGTCGTTGCTTCGGTCTCGGTGCTGCTTGTTCCAACCGTCGTTGTTTGGTCAGGGCTCGTCGTCGGCACACCAGTGGAAGAAGCCGTGGTCGGTGCTTCGGTCTCGGTGCTGCTGGTTCCAACCGTCGTTGTTTGGTCAGGGCTCGTCGTCGGCACACCAGTGGAAGAAGAAGTCGTCGTTGCTTCGGTCTCGGTGCTGCCTGTTCCAACCGTCGTTGTTTGGTCAGGGCTCGTCGTCGGCACAGCAGTGGAAGAAGCCGTCGTCGGTGCTTCGGTCTCGGTGCTGCTGGTTCCAACCGTCGTTGCTTGGTCAGGGCTCGTCGTCGGCACACCAGTGGAAGAAGAAGTCGTCGTTGCTTCGGTCTCGGTGCTGCCTGTTCCAACCGTCGTTGTTTGGTCAGGGCTCGCCGTCGGCACACCAGTGGAAGAAGAAGTCGTCGTTGCTTCGGTCTCGGTGCTGCTTGTTCCAACCGTCGTTGTTTGGTCAGGGCTCGTCGTCGGCACACCAGTGGAAGAAGCCGTGGTCGGTGCTTCGGTCTCGGTGCTGCTGGTTCCAACCGTCGTTGTTTGGTCAGGGCTCGTCGTCGGCACACCCGTGGAAGAAGCCGCGGTCGGCGCTTCGGTCTCGGTGCTGCTGGTTCCAACCGTCGTTGTTTGGTCAGGGCTCGTCGTCGGCACACCAGTGGAAGAAGCCGTGGTCGGTGCTTCGGTCTCGGTGCTGCTGGTTCCAACCGTCGTTGTTTGGTCAGGGCTCGTCGTCGGCACACCAGTGGAAGAAGAAGTCGTCGTTGCTTCGGTCTCGGTGCTGCTGGTTCCAACCGTCGTTGTTTGGTCAGGGCTCGTCGTCGGCACACCAGTGGAGGAAGCCGTGGTCGGTGCTTCGGTCTCGGTGCTGCTTGTTCCAATCGTCGTTGTTTGGTCAGAGCTCGTCGTCGGCACACCAGTGGAAGAAGCCGTGGTCGGTGCTTCGGTCTCGGTGCTGCTGGTTCCAACCGTCGTTGTTTGGTCAGGGCTCGTCGTCGGCACACCAGTGGAAGAAGCCGTGGTCGTTGCTTCGGTCTCGGTGCTGCTGGTTCCAACCGTCGTTGTTTGGTCAGGGCTCGTCGTCGGCACACCAGTGGAAGAAGAAGTCGTCGTTGCTTCGGTCTCGGTGCTGCTTGTTCCAACCGTCGTTGTTTGGTCAGGGCTCGTCGTCGGCACACCAGTGGAAGAAGCCGTGGTCGGTGCTTCGGTCTCGGTGCTGCTGGTTCCAACCGTCGTTGTTTGGTCAGGGCTCGTCGTCGGCACACCAGTGGAAGAAGAAGTCGTCGTTGCTTCGGTCTCGGTGCTGCCTGTTCCAACCGTCGTTGTTTGGTCAGGGCTCGTCGTCGGCACAGCAGTGGAAGAAGCCGTCGTCGGTGCTTCGGTCTCGGTGCTGCTGGTTCCAACCGTCGTTGCTTGGTCAGGGCTCGTCGTCGGCACACCAGTGGAAGAAGAAGTCGTCGTTGCTTCGGTCTCGGTGCTGCCTGTTCCAACCGTCGTTGTTTGGTCAGGGCTCGCCGTCGGCACACCAGTGGAAGAAGAAGTCGTCGTTGCTTCGGTCTCGGTGCTGCTTGTTCCAACCGTCGTTGTTTGGTCAGGGCTCGTCGTCGGCACACCAGTGGAAGAAGCCGTGGTCGGTGCTTCGGTCTCGGTGCTGCTGGTTCCAACCGTCGTTGTTTGGTCAGGGCTCGTCGTCGGCCAACCAGTGGAAGTAGCCGTCGTCGTTCCTTCGGTCTCGGTGCTGCTGGTTCCAACCGTCGTTGTTTGGTCAGGGCTCGTCGTCGGCACACCAGTGGAAGAAGCCGTCCTCGGTGCTTCGGTCTCGGTGCTGCTGGTTCCAACCGTCGTTGTTTGGTCAGGGCTCGTCGTCGGCCAACCAGTGGAAGAAGCCGTCGTCGTTCCTTCGGTCTCGGTACTGCTGGTTCCAACCGTCGTTGTTTGGTCAGGGCTCGTCGTCGGCACACCAGTGGAAGAAGAAGTCGTCGTTGCTTGGGTCTCGGTGCTGCTGGTTCCAGCCGTCGTTGTTTGGTCAAGGCTCGTCGTCGGCACACCAGTGGATGAAGACGTCGTCGTTGCTGCGGTCTCGGTGCTGCTGGTTCCAACCGTCGTTGTTTGGTCAGGGCTCGTCGTCGGCACATCAGCGGAAGACGCCGTCGTCGGTGCTTCGGTCACGGTGCTGCTTGTTCCAACCGTCGTTGTTTGGTTAGGGCTCGTCGTCGGCACACCAGTGGAAGAAGCCGTGGTCGGTGCTTCGGTCTCGGTGCTGCTGGTTCCAACCGTCGTTGTTTGGTCAGGGCTCGTCGTCGGCACACCAGTGGAAGAAGCCGTGGTCGGTGCTTCGGTCTCGGTGCTGCTGGTTCCAACCGTCGTTGTTTGGTCAGGGCTCGTCGTCGGCACACCAGTGGAAGAAGCCGTGGTCGGTGCTTCGGTCTCGGTGCTGCTGGTTCCAACCGTCGTTGTTTGGTCAAGGCTCGTCGTCGGCACACCAGTGGAAGAAGCCGTGGTCGGTGCTTCGGTCTCGGTGCTGGTGGTTCCAAGCGTCGTTGTTTGGTCAGGGCTCGTCGTCGGCACACCAGTGGAAGAAGCCGTGGTCGGTGCTTCGGTCTCGGTGCTGCTGGTTCCAACCGTCGTTGTTTGGTCAGGGCTCGTCGTCGGCACACCAGTGGAAGAAGAAGTCGTCGTTGCTTCGGTCTCGGTGCTGCTGGTTCCAACCGTCGTTGTTTGGTCAGGGCTCGTCGTCGGCACACCAGTGGAGGAAGCCGTGGTCGGTGCTTCGGTCTCGGTGCTGCTGGTTCCAACCGTCGTTGTTTGGTCAGGGCTCGTCGTCGGCACACCAGTGGAAGAAGCCGTGGTCGGTGCTTCGGTCTCGGTGCTGCTGGTTCCAACCGTCGTTGTTTGGTCAGGGCTCGTCGTCGGCACACCAGTGGAAGAAGCCGTGGTCGGTGCTTCGGTGTCGGTGCTGCTGGCTCCAACCGTCGTTGTTTGGTCAGGGCTCGTCGTCGGCACACCAGTGGAAGAAGAAGTCGTCGTTGCTTCGGTCTCGGTGCTGCTGGTTCCAACCGTCGTTGTTTGGTCAGGGCTCGTCGTCGGCACACCAGTGGAAGAAACCGTGGTCGGTGCTTCGGTCTCGGTGCTGCTGGCTCCAACCGTCGTTGTTTGGTGAGGGCTCGTCGTCGGCACACCAGTGGAAGAAGCCGTGGTCGGTGCTTCGGTCTCGGTGCTGCTGGTTCCAACCGTCGTTGTTTGGTCAGGGCTCGTCGTCGGCAGACCAGTGGAAGAAGCCGTCGTCGGTGCTTCGGTATCGGTGCTGCTGGTTCCAACCGTCGTTGTTTGGTCAGGGCTCGTCGTCGGCACACCAGTGGAAGAAGCCGTCGTCGGTGATTCGGTCTCGGTGCTGCTGGTTCCAACCGTCGTTGTTTGGTCAGGGCTCGTCGTCGGCACACCAGTGGAAGAAGCCGTCGTCGGTGCTTCGGTCTCGGTGCTGCGCAATCCAGGCGTGGTTTGGTCGGCGTTCGGTTGAGCAGTCGAACAACCTGTTGCTTTACTTGGTAGCGATTCACACGTGTGGCAGCACTTTCTTCTGTAGTCAAGACTTTGGCATTGTTCTGTTGTGCAGTTTTTTATCCTGTCGTGATCAGCGGGTTGGCAATCTGTATGAAATTTTACCATATCGTTTTGTTACGATTTTTGAAAATCAATCGTATAGGTTTAAATAGATATGGGCTGATAATAATTATCGTTGATATCAATTGCCCATACAATTGCATTGAAAGATCTTAGTGCCTTCAGTGCGACGATTTCTGCAACTAGAACCGCTGAAGGAATGGGTTAGAGATTTCATCGCCGAGCGTGCTTTCGCTCGTAGCCCCTTTGTCGGCAACTTCAAAGGACCTGATATGCTGCGGTACAGCTCTTGGTAAGGAAAGGTCTGTTTCCTATTGCATTGAATTCATATATCTCCTGTACACCATGTCTTCACATAGGAGTAATCCCTTATCTAGAGATATATATAGTGCAGGAACAGAACCAAGTCAAACAAGAGCAGTTTCTGGCTACTCGTGCTCAAATGAGCACATTGCAAATAGAAGCCCTGCAGGCTAGGCAGAGCTTGGTGAGGTAAGGTCAAGATTGGACCGAATTGAACTGTCACCGACACTAAATATAATTACAGCATCGGATTTGAACCTTGGTTCTGAAGTATTGATGGCCGGCTCTTGCTCAGCGACCGCGCCTTATTCACTCGGCATTGCTCATCCTGGTACCCTTATCAGATGAACCGAGCGATTAAAAGAATAATCTTGAAAATCTCACAATATACCTGGTGAAATCAAGGGAAGCACTTCGAAACGCGTACTCAATCACAGTAAAATCGAATAGGGGCCTGGGGCCTACATCAAAACGACCAAATGCATCTACTCGTGTAGATGTTTGACAAGAGTAGATGCATTTCATGTGTACGCTCTTCTACAAATTAGTTCTTTCTCTCTACCTTGAGATAAAAAAAGGAACTTGAAGTCTGCTTGTCCGCTCTCCATATTTAATACTGATTTCTTGCAATCAACCCCTATAAATCAGGCACGTCAGAGGCAATTCTTTTCACAACCCACCAGAGTACACAGTCTCTCTTCACAGTAATCGGTGGAACTGGCTGAAATCAAAATCCGTTATCACTGACAAAATTGAAGCTCTTCTGTCGCCATGGATAGATCGCTCACGATGACCTCAAACTAGGTGATCGTGTACATTTGATTTTCTGTGTGCAAATCTTGTTTCCACCACATTAGCGCATTTCTTATATTAGGGTTCTCTGACTGATGACAGGACTAGAAAGTTACTTGCACACTTGTTCGTTCGCGATTAGGTTATGCGAATGCAGTTGTCTATAGTATATGGCCCATCCTATTTTAATCAGACAAAGCTCCAGATGGTTCAAAACTCTTATAGGATCTCTTCCTCCTCCTCCTCCTCCTCCTCCTCCTCCGTCGTCTTCGTCGTCGTCGTCGTCACCATCATCAAATGCATTGGATTACCTTCTTGAGCCTTATTGACTTCCTGCTGAATGGCATATTAAATTCAAAATTTCACGTCTTACCGTAAAGGTGCAGATTACCAGCCTTCCGTCATTCACTCATTCGTAGATTTATATGGCGCCTCTTCAAGAGAACTACTCATAGGCGCTCCCAACTCCAGTTCCTCGGTGCCGTTCTCAATCAGCCAACTGTAGCCTCTAAGCTTATCTTTGCCATTATTATGTTTATGATCATATTCCTTCCACATATTGATGGAACCAAATCGCCTCCTACACTCGTATAGTCCATGTTTTGATATACATTGTGTAGGCCTTTGTGTGTATGGTGTATGTGTGTATGTATTTATGTATAACTGTATGTATTTTATTAGGGCCAATCTTGCGATTAATCGCCTCATGAGCATAATATTGTCGTTGTTTCCAGATAGTAAACAGCAATGGATTTAAAGAAAAACCAGTCAATGTTTGTCCATTTGTTCTTAACCTATATGTAGAATTACGAAGTTCATCCACTTTCTGTTTTTCATAAGTCCTGTTGCAGTCAGCTGAGACAAAGTAACTTGATCGCATTGTCAGATGAGAGAGCTGAATGTTTCTTATTAAGAATGTTTCCAGCAGCAGAAAAATCCGTTATCACACACTAGTGTTCCATAGTTTCGCATGGAGCACTAGTTGCTGGCGACCCTGGATATTTCTGTGCTAACTATTGTATTTGTATTGTATTGTATCTAGAAATTTATAAAGCGCCTCTCGCAGAATAACTATTCAGAGGCGCTCTAAGCACAGAAGCCCCGGGAAACAGAAATGCCTTTAGGGAACGCGAGACCGATGAGAAAAAGCCAGTCATTAGTTTGGCCCTGAGCATAGGGGAAGGTCATTCCAGATTGTGGGACCCACTACAGCAAACGCCCGGTGCTGGGCTAAGGCAGTTTTAGCCCTGGGAACAAAAAGATCAAGCCGATTTACAGAGCGCAATGAGCGAGAAGAAGATACAGATAGCGGTTTTCGCAGATAGTTCGAGAGATATTTCGGGTCAGTAGGCTGCTGAGATTTACAGACAAGGAAGAGGATCTTATATCGGATGCGCGCAGCAATAGGGAGCCAGTGAAGGACATCAAGCATGTAAGTAGAGATATGGGCAAACCGTGGGCGTCGAGCGATGAGCCTAGCAGAAGCATTTAGAACAGATTAGAACTAGATTTAGAACTACGCAAGTGTCTTACAGCTGTAGGTGCACCCTTCGTAGGCCCCTATCTCCCGTTTTAGAAATAAACTGACCGTTCATTATAGATCGTTCGACTTCTTTCTCGCTCTTTTTCTCCGACATTTTAGGCATATAGATGATTGATAACCGGCTATAGAAGACATAATGCGAACGAAGATTAAACTACATGCACAGAAGCTTTCAAAGAAAGGACGAATTTGGATAACACCGCCACTAATAGAAAATTGTTTTGGTTGCCTACGAATTCGCACAACACAACTGAATGAATTAAGCCCAATCTCGGCCAAAGACTTTTGGCTTCGGCAGTACCTCACGCATTGCGGTGTTCGGTCAAGTCTATCCAAGACAATTAAAATTTAATGGCGATTAAATTTGTTAATCGCGTTAATTGTCCAGAAAATTTTAAAAACTTTAATTAATCGCGCGCGTGAACTGCGATTAATCAACAGCATGTAGGCCTATGTGTGTGCATGTAGGCCCCTATGCAACTATGTGTGTACGTATGCATGTGCATGTATTAAGGTGGTTCACAAGACAATGGCAAATATTTACTTTTAGCAGAACTAGTCTCCACAAGTTTAATCTGTTCTACCTCTCCTAAAAAATAAGATGTGGTCCAAATCTGAAGCAGATTGGATCATTTTTAGAGGTCGCTCAAGGTCTGACATTCACTTCGTAATATCGCGGCCTATAGTGGAAATTGTTGACTGCTATCCATCACTCAGAAAAAAATAATTATTAGAACTGCTTACACTTTAAAGTTGAACTGTTGGGTTAAACTGGTGTTTAGAAATGCCAATCTAACTATTCTTTACTGCTTTGGTGCGAAATAAAATATTGGATTCTTTTAAAATTGCTTTTACGAACTGTTAACATTTTACTTACTCAGATTTATTACAGCATTTGTAAGGATTGGTAATTGAAGAGAGGTGACTGTAAAAAGAGTTTTGATACAGCTGATAAGCATAATAATGGTAAAGCAAGAGGGTAAAGTTTGGCTGATAGGGAACGGCACCGAGGAATTGTCTGAGTCCCATATTCCAACAATTGCGGATGTTCTTCGACTTCCAGTGTTCTTTCACGTCCAGAGAAAGTCTCAACTGAAGGAAGCAGCAGCTTTAGCCGTGTTAGAGGTTATTGAAATTTGGCAGAGAGCACGAATTCCACGTAAGAGAATCAATTCCAGGATTCGCATCTTAATGAAACTTCACGATGACTACAAGAAATGCATTAAGAACCACAACAGAAACAAAGAACGTGATCAGACAAACCATGAGGTATTCAAAAGCAACCTTATTCAACTCTTCGATGTTGTCACCATTGTCAGTAATGACAATTGAAGAGATCAGCAGTTCCTCATAATGCAAAGACTTTCCATGGCAGACGTCGATTTGTTACTCGCCATGTAGGGGAGAGGAAGAGTGCTCCAGAGTAGCGATTTCGTAACTTTCCAAAAAAGTTGCATCTAATACTCTGGTCGACTCAGCATCATTGAATGTTGCATTTCTTCCTTCCTCCAATAGCCAATCCACTTTATACTGGTTCGATTCTGAAGAGTCTTCCTATCCAACAGATTCAGCTGCTGCTAAAAAAAACTCACTCCAGTAGCTCGACGACTTCCTTCTCCGATTGTGATGAGCCGTTCCAAGCTTGAAATCTCAGCCAAAGCAAGCGGATCTCAATGTCACTGCTGCTCTTGACCGAGTTAATGTACCAGACCGAGGTGCCACATATATTGTTGGAGCATTTGCACGTGTTCTTGGTCATTATGTCAATACCATGACTTTGTCAAGAAAGTTCCATCCGAAAAAGAATTCTTGAAACCCATTTTCATCCTCCACGGCGGTGAAAAGGTAGCAAGGGTTCCTTTCGGGCACCAGGAGCATTCCATCGTGCACGTTGGATGGCAAAAGCCAATCAACGTGCATGATGCATTAAAATATTTCTTTTCCAGCAGCAGTTATCTCTAACTGCAAAATAAAACCACAGCATAAAGGAGCTGGAACTGTTTGTAGGCCTCGTCTATGATCGGTTCTGGCATGAAGCTCTTTTGCCTATAAGAGCAACACTCAACGACCTACTGCTAATCGAGGAGCTCAGTAAATACTTTATTTATTTATTTTTTTATTCCGGATATTTCTTTAGCGCCTCTCGAAGTCAACTACTACTCGGAGGCGCTCCCGACTACAGCATTTGATACTGTGCCGGAATTTTCACGCCGAAGCGCCACGAGCAATTGCGAGTGAAGGACTTGCCCAAGGTCCGTACGCAGCGGCTAGAGTGGGATTCGAACCTGCAACCCTCCGGTCACAAGGCGCCGAACTTACCACTGAGCCACCACGCTCCAAAAGTGATAATGGCAAAGGCTGTCTCGACTGCATTCGTCAGACATCTCTGATGCGTTTAAGAAATTTTGGTCGATGTAATGATCTCCCAAACCACACAATGATTCCCAGCTACACAACATGCTATAAGATGTTATAGTGTAGAGAAGAATATATTTAGATTATATAATGTAGGATTGTAGAGCTATATAAATGTAAATTAATTAAAATGCCAGCAGCTAAGCCAGCATTGTAGGGATTAATTAATATTAGATAGAGGGGTTCATCATATCTACGCAAAGGACAGCAGACGATGTGGACTCACCTCATTGGTCAGGACGAACAGCTGATCAAAACCGTTTTGGCGAAGCGGCTGACGACTCGGTAACCAAGCAACCGTGGTGACGTGGCGTGGAGATGCGGCAGTTCGATTTTTATTTCAACTGAACAAGACGTTCTAGAAATCTTGAGTGGATCGACTCGGTGGATGTTGGACTAAGTCGATGAGAGGGCATAGTCAGTATGATCGGTTTTGCGAAACGATCGATGCAGTTGAGTTTATAAGTCGAGACGTTGGACAGCGAGGATCGAATAATTCGAGTGAAACGCTCTCCTAACAAACCGTTGCGAGGCGTGACTTTCCGTCATAGGAAGTCGACATTTGCGAAACGATCTTGTCAACGGACTTAAGGAGTTATTCCGCGAGTGAAGTGTACGTTACTCTGGAGTAGTAAAGCGCACACTCGGGTTGTAACGACAGTCTCTTTGGGAGAGACATCAAGCTACGAGGAGTCACGAGAACGGTGGATAGTCGAGCTTCGACGAGGGAGAAACAAGGCGATTTGAGAACTGATCTGCGAACTCATCAGATGAACAAACGGGTGACAGACAGCTTTTCCACGAGGAACAAACTGTGAGAACATTCCGTGCTAAAGGGTCTTACTGGGAGGTAGCAATAGGCAATAAAATCTAGATAGCAAAGATGCTGGCTAGGTAGGGAATAAGGCAAAGTAGACATAGGATAACTAGACATTGAACTGTTACATGCTTTAACTGATATACATTATATTCATATTCATTTAAATGCATACACAGGTGTTCTCTGTTCTTTTCCCTAGTCAAATAGAAAGGCCTATGCATTTACTTGTCCAGTAAAGACAAGATGAAACAGAACTAAAGTAGTCGTGGGTGTAGAACATAACACTAAGCACTCTTAGTATAGGGTGGCGCTACAGTCGGTGTGTCGTTGTTTGACGACAGAATAATTGGAGCGGATATGAAAACGTTGTTGGTGACAAACGCCCGTCTTCCACAGAACAGGACGGCATCGTCGGTCATGACAGTTGCCAAGGACTCCGCTGAGAGAGCCATTGCTTTGATGCAGCATTACAGTTCATCGCTAACTAAGAATTAAGAGCAGAATCAGTTCCTTCTTCGGTTCGTGAAACGTTATAGGAAGATGATGATCTATCCGTCCTGCTCCAAGGCCACACTGATGAAGATAACAGAGTACAATGGATGTTTTTTTAAGAAAAGTTCTAATGTGTCAATACAAACATTGAACATTTTGGAATCTTATTTTCATTCCCGCGATATATGTTTTAATTGTTCTGCTCTTCAACGTAGAATACCGATTTTATGCTTAAACTAGCTGTAACCCGTGAAAAATCACGGTTAACAGTTCTATCGTTCTAGAGAATAAGCCCGTTATATTATGACGTCATAACCCTCCTTCAATAGTGTATTTCCCCGTCATAATTGCTCTAAACGCCGTCGTCAAGACCGTCGTCGTCAAGACAGCCGTCGCCAAGGCGGCAGTATAGTGACGTCACAATAGTTTGTTACGGGACAGACAGACGTACATCGGTTATTATGTTGTTTGATGGTGAAAACATGCTGGCCTTGAGCGACCTCCAAATACTCATCAATCTCTCTCAAATTTGGTAGAAGTAACTGTGGGCAGTCATAGAACAAAAAGAGAGTAGTGGAGTGCAACTCTGAGAAAGTGGCGTATATAATAAAGTTTTGTCGCACATGGAAAAACAACAGTATCGTACACAATTTGACAGGAAAACTTCAGGAGCCAGAAGAAAAGCTAATAACTGATACGTGATTTGGACCCCATTTCAAGTTAAACAGATTTTGCAACTTAATATTTCTTAACAACTTTTTCAAAAAGTGATTGTTACTATTATAATAGTAACCAAAATAATGACAGTAATAATAATAATGATAACAGCAATAATAACAATACTAATATGGCAATAATGACAAAAATAATAATAGCAATAATAATAATTACACCAACGCCAACAAAAAACCATAGTAATAATAATAATAATGAAAGTAGAAGTAATGGTAGTGGTGGTAGTGGTGGTAGTAGTAGTAGCAGTCGTAGTAGTAGTAGCAGTCGTAGTAGTGCTAGTAGTGCTAGTAGTGCTAGTAGTACTAGTAGTACTAGTATTCGTAGTAGTACTAGTAGTACTAGTACTACTAGTACTACTACTACTAGCAGTACTACTACTACTAGCAGTACTAGCAGTACTATAGCAGTACTATAGCAGTACTATAGCAGTACTATAGCAGTACTAGCAGTACTAGCAGCAGTAGCAGCAGTAGCAGCAGCAGCAGCAATATTAACAATAATAGTAATAACAACCACATCAGGAGTAATTCCTTTCGCTCGCACTGCAACCATGCAACAGCGAGCATTCTCCCTTGCCGGTCCTACTCAGGCCCGTAGCCAGTATGAGGCAAGACGAGGCGAGTGCCTCGTCGTAATTTTCAAGACGAGGCAAGACGAGGCAACCTCTCCCTCTCTGCCTCGTCTTACTTCGACACGATAATTAAGATATCGTGTGAGTATTTCTCTTCTATAGACACATTTGCCTCCTCCAGCACTGACTCACCCTCTTCTATCATCCCTGCCCCTAACCAAAGTGCGACCGTACGTTACTAACCAGAATAACGTAGGCGTACCGTATAGGCCTACGTACCTTATCGAAAAAAATAACGTACGCGTACGTTCAAAATGCCACAAGTTTATCTGATCATTCCCAAAGAACCTCAATATAACTATAGTCTTGTAATGTCCGCGTACCGTACGCGTACATGACAAATGATCAGTTTAGCTCTACAATATTAGTCTTCCCGTACGCAGGCCTAATTATTTACGAACGGTACCGAAGCTTAGTATTGCCAATAAAATGACCACTGGAACTGACCATCCTATAAAGTGTGCCGTAAAATCTTAATTATCTTCATATTATACATTAGACAGAATATTAGTAATTTGAAATTTAAAAGGAGGAATAGAGGAAATGGAGGGAGGTAGAGAGCGAATGGAGGGTAGAAGGAAGAGACTAATCAGGGTTTGAAGTGGGTGGGAACGCGTGGGAACGGCGTTCCCACTGCTCTCGAAATTCGTTGCTTGCGTTCCCACTGCTCACAATGAAAGAACCCTGGTAACGCATGCGTTTCAATAAAACTCTGCTTTGGCGTTCCCAAACCACTTTAACCACTTAGGAAGACATGAAATGGAGGGTAGGAGGAACAGAGGGAATGGAGGGTAGTAGGCAGAAAGGAATGGAGGGTAGAAGGAAGAGAGGGAGTGGAGGGTAGGAGGAAGAGAGTGAATGGAGGGTAGAAGGAAGAGAGGGAATGGAGGGTAGAAGCAAGAGAGGAAATGGAGGGTTGGAGGAAGAGAGGAAATGGAGGGTTGGAGGAAGAGAGCGAACGGAGGGTTGGGGGAAGAGAGCGATCGGAGGAAGAGAGCGAACGGAGGAAATGGAGGGTTGGAGGAAGAAAGGGAATGGAGGGTTGGAGGAAGAGAGGAAATGGAGGGTTGGAGGAAGAGAGGAAATGGAGGGTTGGAGGAAGAGAGGGAATGGAGGGTTGGAGGAAGAGAGGAAATGGAGGAAGAGAGGAAATGGAGGGTAGGAGAAAGGAAGTGAAGTCGGATTTGTAGGGTCAGTGCTTATATATGTTTCTTGTCTTTAATCGTCGTCAATCCGACGATTGGTCACACATGGACAATTTTATTCCACCCACTTTTGTTTCCTGTCTCTTTCGATAATTAGACTAAGTTATCAATCCATCCCATTATAGATCTTCCCTGAGCTCTTAATCCAGGGATTGTGCCTTGGATTATCTCCTTCTCCAGACAATCTCCACTCTTCTCCAACCCGAATGCCCGAAATATGAAGCTTCTTCTGCTGGATTAATCAAAGGATACTTATTTGTACTCCAGTGGTCTTCAAAACCCATTCGATTGTCTGCCTCGACGTTCATGATTTCCCGAGGGTCTGCTGCATATAATTATTGCATTTCAATGCGACTTCCTTCTATTTGACAACCTCACAAGCTTCGACAATTATTGCATTATTATTGTGCTTGAGATTTCAAAGAATGTTCTCTACAATGTCGTAGTTTGTGGCGCTTGATGTCATTGTGAGTAAAGCGTCACATTGTGACTTGAATCAAAGTGCGACCGTACGTTACTTGCCGGAATAACGTACGCGTACCGTAATTACGTTAAAAAATAACGTACACGGTACACGCACCGTAGGCGTACGTTAAAAATGCCACAAGTTTATCTGATCATTCCCAAAGAACCTCAATATAACTATAGTCTTCTAACGTACGCGTACCGCGCACGTAGGCTACGTAACAAATGATCAGTTTAGCTCTACAATATTAGTCTCCCCGTACGCAGGCCTAATTATGTATTTACGAATAGTACCGAAGTTTAGTATTGCCAATTAAATGACCACTGGCACTGACCATCCTATAAAGTGTGCCGTAAAATCTTAATTATCTTCATATTATACATTAGACAGAATATTAGCAATTTGGAATTTAATAGTTTAAAATATTATAGCAGAATATTAGCAATTTGGAATTTAATAGTTTAAAAGTAGAGATAATTGAACAGCCTGATGTAGGTAATGGTTAAAATAGTTTACGACCGCGTCTGGCCTAAATAACAATCGAGGCACAGTAACACGTAGGCCTATGGACCCGGCCGTCTATACAATTTCAAATCGTCATTTTGCTTTCTTCGTCAGTTCCAGTAATCGTAAGTAATTGTAATAATAACCGAACACTTTTGTAGCGTCACTCAGAGCAGCGGCCCTTTAAAATTTAGCTATCTCGTTTTTTTATCATAATTATTACGAATTAAGTTTAAGAAATAACTTCAAATAAACTTGGATTAGAAGACTTATAGTCGGCTACAGAACAAGATTATGATGAGTCGACAACCTGTAAACGATTAGGCCTAGGCCTACTTTTCTGTTTTTTGTTGTCGAATATTAAGAACTAACTTTTCATTCTATTACATTACATATATCCTCTTATGTAACATAACTTGTAGGCCCTATAGTGTTTGTTATAGAGTAAACTGAAATGTGTTAATACAATGTATTAACACATTTCAGTTTACTCTATAACAAGAGTAATATAATATGATCTTATAGAAGTTAGAACAAGTTGAACAACACAATTAGAGTCCTGCAAAAATCCACAAAAATGTAACGTTCACTTCAAAAATTTGCTTCGGCTTCAGGTATGATTATAATTTCAGACAAACTTTTACACAGCATTCCAAAACATATTTAAGCACCACAAAATGCTGCTTTTATTGGCTTTAAGATGTTCTACAACTCAAGTACGAGCATCTACAATATAAACATTTTTTCGAGGGTAATACTCCCGAACCCTCACAGTTCTCACTTAAAGGGAAGGGGCTGGGGACGGGTGGGAAGGGTTTTGGAAGGGGAAGGCAGGGAAAAGGGTGGGGACGGGGCGGAACGGGAAGGCAGAGAATGGGAAGGTAAAAGTAAGTAAGTAAGTAAGCATATCCTTTATTAAGGTGAGGGGAATGGGCAAAAAGGGAGAGGAGGTAAGGATAGGGAAGCGGAGGACGGAAGGGGAGGGGACGGTACGTGGATGGGAGGGGTTTGCCTCGTCTTGATTTTGCCTCTGGCTACGGGCCTGGTCCTACTATCTGGAATGGCCTTCCTGTCGAACTGCGGTCTCTTCCTCGAGACTCGTCCAGCTCTTTCTTCTCTGCTCTTAAGACTGTTCTCTTTCGTCGAGGTTGGGCTGGGAGCGCCTCTGAATCGTTGCCTTGAAGAGCGCGCTATATAAGTGTCTAGTTGATTGATTGATTGAATAACATTAACATTACTATGCAGCAAAAGTCTAAATTTGATATCAGGTGAAAAGGAGTAGAAACAATGATTAAAATTCATGAGGTATTTGTTAATCGTCAACAGTGCTATATATTATTTCAGCAGCAATAAATCTCTTCGCTTGCTTTTAAAAACCTGAAAATCTATATTCATTTGTAATATCATATATCCGATAAGGAGTTCCACAGACAGGGTCCAAAAGTTTACATACAGTTCCTCGTACTACAGGTAGTACGAGTGTAAGGAAGAACGTACTTGTTTCAAAGAGTGAATACTGGATACATATATAGAAAGCAGAAACCGTTCGTTTTTCTATAAAGCACTTTATAATTGGATACTTCAGAATAGAAGTCAAGAAACTCTCTTTACGCGGTCTCTTTCGTCTTCTCTCAACCTGCGTCTTCATATTCGCTATACTTCATTTCCCCTACAAACTTTTCTCTCCCTCTTAAATATGATGCCTATTACAAAGATTGTCTTCACACCGCATACGCAGGTGTTCAGCCCTGAACTGTTGGTCTGTTGCAGGCTCAGATCTAACTCAGTTCGCTAATTAACCTGATCAATCACCCTATGCCTTGTAATCTAATCTCGAAGCCTATATAGCGCTGTCATCGGAATGCACGATACATCGATCGATGACAGACAGACAGCCAGACAGACTAACTGACAGGCAGACAGACAGACAGACAGAAAGAGAAGGATAAAGAGTTATCCGTTTGCGTGTGTTTGTGCGTGTGAAATATACAGACAGAGATAGAGACAGAAGAAGAGGAAGAGAGCCGGACAGAGATAGAAAACCAAAGGAAGGTAAATTAATATCATAAAAACTTTTTTGGTGCATGCGCTTGAAAATAATGTTTTTTACACTACAGTACCCTGAACTGCGATTTGCACGAGCAAATTATTGCCCAGGTTCGATAATGGTGCCATTTCGTTTCAAGCCACTTCACCATACGATCAAGACAGGTTGAAGATCAAAATAGCAACGATTTTCATTCGGACAAGATCGTTTAATTAGGGCTAAAGAGCACTAAGTGTTTTTGCTGAACGTACCTCTGAGTGGACAGTGAAAGACGAGAATAGGTGCCTGGTTTTCGACTTCCGCAGGTGCGCATGGCGTGCTATCATAGTCTCCATGAGGGATATATTTATCAATATTGCACTTGAAACACGCGTTTCCAATTTCCGTTGCTTTGCAGCCATGCGCGTTGCACATGTAGGGTTGGCTGTTCTCAACGCAGGACGGACATTCGACGATCGTTTTCACGTAAAGGCACTGATCAATAGAAGCGCAGACGTCCGTTACAGGTGCTTGGCCCTCAAAACATGTGGCATTCAGAGGTTCCCAGTGGTAGTAGCACATGAATGTGTCGACAAGTGCTGCGTTCGTCACAGTGAATGACGCCAGTAGGGTGACGACGACGACCAGGGCTTGTGCCCCGGGCTTTGGCAGTCTGCCCATCGCTTAGAACCATACGCCTGTAAGCAGAATTTTACAGAGCGTTAAGGTAACTTTCACTAATTTCGTTATGAGTGAAAGTAGTCAGATAGATTACCGCCTGCTGCTAGGAATAACAAATAAAATTAAATTTACGACAAGATCACCACCTTTCTCTCTATATTCATATATATATATATATATATATATATATATATATATATATATATATATATATATATATATTGTTAGGTTCTTACGTTGGTTGAATAAGGACAAAGTCTCCCATAAAACAGTAAAAGTTTAATAGTTACCAAACGCAGAGACCATAACAGAAAAGTCGTTTCCTCCTTCCTCAGTAGGACGACAAAGTAACCAACTGCGGCCTGAACGAAGCTCACACAGAGGTCTCTAAAGATACAGTCAGCAATGTAGCTTAACTATGATACATGAGAGATTTGGCTCCTACTTAACAAACGTGGCCTCGGCCCACAATACTAAGCCAAACTCCGACACACTCCTCACTCGTCAGTCTTATATAACCGTGTTCGTACAGACCATCCTCTATATCGTACCCCGAAGAATAGTACAACCTAGAGTTTGAGTTCAATAGACTGTCCGACCTCAACTATAGTGTTCACCGTGTTTACTCCTAACATAATCTAACACACAGAAGCACCTAACATCCAACAATATATTCGTATTCGTCTTCGTCATCTATGCCTTGACGAATATTCGTACGTACTCCAGATGAAGGTTGTTCATATTATGCCCGGTAATTGCCATTCGCTGTCGGAGCCTCTGGGTTTGACCCAACGAACGCTAACCCTCGTATACCAGTTCCATTATGCATGCCTTCCGCTACTTGTATAGGCGATTCGAAATCGCCTATACAAGGAGGACGTTCCTTCTTATTCTGGATCTTCGTTCTGGCTCAGTTGATCTCCATTTCAAATTTTTTTGTTTCTCAGTCCAGTATTTCCAGCGACAGGACCAGGGTCTCCATAATTTCAATAAGGGCCACATCATTGGCATCGTCCTGGTCCGAGAACATATATATATCCAGTCCAATACGTGCAGCCGAGTGAGATCACTAGGCAGACTGTCGTTGAAAGACGCTCTGGATCATATGTCTCTAGTACAGATTGCGTGGTTTCAGATGACAAAGCGCTTCATACGGTGCAGCCCTTTATAAGGGTTACAGATGGCAAACAATTGCCACGTCTTCGTGAATACGAATTCTTTCTTCGCAAGACAGAACGCCCTTTGTGTTACCTAAAGCTAAATCTAGACTGCTTAAAAGTTAGGGTTACCATATTTCCGCAGAGGAAAAAGAGGACAAAAAATAAAAATCGTATCGGCGTATACGGTATACCCTGCCTGGCGGTTACGCCACTATGATTTAATTTATACTGTCTAAATTTTAACTGCAGAAAAGTAATGTAAATGGCTTGAGACTTTTAGTCAATGAGCACGTACACAACACAAAACAGACTTACAGTAGGTAGCTTTTCTGGAGACAAGAAAAAAGACTTCAAGGCTGGAAACATCTGCAGCAACCACTGAATACCAGGGTATAGAGACAGCCATCGAATTTTGCTGTGATAAAGTAGCTTACGATAGGCCTACTCAACTGCAACAAATTCG
>OY744614.1:39245656-39318156 GCA_963556255.1 Allolobophora icterica | reverse complement strand
CTAAGCCTATCATAAACGATTTTTTCAAAATATTTGGCAAAATAGGGAAGTACCGATATTGGTCTGTAATTAGTTAGATTATCTTTTTCACCTTTTTTAAATATTGGCACTACTTTGGCTATTTTGATCTTATTGGGAACAATTCCATTAATTAGTGAGCAGTTAATAATAGTCGTTAACGGTTTAACTATCCATGCTAGAGTTGGGGTGGCAATGTAGGGATCTATATTATCTATACCTTTAGTATGGGTTTTTTTTCAAGATACTGCTTATTTTTAGAAGTTCTTCCGGCGAGGTTAGAGTCAGCCCCATTGATTTCAACCGAGATGGCGGTAGGTATTCTTCAAAGGAAGTAGGGGACTCAAGAATTTTAGATGCAAGCTGTCGCGGTCGACTCCTTCGATCGCAACGACGAACCAACGAAGGAACTATTAAAAGATCTTTAATTAAAAATAAAGTCGATTAAGTGTAAAGTAAGTCAACTCGTCTATCAAATATCACAATCGTAGACAGCACACAGGTTGGCTGGTCTCGATTGAACGTCATACGATCAATGTTTCAACGTTTACAAATCTTCGTCAAAAGGCCCTTAATGTACATCAGGTCTATCTTATATAGAGTTCTCCCGGATTCCAGAACGTTCTGTGACGTCACTGTACTTTTCCCTGGAAAGTCCTACTGAACACGTATATCCTTGTTGCATGCACCGAATTAATGTTGACAGCTTGCTGCAGAATTTTCCGTGCGATGTAAACAAGCTTGTTGACGCGTCGGTTTTCTTCCCTTGATGCATGCACCCGCGTAGACCGCGACATTCCCTCCGCCCTCAGATGATGACACGTCTTCAGCACCATCCCGAACGGGTCATCACGATCAAGCCGGGCCTCCAGACTCCATCTCGACACAGCATATACAACCAAAACAAAACACATCAGTTAGTCAACTTATCCACACAATTTGCGGGCTCGATCCTTGTGTGTCGGGCCATTTCCCCCCTTCACCATCCGAGTCACAACCGAGAGAGGAAATCAGCCACCGTGTTCTGACGTCCAGGACGATATCGAAAGTCCACGTTAAACTCTTGCAATGCTAACGCCCAACGAGTCAGTTTCGCACTCTTAGGGCTTGCATCTGTGAGATAAGACAAAGGATTATGATCTGAATAAATGATTATCTTTGATAAGAATATCCATGACTTGAATCGTTTAAGTGCCCAAATTACTGCGAAAGCCTCTCTCTCAATTGTAGACCAATGCATCTGTGTATCTGTAAGTTTAAGACTAGCAAAAGCAATTGGTTTTTCTTGACCTTCTTCGGTCCACTGAAACAAGCAACACCCGACCGCGGTGGCACTTGCGTCAACACTTAAACCAAATTCCTTAGTGAAATCAATGGTATGCAACTGTGTAGCTTTACTGAGATCATCCTTTAACTTATCTAGTGCTTCTTGATGCTTTTGCTCCCAAGGCACCTTCGTAGGTATGTTATCTCGTGTCAAATCAGTTATTATCCGTGCTTTTTCAGCTAAAGCAGGTATAAAATTTCGAAAATAACTGAAAAAACCCATAACCTTTCTAACTTCTTTCTTTGTTGTTGGAGGATGGATATCATTGATCGTAGCGATCTTACCTGGATCAGGTTCAATACAACCTGACCCTACTATATGGCCAACAAACTTTATTTTGTTTTGTGCAAAATTACATTTTCTTAAATTCAAAGTGAGTCCTGCTTCCTCAATAGTTTGCAAGAATTTCTCTAGATGTTCTAAATGGTCATTCCAATTCATTGAAACCACTGCCATATCATCGACGAATGGTTCGGTAAAACTTCGCACTGGATGTAAAACTTGGGTCATAGCACGAATAAAGGTATTGCTAGCGGACTTGAGTCCAAACGGCATCCTTGTGAACTCAAAAAGTCCTGCATCACATACGAATGCCGTAAGCCATCGATGTTCTTTCCGAACTGGAATTTGCCAATACCCCGATTTCGCGTCGAAAACACTAATAAACTTTGCCCGTCCCACCTTTTGTAAGACGTCAGCAATGTCTGGGGTCGGGTAACAATCACCTAGAGAATATTTGTTAACATGGCGATAATCAATTGCCAATCGAACGCCATTTTGACCTTTGGGTCCCTTTAAAACGCAAACTACCGGACTGGCCATTTCACTTTTCGATGGTCGAATGATGTCTAATGCCAACATTTCTTCTATCTGGCGTTGTACTTCAGGTTTAAGTAGCTCAGGTACTTTATATGCCCTTAAACGCTTAGGAGTGAAATCATGAGTTATCTTAATCTCATGTTCTAATACTGGACCATACCCAGGTTTATCCACAAATACTGCCGAGTGCCGATCCAAAACTTCAAAAAGTTGCTTCTGTTCCTCTTGCGAAAGATGCGCTATAATCAGAGGATCAATTCGCTTACTCGGGCTTATTTGTTCACGTTCTTCCTGATCTACAACCTCTACTATACCAAATTCTTCATCTTGATCAACAATTACTGAACAGCTATTGATCATCGCTTGTTCGAGTCGTTCATGGTATCGCTTGATCTTATTTGCGTGTAAATGTCTTTGTTTTCCCTCTATTTCTACTATATAAGAATATGGGGATTTAACCTTGATTACGGTAGCAGGTCCTTGCCATCGACTATAAAATTTAGAACTACCAAAATCTGGTGCTAATACTGCTACTTTATCTCCAACTTCGTATTTTCTGTCAGTACTACGCAAGTTATAATAATCTGCATACCGCTTTGTTTCTATATCACTATAGTAATCTGCATAAACTTTCGCGAATTCGAGGTTTTCCTTCAGTGATTGGAGATACTCTTCGGGTGATTTACCTAAGTTAAGAGGTACTTTTCGTTCGCCAGCCCACGATTCCTTCAACACACTAAGTGGACCCCGAGGAAGAGTTCCATAAACCATAGTGAATGGCGAAATATGAGTCGTGCCTGAAGGTTTTTCTCTAAGGCTCCACAGAACAAACGGTAACAATTGGTGCCATCCACGAGGATCAGATTGAGCAAGCTTAAAGATCATGGTTTTCAAGCTTTGGTTGCATCTTTCAACCAATCCAGCTGCCTCAGGATGTCCAGGGGTATTAAATCTGGGACTACAACCCATTCGCCGCAAGAATTCTTTCGTCAAACGACTGGTAAAGTTGGTACCACAATCAGAACTGATGATCCTTGGAATAGAAAAAGTTGTAAAAACTTGCAACAGAGCTTCACAAACTCCCTTTGCATTCAACGATCTAAGAGGATACGCCATCGGCCAACGAGAAAATTTATCCACCAGAACCAGAGCATAATTGTACTGGGGTTTCGATTTGTTGGATTCTCCAGTCACTACCATAGGGCCAATACAATCCATATTTAGATGGTTAAAACAGAGTTCATCCGCCCTCGGAATAGGAGTGATCGGGACTCGATCTGCCACTTTAACTGGAGTTCTTAGTTGACAAATTTGACAAGACGCACAATATTCGCGAATCCTCTCATCCATTCTTGGAAACCAAAAGTTTAATTTGATCCTGGCTCTCGTTGCCTTAAAAGCCATGTGCCCAGCACATGGGGCATCGTGTGCTACTCGCAAGACAACCTCGATTCTATCTTCCGGTAAACATAATTGATTAACCTTATGTCCCATAAGTTCCCCTTTGTGGTACAGGAGGTTATTATCTATAAAGAAATTATTTTTATTCTGTCTCGCTTGTTGCCAGCAAGATATAAGATTGTGACAATTCTGTTGCTCACGCAATAAAGTATCATTATTCGCTACTCCCTCATCAGACTTGAACTCTGTTGACTCAACATCAAGAAAATTATCTGAATCATCAACTAGTTGCTCCTGAGAATATTCATTCACTTCTGACGGCAAGGATTCGTTGCTGTTACTTTTCTCGATATTAACTTCTAAGTTATCTTCTTCTGCCCCTTTATTTATTTGAACACATCGATCTACGCCAGCTACCATCACTACATATTGCGAACTATCCCTTAATAGGTCCACAACATGGGGTGTCAGAATAACCCGTTCATTTAGTTCAGGGACTACAGCGAACATGACGCACAAAGATGGCGCAATGTTCGTCGTTCCTTCCATTGAATTAGCTAATTTCATTTGTAGGTATACTACATCTGCCTTACATCCTTCTCCCTGAAAACCAATTATATTAATCCGTTTAATCACGGGTAAGTTTAGTGACTCAATTAATTTCTTATCAATACAACAAATTTCTGCTCCTGAATCAGATAATGCTGGCTGAGAAGGGAGATCTTCAATCTGTACATTGATATACGACCTCTCTTGTAATCCATCAATACTATTCTCGTATACCCTTACAGCAGTTTCCAAGCCTATTGGTTTAGAATTATCCAATAAATTCCCTTGCTTTACCTGTTCAGGTATCTCATGCAACACGTTGACCTTCTCAACAACTAAGTCGATCACTTCTTCAGTTGGGTTCCCAAATATACAAGTACTCACCTTTTTAGAACTTGGTTTGGTCTGGCACTCCCTTGCCCTATGACCCTTCTGATGACATAGGAAACAGAGACCCTTTACCTTGGCCTCCTCCTGAGACACCCTCGCACCTATCTTGGCTTCACCCCTTATTTCCGGTTTGGGAGACTTGGGTTGAGCTGTCTGGTTATTGACTTGAACATGAGGTTGACCTCTCGTCCAATTGTTATACTTCGGTGTCGGATGACTACGGCATACTAAGTCATTCCCACCATCATGCGACGCTACATAAATGTCAGCCGCATTAGCTATGTCTTCACAGCTCAACCACTCCTCTTTTTCTTGGGCCAAGATATAATCTAAACAAGCCTTCGACAAGGACTCCTTAAGCCGATCCGCAACCAATAAACTTACAAGTTTATCAAACTCATCAGTTATCTTTCTACTTTTCAAATAATACATAAGAGCCACACGCAATTTGGATGAATAGATCGTAAATGATTCGTCCGATGCTTTGTGCAACGACCAAAATCGGGCTCTAAGATTTGAAGGGCTTATCTTAAACTCCCTTAGCAAAAACTCCTTCAGGAATTTGTAGTCATGGAGCTGTGCCTCAGTAAGGCGCATGGTTAATGCCTTAGCTCTTTCACTTAAAATGGCTAGCAATAATTTTGCTCTAACATCTTCATCCACCTCATACACATTAAACAAACCATCCAAGTGATCAAAGAAACCTGGAATTTCTATAGGGTCGGAAGGAAATTTCCAAAGAATATTCTTGAGGGCATCACTATAACGCTTAGTACGACTTGCTAAAGAATCTCTAACATTTCGTTCTTCCTGCTTTTCCTTCCTCTCCCTTTCTTCTTTCTCTTTCCGTTCCTTCTTTTCTCTTTCTTCTTTCTCTTTCCGTTCCTTCTTTTCTTCCTCTCTCCTCTTTTCCTCCCTTTCTTCCTTCTCCTTCCGTTCCTCCCTTTCTCTTTCTTCCTTCTCCTTCCGTTCCTCCCTTTCTCTTTCTTCCTTCTCTTTCCGTTCCTTCTTTTCTTCCTTCCGTTCCTCCCTTTGTTCTTCATATTTACGGATTTCGAACTCCAGACGGCGCTTCTGCAGCTCGTAATCCACTCCTGTTGGAGATATTGGACTACCCTTAAATTCCTCTTCCTCTTTTCCCATCTCCATGGCCCATTCTTCCATTAATTGACTTCGATCCCATGACATAACATCATCTTCGTCCCTTCCTGCCTTCATAAGATACACCCTAAGGCGCTCAGACGACATTTTGCGAATATTCGCTTGCATCTCTGTTGTCAACGCTTCCATTTTTACAAACAGTCAGTCAACAACAATCAACAAAAAAAAACAGACACCACGCGGCAAACCCGCCACACAAAAGGAAAATTCCACAACCCAAAGTGCAACTATTCAGTATCCAAAGAAGTACACTCGCCAAGTACGCAAAAACTATACAAGCTCACGCAAGTCTGGCCTCGATCACAACAATGGATCAAATTTCAAAGAAATAATCAGCAGATATTGAAAGAGAAATAATGGCTGCCTCCCACTCGGCTGCAACTCCACTCTCTTTTCTCCTTCTCAGCCACGACAACACCTAGGATCTTACCCGTATGTTGACTGCTGTCTTCTGCTGTCTCAGCCGAACGACGCACTTCGTCCGTCCGACTGTCGTATGCCGATTCACCCGTCTCCCACGGTAGAAAGGCGTCTCGATCCGCTCGCTGTCTGGAACAGACCGTCTCTTGATCCTCCGGGTTGACTCCTTCCTCCGCCGGCTCGCGTCTTCTTCACCGGATCCAACACCGATGATCCCGCTTCTGACACCAATAATGTCGCGGTCGACTCCTTCGATCGCAACGACGAACCAACGAAGGAACTATTAAAAGATCTTTAATTAAAAATAAAGTCGATTAAGTGTAAAGTAAGTCAACTCGTCTATCAAATATCACAATCGTAGACAGCACACAGGTTGGCTGGTCTCGATTGAACGTCATACGATCAATGTTTCAACGTTTACAAATCTTCGTCAAAAGGCCCTTAATGTACATCAGGTCTATCTTATATAGAGTTCTCCCGGATTCCAGAACGTTCTGTGACGTCACTGTACTTTTCCCTGGAAAGTCCTACTGAACACGTATATCCTTGTTGCATGCACCGAATTAATGTTGACAGCTTGCTGCAGAATTTTCCGTGCGATGTAAACAAGCTTGTTGACGCGTCGGTTTTCTTCCCTTGATGCATGCACCCGCGTAGACCGCGACACAAGCTCACTGGCTATACTAGTGAAATAGCTGTTAAAGTTGTTGGCAATCGTTGCTGGATCTTCCACTATGACTCCATTTATTTTCAGGGTGACTACCTTTGTTGTCCTGTCATCAGTTTGCAAGGCGGTTCTGATTAGCTTCCAGGTTGCTTTTAGGTCATTTTGATGTTTAAAGAACTCAGACGTATAATAATTACGCTCAGCATTCCTTCTGATTCCTTTAAATTTGTTTCTGTATTCAATAAATTTCCTCTTATTTAGTTGGTTCGGTGTTTTTAAAAATCTTACATAAAGTAGATTTTTTCTCTTACATGACTTTAAGATGCCAGAGGTCATCCAGGGCTTTTTGAATTTTACCTTAGAATTTTTTGATTCCATTTTCACCGGGAAGACCTCATTATAGATCTGAGTGTATTTATCGATAAATAAATCGTACGCCTTATTTGGACAGTCTTGATCACATGTCCTCGAGATTGGGTCCCAATTAACTTGTTCAAGTTGGACTTTAAACAGTATATGTGTATATATGCATCTATGTATGTAAGTATGTATGTATATATGTATGTATGCATGCATGTATGTAAGTATGTATGTAAGTATGTATGTATATATGTATGCATATATGTATGCATGCATGTAAGTATGTGTGTAAGTATGTATGTATGCATATATGTTTGCATGCATGCAAGTATGTATGTAAGTATGTATGTATATATGTATTCTAGTATGTAAATATGTAGGTAAGTATGTATGTATGCATATATGTATGCATATATGTATGCATGCATGCAAGTATGTATGTAAGTATGTATGTATATATGTAAGCATGTATGCATGCATGTATGTATGTATGCATGTATGTATACACGTATACATTTATGTATGTACGTATGTATGTATGCATGTTTTGATCATTAAAACAGAAAGCTTTGTGTATGTTGCACTGGGGGATGTCCTAGTATGGGGGGGGCAGTGGCGGCGCCAGAGGTGGGCTAGGGGGTGCTTAGCCCCCCCAAACTGTGGCTCAGCCTTCCCCCAAACAAAACGCTGGAAATCTCTGAAGCTTTGCAATGCTAACAAAGGAGGAAGGGAGAAAGGGAAGAGCTTAGGGCTTCAGCCCCCCAAACCTGAAATCCTGGCGCTGCCACTGGGGGGGGGGGGGGAATTGTCCGGGGGGTAACTGTCCGGGAATATGTCCGGGGGGAATATGTCCAGGGGGTAAGTGTCCGTTTACCGGCGCCGACTCATTGGGAGCCTTGGGTGCGAATGCGCCCAGAGAGAAAGTTCAGTGGGTGCGTGGCACCCAGAAGAATCCCGACATTAAATTCAAATCTTTTACACCTACGTAAGTAATCTCATAACTTGAGAAGTACAACTACAACACAAATACCCAACATTGCATGATCACACAGTCACAGCCAGTACATAAATTATTTATTTAATAATTATTTATTATTTAAAATAATAAATAAATAATAAAACTGGAACGTCCGAACGTCACCGATTTCCAATACATTTTCTAACCTCGCAACCCTTGACAAGAAAACCATTTTCTTTTTCTGAAAATCCTCTTAAACTCACCATCTAAGAGGAGGGCAAAGTGGAAACGAGGGGAAGGAAAAGGGGAGAGGAAGGAAAGCTAGTTGATTTTCAGCTGTGTCATGCGAAACAAGAATATTCAGTGGACTGTTAAAGAGGATGGTTCTCCACTTGGTATGTCTGGAGAACATCTCTGACGCGACGCAGGACTGGTGAATGAGCTGGTGCCCTGCGTTTAGCTTTTAAGTAGCTCTTTAGAAATCTCGAGATTTCGATTAAGAAATACGATGTTTTCAAGTTGCCGTTCGAAGCTCGAACCAGGAAGTTCTACAGAGTGTGCGTTTGTTCAGCGGAGTATAAGCGACTTTTTTCTTAACCAGGTTACAGTACCCGAATGATATTGAAGGTCTGGAACAGACAGCAGCAAAGACGCGAAATCCTTTCCGACAAGGCATCTGGGGAGCATCAAGAGCGCTCAGCGGGATCTGGAGAGGACCCGAAAAACCCACGAAATTTGATGCATTTAGGGTGAAATTAATCAGATTTGCATTTGCATAAAACTCATATCCTTCTACAGAGCAAAAGAAGAGTCACCAATTGGGGTGGGTGGTGTCAGCACACCCAACAATTCCAAGAGTGGTGGTCTTTGCTTTAAGGAGGAGAAATCACCGACTGGGGTGAGGGCAGTACATCTAACAATTATTAGAGTGGTGGTCTCATAGTGCGTTTATTAATTACCACTGACACTGACCATCCCATAAAGTTTGCCGTAAAATCTTAATATTCTTCCCACTAAGGGGCCTATACATTAGACAGAATATTAACAATTTGGAATTTAAAAGTTTGAAAGCAGAGATCATTGAACAGCCACAGATGACTGATGTAATGGTTAAAATTGTTTACGACCGTCAATCACCAACTATAATTGACTTTTTTGTGCATAATGTCATGTATTTTTTTTCGTCATGAACAGATGTGAACGTACGGTAACTTACGGCATAATAACGTACGCGTACCGTACGTACGTTATATAAAAAAAACCTAAGTACCGTACGTACGATCGCACCTTGGGTGGTCTTTTCTTAAAGAAGAAGTCACCGATTTGGTTGAGGGCAGCACATCCAACAATTCCAACTGAACTGGTGAATGAGCTGGTGTCCTGCGTTTAGCTTTTAATTAGCTCTTTAGAAATCTCGAGATTTCGATTAAGAAATACGATGTTTTCAAGTGGCCGATCGAAGCTCGAACCAGGAAGTTCTACAGAGTGTGCGTCTATACAGCGGAGTAGGCGACTTTTTTCTTAGCCAGGTTACAGTTCCTGAATAATATTGAGGGTCTGGAACAGACAGCAGCGAAGACGCGAAATCCCTTCCAACAAGGCATCTGGGGAGCATCATGAGCGCCCAGCGGGATCTGGAGAGGACCCGAAAAACCCACGAAATTTGATGCATTTAGGGTGAAATTAATCAGATTTGCATTTGCATAAAACTCATATCCTTCTACAGAGCAAAAGAAGAGTCACCAATTGATGGTGTTGGCAGCACACCCAACAATTCCACGAGTGATGGTCTTTGCTTTAAGGAAGAGAAATCACCGGCTGGGGTGGGGGCAGTACATCCAATAATTATTAGAGTGGTGGTCTTTTCTTTAAGAAGAAGTCACCGATTTGGGTGAGGGCAATTCCAAGAGTGATGGTCTTTGCTCTAAGGGTGAAGAATCACCGACTGGGGTGGGGGCAGTACATCCAACAATTCCAAGAGTGATGGTCTTTACTTTAAGGGAGAAGAATCACCGATTGGGGTGAGGATAGTGCATCCCATAATTCCAAGAGTGATAGTCTTGGCTTTAGCGGAGTCCGGTTCCAAGGATTTGTGTCCAGCTGTTTCTTGTATTTATCTATATTTGTTAAGTGTCCAATCAATCAATTAATCTTTATTCATGATCCCGCTAACTGGGAACTTCTGATACCATGTGCAGCTAAATTATTAAAGCGGACAGACAATTGAATTACGAAGTCTTCAAATGGAAGAGAACACTTAACTAAGTAGCTTTACTAACCTTAATCATACCGGCATACAACACAACTTAAAAGTACCGGGTGGGGTCGTAAATGACCCCATCCGTGTTTTTTGCTCTAGGATCAACATGTTTGTTATATGCTTGTCAGAAACTCTTCTCAGAACAAAAGCATTTGTGAATGCATCAAACTGCATGCAAACGACGTAGTTTTAATTTCTCAAGGGTCTCATGTTTCCACAAAGAAATTGTTATTATTTAGCAAATAATGCGAACTTGTAATACGTTGCCGATAACGCAGTTATAGACTATTGTCATTACATGAAATTGTCATATACATTAATAAGCTCTGGAAATTAGTACTTGTTACTTAACACAATGTCATTAGTCAATGTCATTGTGTTTTGCACCAGAAGCCTAACATATTTTACTCTGAAGACAAATTGAAATAAAGCGCTTAGATAAGTCATAGGCAAAGTGCCCTATTATGAGCAACTTCAACAGTTTCGACTACAAAAAACTGTTGAAATTACCTTTTATTATTAATCACTGAAATAAAGCAGACTGCTGGCTGTTTGAAATGCAATTTTACTAATTATGCTACTTTATGTGTATAACATTTGACATGCTAATGATGACTCGGTTGAATAATATGCTACAACATATCATGTGAACTCGAACAACGGGCCTAACTTACCGAAAATAACAGCTTAACAAATATAATTTACTGCAATTCACATTGCTGCTGGTGTCACCACGAACCGGGAACTTGAAATTCTAAGATTGTAGGGAAAATGGAAATGGAAATAACATAAAAGAAGAAAAAGTGAAGTGAAAAAATTAAGAAATTGGTGGGGTCATTTACGACCCCAACAATCTTTCGCAGATATGTAGGCCTAGGCATCACCACCCAACCCATTCTAGATATGTTCTCTCTAAAGCTGGAAAGGACTGTGACAAATTCCTAAAATTGTTTGAAAGAATATTTAACGGTTAAAATATTGTAACAACAATCAACCGGCTGGGATCATAAAAGACCCCACCCGGTATGGTTAGGGCTAATCAGGCAAGGCACACATCAATTGGATCAGGTTTTAAATGATAGTCTTGAAGAGGAAAAAACGAAAACAACCGGACTAGGCAGGTTAACTGTATATGACTAGGACAAGGCACACATGGCATAGAGGAATTATGAGTGTGTTGAAGAATTCTATAGTGTTATGGTGGAGGCAGCAGTAGTTCAATCACTGTCTTGTTCATTCGTAGATAACAAGTAAAAACGTAGTTTGGACTGAAAGTTCGATAGCCCTGGAGATTGAAGAATCGACGCATGTCTGTTATTCCTTAATTATAGCCTATAGGCGCCAGTAAATCTTATTGAGAAGAGTCTTGTATTGGTGTCAGTGTAAGATCTGTGATATGAGCCAGAGGTTCTAGTTTGGTGGGTACGGATTTCGGTGGAAAGTTGAAAGAGATGCCTATTTGGGTCATTATCCGAAAAGTGCAGAATTGATGTCCCATGCTGTTTTTTTTTAGTTTTTTCGATAATTTCTTCAATTTTTTTTGGCCTATCCTTCAAAGAATGAGCAGATAAACATTTCCCATCATTGTTTTAGCTGCTAGATTTTGGAAATTTAGAAATAAATTAGTAAATGTATACAAAATATCATTACCATCCTCTCTCCGAGACGGCGTACAATGCTTTAAATTCAGCTTTTACGCAAATTTATTCCATTACAACCTGTAACAAAGGTATATTATTTTGATTAATTAATAGCTAGCATATGCAATAATTAAACATTTAGACTCATTGTCGTAACATTTATTTCTTTTTGGGCCTATTTATACTTGTCCATAGAAGTAAGCATCATAGCCATCTCAATTTTTGGGAAGTCTATAACTTTTAGAGAACGTGCTTACGTACTAAAAGAAAAACATCAGGAACAAGATATTGTCAACTATTAATGGAATCACATAGATTTGAGTTGTAATTCATAATGTTTTATTTTTAATTTAAGTTTGTGTGTTCCAAATTACAAAAAAGTAAATTTCTGTTTCATTACCATCTCGTGTTGTATTTCCTGGTTTAGGCAGATCTGGCGAAGAGTATGAAGTTATGAATTTAAATTTTAAAAATAAAGATACTTTTATCTCTCAATTATTACACATGAATAACACTGGACCTACATTGAAATTACTTACTGAAGAGCAAGAAAATAAACCCCTAATGAATAATGGTGACCTTGACCCTGATGATAACTTATATAATTATAACCAGGCCGATTGATCATGACTCTGTCAGTCCATCTCAAGTATCTCTAAACATGGGAGTGAGAACGCACCTATGTTCCTGTATTCACATTAAATGTAAATGTAAATATTCGCGATTTTCTATAGCGACCGTATTATTAACTGCAGACGTATAATAAACAAGATTTCGGACATACAACTACTACCCCATCAAATACCAGTCGACGTCCCAGCGGTGACTGAAACCTGGCTTACGGAAAATGACTGTCCAAATTCATGGATATAACTTTGTACATAAATATTGAACGTCTGGACGGGGAGGGGAGTATATATTTATTTATAAAATAGGAATTAGCGTTTGAATTGCTTGATATAAAATCTACTCACGACTCATACGGAGCCTATTTATTCAGATTCCTCAGGCTGTGGGTTCTCCGTTGTCACTAAATGTGATATTAAAACCACCAGGCCGATCCTTGCAGAGATTTTGACCAACTCTTGGCTGAGTTAACCTTCTCAAAAAGAGAGATCATTCTACTAGCAGATTTCAATATCGAACTACTAAAATATAGTGTCCATCCTTTAACTAATACTTTTTTTATATTGTAACCTCTTATCAGTTTCTACCAGCCATTTTACGACCACAAGTGTTGACAACAGCACTGCTACATTAATAGACAACACCTCGACAAATTTATGGCCACGGACTCTTAGCTCTTCAATAATAGTAAAAGGTATCTCGGACCAATTGCCCGTAATTACCTGGTTTAATACTAGGCCACTACACTTGGAGGAGACAGTACTTAAACCAAAAAGTGTCATAAACGATCGCAACAAGGAACATTTTGCACGGCTACTATCTCATTATGAACTTTGCCCCTAGTAATAACTACTGCATAGAAAGGGATCCTAATAGTACCTATGATTATTTCATTAACGTGCTTGATGGGACAAATAACAGTGCATTTCCTACGTGTCAAGTAAAAATCGGAATCACAGAACTTAACATCAACCGTGGATGACAAAGAGTCTCCTAAAGTCATATAAGATATAAAAAAAACTGTACTTAAAATACATAAAAAATCCAAATCAGAATAACAAAGATAAATTCACTAAATATAGGAACTTATTTAAATCAACAACAAAATTAAGACGATACAGAACACTTAGGCACTAGAATTCACTAAGCATAGTAAAGACTTAAAAATGACCTGGACCACCATTAAATCTATTATTAACTCTAGTACACACGAGACGGGAATTGAATCGTTGACAGTGGATGGCCGTCTTGTCAAAGATAAAAAGATCACAGCAGATAAACTGAATATTTTATCGAGGTAGCCCGCAATCTTCGCACCAAGATACCAACCACCAATTCTAATTATACTGACTATCTTGCACCTTCGCCTACTAACTCTTTTGTCCTGTATCCAACCTAACCAGAAGAAATTCTCTGGCTTAATACATCCATGAAAGCCTCACATAGCTCAGGCCCAGACCACCTTGATTCCAGCATTTTAAGTCCTAATTAAATTTTTATTTTTTTATTTTGTCCTTAATCACTACGCCGCTAGCTCATATTTCAACTCCTCATTTGAGTTTTGTCCCATATAAGATGAAATTATCCACGGTCACACCAATCAAGGAAACAGGGAGGATCTAAATAACTATAGACAAATTTCTATATCACCTTATTTCTCAAAAGTATTAGAAAAAGTAGTATATCAACGGTTAAACGACTATAATATAATAAAAAAAAAACATTCTGTACCTATTTCAGCATGGCTTTAGCCCAGGACACTCTACTGTACTTCCTATGATTAATATACATGATTGAATAACTCAGTAATAATAATAATAATAATAATAATAATAATAATAATAATAATAATAATAATAATAATAATAATAATAATAATAATAATAATAATAATAATAATAATAATAATTTCGTTTAATATTTTCAAATTGACAATTACGCAGTATGATTACAAATCAGTATGAACAGATGATCTCAAGTTATTACAGGAGTCGAATTTAACTGTATACGGCAGCCATGCAAGGCGCCCATCACGTGCTACATCTCATTTTTAACAACGCGCCATCTCGCGAATGAAAATAGGTTTTGTGGACCTTTTTGGGAGGGTTGCGGGAAGCGATCCCGCTACCGCTTGCTCTTCACGCCAGTGATGTTACCACTACTCTATGGACCCCCCCCCCATACGAGTACTCTGTTGATATATTTGTGGATCGTTCGAAAGCATTCGAGACTCTCGATCATGATATACTTCTTAATAAACCGCAGAACTACGGAATAAGAGGATTACCCTTAGCCTGGTTTAAGGACTATTTAACTGCTCGTTTTCAACAAGTTGAATGCAATGGAGTTTACTCAGCCTTCAAACTAATTTAATTTCGAGTACCTTAAGGATCGATGCTTGGTCCCTATTATTTTTATTATAATTATATAAATGACCTTCCAAACTCCTCTTCACTGCTAAACTTTGTACTTTTTGCTGACGACTCAAACGTTTTCTTCCCTCATACCTCTTACTATGACTTATTTATACTATTAAATAAAGAGTTGCTACTTATATCAGACTGTTGTCCTCGAGACCAAGGTCTTGGTCTCGAGTGCACTCGAGTTCGTTTTTAAAAGTCTTGGTCTTGGTCTTGAGACCAAAAGTCTTGGTTTTGGTCTTGGTCTTGAGGTTCAAAGTCTTGGTCTTGGTCTTGAGGTTCAAAGTCTTGGTCTTGATCTCGTAAGATCAAGACTAAGACCGGCTGTCAATATGAAGCGTCATATAACAAACCTCTAGAATTAAAAAATTTATCAAGCCTGTTTGCATCATAGCCTACGATAAATACCTACGGGTGGATGCAAGTCTTGTTGGTCAAGAACACCCATCGGCAGCAGCAGCTAAGTTATGCTGTGTCTAGAGGCCCTTCCGAGACTTTTTCTGAAGCCAGACGGTCTGATATAACCATGGAAGGATTTCAAAAAGGCTCACGATTTGTACATTTACACCCAGTGCTTGAAAAACTACTGTGTGTGCCAGCGACTTTAACACCTGTAGAACGTATTTTTTCACATGGGGGAATTTTTATGAGGCCCACAGAGGAGGGTTACATAACCAGGTTGCAACATACATATGATCGGAAAACACTTGCTAACTTATTTACTTACTTAATTTATAATTTTTATTGCGATTCATTATCTCAATGTTTTACAATCAAAGCTTCTAGCTATTGTCTCGTGCGTTTGCTAATGGTGTAATAAAGAATATACTTACTTACTTACTCAATAAACTCTGTAACAGTCCACTTTAAACTTTATCCTTAAACTTTAATGTTTATTAGCACTAGACAACAGTCAACACTTTACAAACAGCACTGCATAAACAAAATTAGATTTATATAGCGCTTTTATATTACCTCTTACTGCGCTGAAGGATGGAGGTATAGTAGATAAAATGCGAGTTGCAATAAAGCAGTCATACCGAGTGCTCTCACGCCGAAGCAGCACACCTAACTTTGTTGGTTGTTGTATCGTGAATAAGTTCAACGCTTGCGAATAATCTCGACCCTCGTGAATATGCTCCGCGCTCGTGAATAGGTTCAGCACTCGTAAATAAACTGATGCCATGCGCTTGGCTTTGAACTAGTGCTTGAGAAATTTTTAAGTTAACGACCATGGTGACGATTTTAGTTGTCATTTAGATATTATATCAAAGCTAAGTTTCAAACGCTGCGGGAGCCTCAGCTATAAATATTCAAGAAGTGCATTTTCACAGGCATTAGGTGGCACTCATGTGGGCGCTATACCGATCCCATCTGGGAATATGGGTCCTTTATGGGCTCCATGCAGGGGCGTCTATCCCCCCCTAAGTCATTGGAGCAACGTCCCTTTTCCCCTCTTCTTCCCCCCTCCCCGGTCCTTCCCCCCTAAAATGGTGGCAAACACATGGACAAATCTTCCCCCCCCTATTTCTTGGATGGAGCATTTGCTCCAGGGTTTCTATGGTGTAGACGCCTCTGGCTCCATGTATGAGAGTATGCATGGTACGGTGCTTACGTAGCCCACGGGTTTATTAGAGATTCAGTTACTAATAAGCCAGACCAACGTTGCCTTCACTCAATTAGATCGTACTGGTTCACGCTTCGAACGGCAACTTGGGAATATGGTTCTTCCTAATCGTAATCTTTAAATTTCTAAAGAGCTACTTAAAAGCTAAGCGCAGGGCACCAGCTCATTCACCAGTCCTCCAGTCCTACGTCGCGTCAGAGGGGTTGTCTAGACAATACATGCCAAATGGAACCATTCTCTGTACAAGTTTTGCAGCTAATTGGCAGCTATCGGCAACAGAATAACTTATAACTGCAATTAATAAATCTACTGGGTAATCTATTTTAACGCGCTGTAGGTAAAAGAAACAAGGTTTCTTTTGTGGATGTGGACTACAGTTGTAGCAACGTGATGGAACAGAAAAAAGCCTCAACTGGGTCTCCAGAAACCATAGTTTGATGCTGATTAAGGATGAGAGGTAACTTAATCGAATTCATGATGTATTGCGCTCGTAGATCCTCTGGGCTGCTAGAGAAGACAATCGCACGAGAGCGGACAGCACGAATTAGTTTTATTATTGCGCATTTATTTAGCGCCTCTATCTAATGAACAAGCATCAATCGATGACGCTGAGCAGTTGTGAGTAAAGGACTTGCTCAAAGTGTCCACACACTGAACGTCTCGTGGGAAGCTCGAACCCGTACTCTCAGCGTTAAAAGCAAACGCTCTAACCAATCGGCTACCGTGCAGTGTTTAATCTACTCCCCCTCTTCTGGGAGGGGAAACAAGGTTTCTGGGAGACCAAGGAATCTACACATGACTTTTTGGTAATTTCATCCATCTCAAAAGAGTTTAACACTTTTTGAAATTTCATCTTCCAAAAAATTTGAAGACCTTTCTCTTCTTTTTTTTAGACATTCGTCCAACTTTTAAGACATTTCCTATACGAATCACTCTCTCAAACACGTTGATGACCTTTTTTAGGAGTTCATCTCTCAAAAAGTATATTGCTCACCTTGTCTGGGGGGGGGGAAAGCATCTATCCTGGGGGAAAATTTTCCCTCCCCAAAAGGTCTCTACATTGTAATATTGCTGGCCTCTGGGGGGAAACTTCAATTATGGGGTGTGGGGGAATTCCCCCCAAATGGTGTCTAGATTAAACACTGGCTACCGTGTCCTTTGGTGGCCGATTGAATACAGTGGTTGAATCTTTGGGTATATTAATTGATGCATCGGTGGATAGATAAATCGATGGATAGATGAATTGATGAATAGATGGATATCGATCAATCAAATCGATTGATAGATGAATTGGTGGATAGATGGATATCGATCAATCAACCGATCTATGAGGGATGCAGATGGTTGGGGCAAAGAATGAAATTTCGATATGGATAGGTGGGTCGATCTGAGCGATGGCGTAAAGATAATGCGTTTTCTTTTTTTGCGGCCGAAATAAAATTTTGTGTTTGGCAATAGTCCATAGTTAGTTTCGAAGAAGAGAACACGTTGCTTAGATGCAAAGGATATATTTAAAAAAAAAACTAAGTAATCAAAGGAGACCAGCTTATTTTACATCGCTTGATAGGGAGTGAGACAGGTATGAAGAGAGACAAGACCGGCAGGTATATATTATAGGTAGGCAGGCTGGAAGAGTGCTTGACAGGCAGGGAGGCAAGGAGGGAGACCGACTGATGTATGTATGTTTGCATGTATGCGTGCGTGCGTGGTGCATGTATGTGTGTAACAGGATACTTAATATAGCGCCTTTTGAGTACCTAACAAGCGCCGATTAATCTATGGCAAGAAACTAAATGATGATTGGATTCCTGAGTGTATACCCGAAGCGATTTGTTTCGGCCACGGAAATTATAAAGTCAAATAATTTACGATACTTGAAAGCCTAAAGAAATAAGCATTACGAATGTTGTAGCATATCATGTGTATACATTGTAATATTTCCTTCAGTGTTCGACAAAGTTTGATGATGATTTTAATTATTCAAATAAATTCAGATAATATAGAAGGTGAACAGTGTATAGAACCAGATAGTCATAAATTTTATATATATACGCAAATACAAATACACATGCAGGCATACATACATACATGCATGCATACACACCTACTAAGGTACATACATACCTACATACATTCCTACATCCGTATGTACGTACACGCGTACAGACATGCATACATGCATGCATGCATACAAACAAAAGTATATACATACAACATGTATGCTTGTCCACGAAAGTAATACACACATCGGCAAATGTTCCATAATGGACCAGTTGGCAGAAAACATTAGAAACAAGTATACCGATATCAATTATCGGAATTTGAGTAAATTCATTTACAGTATTTGACGAATCAAGCCAATTATTTTATGATGATTTCTTTCAAAAAGTGCGTTCAAGCTTCATTTAAACACGAGGCTTCCGTTTGAAAATTAAATTTGTCAGCAACTTTCCAATAATATTGCAGCATACTGTTATTTTAAGCCTGACTGTTTCATTTGAATTATGATCTTCAGACATAGTATTCAGTCATTCTTTCTGAAGAGTTGTTCCTTTCCCGGGAATTATTGTGTTTCCTTTGGAGTCATTGTTTCGTATAAGTCAATGTTATAGGAGTCATTGTTTTAGTTGGAGTATTTCTTTTCTTTGGAGCATTTGTCACGTTTGGAATTATTGTTTCCTTTGGAGCTAATGTTTCCTATGCAGTCATTATTTCCTTTGAAGTTATGTTTTCTTCCGAGTCGTTGTTTTCTTAGAAGTTATTTTTCTTTAGAGTCATTGTTTCCTTTTGAGTCATTGTTTCCTTTTGAGTCATTGTTTTCTTTGGAATCATTGTTTTCTTTGGAGTTACTGTTTCCTGTGGATTTATTGTTTTCTTTGGAATTATTTATTTCTTTGGAGTCATTGTTTCCTTTGGAGTCGTTGTTTTCTTTGGAATCACTGCTTTCATTAGAGTCACTGTTTTCTTTAGAGTCACTGTTTTCTTTAGAGTCACTGTTCTCTTTAGAGTCACTGTTTTCGTTAGAATCACTGTTTTCTTTAGACCCACTGTTTTCCTTAGAGTCACTGTTTTCTTCAGAGTCACTGTTTTCGTTAGAATCACTGTCTTCTTTAGAGTCATCCATTTCTGTAGAATTACTGTTATTCTCTTCGCTGTCGTTTGGCTTCTCCAGATGACATTTTTGACAGCAGTGATCTGCAGATGTTTTGCACTGATTGCCGTTCATTTTCCCACAGTCTGGCTTCTTGTCTCCGTATTCACATCCTAAAACATGCACAGTACTTATATCAGGTTTGTTTGCTCTTGGAATTAAAAAGCTGTGTATTTGAGATTTCTCAAAGCCACTCCTCCATTTATTAGAGGAATGCATTATCAACGCCAACAAAACGCTGCTATCGAGCATGCTCGATGGCTACCTGCATCTTAGACTTTTTCAGAAAACGAAAGTGTGTACTCTGAGATGATGAGGCAAAGCTATCTCACCGTTGGAGTAGTGGTTGGCCTATTCCGAAGAGAAAGTAGAAAGAAATAGGCTCAAGAAGACACAAAAAGGCACATGCAAATGAGTTGGCGAAGGATTGCTACTGTACATAAATCTATATAGTATGAGCTGCATTAACAGAGAGAGAACGCAATTTGTATTATCGTTACAGCTTAGTCATTTTTGCAAGAAGTGATTTCATTATAATAGCCGAGCGATTTAAGGTCGATTCGAATAGAGTAGATGTAACTGGTTTCGCGTCGAATTGAGTTGATGCGAGTAAAACTGAAGGGAGTAGAAAAGCGTTGAGTTGAGAAAAGAGTGCGAAGCAAGGTAAAACGGGTAAAGGAGCAAGAACTGCAGAACATGATGAACATGAAAATTTGACCTCATATAGCATATCTGATGATGACCAGTAGAGAATAAAGTACCTGGAGGACCAGTTGCAAATTGCATGCAAGTGCCACAACAGAGCGTCTGAACTCCGAGCAGGTAGCAGTCGACTGGCTTCAAGTGCTTGCACTTTGCTGAACAGTCTCGACAGTTTGTCGTTACTACAAGTGGACATAAACAAAGACGTCATTAGCATAATTAATATCTACAGTTCAGAAGACTAAAACAGATGGCTACACCTATTACTGTACCTATTACTAACGTAGATATTTGAATGAATGGAGAAAGTGGTGAAAGCAATTGTGATAACCACATCTTTGGACAGATTAGTTGGCTATTTCCTCGATAATTCTCATGTGCCAGGACATATACCGTTCTTCAATCTGCATCACGAAATCATGTCTTATAATTCTTCTTTGGATTTCAGTGGACATCTGACCTTCGTTCTCTGAACTAACTTCGTGTATCTCAAAGTATCCAGTTCAAACTGACACTGTCTTGCCATACACAAAGCACGTACACTTCATCTGTCATCATCCATGGTCGTATCTTGTAGGTCTGTTAAAAGGCTATTCGCTTTTCGATCAGTGTAGTTTCCGGCACACGTCTTGCTTGCGTAAACGTAAACTCCAAAATATAAATTTCTAAAGCGCTACTCTAAAGCCATGCCCATGGAAACAGCCTATTCACGAGCGTTGCGTTGCGTCACGATAGACAGCAGTAGGCCTAGTAGTTTCAGTTAAACGACGCTGTGTCATAACAAAGATGATTAGCGTCGCCCTCCTCCTTTATCCAGGCGTTAGAGAGCTCTGGCCGGCGTTCATTTATAGTTCTTGGTCCTTCCATCTGGAACTCTCTGCTTTCTTATGTTCACGACTCTCTTTATGTGACTATATTTCACCCCAAGCAAACAATTAACCTATTCCAGTCTCTTTATGGTTCGCAGCGTTTTCTGTTGCCTGGATTTAACGTGCACTTCTGAAATATATAAGGAGATATCATCAAAATTTCAACTGAACTGTATTATATTGTATTCGAACACCAATCACCGAAGCCTGGCCACCATGTCAGATTGGTCGGCCTAGAGCAGGATTAGTCAAAGGTTCTCCTTTGTACCGATACATTACTGAACCAGGTTACGTATGCTAACTGCTTCAGGGACTGTAAAATTTAGTAAAAGGCGAGCCACGAAATTTGGAGTAGAGCAGATTGTCCAACACGGAGAGGTTTCATGATCAAACTGCCGGATAGTGCCGAATGCCTGTCATAGACTTGCCTTGTCGTAGTATAGCCTTATACCGCCTGCCTAGGTGTGCCTGTCAGTCAGCGTAACAGTGCCCTTAAAAGTTTGATTTGGCTTCAGGTTTTTTCATCACCAGTGCAACACGTACAAGAAACTAAACTTCGCCCAACTTGTCAACCATCTAAGGAAGTCCGTTGGTGTGGCTTTATGTATCGTTGGCGTGGCTATCGGTTGACGTATCGATCGATGTATTACGTACGTAATAGGTAGGTACAATGTAGATAGGCCTACGCACATACGTATCACGTACGTATGTACGTACATACTTACGCAAGCACGTATGTAGTACTATGTACGTATGTATAATATTTTCAGAGTATTGTTCTCCTAAACATGAAGTCTTACTGAATTTCATCCTTTTAAGCTAGTTTAAGCTAGTAAACATGCCTTCAGGAGGTACTTAGGCGCACTTAAATTCTCAGTCACATCACATTACACCCAGGTTGGTTAACCCAATACATAACTTCCCGTTACATCCGATGTAACCAAATTGACCAAAATCTTAAACGTGAAACTAGAAAACCTAAACACTAAAGGTAGACAGTGCCGGCCTTAGGGGCGTGAGAACCGTGCGGTCGCATGGGGCCCGCAACTTAGGGGGGCCCGAAAATGTCACAGAAAATTAATATGAACAAGACACCCTAATAATAATTATTATGGTTTCGATTAAATCTTCTCTTTTGTCAAACAAACAAATCAAGTGGTACCAGCAGCTTAAATTAGTTGTTTCAAAATAATGATAGTGCTGTACTATTTTAACTACCTCTATATCCCAGAATTCTTGTGACGAGAACTTTCGCCATGATTTTAAAAACGAAAACAATGCGCTGATTAGCTTAAGTAGGGCCTACCTGGTTGTAAACAATTTTTATTTTATGCTCTCAGCCTTAAGTTAAAATTACAGAAATAATTTATAATAATTTTAAGGGTTGTACAAATAGAAGGTCCTTGGTTAGTGGCGAACAATTTCTTGGATGACATGAGTATGCGCGAAGCACATTGTATTGTATTTGAAAACTTATAGAGTGCCTATACCCAGGGCCCACCAATCAGAGGCGCTCCCAGTGCGAAAGTTCTCGGGGCTAGTCAAGTTTTAGCACAGCGAAAAGCTGTGGCAGGACCACCAGATACAGTAGTGCACCCCGGACCGAAGGAGGAAGCCGATTCCACAATGAAGGGCCAATAGGGCCTACTAACAAAGGAACGAGGCTGGGCCATGGCCGTTTTCACTCGGGGAACAAATAAGTCAAGTTGATGTCGAAGAGGGCGAAGCGAAGCCAGCTGAGGCGGGAAAGACGTAATCAATCACCAAGATATTAATGAACAAGTCCCTGGTAAGATCGGCAAATATGGATAAGTAGGCTACGTGTATCTTTAGTTGGATGCGGACAGTAAGAGGAAGACAGTGAAGAAGTTCGAAAATGAATGTGGAAATATGAGCGAAGCATGGGAGACGGGCAGGTTCGTGATTCTGGCAGATAATAATATTATTATCTTTCTGTTCTTTCACGTTTATTTGGTGGTTAAAAGAACCACGAAATTACAAGATTTATCGGCTATGCACAAAAGCACGCATCGGCTTATTCGTGAGTCGTAGACTTTTTCCATTTCCAAGGTCGAAAATTTAGTGGCCGACTTAAGCGCAGCGTGGACTTGTACGCGAGTATGTAGGCTACGGTTCTTTCATTTAGTATTTTTTATTAGTTTTTCTTTTACATTTTCAAGGATTTTATTTTACATGGTTTATTATTTACACACACGCACATGCATAATATTATATACGACGTATGTTTGTTAAAATATGCTGCCAACAGAAATCCATCATTCCGTGTTCACGTAATTTATATATTTTTATTGAAAGATCAATAAAATGACTAGCAATGAAAAACAATGTAACTGGTGTCATAGGAGCCAGTATAGTACTGTAGGCCTATACTCTGCACGGGGCCCGAAATATCCTAAGGCCGGCGCTGAGGTAGAATTGCTTTAAATAATGCGAGACATAATTTCCCTACACCAAAGCGCTTTAAGTCAGGTCCAGGCGAAGCATACAATTTGCAGTATAATTTGATGATTTGAGAAGTGTTTTTTGCAGCCAGATGACCGATGCAAATGGAAGATCGTTTAAGTAGGATGGCGCTAATAAATAAACGAAATATGACGCATATTGTGGGCTAAACGGACAAGTGGTAGGTTAGAAATCATAGCTTGAACAAACAATGCATCCGATGGGAACCACTCTAGGAAACATTTGTTAGAATAAATTAATTTATATCAGTACCAACAGTATTTATAGCAGCACCGACGAGACAAACATCATTTGAAGAGCAGTTGAAAAATATTAAAATTTCACAAGAACCGTTTGCGTTGCAGGAATTGAAAATTTACATCCATCTTAGAAACAAATTTTAAAAAAAGTTGCATACCTCGCGTGAAAATAGTCATCTTGGTTGTAAAATCTGAGGAAGCACCCTTAGTACTTGACGGACTTATGGATGACTTCATAGTCGAAAAGAGGTTGCTCGTTTTTAACGTTGGTGAGGACAGAGAAACACCAGACCCCGATGTCATCTTGGTTGTAAAAGCTGAAGAAGAACCTGACGTAGCAGTTGACAGACTTGTTGGTGGATTCAGAGTCGAAAAGAGGCTGCTCGTTTTAACCGTTTGCGTTGACAGAGATGTCAACCCTGCCATCTTGGTTCCAGAAGCTGAAGAAGAACGCGAAAACGTTGACAGACTCGTTGATGGCTTTAAAGTCGAAAAGAGGCTGCTCGTTTTAACCGTTTGCGTTGACAGAGATGTCAACCCTGTCATCTTGGTTCCAGAAGCTGAAGAAGAACGCGAAAACGTTGACAGACTCGTTGATGGCTTTAAAGTCGAAAAGAGGCTGCTCGTTTTAACCGTTTGCGTTGACAGAGATGTCAACCCTGTCATCTTGGTTCCAGAAGCTGAAGAAGAACGCGAAAAAGTTGACAGACTTGTTGATGGCTTCAAAGTTGAAAAGAGGCTGCTCGATTTAACTGATGGTGTTGACACGGAAACAGCAAACTCCGATGTATTCTCAGTTTCAAAAACTGAAGAAGAACCCGAGGTATCTGAAACACTTGTAGATGGCTTTATAGTAGAAAAGACGCTGCTCGCTTCAACCGATGGCGTCGACACAGAAATTACAGAATCCCGCGATGAAGAAGCAAAATTCGTAGACTGGAGAAAAGAGACAGTCGGAAAAGACGAACTGCCAACTCCAGTCGTTAAGTTTCCCAAAACGAAAAACGTTCTATCGCCTGACAGAGAAGCTGAAACATCAGTCGCACTAAATAAAGACGTTGTTTGGTCGGCGATCGGTTGACCAGTAGAAGAAGCCGTGGTCGCCGGTGCATCGGTCTTGGCGCTGCTGAATGCAGCCGTTGTTTGGTCGGCGATCGGTTGACCAGTGGAAGAAGCCGTGGTCGCCGGTGCATCGGTCTTGGCGCTGCTGAATGCAGCCGTTGTTTGGTCGGCGATCGGTTGACCAGTGGAAGAAGCCGTGGTCGCCGGTGCATCGGTCTTGGCGCTGCTGAATGCAGCCGTTGTTTGGTCGGCGATCGGTTGACCAGTGGAAGAAGAGGTGGTCGCCGGTGCATCGGTCTTGGCGCTGCTGAATGCAGCCGTTGTTTGGTCGGCGATCGGTTGACCAGTGGAAGAAGCCGTGGTCGCCGGTGCATCGGTCTTGGCGCTGCTGAATGCAGCCGTTGTTTGGTCGGCGATCGGTTGACCAGTGGAAGAAGAGGTGGTCGCCGGTGCATCGGTCTTGGCGCTGCTGAATGCAGCCGTTGTTTGGTCGGCGATCGGTTGACCAGTGGAAGAAGCCGTGGTCGCCGGTGCATCGGTCTTGGCGCTGCTGAATGCAGCCGTTGTTTGGTCGGCGATCGGTTGACCAGTAGAAGAAGCCGTGGTCGCCGGTGCATCGGTCTTGGCGCTGCTGAATGCAGCCGTTGTTTGGTCGGCGATCGGTTGACCAGTGGAAGAAGCCGTCGTCGCCGGTGCATCAGTCTTGGCGCTGCTGAATGCAGCCGTTGTTTGGTCGGCGATCGGTTGACCAGTGGAAGAAGCCGTGGTCGCCGGTGCATCGGTCTTGGCGCTGCTGAATGCATCCGTTGTTTGGTCGGCGATCGGTTGACCAGTGGAAGAAGCCGTGGTCGCCGGTGCATCGGTCTTGGCGCTGCTGAATGCAGCCATTGTTTGGTCGGCGATCGGTTGACCAGTGGAAGAAGCCGTGGTCGCCGGTGCATCGGTCTTGGCGCTGCTGAATGCAGCCGTTGTTTGGTCGGCGATCGGTTGACCAGTGGAAGAAGCCGTGGTCGCCGGTGCATAGGTCTTGGCGCTGCTGAATGCAGCCGTTGTTTGGTCGGCGATCGGTTGACCAGTGGAAGAAGAGGTGGTCGCCGGTGCATCGGTCTTGGCGCTGCTGAATGCAGCCGTTGTTTGGTCGGCGATCGGTTGACCAGTGGAAGAAGAGGTGGTCGCCGGTGCATCGGTCTTGGCGCTGCTGAATGCAGCCGTTGTTTGGTCGGCGATCGGCTGACCAGTGGAAGAAGCCGTGGTCGCCGGTGCATCGGTCTTGGCGCTGCTGAATGCAGCCGTTGTTTGGTCGGCGATCGGTTGACCAGTGGAAGAAGCCGTGGTCGCCGGTGCATCGGTCTTGGCGCTGCTGAATGCAGCCGTTGTTTGGTCGGCGATCGGTTGACCAGTGGAAGAAGCCGTGGTCGCCGGTGCATAGGTCTTGGCGCTGCTGAATGCAGCCCTTGTTTGGTCGGCGATCGGTTGACCAGTGGAAGAAGCCGTGGTCGCCGGTGCATCGGTCTTGGCGCTGCTGAATGCAGCCGTTGTTTGGTCGGCGATCGGTTGACCAGTGGAAGAAGAGGTGGTCGCCGGTGCATCGGTCTTGGCGCTGCTGAATGCAGCCGTTGTTTGGTCGGCGATCGGTTGACCAGTGGAAGAAGCCGTGGTCGCCGGTGCATAGGTCTTGGCGCTGCTGAATGCAGCCGTTGTTTGGTCGGCGATCGGTTGACCAGTGGAAGAAGAGGTGGTCGCCGCTGCATCGGTCTTGGCGCTGCTGAATGCAGCCGTTGTTTGGTCGGCGATCGGTTGACCAGTGGAAGAAGCCGTGGTCGCCGGTGCATCGGTCTTGGCGCTGCTGAATGCAGCCGTTGTTTGGTCGGCGATCGGTTGACCAGTGGAAGAAGCCGTGGTCGCCGGTGCATAGGTCCTGGCGCTGCTGAATGCAGCCGTTGTTTGGTCGGCGATCGGTTGACCAGTGGAAGAAGAGGTGGTCGCCGGTGCATCGGTCTTGGCGCTGCTGAATGCAGCCGTTGTTTGGTCGGCGATCGGTTGACCAGTGGAAGAAGCCGTGGTCGCCGGTGCATCGGTCTTGGCGCTGCTGAATGCAGCAGTTGTTTGGTCGGCGATCGGTTGACCAGTGGAAGAAGAGGTGGTCGCCGGTGCATCGGTCTTGGCGCTGCTGAATGCAGCCGTTGTTTGGTCGGCGATCGGTTGACCAGTGGAAGAAGCCGTGGTCGCCGGTGCATCGGTCTTGGCGCTGCTGAATGCAGCCGTTGTTTGGTCGGCGATCGGTTGACCAGTGGAAGAAGAGGTGGTCGCCGCTGCATCGGTCTTGGCGCTGCTGAATGCAGCCGTTGTTTGGTCGGCGATCTGTTGACCAGTGGAAGAAGCCGTGGTCGCCGGTGCATAGGTCTTGGCGCTGCTGAATGCAGCCGTTGTTTGGTCGGCGATCGGTTGACCAGTGGAAGAAGAGGAGGTCGCCGGTGCATCGGTCTTGGCGCTGCTGAATGCAGCCGTTGTTTGGTCGGCGATCTGTTGACCAGTGGAAGAAGCCGTGGTCGCCGGTGCATCGGTCTTGGCGCTGCTGAATGCAGCCCTTGTTTGGTCGGCGATCGGTTGACCAGTGGAAGAAGCCGTGGTCGCCGGTGCATCGGTCTTGGCGCTGCTGAATGCAGCCGTTGTTTGGTCGGCGATCGGTTGACCAGTGGAAGAAGAGGTGGTCGCCGGTGCATCGGTCTTGGCGCTGCTGAATGCAGCCGTTGTTTGGTCGGCGATCGGTTGACCAGTGGAAGAAGCCGTGGTCGCCGGTGCATAGGTCTTGGCGCTGCTGAATGCAGCCGTTGTTTGGTCGGCGATCGGTTGACCAGTGGAAGAAGAGGTGGTCGCCGGTGCATCGGTCTTGGCGCTGCTGAATGCAGCCGTTGTATGGTCGGCGATCGGTTGACCAGTGGAAGAAGCCGTGGTCGCCGGTGCATCGGTCTTGGCGCTGCTGAATGCAGCCGTTGTTTGGTCGGCGATCGGTTGACCAGTGGAAGAAGCCGTGGTCGCCGGTGCATAGGTCCTGGCGCTGCTGAATGCAGCCGTTGTTTGGTCGGCGATCGGTTGACCAGTGGAAGAAGAGGTGGTCGCCGGTGCATCGGTCTTGGCGCTGCTGAATGCAGCCGTTGTTTGGTCGGCGATCGGTTGACCAGTGGAAGAAGCCGTGGTCGCCGGTGCATCGGTCTTGACGCTGCTGAATGCAGCAGTTGTTTGGTCGGCGATCGGTTGACCAGTGGAAGAAGAGGTGGTCGCCGGTGCATCGGTCTTGGCGCTGCTGAATGCAGCCGTTGTTTGGTCGGCGATCGGTTGACCAGTGGAAGAAGCCGTGGTCGCCGGTGCATCGGTCTTGGCGCTGCTGAATGCAGCCGTTGTTTGGTCGGCGATCGGTTGACCAGTGGAAGAAGAGGTGGTCGCCGGTGCATCGGTCTTGGCGCTGCTGAATGCAGCCGTTGTTTGGTCGGCGATCTGTTGACCAGTGGAAGAAGCCGTGGTCGCCGGTGCATAGGTCTTGGCGCTGCTGAATGCAGCCGTTGTTTGGTCGGCGATCGGTTGACCAGTGGAAGAAGAGGTGGTCGCCGGTGCATCGGTCTTGGCGCTGCTGAATGCAGCCGTTGTTTGGTCGGCGATCTGTTGACCAGTGGAAGAAGCCGTGGTCGCCGGTGCATCGGTCTTGGCGCTGCTGAATGCAGCCGTTGTTTGGTCGGCGATCGGTTGACCAGTGGAAGAAGCCGTGGTCGCCGGTGCATCGGTCTTGGCGCTGCTGAATGCAGGCGTTGTTTGGTCGGCGATCGGTTGACCAGTGGAAGAAGCCGTGGTCGCCGGTGCATCGGTCTTGGCGCTGCTGAATGCAGCCGTTGTTTGGTCGGCGATCGGTTGACCAGTGGAAGAAGCCGTGGTCGCCGGTGCATCGGTCTTGGCGCTGCTGAATGCAGCCGTTGTTTGGTCGGCGATCGGTTGACCAGTGGAAGAAGCCGTGGTCGCCGGTGCATCGGTCTTGGCGCTGCTGAATGCAGCCGTTGTTTGGTCGGCGATCGGTTGACCAGTGGAAGAAGCCGTGGTCGCCGGTGCATCGGTCTTGGCGCTGCTGAATGCATCCGTTGTTTGGTCGGCGATCGGTTGACCAGTGGAAGAAGCCGTGGTCGCCGGTGCATCGGTCTTGGCGCTGCTGAATGCAGCCGTTGTTTGGTCGGCGATCGGTTGACCAGTGGAAGAAGCCGTGGTCGCCGGTGCATCGGTCTTGGCGCTGCTGAATGCAGCCGTTATTTGGTCGGCGATCGGTTGACCAGTGGAAGAAGAGGTGGTCGCCGGTGCATCGGTCATGGCGCTGCTGAATGCAGCCGTTGTTTGGTCGGCGATCGGTTGACCAGTGGAAGAAGCCGTCGTCGCCGGTGCATCGGTCTTGGCGCTGCTGAATGCAGCCGTTGTTTGGTCGGCGATCGGTTGACCAGTGGAAGAAGCCGTGGTCGCCGGTGCATCGGTCTTGGCGCTGCTGAATGCAGCCGTTGTTTGGTCGGCGATCGGTTGACCAGTGGAAGAAGAGGTGGTCGCCGGTGCATCGGTCATGGCGCTGCTGAATGCAGCCGTTGTTTGGTCGGCGATCGGTTGACCAGTGGAAGAAGCCGTCGTCGCCGGTGCATCGGTCTTGGCGCTGCTGAATGCAGCCGTTGTTTGGTCGGCGATCGGTTGACCAGTGGAAGAAGCCGTGGTCGCCGGTGCATCGGTCTTGGCGCTGCTGAATGCAGCCGTTGTTTGGTCGGCGATCGGTTGACCAGTGGAAGAAGCCGTGGTCGCCGGTGCATCGGTCTTGGCGCTGCTGAATGCAGCCGTTGTTTGGTCGGCGATCGGTTGACCAGTGTAAGAAGCCGTGGTCGCCGGTGCATCGGTCTTGGCGCTGCTGAATGCAGCCGTTGTTTGGTCGGCGATCGGTTGACCAGTGGAAGAAGCCGTGGTCGCCGGTGCATCGGTCTTGGCGCTGCTGAATGCAGCCGTTGTTTGGTCGGCGATCGGTTGACCAGTGGAAGAAGCCGTGGTCGCCGGTGCATCGGTCTTGGCGCTGCTGAATGCAGCCGTTGTTTGGTCGGCGATCGGTTGACCAGTGGAAGAAGAGGTGGTCGCCGCTGCATCGGTCTTGGCGCTGCTGAATGCAGCCGTTGTTTGGTCGGCGATCGGTTGACCAGTTGAATAAGCCGTGGTCGCCGGTGCATCGGTCTTGGCGCTGCTGAATGCAGCCGTTGTTTGGTCGGCGATCGGTTGACCAGTGGAAGAAGAGGTGGTCGCCGGTGCATCGGTCATGGCGCTGCTGAATGCAGCCGTTGTTTGGTCGGCGATCGGTTGACCAGTGGAAGAAGCCGTGGTCGCCGGTGCATCGGTCTTGGCGCTGCTGAATGCAGCCGTTGTTTGGTCGGCGATCGGTTGACCAGTGGAAGAAGCCGTGGTCGCCGGTGCATCGGTCTTGGCGCTGCTGAATGCAGCCGTTGTTTGGTCGGCGATCGGTTGACCAGTGGAAGAAGCCGTGGTCGCCGGTGCATCGGTCTTGGCGCTGCTGAATGCAGCCGTTGTTTGGTCGGCGATCGGTTGACCAGTGGAAGAAGAGGTGGTCGCCGCTGCATCGGTCTTGGCGCTGCTGAATGCAGCCGTTGTTTGGTCGGCGATCGGTTGACCAGTTGAATAAGCCGTGGTCGCCGGTGCATCGGTCTTGGCGCTGCTGAATGCAGCCGTTGTTTGGTCGGCGATCGGATGACCAGTGGAGGAAGCCGTGGTCGCCGGTGCATCGGTCTTGGCGCTGCTGAATGCAGCCGTTGTTTGGTCGGCGATCGGTTGACCAGTGGAAGAAGCCGTGGTCGCCGGTGCATCGGTCTTGGCGCTGCTGAATGCAGCCGTTGTTTGGTCGGCGATCGGTTGACCAGTGGAAGAAGCCGTCGTCGCCGGTGCATCGGTCTTGGCGCTGCTGAATGCAGCCGTTGTTTGGTCGGCGATCGGTTGACCAGTGGAAGAAGAGGTGGTCGCCGGTGCATCGGTCTTGGCGCTGCTGAATGCAGCAGTTGTTTGGTCGGCGATCGGTTGACCAGTGGAAGAAGCCGTCGTCGCCGGTCCATCGGTCTTGGCGCTGCTGAATGCAGCCGTTGTTTGGTCGGCGATCGGTTGACCAGTGGAAGAAGCCGTGGTCGCCGGTGCATCGGTCTTGGCGCTGCTGAATGCAGCCGTTGTTTGGTCGGCGATCTGTTGACCAGTGGAAGAAGCCGTGGTCGCCGGTGCATCGGTCTTGGCGCTGCTGAATGCAGCCGTTGTTTGGTCGGCGATCGGTTGACCAGTGGAAGAAGCCGTGGTCGCCGGTGCATCGGTCTTGGCGCTGCTGAATGCAGCCGTTGTTTGGTCGGCGATCGGTTGACCAGTGGAAGAAGCCGTGGTCGCCGGTGCATCGGTCTTGGCGCTGCTGAATGCAGCCGTTGTTTGGTCGGCGATCGGTTGACCAGTGGAAGGAGCCGTGGTCGCCGGTGCATCGGTCTTGGCGCTGCTGAATGCAGCCGTTGTTTGGTCGGCGATCGGTTGACCAGTGGAAGAAGCCGTGGTCGCCGGTGCATCAGTCTTGGCGCTGCTGAATGCAGCCGTTGTGTGGTCGGCGATCGGTTGACCAGTGGAAGGAGCCGTGGTCGCCGGTGCATCGGTCTTGGCGCTGCTGAATGCAGCCGTTGTTTGGTCGGCGATCGGTTGACCAGTGGAAGAAGCCGTGGTCGCCGGTGCATCAGTCTTGGCGCTGCTGAATGCAGCAGTTGTTTGGTCGGCGATCGGTTGACCAGTGGAAGAAGAGGTGGTCGCCGGTGCATCGGTCTTGGCGCTGCTGAATGCAGCCGTTGTTTGGTCGGCGATCGGTTGACCAGTGGAAGAAGCCGTGGTCGCCGGTGCATCGGTCTTGGCGCTGCTGAATGCAGCCGTTGTTTGGTCGGCGATCGGTTGACCAGTGGAAGAAGCCGTGGTCGCCGGTGCATCGGTCTTGGCGCTGCTGAATGCAGCCGTTGTTTGGTCGGCGATCGGTTGACCAGTGGAAGAAGCCGTGGTCGCCGGTGCATCGGTCTTGGCGCTGCTGAATGCATCCGTTGTTTGGTCGGCGATCGGTTGACCAGTGGAAGAAGCCGTGGTAGCCGGTGCATCGGTCTTGGCGCCGCTGAATGCAGCCGTTGTTTGGTCGGCAATCGGTTGACCAGTGGAAGAAGCCGTCGTCGCCGGTGCATCGGTCTTGGCGCTGCTGAATGCAGCCGTTGTTTGGTCGGCGATCGGTTGACCAGTGGAAGAAGCCGTGGTCGCCGGTGCATCGGTCTTGGCGCTGCTGAATGCATCCGTTGTTTGGTCGGCGATCGGTTGATCAGTGGAAGAAGCCGTGGTCGCCGGTGCATCGGTCTTGGCGCTGCTGAATGCAGCCGTTGTTTGGTCGGCGAATGGTTGACCAGCGGAAGAAGCCGTGGTCGCCGGTGCATCGGTCTTGGCGCTGCTGAATGCAGCCGTTGTTTGGTCGGCGATCGGTTGACCAGAGGAAGAAGCCGTGGTCGCCGGTGCATCGGTCTTGGCGCTGCTGAATGCAGCCGTTGTTTGGTCGGCGATCGGTTGACCAGTGGAAGAAGCCGTCGTCGCCGGTGCATCGGTCTTGGCGCTGCTGAATGCAGCCGTTGTTTGGTCGGCGATCGGTTGACCAGTGGAAGAAGCCGTGGTCGCCGGTGCATCGGTCTTGGCGCTGCTGAATGCAGCCGTTGTTTGGTCGGCGATCGGTTGACCAGTGGAAGAAGCCGTGGTCGCCGGTGCATCGGTCTTGGCGCTGCTGAATGCATCCGTTGTTTGGTCGGCGATCGGTTGACCAGTGGAAGAAGCCGTGGTCGCCGGTGCATCGGTCTTGGCGCTGCTGAATGCAGCCGTTGTTTGGTCGGCGATCGGTTGACCAGTGGAAGAAGCCGTGGACGCCGGAGCATCAGTCTTGGCGCTGCTGAATGCAGCAGTTGTTTGGTCGGCGATCGGTTGACCAGTGGAAGAAGCCGTGGTCGCTGGTGCATCGGTCTTGGCGCTGCTGAATGCAGCCGTTGTTTGGTCGGCGATCGGTTGACCAGTGGAAGAAGCCGTGGTCGCCGGTGCATCGGTCTTGGCGCTGCTGAATGCAGCCGTTGTTTGGTAGGCGATCAGTTGACCAGTGGAAGAAGCCGTGGTCGCCGGTGCATCGGTCTTGGCGCTGCTGAATGCAGCCGTTGTTTGGTCGGCGATCGGTTGACCAGTGGAAGAAGCCGTCGTCGCCGGTGCATCGGTCTTGGCGCTGCTGAATGCAGCCGTTGTTTGGTCGGCGATCGGTTGACCAGTGGAAGAAGCCGTCGTCGCCGGTGCATCAGTCTTGGCGCTGCTGAATGCAGCAATTGTTTGGTCGGCGATCGGTTGACCAGTGGAAGAAGCCGTGGTCGCCGGTGCATCGGTCTTGGCGCTGCTGAATGCAGCCGTTGTTTGGTCGGCGATCGGTTGACCAGTGGAAGAAGCCGTGGTCGCCGGTGCATCGGTCTCGGCGCTGCTGAATGCAGCCGTTGTTTGGTCGGCGATCGGTTGACCAGTGGAAGAAGCCGTGGTCGCCGGTGCATCGGTCTTGGCGCTGCTGAATGCAGCCGTTGTTTGGTCGGCGATCGGTTGACCAGTGGAAGAAGCCGTGGTCGCCGGTGCATCGGTCTTGGCGCTGCTGAATGCAGCCGTTGTTTGGTCGGCGATCGGTTGACCAGTGGAAGAAGCCGTGGTCGCCGGTGCATCGGTCTTGGCGCTGCTGAATGCAGCCGTTGTTTGGTCGGCGATCGGTTGACCAGTGGAAGAAGCCGTGGTCGCCGGTGCATCGGTCTTGGCGCTGCTGAATGCAGCCGTTGTTTGGTCGGCGTTCGTTTGACCAGTGGAAGAAGCCGTGGTCGCCGGTGCATCGGTCTCGGCGCTGCTGAATGCAGCCGTTGTTTGGTCGGCGATCGGTTGACCAGTGGAAGAAGAGGTGGTCGCCGGTGCATCGGTCTTGGCGCTGCTGAATGCAGCCGTTGTTTGGTCGGCGATCGGTTGACCAGTGGAAGAAGCCGTGGTCGCCGGTGCATCGGTCTTGGCGCTGCTGAATGCAGCCGTTGTTTGGTCGGCGATCGGTTGACCAGTGGAAAAAGAGGTGGTCGCCGGTGCATCGGTCTTGGCGCTGCTGAATGCAGCCGTTGTTTGGTCGGCGATCTGTTGACCAGTGGAAGAAGCCGTGGTCGCCGGTGCATCGGTCTTGGCGCTGCTGAATGCAGCCGTTGTTTGGTCGGCGATCGGTTGACCAGTGGAAGAAGCCGTGGTCGCCGGTGCATCGGTCTTGGCGCTGCTGAATGCAGCCGTTGTTTGGTCGGCGATCGGTTGACCAGTGGAAGAAGCCGTGGTCGCCGGTGCATCGGTCTTGGCGCTGCTGAATGCAGCCGTTGTTTGGTCGGCGATCGGTTGACCAGTGGAAGAAGCCGTGGTCGCCAGTGCATCAGTCTTGGCGCTGCTGAATGCAGCCGTTGTTTGGTCGGCGATCGGTTGACCAGTGGAAGAAGCCGTGGTCGCCGGTGCATCGGTCTTGGCGCTGCTGAATGCAGCCGTTGTTTGGTCGGCGATCGGTTGACCAGTGGAAGAAGCCGTGGTCGCCGGTGCATCGGTCTTGGCGCTGCTGAATGCAGCCGTTGTTTGGTCGGCGATCGGTTGACCAGTGGAAGAAGCCGTGGTCGCCGGTGCATCGGTCTTGGCGCTGCTGAATGCAGCCGTTGTTTGGTCGGCGATCGGTTGACCAGTGGAAGAAGCCGTGGTCGCCGGTGCATCGGTCTTGGCGCTGCTGAATGCAGCCGTTGTTTGGTCGGCGATCGGTTGACCAGTGGAAGAAGCCGTGGTAGCTGGTGCATCAGTCTTGGCGCTGCTGAATGCAGCCGTTGTTTGGTCGGCGATCGGGTGATCAGTGGAAGAAGCCGTGGTCGCCGGTGCATCGGTCTTGGCGCTGCTGAATGCAGCCGTTGTTTGGTCGCCGATCGGTTGACCAGTGGAATAAGCCGTGGTCGCCGGTGGATCGGTCTTGGCGCTGCTGAATGCAGCCGTTGTTTGGTCGGCGATCGGTTGACCAGTGGAAGAAGCCGTGGTCGCCGGTGCATCGGTCTTGGCGCTGCTGAATGCAGCCGTTGTTTGGTCGGCGATCGGTTGACCAGTGGAAGAAGAAGTGGTCGCCGGTGCATCGGACTTGGCGCTGCTGAATGCAGCCGTTGTTTGGTCGGCGATCGGTTGACCAGTGGAAGAAGCCGTGGTCGCCGGTGCATCGGTCTTGGCGCTGCTGAATGCAGCCGTTGTTTGGTCGGCGATCGGTTGACCAGTGGAAGATGCCGTGGTCGCCGGTGCATCAGTCTTGGCGCTGCTGAATGCAGCCGTTGTTTGGTCGGCGATCGGTTGATCAGTGGAAGAAGCCGTGGTCGCCGGTGCATCGGTCTTGGCGCTGCTGAATGCAGCCGTTGTTTGGTCGCCGATCGGTTGACCAGTGGAATAAGCCGTGGTCGCCAGTGGATCGGTCTTGGCGCTGCTGAATGCAGCCGTTGTTTGGTCGGCGATCGGTTGACCAGTGGAAGAAGCCGTGGTCGCCGGTGCATCGGTCTTGGCGCTGCTGAATGCAGCCGTTGTTTGGTCGGCGATCGGTTGACCAGTGGAAGAAGAGGTGGTCGCCGGTGCATCGGACTTGGCGCTGCTGAATGCAGCCGTTGTTTGGTCGGCGATCGGTTGACCAGTGGAAGAAGCCGTGGTCGCCGGTGCATCGGTCTTGACGCTGCTGAATGCAGCCGTTGTTTGGTCGGCGATCGGTTGACCAGTGGAAGAAGCCGTGGTCGCCGGTGCATCGGTCTTGGCGCTGCTGAATGCAGCCGTTGTTTGGTCGGCGATCGGTTGACCAGTGGAAGAAGCCGTGGTCGCCGGTGCATCGGTCTTGGCGCTGCTGAATGCAGCCGTTGTTTGGTCGGCGATCGGTTGACCAGTGGAAGAAGCCGTGGTCGCCGGTGCATAGGTCTTGGCGCTGCTGAATGCAGCCCTTGTTTGGTCGGCGATCGGTTGACCAGTGGAAGAAGCCGTGGTCGCCGGTGCATCGGTCTTGGCGCTGCTGAATGCAGCCGTTGTTTGGTCGGCGATCGGTTGACCAGTGGAAGAAGCCGTGGTCGCCGGTGCATCGGTCTTGGCGCTGCTGAATGCAGCCGTTGTTTGGTCGGCGATCGGTTGACCAGTGGAAGAAGCCGTGGTCGCCGGTGCATCGGTCTTGGCGCTGCTGAATGCAGCCGTTGTTTGGTCGGCGATCGGTTGACCAGTGGAAGGAGCCGTGGTCGCCGGTGCATCGGTCTTGGCGCTGCTGAATGCAGCCGTTGTTTGGTCGGCGATCGGTTGACCAGTGGAAGAAGCCGTGGTCGCCGGTGCATCAGTCTTGGCGCTGCTGAATGCAGCCGTTGTGTGGTCGGCGATCGGTTGACCAGTGGAAGGAGCCGTGGTCGCCGGTGCATCGGTCTTGGCGCTGCTGAATGCAGCCGTTGTTTGGTCGGCGATCGGTTGACCAGTGGAAGAAGCCGTGGTCGCCGGTGCATCAGTCTTGGCGCTGCTGAATGCAGCAGTTGTTTGGTCGGCGATCGGTTGACCAGTGGAAGAAGAGGTGGTCGCCGGTGCATCGGTCTTGGCGCTGCTGAATGCAGCCGTTGTTTGGTCGGCGATCGGTTGACCAGTGGAAGAAGCCGTGGTCGCCGGTGCATCGGTCTTGGCGCTGCTGAATGCAGCCGTTGTTTGGTCGGCGATCGGTTGACCAGTGGAAGAAGCCGTGGTCGCCGGTGCATCGGTCTTGGCGCTGCTGAATGCAGCCGTTGTTTGGTCGGCGATCGGTTGACCAGTGGAAGAAGCCGTGGTAGCTGGTGCATCAGTCTTGGCGCTGCTGAATGCAGCCGTTGTTTGGTCGGCGATCGGGTGATCAGTGGAAGAAGCCGTGGTCGCCGGTGCATCGGTCTTGGCGCTGCTGAATGCAGCCGTTGTTTGGTCGCCGATCGGTTGACCAGTGGAATAAGCCGTGGTCGCCGGTGGATCGGTCTTGGCGCTGCTGAATGCAGCCGTTGTTTGGTCGGCGATCGGTTGACCAGTGGAAGAAGCCGTGGTCGCCGGTGCATCGGTCTTGGCGCTGCTGAATGCAGCCGTTGTTTGGTCGGCGATCGGTTGACCAGTGGAAGAAGAAGTGGTCGCCGGTGCATCGGACTTGGCGCTGCTGAATGCAGCCGTTGTTTGGTCGGCGATCGGTTGACCAGTGGAAGAAGCCGTGGTCGCCGGTGCATCGGTCTTGGCGCTGCTGAATGCAGCCGTTGTTTGGTCGGCGATCGGTTGACCAGTGGAAGATGCCGTGGTCGCCGGTGCATCAGTCTTGGCGCTGCTGAATGCAGCCGTTGTTTGGTCGGCGATCGGTTGATCAGTGGAAGAAGCCGTGGTCGCCGGTGCATCGGTCTTGGCGCTGCTGAATGCAGCCGTTGTTTGGTCGCCGATCGGTTGACCAGTGGAATAAGCCGTGGTCGCCAGTGGATCGGTCTTGGCGCTGCTGAATGCAGCCGTTGTTTGGTCGGCGATCGGTTGACCAGTGGAAGAAGCCGTGGTCGCCGGTGCATCGGTCTTGGCGCTGCTGAATGCAGCCGTTGTTTGGTCGGCGATCGGTTGACCAGTGGAAGAAGAGGTGGTCGCCGGTGCACCGGACTTGGCGCTGCTGAATGCAGCCGTTGTTTGGTCGGCGATCGGTTGACCAGTGGAAGAAGCCGTGGTCGCCGGTGCATCGGTCTTGACGCTGCTGAATGCAGCCGTTGTTTGGTCGGCGATCGGTTGACCAGTGGAAGAAGCCGTGGTCGCCGGTGCATCGGTCTTGGCGCTGCTGAATGCAGCCGTTGTTTGGTCGGCGATCGGTTGACCAGTGGAAGAAGCCGTGGTCGCCGGTGCATCGGTCTTGGCGCTGCTGAATGCAGCCGTTGTTTGGTCGGCGATCGGTTGACCAGTGGAAGAAGCCGTGGTCGCCGGTGCATAGGTCTTGGCGCTGCTGAATGCAGCCCTTGTTTGGTCGGCGATCGGTTGACCAGTGGAAGAAGCCGTGGTCGCCGGTGCATCGGTCTTGGCGCTGCTGAATGCAGCCGTTGTTTGGTCGGCGATCGGTTGACCAGTGGAAGAAGCCGTGGTCGCCGGTGCATCGGTCTTGGCGCTGCTGAATGCAGCCGTTGTTTGGTCGGCGATCGGTTGACCAGTGGAAGAAGCCGTGGTCGCCGGTGCATCGGTCTTGGCGCTGCTGAATGCAGCCGTTGTTTGGTCGGCGATCGGTTGACCAGTGGAAGGAGCCGTGGTCGCCGGTGCATCGGTCTTGGCGCTGCTGAATGCAGCCGTTGTTTGGTCGGCGATCGGTTGACCAGTGGAAGAAGCCGTGGTCGCCGGTGCATCAGTCTTGGCGCTGCTGAATGCAGCCGTTGTGTGGTCGGCGATCGGTTGACCAGTGGAAGGAGCCGTGGTCGCCGGTGCATCGGTCTTGGCGCTGCTGAATGCAGCCGTTGTTTGGTCGGCGATCGGTTGACCAGTGGAAGAAGCCGTGGTCGCCGGTGCATCAGTCTTGGCGCTGCTGAATGCAGCAGTTGTTTGGTCGGCGATCGGTTGACCAGTGGAAGAAGAGGTGGTCGCCGGTGCATCGGTCTTGGCGCTGCTGAATGCAGCCGTTGTTTGGTCGGCGATCGGTTGACCAGTGGAAGAAGCCGTGGTCGCCGGTGCATCGGTCTTGGCGCTGCTGAATGCAGCCGTTGTTTGGTCGGCGATCGGTTGACCAGTGGAAGAAGCCGTGGTCGCCGGTGCATCGGTCTTGGCGCTGCTGAATGCAGCCGTTGTTTGGTCGGCGATCGGTTGACCAGTGGAAGAAGCCGTGGTCGCCGGTGCATCGGTCTTGGCGCTGCTGAATGCATCCGTTGTTTGGTCGGCGATCGGTTGACCAGTGGAAGAAGCCGTGGTAGCCGGTGCATCGGTCTTGGCGCCGCTGAATGCAGCCGTTGTTTGGTCGGCAATCGGTTGACCAGTGGAAGAAGCCGTCGTCGCCGGTGCATCGGTCTTGGCGCTGCTGAATGCAGCCGTTGTTTGGTCGGCGATCGGTTGACCAGTGGAAGAAGCCGTGGTCGCCGGTGCATCGGTCTTGGCGCTGCTGAATGCATCCGTTGTTTGGTCGGCGATCGGTTGATCAGTGGAAGAAGCCGTGGTCGCCGGTGCATCGGTCTTGGCGCTGCTGAATGCAGCCGTTGTTTGGTCGGCGATCGGTTGACCAGTGGAAGAAGCCGTGGTCGCCGGTGCATCGGTCTTGGCGCTGCTGAATGCAGCCGTTGTTTGGTCGGCGATCGGTTGACCAGTGGAAGAAGCCGTGGTCGCCGGTGCATAGGTCTTGGCGCTGCTGAATGCAGCCCTTGTTTGGTCGGCGATCGGTTGACCAGTGGAAGAAGCCGTGGTCGCCGGTGCATCGGTCTTGGCGCTGCTGAATGCAGCCGTTGTTTGGTCGGCGATCGGTTGACCAGTGGAAGAAGCCGTGGTCGCCGGTGCAACGGTCTTGGCGCTGCTGAATGCAGCCGTTGTTTGGTCGGCGATCGGTTGACCAGTGGAAGAAGCCGTGGTCGCCGGTGCATCGGTCTTGGCGCTGCTGAATGCAGCCGTTGTTTGGTCGGCGATCGGTTGACCAGTGGAAGGAGCCGTGGTCGCCGGTGCATCGGTCTTGGCGCTGCTGAATGCAGCCGTTGTTTGGTCGGCGATCGGTTGACCAGTGGAAGAAGCCGTGGTCGCCGGTGCATCAGTCTTGGGGCTGCTGAATGCAGCCGTTGTGTGGTCGGCGATCGGTTGACCAGTGGAAGGAGCCGTGGTCGCCGGTGCATCGGTCTTGGCGCTGCTGAATGCAGCCGTTGTTTGGTCGGCGATCGGTTGACCAGTGGAAGAAGCCGTGGTCGCCGGTGCATCAGTCTTGGCGCTGCTGAATGCAGCAGTTGTTTGGTCGGCGATCGGTTGACCAGTGGAAGAAGAGGTGGTCGCCGGTGCATCGGTCTTGGCGCTGCTGAATGCAGCCGTTGTTTGGTCGGCGATCGGTTGACCAGTGGAAGAAGCCGTCGTCGCCGGTGCATCGGTCTTGGCGCTGCTGAATGCAGCCGTTGTTTGGTCGGCGATCGGTTGACCAGTGGAAGAAGCCGTGGTCGCCGGTGCATCGGTCTTGGCGCTGCTGAATGCAGCCGTTGTTTGGTCGGCGATCGGTTGACCAGTGGAAGAAGCCGTGGTCGCCGGTGCATCGGTCTTGGCGCTGCTGAATGCATCCGTTGTTTGGTCGGCGATCGGTTGACCAGTGGAAGAAGCCGTGGTAGCCGGTGCATCGGTCTTGGCGCCGCTGAATGCAGCCGTTGTTTGGTCGGCAATCGGTTGACCAGTGGAAGAAGCCGTCGTCGCCGGTGCATCGGTCTTGGCGCTGCTGAATGCAGCCGTTGTTTGGTCGGCGATCGGTTGACCAGTGGAAGAAGCCGTGGTCGCCGGTGCATCGGTCTTGGCGCTGCTGAATGCATCCGTTGTTTGGTCGGCGATCGGTTGATCAGTGGAAGAAGCCGTGGTCGCCGGTGCATCGGTCTTGGCGCTGCTGAATGCAGCCGTTGTTTGGTCGGCGAATGGTTGACCAGCGGAAGAAGCCGTGGTCGCCGGTGCATCGGTCTTGGCGCTGCTGAATGCAGCCGTTGTTTGGTCGGCGATCGGTTGACCAGAGGAAGAAGCCGTGGTCGCCGGTGCATCGGTCTTGGCGCTGCTGAATGCAGCCGTTGTTTGGTCGGCGATCGGTTGACCAGTGGAAGAAGCCGTCGTCGCCGGTGCATCGGTCTTGGCGCTGCTGAATGCAGCCGTTGTTTGGTCGGCGATCGGTTGACCAGTGGAAGAAGCCGTGGTCGCCGGTGCATCGGTCTTGGCGCTGCTGAATGCAGCCGTTGTTTGGTCGGCGATCGGTTGACCAGTGGAAGAAGCCGTGGTCGCCGGTGCATCGGTCTTGGCGCTGCTGAATGCATCCGTTGTTTGGTCGGCGATCGGTTGACCAGTGGAAGAAGCCGTGGTCGCCGGTGCATCGGTCTTGGCGCTGCTGAATGCAGCCGTTGTTTGGTCGGCGATCGGTTGACCAGTGGAAGAAGCCGTGGACGCCGGAGCATCAGTCTTGGCGCTGCTGAATGCAGCAGTTGTTTGGTCGGCGATCGGTTGACCAGTGGAAGAAGCCGTGGTCGCTGGTGCATCGGTCTTGGCGCTGCTGAATGCAGCCGTTGTTTGGTCGGCGATCGGTTGACCAGTGGAAGAAGCCGTGGTCGCCGGTGCATCGGTCTTGGCGCTGCTGAATGCAGCCGTTGTTTGGTAGGCGATCGGTTGACCAGTGGAAGAAGCCGTGGTCGCCGGTGCATCGGTCTTGGCGCTGCTGAATGCAGCCGTTGTTTGGTCGGCGATCGGTTGACCAGTGGAAGAAGCCGTCGTCGCCGGTGCATCGGTCTTGGCGCTGCTGAATGCAGCCGTTGTTTGGTCGGCGATCGGTTGACCAGTGGAAGAAGCCGTCGTCGCCGGTGCATCAGTCTTGGCGCTGCTGAATGCAGCAATTGTTTGGTCGGCGATCGGTTGACCAGTGGAAGAAGCCGTGGTCGCCGGTGCATCGGTCTTGGCGCTGCTGAATGCAGCCGTTGTTTGGTCGGCGATCGGTTGACCAGTGGAAGAAGCCGTGGTCGCCGGTGCATCGGTCTCGGCGCTGCTGAATGCAGCCGTTGTTTGGTCGGCGATCGGTTGACCAGTGGAAGAAGCCGTGGTCGCCGGTGCATCGGTCTTGGCGCTGCTGAATGCAGCCGTTGTTTGGTCGGCGATCGGTTGACCAGTGGAAGAAGCCGTGGTCGCCGGTGCATCGGTCTTGGCGCTGCTGAATGCAGCCGTTGTTTGGTCGGCGATCGGTTGACCAGTGGAAGAAGCCGTGGTCGCCGGTGCATCGGTCTTGGCGCTGCTGAATGCAGCCGTTGTTTGGTCGGCGATCGGTTGACCAGTGGAAGAAGCCGTGGTCGCCGGTGCATCGGTCTTGGCGCTGCTGAATGCAGCCGTTGTTTGGTCGGCGTTCGTTTGACCAGTGGAAGAAGCCGTGGTCGCCGGTGCATCGGTCTCGGCGCTGCTGAATGCAGCCGTTGTTTGGTCGGCGATCGGTTGACCAGTGGAAGAAGAGGTGGTCGCCGGTGCATCGGTCTTGGCGCTGCTGAATGCAGCCGTTGTTTGGTCGGCGATCGGTTGACCAGTGGAAGAAGCCGTGGTCGCCGGTGCATCGGTCTTGGCGCTGCTGAATGCAGCCGTTGTTTGGTCGGCGATCGGTTGACCAGTGGAAAAAGAGGTGGTCGCCGGTGCATCGGTCTTGGCGCTGCTGAATGCAGCCGTTGTTTGGTCGGCGATCTGTTGACCAGTGGAAGAAGCCGTGGTCGCCGGTGCATCGGTCTTGGCGCTGCTGAATGCAGCCGTTGTTTGGTCGGCGATCGGTTGACCAGTGGAAGAAGCCGTGGTCGCCGGTGCATCGGTCTTGGCGCTGCTGAATGCAGCCGTTGTTTGGTCGGCGATCGGTTGACCAGTGGAAGAAGCCGTGGTCGCCGGTGCATCGGTCTTGGCGCTGCTGAATGCAGCCGTTGTTTGGTCGGCGATCGGTTGACCAGTGGAAGAAGCCGTGGTCGCCAGTGCATCAGTCTTGGCGCTGCTGAATGCAGCCGTTGTTTGGTCGGCGATCGGTTGACCAGTGGAAGAAGCCGTGGTCGCCGGTGCATCGGTCTTGGCGCTGCTGAATGCAGCCGTTGTTTGGTCGGCGATCGGTTGACCAGTGGAAGAAGCCGTGGTCGCCGGTGCATCGGTCTTGGCGCTGCTGAATGCAGCCGTTGTTTGGTCGGCGATCGGTTGACCAGTGGAAGAAGCCGTGGTCGCCGGTGCATCGGTCTTGGCGCTGCTGAATGCAGCCGTTGTTTGGTCGGCGATCGGTTGACCAGTGGAAGAAGCCGTGGTCGCCGGTGCATCGGTCTTGGCGCTGCTGAATGCAGCCGTTGTTTGGTCGGCGATCGGTTGACCAGTGGAAGAAGCCGTGGTAGCTGGTGCATCAGTCTTGGGGCTGCTGAATGCAGCCGTTGTTTGGTCGGCGATCGGGTGATCAGTGGAAGAAGCCGTGGTCGCCGGTGCATCGGTCTTGGCGCTGCTGAATGCAGCCGTTGTTTGGTCGCCGATCGGTTGACCAGTGGAATAAGCCGTGGTCGCCGGTGGATCGGTCTTGGCGCTGCTGAATGCAGCCGTTGTTTGGTCGGCGATCGGTTGACCAGTGGAAGAAGCCGTGGTCGCCGGTGCATCGGTCTTGGCGCTGCTGAATGCAGCCGTTGTTTGGTCGGCGATCGGTTGACCAGTGGAAGAAGAAGTGGTCGCCGGTGCATCGGACTTGGCGCTGCTGAATGCAGCCGTTGTTTGGTCGGCGATCGGTTGACCAGTGGAAGAAGCCGTGGTCGCCGGTGCATCGGTCTTGGCGCTGCTGAATGCAGCCGTTGTTTGGTCGGCGATCGGTTGACCAGTGGAAGATGCCGTGGTCGCCGGTGCATCAGTCTTGGCGCTGCTGAATGCAGCCGTTGTTTGGTCGGCGATCGGTTGATCAGTGGAAGAAGCCGTGGTCGCCGGTGCATCGGTCTTGGCGCTGCTGAATGCAGCCGTTGTTTGGTCGCCGATCGGTTGACCAGTGGAATAAGCCGTGGTCGCCAGTGGATCGGTCTTGGCGCTGCTGAATGCAGCCGTTGTTTGGTCGGCGATCGGTTGACCAGTGGAAGATGCCGTGGTCGCCGGTGCATCAGTCTTGGCGCTGCTGAATGCAGCCGTTGTTTGGTCGGCGATCGGTTGATCAGTGGAAGAAGCCGTGGTCGCCGGTGCATCGGTCTTGGCGCTGCTGAATGCAGCCGTTGTTTGGTCGCCGATCGGTTGACCAGTGGAATAAGCCGTGGTCGCCAGTGGATCGGTCTTGGCGCTGCTGAATGCAGCCGTTGTTTGGTCGGCGATCGGTTGACCAGTGGAAGAAGCCGTGGTCGCCGGTGCATCGGTCTTGGCGCTGCTGAATGCAGCCGTTGTTTGGTCGGCGATCGGTTGACCAGTGGAAGAAGCCGTGGTCGCCGGTGCATCAGTCTTGGCGCTGCTGAATGCAGCCGTTGTTTGGTCAGCGATCGGTTGACCAGTAGAAGATGCCGTGGTCGCCGGTGGAACGGTCTTGGCGCTGCTGAATGCAGCCGTTGTTTGGTCGGCGATCGGTTGACCAGTGGAAGAAGCCGTGGTCGCCGGTGCATCGGTCTTGGCGCTGCTGAATGCAGCCGTGGTCGCCGGTGCATCGGTCTTGGCGCTGCTGAATGCAGCCGTTGTTTGGTCGGCGATCGGTTGACCAGTGGAAGAAGAGGTGGTCGCCGGTGCATCGGTCTTGGCGCTGCTGAATGCAGCAGTTGTTTGGTCGGCGATCGGTTGACCAGTGGAAGAAGAGGTGGTCGCCGGTGCATCGGTCTTGGCGCTGCTGAATGCAGCCGTTGTTTGGTCGGCGATCGGTTGACCAGTGGAAGAAGCCGTGGTCGCCGGTGCATCGGTCTTGGCGCTGCTGAATGCAGCCGTTGTTTGGTCGTCGATCGGTTGACCAGTTGAAGAAGCCGTGGTCGCCGGTGCATCGGTCTTGGCGCTGCTGAATGCAGCCGTTGTTTGGTCGGCGATCGGTTGACCAGTGGAAGAAGCCGTGGTCGCCGGTGCATCGGTCTTGGCGCTGCTGAATGCAGCCGTTGTTTGGTCGGCGATCGGTTGACCAGTGGAAGAAGCCGTGGTCGCCGGTGCATCGGTCTTGGCGCTGCTGAATGCAGCCGTTGTTTGGTCGGCGATCGGTTGACCAGTGGAAGAAGCCGTGGTCGCCGGTGCATCGGTCTTGGCGCTGCTGAATGCAGCCGTTGTTTGGTCGGCGATCGGTTGACCAGTGGAAGAAGCCGTGGTCGCCGGCGCATCGATCTTGGCGCTGCTGAATGCAGCCGTTGTTTGGTCGGCGATCGGTTGACCAGTGGAAGAAGCCGTGGTCGCCGGTGCATCGGTCTTGGCGCTGCTGAATGCAGCAATTGTTTGGTCGGCGATCGGTTGACCAGTGGAAGAAGAGGTGGTCGCCGCTGCATCGGTCTTGGCGCTGCTGAATGCAGCCGTTGTTTGGTCGGCGATCGGTTGACCAGTGGAAGAAGCCGTGGTCGCCGGTGCATCGGTCTTGGCGCTGCTGAATGCAGCCGTTGTTTGGTCGGCGATCGGTTGACCAGTGGAAGAAGCCGTGGTCGCCGGTGCATCGGTCTTGGCGCTGCTGAATGCAGCCGTTGTTTGGTCGGCGATCGGTTGACCAGTGGAAGAAGCCGTCGTCGCCGGTGCATTAGTCTTGGCGCTGCTGAATGCAGCCGTTGTTTGGTCAGCGATCGGTTGACCAGTAGAAGAAGCCGTGGTCGCCGGTGGATCGGTCTTGGCGCTGCTGAATGCAGCCGTTGTTTGGTCGGCGATCGGTTGACCAGTGGAAGAAGCTGTGGTCGCCGGTGCATCGGTCTTGGCGCTGCTGAATGCAGCCGTTGTTTGGTCGGCGATCGGTTGACCAGTGGAAGAAGCCGTGGTCGATGGTGCATCGGTCTTGGCGCTGCTGAATGCAGCCGTTGTTTGGTCGGCGATCGGTTGACCAGTGGAAGAAGAGGTGGTCGCCGGTGCATCGGTCTTGGCGCTGCTGAATGCAGCCGTTGTTTGGTCGGCGATCGGTTGACCAGTGGAAGAAGCCGTGGTCGCCGGTGCATCGGTCTTGGCGCTGCTGAATGCAGCCGTTGTTTGGTCGGCGATCGGTTGACCAGTGGAAGAAGCCGTGGTCGCCGGTGCATCGGTCTTGGCGCTGCTGAATGCAGCCGTTGTTTGGTCAGCGATCGGTTGACCAGTGGAAGAAGCCGTGGTCGCCGGTGCATCGGTCTTGGCGCTGCTGAATGCAGCCGTTGTTTGGTCGACGATCGGTTGACCAGTGGAATAAGCCGTGGTCGCCGGTGCATCGGTCTTGGCGCTGCTGAATGCAGCCGTTGTTTGGTCGGCGATCGGTTGACCAGTGGAAGAAGCCGTGGTCGCCGGTGCATCGGTCTTGGCGCTGCTGAATGCAGCCGTTGTTTGGTCGGCGATCGGTTGACCAGTGGAAGAAGAGGTGGTCGCCGGTGCATCGGTCTTGGCGCTGCTGAATGCAGCCGTTGTTTGGTCGGCGATCGGTTGACCAGTGGAAGAAGCCGTGGTCGCCGGTGCATCGGTCTTGGCGCTGCTGAATGCAGCCGTTGTTTGGTCGGCGATCGGTTGACCTGTGGAAGAAGCCGTGGTCGCCGGTGCATCGGTCTTGGCGCTGCTGAATGCAGCCGTTGTTTGGTCGGCGATCGGTTGACCAGTGGAAGAAGCCGTGGTCGCCGGTGAATCAGTTTTGGCGCTGCTGAATGCAGTAGTTGTTTGGTCGGCGATCGGTTGACCAGTGGAAGAAGAGGTGGTCGCCGGTGCATCGGTCATGGCGCTGCTGAATGCAGCCGTTGTTTGGTCGGCGATCGGTTGACCAGTGGAAGAAGAGGTGGTCGCCGGTGCATCGGCCTTGGCGCTGCTGAATGCAGCCGTTGTTTGGTCGGCGATCGGTTGACCAGTGGAAGAAGAGGTGGTCGCCGGTGCATCGGTCTTGGCGCTGCTGAATGCAGCCGTTGTTTGGTCGGCGATCGGTTGACTAGTGGAAGAAGCCGTGGTCGCCGGTGCATCGGTCTTGGCGCTGCTGAATGCAGCCGTTGTTTGGTCGGCGATCGGTTGACCAGTGGAAGAAGCCGTGGTCGCCGGTGCATCAGTCTTGGCGCTGCTGAATGCAGCAGTTGTTTGGTCGGCGATCGGTTGACCAGTGGAAGAAGCCGTGGTCGCCGGTGCATCGGTCTTGGCGCTGCTGAATGCAGCCGTTGTTTGGTCGGCGATCGGTTGACCAGTGGAAGAAGCCGTGGTCGCCGGTGCATCGGTCTTGGCGCTGCTGAATGCAGCCGTTGTTTGGTCGGCGATCGGTTGACCAGTGGAAGAAGCCGTGGTCGCCGGTGCATCGGTCTTGGCGCTGCTGAATGCAGCCGTTGTTTGGTCGGCGATCGGTTGACCAGTGGAAGAAGCCGTGGTCGCCGGTGCATCGGTCTTGGCGCTGCTGAATGCATCCGTTGTTTGGTCGGCGATCGGTTGACCAGTGGAAGAAGAGGTGGTCGCCGGTGCATCGGTCTTGGCGCTGCTGAATGCAGCCGTTGTTTGGTCGGCGATCGGTTGACCAGTAGAAGAAGCCGTGGTCGCCGGTGCATCGGTCATGGCGCTGCTGAATGCAGCCGTTGTTTGGTCGGCGATCGGTTGACCAGTTGAAGAAGCCGTGGTCGCCGGTGCATCGGTCTTGGCGCTGCTGAATGCAGCCGTTGTTTGGTCGGCGATCGGTTGACCAGTGGAAGAAGCCGTGGTCGCCGGTGCATCGGTCTTGGCGCTGCTGAATGCAGCCGTTGTTTGGTCGGCGATCGGTTGACCAGTGGAAGAAGCCGTGGTCGCCGGTGCATCGGTCTTGGCGCTGCTGAATGCAGCCGTTGTTTGGTCGGCGATCGGTTGACCAGTAGAAGAAGCCGTGGTCACCGGTGCATCGGTCTTGGCGCTGCTGAATGCAGCCGTTGTTTGGACGGCGATCGGTTGACCGGTGGAAGAAGCCGTGGTCGCCGGTGCATCGGTCTTGGCGCTGCTGAATGCAGCCGTTGTTTGGTCGGCGATCGGTTGACCAGTGGAAGAAACCGTGGTCGCCGGTGCATCGGTCTTGGCGCTGCTGAATGCAGCCGTTGTTTGGTCGGCGATCGGTTGACCAGTGGAAGAAGCCGTGGTCGCCGGTGCATAGGTCTTGGCGCTGCTGAATGCAGCCGTTGTTTGGTCGGCGATCGGTTGACCAGTGGAAGAAGCCGTGGTCGCCGGTGCATCGGTCTTGGCGCTGCTGAATGCAGCCGTTGTTTGGTCGGCGATCGGTTGACCAGTAGAAGAAGCCGTGGTCGCCGGTGCATCGGTCATGGCGCTGCTGAATGCAGCCGTTGTTTGGTCGGCGATCGGTTGACCAGTTGAAGAAGCCGTGGTCGCCGGTGCATCGGTCTTGGCGCTGCTGAATGCAGCCGTTGTTTGGTCAGCGATCGGTTGACCAGTGGAAGAAGCCGTGGTCGCCGGTGCATCGGTCTTGGCGCTGCTGAATGCAGCCGTTGTTTGGTCGGCGATCGGTTGACCAGTGGAAGAAGCCGTGGTCGCCGGTGCATCGGTCTTGGCGCTGCTGAATGCAGCCGTTGTTTGGTCGGCGATCGGTTGACCAGTGGAAGAAGCCGTGGTCGCCGGTGCATCGGTCTTGGCGCTGCTGAATGCAGCCGTTGTTTGGTCGGCGATCGGTTGACCAGTGGAAGAAGCCGTGGTCGCCGGTGCATCGGTCTTGGCGCTGCTGAATGCAGCCGTTGTTTGGTCGGCGTTCGGTTGACCAGTGGAAGAAGCCGTGGTCGCCGGTGCATCGGTCTCGGCGCTGCTGAATGCAGCAGTTGTTTGGTCGGCGATCGGTTGACCAGTGGAAGAAGAGGTAGTCGCCGGTGCATCGGTCTTGGCGCTGCTGAATGCAGCCGTTGTTTGGTCGGCGATCGGTTGACCAGTGGAAGAAGCCGTGGTCGCCGGTGCATCGGTCTTGGCGCTGCTGAATGCAGCCGTTGTTTGGTCGGCGATCGGTTGACCAGTGGAAAAAGAGGTGGTCGCCGGTGCATCGGTCTTGGCGCTGCTGAATGCAGCCGTTGTTTGGTCGGCGATCTGTTGACCAGTGGAAGAAGCCGTGGTCGCCGGTGCATCGGTCTTGGCGCTGCTGAATGCAGCCGTTGTTTGGTCGGCGATCGGTTGACCAGTGGAAGAAGCCGTGGTCGCCGGTGCATCGGTCTTGGCGCTGCTGAATGCAGCCGTTGTTTGGTCGGCGATCGGTTGACCAGTGGAAGAAGCCGTGGTCGCCGGTGCATCGGTCTTGGCGCTGCTGAATGCAGCAATTGTTTGGTCGGCGATCGGTTGACCAGTGGAAGAAGAGGTGGTCGCCGCTGCATCGGTCTTGGCGCTGCTGAATGCAGCCGTTGTTTGGTCGGCGATCGGTTGACCAGTGGAAGAAGCCGTGGTCGCCGGTGCATCGGTCTTGGCGCTGCTGAATGCAGCCGTTGTTTGGTCGGCGATCGGTTGACCAGTGGAAGAAGCCGTGGTCGCCGGTGCATCGGTCTTGGCGCTGCTGAATGCAGCCGTTGTTTGGTCGGCGATCGGTTGACCAGTGGAAGAAGCCGTCGTCGCCGGTGCATTAGTCTTGGCGCTGCTGAATGCAGCCGTTGTTTGGTCAGCGATCGGTTGACCAGTAGAAGAAGCCGTGGTCGCCGGTGGATCGGTCTTGGCGCTGCTGAATGCAGCCGTTGTTTGGTCGGCGATCGGTTGACCAGTGGAAGAAGCCGTGGTCGCCGGTGCATCGGTCTTGGCGCTGCTGAATGCAGCCGTTGTTTGGTCGGCGATCGGTTGACCAGTGGAAGAAGCCGTGGTCGCCGGTGCATCGGTCTTGGCGCTGCTGAATGCAGCCGTTGTTTGGTCGGCGATCGGTTGACCAGTGGAAGAAGCCGTGGTCGCCGGTGCATCGGTCTTGGCGCTGCTGAATGCAGCCGTTGTTTGGTCGGCGATCCGTTGATCAGTGGAAGAAGCCGTGGTCGCCGGTGCATCGGTCTTGGCGCTGCTGAATGCAGCCGTTGTTTGGTCGGCGATCGGTTGACCAGTGGAATAAGCCGTGGTCGCCGGTGGATCGGTCTTGGCGCTGCTGAATGCAGCCGTTGTTTGGTCGGCGATCGGTTGACCAGTGGAAGAAGCCGTGGTCGCCGGTGCATCGGTCTTGGCGCTGCTGAATGCAGCCGTTGTTTGGTCGGCGATCGGTTGACCAGTGGAAGAAGAGGTGGTCGCCGGTGCATCGGTCTTGGCGCTGCTGAATGCAGCCGTTGTTTGGTCGGCGATCGGTTGACCAGTGGAAGAAGCCGTGGTCGCCGGTGCATCGGTCTTGGCGCTGCTGAATGCAGCCGTTGTTTGGTCGGCGATCGGTTGACCAGTGGAAGAAGCCGTGGTCGCCGGTGCATCGGTCTTGGCGCTGCTGAATGCAGCCGTTGTTTGGTCGGCGATCGGTTGACCAGTGGAAGAAGCCGTGGTCGCCGGTGAATCAGTTTTGGCGCTGCTGAATGCAGTAGTTGTTTGGTCGGCGATCGGTTGACCAGTGGAAGAAGAGGTGGTCGCCGGTGCATCGGTCTTGGCGCTGCTGAATGCAGCCGTTGTTTGGTCGGCGATCGGTTGACCAGTGGAAGAAGCCGTGGTCGCCGGTGCATAGGTCTTGGCGCTGCTGAATGCAGCCGTTGTTTGGTCGGCGATCGGTTGACCAGTGGAAGAAGCCGTGGTCGCCGGTGCATCGGTCTTGGCGCTGCTGAATGCAGCCGTTGTTTGGTCGGCGATCGGTTGACCAGTAGAAGAAGCCGTGGTCGCCGGTGCATCGGTCTTGGCGCTGCTGAATGCAGCCGTTGTTTGGACGGCGATCGGTTGACCGGTGGAAGAAGCCGTGGTCGCCGGTGCATCGGTCTTGGCGCTGCTGAATGCAGCCGTTGTTTGGTCGGCGATCGGTTGACCAGTGGAAGAAACCGTGGTCGCCGGTGCATCGGTCTTGGCGCTGCTGAATGCAGCCGTTGTTTGGTCGGCGATCGGTTGACCAGTGGAAGAAGCCGTGGTCGCCGGTGCATCGGTCTTGGCGCTGCTGAATGCAGCCGTTGTTTGGTCGGCGATCGGTTGACCAGTGGAAGAAGCCGTGGTCGCCGGTGCATCAGTCTTGGCGCTGCTGAATGCAGCAGTTGTTTGGTCGGCGATCGGTTGACCAGTGGAAGAAGCTGTGGTCGCCGGTGCATCGGTCTTGGCGCTGCTGAATGCAGCCGTTGTTTGGTCGGCGATCGGTTGACCAGTGGAAGAAGCCGTGGTCGCCGGTGCATCGGTCTTGGCGCTGCTGAATGCAGCCGTTGTTTGGTCGGCGATCGGTTGACCAGTGGAAGAAGCCGTGGTCGCCGGTGCATCGGTCTTGGCGCTGCTGAATGCAGCCGTTGTTTGGTCGGCGATCGGTTGACCAGTGGAAGAAGCCGTGGTCGCCGGTGCATCGGTCTTGGCGCTGCTGAATGCATCCGTTGTTTGGTCGGCGATCGGTTGACCAGTGGAAGAAGAGGTGGTCGCCGGTGCATCGGTCTTGGCGCTGCTGAATGCAGCCGTTGTTTGGTCGGCGATCGGTTGACCCGTAGAAGAAGCCGTGGTCGCCGGTGCATCGGTCATGGCGCTGCTGAATGCAGCCGTTGTTTGGTCGGCGATCGGTTGACCAGTAGAAGAAGCCGTGGTCGCCGGTGCATCGGTCTTGGCGCTGCTGAATGCAGCCGTTGTTTGGTCGGCGATCGGTTGACCAGTGGAAGAAGCCGTGGTCGCCGGTGCATCGGTCTTGGCGCTGCTGAATGCAGCCGTTGTTTGGTCGGCGATCGGTTGACCAGTGGAAGAAGCCGTGGTCGCCGGTGCATCGGTCTTGGCGCTGCTGAATGCAGCCGTTGTTTGGTCGGCGATCGGTTGACCAGTAGAAGAAGCCGTGGTCGCCGGTGCATCGGTCTTGGCGCTGCTGAATGCAGCCGTTGTTTGGACGGCGATCGGTTGACCGGTGGAAGAAGCCGTGGTCGCCGGTGCATCGGTCTTGGCGCTGCTGAATGCAGCCGTTGTTTGGTCGGCGATCGGTTGACCAGTGGAAGAAACCGTGGTCGCCGGTGCATCGGTCTTGGCGCTGCTGAATGCAGCCGTTGTTTGGTCGCCGATCGGTTGACCAGTGGAATAAGCCGTGGTCGCCGGTGGATCGGTCTTGGCGCTGCTGAATGCAGCCGTTGTTTGGTCGGCGATCGGTTGACCAGTGGAAGAAGCCGTGGTCGCCGGTGCATCGGTCTTGGCGCTGCTGAATGCAGCCGTTGTTTGGTCGGCGATCGGTTGACCAGTGGAAGAAGAGGTGGTCGCCGGTGCATCGGTCTTGGCGCTGCTGAATGCAGCCGTTGTTTGGTCGGCGATCGGTTGACCAGTGGAAGAAGCCGTGGTCGCCGGTGCATCGGTCTTGGCGCTGCTGAATGCAGCCGTTGTTTGGTCGGCGATCGGTTGACCAGTGGAAGAAGCCGTGGTCGCCGGTGCATCGGTCTTGGCGCTGCTGAATGCAGCCGTTGTTTGGTCGGCGATCGGTTGACCAGTGGAAGAAGCCGTGGTCGCCGGTGAATCAGTTTTGGCGCTGCTGAATGCAGTAGTTGTTTGGTCGGCGATCGGTTGACCAGTGGAAGAAGAGGTGGTCGCCGGTGCATCGGTCTTGGCGCTGCTGAATGCAGCCGTTGTTTGGTCGGCGATCGGTTGACCAGTGGAAGAAGCCGTGGTCGCCGGTGCATCGGTCTTGGCGCTGCTGAATGCAGCCGTTGTTTGGTCGGCGATCGGTTGACCAGTGGAAGAAGCCGTGGTCGCCGGTGCATCGGTCTTGGCGCTGCTGAATGCAGCCGTTGTTTGGTCGGCGATCGGTTGACCAGTAGAAGAAGCCGTGGTCGCCGGTGCATCGGTCTTGGCGCTGCTGAATGCAGCCGTTGTTTGGACGGCGATCGGTTGACCGGTGGAAGAAGCCGTGGTCGCCGGTGCATCGGTCTTGGCGCTGCTGAATGCAGCCGTTGTTTGGTCGGCGATCGGTTGACCAGTGGAAGAAACCGTGGTCGCCGGTGCATCGGTCTTGGCGCTGCTGAATGCAGCCGTTGTTTGGTCGGCGATCGGTTGACCAGTGGAAGAAGCCGTGGTCGCCGGTGCATCGGTCTTGGCGCTGCTGAATGCAGCCGTTGTTTGGTCGGCGATCGGTTGACCAGTGGAAGAAGCCGTGGTCGCCGGTGCATCGGTCTTGGCGCTGCTGAATGCAGCAGTTGTTTGGTCGGCGATCGGTTGACCAGTGGAAGATGCCGTGGTCGCCGGTGCATCGGTCTTGGCGCTGCTGAATGCAGCCGTTGTTTGGTCGGCGATCGGTTGACCAGTGGAAGAAGCCGTGGTCGCCGGTGCATCGGTCTTGGCGCTGCTGAATGCAGCCGTTGTTTGATCGGCGATCGGTTGACCAGTGGAAGAAGCCGTGGTCGCCGGTGCATCGGTCTTGGCGCTGCTGAATGCAGCCGTTGTTTGGTCGGCGATCGGTTGACCAGTGGAAGAAGCCGTGGTCGCCGGTGCATCGGTCTTGGCGCTGCTGAATGCATCCGTTGTTTGGTCGGCGATCGGTTGACCAGTGGAAGAAGAGGTGGTCGCCGGTGCATCGGTCTTGGCGCTGCTGAATGCAGCCGTTGTTTGGTCGGCGATCGGTTGACCAGTAGAAGAAGCCGTGGTCGCCGGTGCATCGGTCATGGCGCTGCTGAATGCAGCCGTTGTTTGGTCGGCGATCGGTTGACCAGTAGAAGAAGCCGTGGTCGCCGGTGCATCGGTCTTGGCGCTGCTGAATGCAGCCGTTGTTTGGTCGGCGATCGGTTGACCAGTGGAAGAAGCCGTGGTCGCCGGTGCATCGGTCTTGGCGCTGCTGAATGCAGCCGTTGTTTGGTCGGCGATCGGTTGACCAGTGGAAGAAGCCGTGGTCGCCGGTGCATCGGTCTTGGCGCTGCTGAATGCAGCCGTTGTTTGGTCGGCGATCGGTTGACCAGTAGAAGAAGCCGTGGTCGCCGGTGCATCGGTCTTGGCGCTGCTGAATGCAGCCGTTGTTTGGACGGCGATCGGTTGACCGGTGGAAGAAGCCGTGGTCGCCGGTGCATCGGTCTTGGCGCTGCTGAATGCAGCCGTTGTTTGGTCGGCGATCGGTTGACCAGTGGAAGAAGCCGTGGTCGCCGGTGCATCGGTCTTGGCGCTGCTGAATGCAGCCGTTGTTTGGTCGGCGATCGGTTGACCAGTGGAAGAAACCGTGGTCGCCGGTGCATCGGTCTTGGCGCTGCTGAATGCAGCCGTTGTTTGGTCGGCGATCGGTTGACCAGTGGAAGAAGCCGTGGTCGCCGGTGCATAGGTCTTGGCGCTGCTGAATGCAGCCGTTGTTTGGTCGGCGATCGGTTGACCAGTGGAAGAAGCCGTGGTCGCCGGTGCATCGGTCTTGGCGCTGCTGAATGCAGCCGTTGTTTGGTCGGCGATCGGTTGACCAGTAGAAGAAGCCGTGGTCGCCGGTGCATCGGTCATGGCGCTGCTGAATGCAGCCGTTGTTTGGTCGGCGATCGGTTGACCAGTTGAAGAAGCCGTGGTCGCCGGTGCATCGGTCTTGGCGCTGCTGAATGCAGCCGTTGTTTGGTCAGCGAACGGTTGACCAGTGGAAGAAGCCGTGGTCGCCGGTGCATCGGTCTTGGCGCTGCTGAATGCAGCCGTTGTTTGGTCGGCGATCGGTTGACCAGTGGAAGAAGCCGTGGTCGCCGGTGCATCGGTCTTGGCGCTGCTGAATGCAGCCGTTGTTTGGTCGGCGATCGGTTGACCAGTGGAAGAAGCCGTGGTCGCCGGTGCATCGGTCTTGGCGCTGCTGAATGCAGCCGTTGTTTGGTCGGCGATCGGTTGACCAGTGGAAGAAGCCGTGGTCGCCGGTGCATCGGTCTTGGCGCTGCTGAATGCAGCCGTTGTTTGGTCGGCGATCGGTTGACCAGTGGAAGAAGCCGTGGTCGCCGGTGCATCGGTCTTGGCGCTGCTGAATGCAGCAATTGTTTGGTCGGCGATCGGTTGACCAGTGGAAGAAGAGGTGGTCGCCGCTGCATCGGTCTTGGCGCTGCTGAATGCAGCCGTTGTTTGGTCGGCGATCGGTTGACCAGTGGAAGAAGCCGTGGTCGCCGGTGCATCGGTCTTGGCGCTGCTGAATGCAGCCGTTGTTTGGTCGGCGATCGGTTGACCAGTGGAAGAAGCCGTGGTCGCCGGTGCATCGGTCTTGGCGCTGCTGAATGCAGCCGTTGTTTTGTCGGCGATCGGTTGACCAGTGGAAGAAGCCGTCGTCGCCGGTGCATTAGTCTTGGCGCTGCTGAATGCAGCCGTTGTTTGGTCAGCGATCGGTTGACCAGTAGAAGAAGCCGTGGTCGCCGGTGGATCGGTCTTGGCGCTGCTGAATGCAGCCGTTGTTTGGTCGGCGATCGGTTGACCAGTGGAAGAAGCCGTGGTCGCCGGTGCATCAGTCTTGGCGCTGCTGAATGCAGCAATTGTTTGGTCGGCGATCGGTTGACCAGTGGAAGAAGAGGTGGTCGCCGCTGCATCGGTCTTGGCGCTGCTGAATGCAGCCGTTGTTTGGTCGGCGATCGGTTGACCAGTGGAAGAAGCCGTGGTCGCCGGTGCATCGGTCTTGGCGCTGCTGAATGCAGCCGTTGTTTGGTCGGCGATCGGTTGACCAGTGGAGGAAGCCGTGGTCGCCGGTGCATCGGTCTTGGCGCTGCTGAATGCAGCCGTTGTTTGGTCGGCGATCGGTTGACCAGTAGAAGAAGCCGTGGTCGCCGGTGCATCGGTCTTGGCGCTGCTGAATGCAGCCGTTGTTTGGTCGGCGATCGGTTGACCAGTGGAAGAAGCCGTGGTCGCCGGTGCATCGGTCTTGGCGCTGCTGAATGCAGCCGTTGTTTGGTCGGCGATCGGTTGACCAGTGGAAGAAGCCGTGGTCGCCGGTGCATCGGTCTTGGCGCTGCTGAATGCAGCCGTTGTTTGGTCGGCGATCGGTTGACCAGTGGAAGAAGCCGTCGTCGCCGGTGCATCAGTCTTGGCGCTGCTGAATGCAGCCGTTGTTTGGTCAGCGATCGGTTGACCAGTAGAAGAAGCCGTGGTCGCCGGTGGATCGGTCTTGGCGCTGCTGAATGCAGCCGTTGTTTGGTCGGCGATCGGTTGACCAGTGGAAGAAGCCGTGGTCGCCGGTGCATCGGTCTTGGCGCTGCTGAATGCAGCCGTTGTTTGGTCGGCGATCGGTTGACCAGTGGAAGAAGCCGTGGTCGATGGTGCATCGGTCTTGGCGCTGCTGAATGCAGCCGTTGTTTGGTCGGCGATCGGTTGACCAGTGGAAGAAGAGGTGGTCGCCGGTGCATCGGTCTTGGCGCTGCTGAATGCAGCCGTTGTTTGGTCGGCGATCGGTTGACCAGTGGAAGAAGCCGTGGTCGCCGGTGCATCGGTCTTGGCGCTGCTGAATGCAGCCGTTGTTTGGTCGGCGATCGGTTGACCAGTGGAAGAAGCCGTGGTCGCCGGTGCATCGGTCTTGGCGCTGCTGAATGCAGCCGTTGTTTGGTCGGCGATCGGTTGACCAGTGGAAGAAGTCGTGGTCGCCGGTGCATCAGTCTTGGCGCTGCTGAATGCAGCAATTGTTTGGTCGGCGATCGGTTGACCAGTGGAAGAAGAGGTGGTCGCCGCTGCATCGGTCTTGGCGCTGCTGAATGCAGCCGTTGTTTGGTCGGCGATCGGTTGACCAGTGGAAGAAGCCGTGGTCGCCGGTGCATCGGTCTTGGCGCTGCTGAATGCAGCCGTTGTTTGGTCGGCGATCGGTTGACCAGTGGAAGAAGCCGTGGTCGCCGGTGCATCGGTCTTGGCGCTGCTGAATGCAGCCGTTGTTTGGTCGGCGATCGGTTGACCAGTGGAAGAAACCGTGGTCGCCGGTGCATCGGTCTTGGCGCTGCTAAATGCAGCCGTTGTTTGGTCGGCGATCGGTTGACCAGTGGAAGAAGCCGTGGTCGTCGGTGCATCGGTCTTGGCGCTGCTGAATGCAGCCGTTGTTTGGTCGGCGATCGGTTGACCAGTGGAAGAAGAGGTGGTCGCCGGTGCATCGGTCTTGGCGCTGCTGAATGCAGCCGTTGTTTGGTCGGCGATCGGTTGACCAGTAGAAGAAGCCGTGGTCGCCGGTGCATCGGTCATGGCGCTGCTGAATGCAGCCGTTGTTTGGTCAGCGATCGGTTGACCAGTTGAAGAAGCCGTGGTCGCCGGTGCATCGGTCTTGGCGCTGCTGAATGCAGCCGTTGTTTGGTCGGCGATCGGTTGACCAGTGGAAGAAGCCGTGGTCGCCGGTGCATCGGTCTTGGCGCTGCTGAATGCAGCCGTTGTTTGGTCGGCGATCGGTTGACCAGTGGAAGAAGCCGTGGTCGCCGGTGCATCGGTCTTGGCGCTGCTGAATGCAGCCGTTGTTTGGTCGGCGATCGGTTGACCAGTGGAAGAAGCCGTGGTCGCCGGTGCATCGGTCTTGGCGCTGCTGAAAGCAGCCGTTGTTTGGTCGGCGATCGGTTGACCAGTGGAAGAAGCCGTGGTCGCCGGTGCATCGGTCTTGGCGCTGCTGAATGCAGCCGTTGTTTGGTCGGCGATCGGTTGACCAGCAGAAGAAGCCGTGGTCGCCGGTGCATCGGTCTTGGCGCTGCTGAATGCAGCCGTTGTTTGGTCGGCGATCGGTTGACCAGTGGAAGAAGCCGTGGTCGCCGGTGCATCGGTCTTGGCGCTGCTGAATGCAGCCGTTGTTTGGTCGGCGATCGGTTGACCAGTGGAAGAAACCGTGGTCGCCGGTGCATCGGTCTTGGCGCTGCTGAATGCAGCCGTTGTTTGGTCGGCGATCGGTTGACCAGTGGAAGAAGCCGTGGTCGCCGGTGCATCGGTCTTGGCGCTGCTGAATGCAGCCGTTGTTTGGTCGGCGATCGGTTGACCAGTGGAAGAAGCCGTGGTCGCCGGTGCATCGGTCATGGCGCTGCTGAATGCAGCCGTTGTTTGGTCGGCGATCGGTTGACCAGTTGAAGAAGCCGTGGTCGCCGGTGCATCGGTCTTGGCGCTGCTAAATGCAGCCGTTGTTTGGTCGGCGATCGGTTGACCAGTGGAAGAAGCCGTGGTCGCCGGTGCATCGGTCTTGGCGCTGCTGAATGCAGCCGTTGTTTGGTCGGCGATCGGTTGACCAGTGGAAGAAACCGTGGTCGCCGGTGCATCGGTCTTGGCGCTGCTGAATGCAGCCGTTGTTTGGTCGGCGATCGGTTGACCAGTGGAAGAAGCCGTGGTCGTCGGTGCATCGGTCTTGGCGCTGCTGAATGCAGCCGTTGTTTGGTCGGCGATCGGTTGACCAGTGGAAGAAGAGGTGGTCGCCGGTGCATCGGTCTTGGCGCTGCTGAATGCAGCCGTTGTTTGGTCGGCGATCGGTTGACCAGTAGAAGAAGCCGTGGTCGCCGGTGCATCGGTCATGGCGCTGCTGAATGCAGCCGTTGTTTGGTCAGCGATCGGTTGACCAGTTGAAGAAGAGGTAGTCGCCGGTGCATAGGTCTTGGCGCTGCTGAATGCAGCCGTTGTTTGGTCGGCGATCGGTTGACCAGTGGAAGAAGCCGTGGTCGCCGGTGCATAGGTCTTGGCGCTGCTGAATGCAGCCGTTGTTTGGTCGGCGATCGGTTGACCAGTGGAAGAAGCCGTGGTCGCCGGTGCATCGGTCTTGGCGCTGCTGAATGCAGCCGTTGTTTGGTCGGCGATCGGTTGACCAGTGGAAGAAGCCGTGGTCGCCGGTGCATCGGTCTTGGCGCTGCTGAATGCAGCCGTTGTTTGGTCGGCGATCGGTTGATCAGTGGAAGAAGCCGTGGTCGCCGGTGCATCGGTCTTGACGCTGCTGAATGCAGCCGTTGTTTGGTCGCCGATCGGTTGACCAGTGGAATAAGCCGTGGTCGCCGGTGGATCGGTCTTGGCGCTGCTGAATGCAGCCGTTGTTTGGTCGGCGATCGGTTGACCAGTGGAAGAAGCCGTGGTCGCCGGTGCATCGGTCTTGGCGCTGCTGAATGCAGCCGTTGTTTGGTCGGCGATCGGTTGACCAGTGGAAGAAGAGGTGGTCGCCGGTGCATCGGTCTTGGCGCTGCTGAATGCAGCCGTTGTTTGGTCGGCGATCGGTTGACCAGTGGAAGAAGCCGTGGTCGCCGGTGCATCGGTCTTGGCGCTGCTGAATGCAGCCGTTGTTTGGTCGGCGATCGGTTGACCAGTGGAAGAAGCCGTGGTCGCCGGTGCATCGGTCTTGGCGCTGCTGAATGCAGCCGTTGTTTGGTCGGCGATCGGTTGACCAGTGGAAGAAGCCGTGGTCGCCGGTGCATCGGTCTTGGCGCTGCTGAATGCAGCCGTTGTTTGGTCGGCGTTCGGTTGACCAGTGGAAGAAGCCGTGGTCGCCGGTGCATCGGTCTCGGCGCTGCTGAATGCAGCAGTTGTTTGGTCGGCGATCGGTTGACCAGTGGAAGAAGAGGTAGTCGCCGGTGCATCGGTCTTGGCGCTGCTGAATGCAGCCGTTGTTTGGTCGGCGATCGGTTGACCAGTGGAAGAAGCCGTGGTCGCCGGTGCATCGGTCTTGGCGCTGCTGAATGCAGCCGTTGTTTGGTCGGCGATCGGTTGACCAGTGGAAAAAGAGGTGGTCGCCGGTGCATCGGTCTTGGCGCTGCTGAATGCAGCCGTTGTTTGGTCGGCGATCTGTTGACCAGTGGAAGAAGCCGTGGTCGCCGGTGCATCGGTCTTGGCGCTGCTGAATGCAGCCGTTGTTTGGTCGGCGATCGGTTGACCAGTGGAAGAAGCCGTGGTCGCCGGTGCATCGGTCTTGGCGCTGCTGAATGCAGCCGTTGTTTGGTCGGCGATCGGTTGATCAGTGGAAAAGGCCGTACTGGATGGTTTTGTTGAGGAAGGCGTAGGTGGTGTGTTGTTGTTATAGGGAGATGTGTTTGTTTTTTCTGTTGTTGTTGTCTGAAGTGTTTGTCGGTTGCCCTGTGACGTTGTTGTGTTAGGAGTCGTTGTGGTTGGTGCTGATTGGCAAGTCTGGCAACACTTTCTTCTGTAGTCGAGGTTTTGGCATTGAGATGTTGTGCAGTTTGTTATCTTGTCTTGATCACCAGCTTGGCAATCTGCATGAAATTTTAATCTTTCGTTATGCTCGATTTTTACATGTTATTGGTGTAGTTATATTGGTTCGATCTGTATTTCATTGGAAGGTCATTAGGAAGAGTTCTAACATAGCCTTTCATTGCAGAATTAGCGATTTTTTAAATTTGTAGTTTTGAATTTTTGGCGACCTCTGCTGTGGTTCAGAAATTGTGGATGCGTTGAAGTTCTAATAATATTTTTAATGGAACGGTCGTTAAATTGCCGTTAGCTTCGTATCTCTTAATAGTTTTCATGTTTATAAAGATTATGTGCAAATATTTTTTATGTTTGCACATGGCAATATTTGGACTAGTTGGAATTTTTTTCTTAGTTTTGTTATTATCATTGTTCGCGCTGTAAAAAGTTGTTACTCTTTGGACTTTGTATCACTGCGAGTCTTTTGTCTGGGTCTTGTCTTTAACTGTGGATCCGTTGTAAGTGTAATTGAAAATTTATATAGCGCCGCTTCCAGAGAACGGAACACAGCATTAATTTCTATGATAGTCGAAATGGTGTTTTGCTATTAAAAACTGAAAGTACATCAGTTAGCAAGCATTGCTCATATAGCTAAATAAGCCACAATATGATGGTGCTTTGTGACAGCCCAACCCACGCAGTCTCTGAACCGCGTTCCACTGGGAACGAAGAACGACTATACCAATTCAACCTTGTGGCAGGCTGTCACACCGTGGATGGCGGACGGTCCCATGAAATGGTTGAGAGATACTAACTGTACCTCATTGCGTTCTGCTAGTGAGAACTTTTTGAATAAACGAAGATATATACCGGGTGGCCCATTAAAAACGTTCCCAAACTTTGTTAACCTGGCAATTAAACAATTTTAAAGTAAATTGAATCATAGTACATCAAACTAATCATAATTCATATTTTTACAACACAGCCAAAATTTAGCGCAAAATACTCAACAGTTTGAGAGAAATTGTTGTTAGAACTGTATGACCCATGGTCACAATTTTGCACAGCTGTTTTATGATGACGTTTTACGCGAACAAAATGTTTAATTGATCCTCCGTCTTCTCTTGTAACGACCCTTAAACGCTGTTTCCACTGTCCTATTGACTTCTGTATTTGTGTGTCGTCTAATAGAGACCATTTTGCATCGAAACTCCAGCAGATACCATTAATTTTTTTAGAGAAACGACTAGTCTTATGATAAAGTCTTTCTGGCGCAATTGAAGACTTTCGTTCATTGCTAGAGCCGTAAACGCGGCTATTCTGTCTGTTAAGAGGTATTTCCAGTGTGAGATCCTTCTCATCTGTAAAGACTATGTTCTTAATATCAGATTTTGAAAATCGAGTACACAGCGCACGACATCTAACATTGCGTTTCTTTTTAACGTCAGTTGTCAATCTTGTTGTTGGCATTCGTTAGTATGCCTTCAACTGCTTCTTAGAAAGAATTCTTTGTACTGAGCCACGTGAAATGTTCAGAGTGCTGGCCATTTTACGTTGAGATTGATGTGTGCCAGGTGCATTTTCCTGCGATTGACACAAATGCTCTACACTCTCAGCATTTTCAACAGTCGTTGCAGTTGTTGGACGACCACTTCCAGGCTTGCGAGCAACGCTACCAGTTTCAATAAGCTTATTAATGACTCGGTTTATGCTTTGTCTTGACCAGTTTTTACGCGGATATTCCTGAACGATTCGCTTGCCTCGCCAACCCTTCTCCTCAAATGGTATCTTAATACCAGCGAGATCATCATTTGAAAACACCATGTTTCAATGTTTACTACTTCGAGGACTAGTTTAATCAAGATACTCTCGTTACTTCGCGGCGAAATAAATGACGTAGTTTTGTGCAAAATTTGTAAACAGGTATGACGTCATAACCTTGCCGCAGGGTGTGACATAATAAACGTACTCTCTTGAAATGTGACATTTGTGCACAGAATAATTGCTTAACATTTTGGTATAAATTAAAATTTGATATCTCTGAAATTAGATCTTTGCCAGGTTAACAAAGTTTGGGAACGTTTTTAATGGGCCACCCGGTATAAGTTATTTAAGTCCAGTTTATATTGCCGTGGTTGGGCTGGGAGCGATTTTGAGTAGGCAACTTGAGGGGGCGCTATATTAAATTTAAAATGAATGAATGAATGAATGACTGAAAGATACTGGCAGATGTTCAATTCTAAAATGCTACAGTCTGCGACCTTACTTAAATAACCAATATTAACATAATTAAACACTGCATGTGCTGCAGGAATATGTACATGTAGGCCCTATTTAATGTGTCAGTGCATCTAATATTGAGCTAAACAAATAGACTTACATATACGTAGTTCAGAGGTGACACCATGTTCTTCATACATATAAACTTATTAATGTTTATCTAATTATAATCCAATCTCGAATCTTGTATAGCGCTGTCATTGGAATGCAGCAATAATTTACGCGTGCCTGATTTGTTCAGTAAGGCACATGACTTGCAAAATCGGCTGGTTTAGACAGCGAAGGAGGTAAACAGTCACGGTGGTTGAGCGAGAAACAGACAGAGAAGGAGAGAGAGAGAGTGTGTATGTGTTTCCGCGTCTGTGAGAGAGACCAACAGAGAAAATGAGATAGAGACAGACAGACAGAGACAGACAGAGAGATAGGAAGGGGAGGAGGAGGATGGAGGAGGAAAAGGAGGAGGAGGAGGAGGAGGAGGAGGAAGAGGAAAAGAGAGAGAGAACCGGACAGAGATGAATAACCAGAGGAAAGTAAATTAATATCTTAGACTTTTCTGGTGCAAGTGCTTGAAAATAGTATTCTTTACACTACAGTACTTTGAACTGCGAATTTCACGAGAAATAATTGCCCAGGTTTGATAATGGTGCTATATCGATTCAAGTCACCTCATTATACGATCAAGATAAGCTGGAGATCTAAATAGCAACGATTTGCATTGGGAAAAGATCGTTTGGGGCTATGGACCACAAAGTGTTTTGCGGAACGTACCTGCGAGTGGACAGTGAAAAACGAGAACAGGTGCCATGCTTTTGACTTGACCAGGCGCGCATGGCGTGCAGTAGTCTCCATAATTGATATATTTTTCAATGGTGCACTCGAAGCTCCAGTTTCTAATTTTCGTTGTATTGCAGCCGTGCGCGTTGCACATGTAGAGTTGCCTGTTCGCAACGCAGGACGGACAGTCGATGGTTGTTATCTCGTAAAGGCATTGATCAACTGAAGCGCAGACGTCCGTTACAGGCGCTTTGCTCTCATAACACGTGGCATTCATAGGTTCCCAGTAGTAGTAGCACATAAAGGTGTCGACGAGTACTGTGTTCGTCACAGTGAATAACGCCAGTAGGGTGACGACGATGACCAGGGCTTGTGCCCCCGGTCTTGGCGGTCTGGCCATCGCTTCGAATTATACGCCTGCAAGCAGAATGTTACAGAGCGTTAAGGTAACTTTCACTAATTTCGTTACGAGTGAAGGTAGTCAGATAACCGCCTGTTAGGAATAAAAAAATAAGCTGAAATTTAAGACTAAATCACCACCTTTCTCTCTCTCTCTCTCTCTCTCTCTCTCTCTCTATATATATATATATATATATATATACATATATATATATATATACATATATATATATACACCGTGTCTCAAAATAAACTGTGCAAAATTGTTTCTGTCAGAACTTCGTCAAATTTCCATCAATTTTAAAAAATTTTGGTAGGTAGATGGCAAAATGGCTGAAATTTTATGCTATACATACATTTTCCACCTCACCTGACTCATGTCACCGCACTACCTTGTTAAACACAGATGTACCAATTTCTTATATAACGCTTAAATTTTAACAACTAACGTCTCGAAACTTGGCTGCACTTAAATCCATTTAATCGAGACAGGTGTCAATGTGAATGGGGCCTACTATCGCGACTACCTTCTTGCCCAGAAGCTACTGCCAGACATACGCCGGATATCCCAAGGCGAGTTTTTTGTCTTTCAACAGGATGGCGCCCCGGCGCATCGAGCACGCGACACTGTCTCTTTCCTTGAGCGAGAAACGCCCGACGTCATACCTCCAACACTGTGGCCGCCGAATTCACCGGATCTTAACCCAGTCGACTATAGCATATGGAGTGTGCTGCAGGAAAAGGTTTACCGCTCCAGGATAGCCAACGTCGACGAACTCAAAATGCGTCTGATCGACGATTGGGCGCGTTTGACCAGTCGATCGTTGATGCTACTATCAGTCAGTGGCGTTGCCATCTAAGCGCTTGTGTCCGTGTAAGCGGGGCACATTTCGAGCACCAATTCTAACACTTTTAAGCAGATCTGTCATAACAATTAAAAACCCTGCTAAGTAAACCATATTTTACTTTACTGCGTGCTACTTAAGTCGTCAGATAGTTTGTTGCATGTAATAAGATTTAAGCGTTATATAAGAAATTGGCACATCTGTGTTTAACAAGGTAGTGCGATGACGTGAGTCAGGTGAGGTGGAAAATTTATGTATAGCATAAAATTTCAGCCATTTTGCCATCTACCTACCAAAAATTATTAAAATTGGTGGAAATTTGACGAAGTTCTGACAGAAACAATTTTGCACAGTTTATTTTGAGACACGGTGTATATATATATATATATATATATATATATATATATATATATATATATATATATATATATATATATATATATATATATATATATATATATATATATATATATATATATATATATATATATATATATATATATATATATATATGCTTCGCCCGATGCAAGCCTTAGGCTGCATCAGTTACATTCCACAGCGCAGCGCCCATATGCCTGGATCGAGCCAAGCTTGATGCAAGCCTTGGACAGCATCAGTGACATTCCATAAATTCCAGAGCGGTTATCGTAGGAGACACAGATCTGGAACTATATAAGGGATTCCTGTATATATATATATACATACATATATATACATTAGGGTGGTCCTTATTTTTGAAAGTCTGATTTCACAATGAGGCACCCTGTGCTTTTGTTTCTACTGATGAAGAAAAAATTCAGAAAAAATTTGAAGAGGATCTGACAATATTTAGAGGTTGCTACCAGATGCTAAAGTTTAAGCCTATGCCACGAGGAATTCATTTAGACTAGCCATTGCAATTTTCTTAATTGAACTGATGTTAGCAGGTGAGAAAATTGCAAAGTGACATACAGTTGTGTGTGTAATTCATTATTGAACACTATAAATGACTTCTAGCAATTAGTATACCCTAATAGTACTCATGTTTATTTATTTATTTATTTATTTATTTATTTGATAAACAAATGTAGAAATAAATTATTTATTTTTTCAAACTCAGTGGTCGTTTAGTATTTTCTTTGACTAACAAAGTAAGCAGTATACTTTTTAAGAAACCCAATATGAAACAAAATGGTTGCCAAATGCATTATGGAAAAGATGTCAATAAGTAAGCAAGCAGTAAGTAGTTATTAATCAAATTATAGTTATATCATTGTGTTGGAGCATAGGCTGGACAAGGATATGTTGTGGCGTGCATGTCGCCATCACATACTAAAAATAATGTTGGAGGCAGTGGTCATGCTTTCTTTTGGTCCATCCCAAGGTCCAGACATAATGATTATCAGAGATTCCAGAGAAACTGGCGACTTATGGACCGATCAAAATAGAACACAGTGACATCCGATGAGTTTTTACAAGAAGCAATTTCCTGTCACAAACTTTTGGAGCTGACCACCACTTTCTTCGGCGGCGTTTATTCCAGGGGCATATCATTCAGAGCACCAGCTGGGCTGCATAGAACAAAGTGGATGGCCAAGAGTATTTATAGTCTTAAGATTTGGATGTTCAAGAGACAGTTCAAGTTGACAAGAAGAGAAGAAAAGGGGATAGCTGACATCTGCTTGTTCACAGTAATGCCGTATGTCAAAGTCTGGTTTCAAGCATCATATGCACCATTGGCTCCTCGAATAGACCTGGAGCTCTTGAAGGACATTGACAGATTGATAAACAAGGAGAAAAATTGTGCAGATGCAGAGGTTGCAATGAAGACATTTCCGGGTCACTTCTGGTATCTGTCGGAGGATTTGGAGACTTTTGCGTTCTTTGATGATGGGGTCTCCATTGATTTATCAAGCGCCATATGGCTGCTCCTCTGGACAAAACTGGCATCGAACATCCACTAAAGAGAATACCAGATAACCTCTGATCAGCTGGAAGCAACTGGAAAATTTTATCACGGAAAACACTAGAAGATTCTTCAGCATTACATGCATTCCAGCAAGTTTCATCCAACAAGATGTTGATACTTGGCCAAAGTTCCGCCAAACGATGAGAACTACAAGTTAGTCAAGGCCATTGCCACCTCAGTAAGAGATGTGAAATACATAGCAGAGCGTGGAGTGGCACTCATGGACGAGTATAACAAGCTTCAAACAAATAATGAGGATCACAAGCAGTTTCTGGAATATCGTCACAGATATCCAGACAGGAACAAAGACACTGATTCATTAATACATTAAGTAGTAACTGGAACTAAACATTTTAATGTTCACTTGTGTGTCTTGACCCAAATAGTAAATACTACCGTCCACCACTGCCCACCAGAATTTGTTTTGAATTTGTACATAAGAATAGTAGGCCTATACAATATTGGGTGGGTGATGGGTAAGTGGGACAGACCACTATAGTGGGACAGCTAAGCTAGTGAGGCTTACATGCGTATTATGTCCAATACATCCAAAATCTAAAAATACATAGTCTATGGCAATATACTCAACGTCATTAATATGTGCGTACAGACGTTTTATTTGTAAGTGTTTAATGGCCTTTGGTTGTGCGTGTAACATTCAATTTTCGAAAGTTAGTCAATTTGCGGTATTCATAATTTTGATAACATTAACTTGCTAAGGCCATTGTCGACACTAACGATAAATAATTATATTGAATGCAATTTATGTTGAAATATACTGACGAAATGAATTACCAGCAACGGTTTTTATCACCAAATGTCAACATGCATTTACAAAGCCTGCTGGTGTATAGGTGTCCCACTTTAGCGACAGCTGTGTTGTCAAAGTGGGACAGCGATCTGCTGCTAAAGTGGGACAGCCTATTCCAGCTGAACTAAGCACTAGACTAGTGATTAAGTCGCCTACTCACATACTGACCAGCAAGGAACATGGCGAGTTTCTGAAAGAGAAGGTCAGTCGACTTAAGCCTAAGAAAAACAAGGGGGGAGAGAACTTGAATGGCCCTACTTCTAATGGAAGCAAAGTAAAGAGACAGAAGAAAGAAAATGAAGTGACAGCTAAGCCGAAAAACAAGAAAGCAAAAAAGAAAGCTGCTACCGACTATAGGCCTACAAATGAGCCCTCCACTTGCTACGAGTGTAGTGTTGTCGAGAACAGTAAAGCCGACCAGAAAGTCGCACAGTCTTGGATACAATGCAGCCGCTGTTTTCTGTGGTGCCACGAGCCATGTGGGGAGATAATTGGAATTTTAGATGATGATGATTTTTTGTGCTCTCTGTGCGCAACAACTTACCTTCTAGCCTTCAGTTATCATTGACTATCTTTTTGTATGTTAACTAGGCCTATAGGCCTTTAAGTTTTTATGCTCATAGAGCCTATCAGTGTTGGACCACTTTAGTAGCAATAGTGGACCACTTTACCGTTTCAGAAGAAAATTTTAGATTGTCGTGCCTTCCTAAGCAACATCAAGTTGTGGACCACTTTAATACCTATTTTGTCCCACTTTAGTAGCTCCTGGAATCAGACACAGTCTAAACTGTCTGTATATGCATTTAGTTTGGTCTGTTTTAATATATCGACTCCACGACTGCACGCCATTCCCTTAAGTGTCCCACTTACCCATCACCAACCCTTCTATGTATTGCGTGCGTTATTACAATATATTTGATATAATTATGTTATGTCCGGTAGCAACCTCTAAAACTCATAAAATCTCCACAAACTTTTCAGTATTATTATTTTTGTACCTAAATCTAAAAGTTTGGAGGGTGCCTCATTTAAAATTCCCCCAACAATTTTTTTACATGGAGCTAAGGACCACCCTAATATACATATATATATATTTCTGTATTCCTCATCGTCATCAATGGCGTGACGAATATTCGTACTCCAGATGAAGGTTGTTCATATTATGCCCGGTAATTGCCATTCGCTGTTGGAGCCTCTAGGTTTGACCCAACGAACGCTAACCCTCGTATACCAGTTCCATTATGCATGCCTTCCGCTACTTGTATAGGCGATCCAAATTCAGAGGAGGTTACCCTTATTCTGGATCTTCGTCAGGGCTCAGTTGATCTCCTTTCCAAATTGGTGTGTTTCTCGATCCAGCGACAGGACCATTGTCTGTAAAAAATCTCGACACTAAGGGCCACATCATTGGCAAAGTCCTGGTCCGAGAACATCTCCAGTCCAATGCGTGCAGACGAGTGTCCTTCGGCGGCCGTCGGCTTCACGATGAGATCATGATGCAGACTTTCGTTGAAAGTTATATGTCTCTAATATAAATGGTGTAGTTTCAGATAACAAAGCTCTTCAAACGATGCAGCCCTTTAAAAGGCATGCAGATGACAAACATTCGGGAAACCTATGTTGCCGAAGATCTGAATGTTTGAGCTTACAGGAAGCTCATTGAGAATCGGGGTTGTTTCCCGGCCTCATACTACATCATCAATTGCCACCTCTTCGTGAAGACAAGTTCTTTCTTCGCAAGACGCAACGCCCTTTATGTTACCTAAAGCTAAATCTAGACTGCTTAAAAGTGTAAAAGTAGTTTTGTGAATTAACGTATCTTTAGTTGTGACTGTATGTATATCATATTTGCTCATGTTAGAGTCTTTCTTAATTTAGTATGCAATCGTTCTATAGAGTGCAATGCCTGTGCGCATGTCAAATGCGTATAAAGGCTACTTACTTATTAATAAACAGGATTACGTAGCGCCAGATAACCCCGCGTGTCTCCCACCGATGCAATTCCTGGTGAAGCAGATACGCAAAGTAAAACAAGATGTCCCTAAAGGAACGTAGAACAGGTTCAAATTTCCTAATCTTCTCCCATTGAGCCGACGAATTTACGAAGCCCAAAGTCTTTAGCACGGGGCCAGCGCAACGCAGGACTTGCGAAGCATGTGAATTAGAAAATACATAATACTATTTAAACACATTGTAATCGCAATTCGTACTCTGTTGTTATCTCTGAATAGTTATTCTGCGAGAGGCGCTTAATAACATCTAACCAGCTACAATTCAAGAGATTTCGGGTTTACCGCTAACGTTTGCCGTATTTGTGAAATTGTATGTTTAAGCAAATGTGGTAAATATGGTTTATACATAAAGTCGATACCTGACTTCTCCGTTTCCCTGTACGTGCAGTATATTCGAAAGAGCTTAAGAATAATTCTCAACAAAATGGTTGATTAACAGGTGGATGCAGATTCGGAGACCTTTATATTAAGGAGATGCTTATAGGGCCTACTATTTCTGAGCAGTGTTTGCCTTCGTTGGAAGACCCCAATCAACAACGATGAAATAATTATACAGTAGCCTAGTATACCGTGTCTGAAAAACAATTGATGTTGTGAGTCCACTTGTTTCGCTGAGTATAGGCTATTTACTGCTGATTAATCGTGACGCCGTCCATGAAAGTTTGCTAGACTTAGCGTACCTCAGATTGCCCGGTAAATATTTTTGCAGCGTTCTGTGAAGATATGACGTACGACGATGCAAGGCTATGCAAAGATATCATGACGTATGACGATTTCTGAGAAGTCAGAGGAGGAGCATCATCGGTAATCCGCGTTTAGTGTAAACAGGCGATTGGAAAATAACAACGCAAAGAGAGCGTTGCAACCCTGGTGTCAATAAATAATGCGATACGGTCCACTGTCCACTGAAGCACAATATTCACACATGTTAGAATCAGTCACATTTGCAGTAGCCATCGACATAGGTTTTATATCATCTGTGTGCAATAGAGCATCGTTTCTTGTGGGGCTAACAGAACTTATTCGCGATAACAGCATCGATATATTTCATTCTATATACTCAGGTCTCAATCTATCAATCAATTTCGTTTAACCATAGACTGGAGTTGACATTAACACAACTTGTTACATAGAACAATTTATAAGACAGGAAGTAACTATTGAGCTGAGATTAAACTGTGGATAAAAGTATTTAAGAAAATGTTTTGTTTTATATAATGGGCTAGGCTATGGTTTAATGAGACGGTTTTCAATCAGTATAAATTTTTGAATAGTACCCCAGAAATGATATTTCGTTCATCCTTTTCAGGATGTAAGATTCCATGGACGATTGAGCGAAGTCCGTGCCGGCCTGGACCACGGTGCGCCGGAAATAGCCATAGCTTTCGCTAGTTCTTATGATTACGAAAAGGCGTTCGTCTACCTCCTTAGCCATGTCAGTAGCGGTCGGTGTGTCAGGGTTTAAGAAGCCCCTACGTTTCATCCTCCCAAGCAATTATAAGAAACTTCAATTCAATTCGTGCTTTTATTGGTCCACAATCAACACGTAACAACATCATAATACAGCCACTATGGTAAGGAAAAAGAATTAGAAGTGATAAAGCGCTGATAACTATTACAGGGCTAGACTATATAATAGGAGACCCTAAAAGGACCGGGGTCCAGTGATATTTTCGTTAACGAAAACTAAAATTAGAAGTAAAAATAAATGATTTCGTTAACGAAAACTAGAAGTAAAAGTAGGAATTATTTCAGCAGAAAGAACGAAATTAAGAATTGAATTAGGAATTATTTGCCGAACTAAAATTATGAACGAAATTAGGAATTATTTTCAGAAGTAAAATCATTTTACTTCTTGTGGCGCTTAAGTTGAGACGAAGCTTAGGCGAGTACCGGTAAAATTGCACGTGCTCTAAACAAAATCCATTGGAAAACTTCGGTTGAGATGAACACGCTGCGCGCAGCATACAATTTCTATTATCTTTGGTCTTCGTTGTCTAATAACTGTCCCCCACTTAATTGGGTACCAACGACCTCAGTTTCATACGCCATTTATTTCGGGTTTGATCGTTAAATTGTTAAATTACGAGTTTATCGAGAATGTTGACCGGAAGGAAGCGAGATAGCCCAATTTTGGGTTTATCATTTCGACGAAACTACATGTGCAGGCAGATCTACATGCCAAATACTAAACGGGGATAATGATGGAATTTGTGGAACAGCACTAGCTGGAGAAATACAAGCAATATAAGTCTTGGAAGGGGGATAGATGAATGGTAACACGCTGGCACAGCCTAAGAGCATTAGATCTTGCCGACTGACTCGAATGAATTCCATCAGCGACTGCATATCGTTTTGGATATGGTTGTCCACACCTACCCGATTTCGCTGATACTAGACAATTCTTCGTTTCGTATTAATGATAACCACACGACTCAAAATTCAAATTACCAGCATTGTAAGACTAAAGCTTCACCCCTTGTTTTACTTCAAACAGTTTTTTCTTTCTCGAGACAGGTTTGGTGTGCTCTCTGCAAGCGTTGCATATTGCATATTAGCCTAATAATTATTTGGAAAAGTAAAATTAGAAGTAAAATTATTTGAGAAGTAAAATAGGAATTAGAAGTAAAATTATTTGAGAAGTAAAATTAGAATTAGAAGTAAAATTCAAGAGCTCAGAACTGAATTAGAACTGAATTAGGAATTATTTTTAGAAGTAAAATATCACTGCCGGGGTCCCGCTGGACAAGACCCCCTATTAACCGAATTGAGTGCACCGATGGTCATATTGAATCAGGAGTGAGCCAGAGGATCAATTGTTTCCCACTTAGCACTTGGAAGCTAGCGAATTGGCGTCATGGTCAATTACCACAGAGAATAGGAATAGAACCGGCATCATAAAAGTGAGTCAACAAGCCTGTTATAAGTAGGTCATTCGATAAGCCTGATAAACAAGACTGCTCTGTTTCAACTTATCTACCAACCGTAGCCTGACTTCAGATTTTCTGACCTATCAGATTTCGCCCGATTTCTCTCACAGGATTATGATATTTCAGTGAACTCAGCCATAGGCGCCGACTTTTGCGTTTGTCTCTGGGTGCCAGTCAGGGGCGGATCCAGAAGGTTTATCAAAGTTTTAAAGGACCAACGAAACTTTTTTTTAGTAAATCATCTCCGAAAAAAACTGATGACCTCTTTTTAGTCATCCGGAAAAATTTATTATACATTATTTCGTCATTTTTCATCGTCTACTACGTGTGTAAACACAAACAAATTTAA
>OY744614.1:39180656-39240656 GCA_963556255.1 Allolobophora icterica | reverse complement strand
AGAGGCGCTCCCAGTGCGAAAGTCCTCGGGAATAAAGGCAAGTTTTAAGGCAACGAAAAGCAGTGGCAGGACCACCAGATAGTACTGCAGCCCGGACCGGATATGATATGTAATGATATGATAGGAAGATGGAATTAGATAAGATAGCTTATGATATCATACGATGAGTCTGAATGTGATGTGATCGGACGGAATTAGACAAGACAAGACCGACAAGATAAGACAATGTAAGATAAGGTACGACAATGTAGGACAAGATAAGGCCAAGTAAGATAAGGTACGACAATGTAGGACAAGATAAGACAATGTAAGATAAGGTACGACAATGTAGGACAAGATAAGACAATGTAAGATAAGGTACGACAATGTAGAACAAGATAAGACAATGTAAGATAAGGTACGACAATGTAGAAGAAGATAAGACAATGTAATATAAGGTACGACAATGTAGGACAATATAAGACAATGTAATATAAGGTAAGACAACGGAAGAAGTTCTATGGGGTGATGGTATCGTTTTCTGGGTAGGCGACCGTCCCCAAGTCCTTATAGGGACTGCCTGCGTATCGTCCGTTGCTCGAAGAACCGCCGCCGCTGATCGTTGAAGTCGGGTTGTGATTCGGGTAATCTGCGAACATCGGATTCAGGGCCACGTGGTTCATCGGTCCCGCTTGCTCCCTATCAGCATCAGCATCATAGTCATCTTCACAATCATCTGTAGTAAGTCAGTGGTCATCACATGTTCATGAGCAATTCATCATCCATCATCATCATCATCATCATCATCATCATCATCATCATCATCATCATCATCATCATCATCATCATCATCATCATCATCATCATCATCATCATCATCATCATCATCATCATCATCATCATCATCATCATCATCATCATCATCATCATCATCATCATCATCATCATCATCATCATCATCATCATCATTGTTGTTGTCGTCCTCTTTCTCCTCCTCCTCCTCCTCCTCCTCCTCCTCATCATCATCATCATCATCATCGCCCATAACCATCATCATCGTCGTCATTATCATCATTTTTTTTATTCTCTCTTGTGCTCCGAAATCTTCTCTGATCTAACATAACTTGTCCTGTGTGAATACACACTGTTACACAGGCACACGGACTGTGCTACTCATCTCTTACTTCCGATCAAAAGACCTCTTACGGATTCCCGTCCTACAGAATGTTCCAAACTTGTAAACATCATCACCTCATCATCAAATTCAACAAAATTCGTCATTATCACCGAAGTCATCGTCATCATTGTCACCAAAACAACAAGAACGACCCTTTGACACTATTGGCGAAGAATCTCCCCCGATCAAATTATTGAAAATGAGAAGAGTCGAGGCCATACGGTCGCTATACAAAACGTGTGCATTCACATTTTACATTTACTATCAACAATAAATAGCACTGCTGGTAAAAAACATCTATTAGCAAAAGGTCTTTCAAATGAATACTTACGCTTGTTTCTGTCGATAACATATTAAGAAAATGAAGATGACGACTGCTAGGATAGCGATTATTGCAAGTGCAATTGCGATTCCTAAAACGATCACATTATTTACACATTATCGCAAAATCGTGCATTATTAGTATTCTACAGAAGCCCATGTGGGACCTATATTCCCAGATGGGATCTGTTTAGCGCCCACGTGGGTGCCACCTAATGCCCGTGACAATGCAGGCAATCACTTCATGAATGATTATAGTTGGGACTCCTGCAACGTTTAAAACTTCGCTGTCTGCATAACAGCGCATACATATCAATTTGATATATCAAAATGACAACTATAATCGTAATCGTTAACTCCATATTTCCTAAGCGCTACTTCAAAGCCAATCGCAGGGCACCAGCTTATTCACGAGCGCTCAGCTTATTCATAAGCGCTGAGCTTATTCACGAGCGCTCAGCTTATTCATAAACGCTGAGCTTATTCAAAAGAGCTGAGCTTATTCACAAGGGCTGAGCTTATTCTCAAGCGCTGAGCTAAGATAAGTGTGTCGCTTAGGCGTGAGAGCACTCGGTATAACTGTTTTGTTGCAATTCGTATTTTATCTGATATGCCTCCATCCTTCAGTGCATTAAGAGGTTATTTAAAAGCGCTATATAAATCTAATAGACATATACTAACATATTGTGCGTTCTGTTTTACTGTTTTATGCAGTGTTGTTTGTAAAGTGTGGGCGCTTGCCTAATAGACAATACTTTCTTACTTACTTAATATCTTACTTACTTACTTACACTTAATATCTTATTTACTTATTTTTAGTTACTTACTTTCTTATTTACTTACTTCTATTAATTACATATCCTTAAAAGTTGCAAAAAACATTGGCATAATCTCTAGAGTTGCACAAATACTCCCCAAAGAAATTAGACTGAGCCTATACCGCTCCTTAATCGAACCTTACTTGAGTTACTGCAACCTTATTTGGGCCTCTAACTACGATTCTCGTCTTCAAAAATTAGTTACCCTGCAAAAAAAAGCGATGAGAATGATTGTTAGAGCTCGAAGATATGACCACTCCGAACCTATTTTTAGAGAATTAAATCTCTTGAACCTAAAGCAAATAAAAACTCTTCAAATAGGAGACTTCCTCTACTCATACTAACATAATTTATTACCAGCATCCTTTATGGGATATTTTACTCTTGCCTCAACTATACACGAGCATAACACAAGAGGTGCTACCTTATATCGACCTGTTAAAGCAAGAACCGACCTAAGACAATTCAGTATTAAAGTAACTGGACCGCAAATCTGGAGTTCTATTCCATTAGAAATCAGATTAGTAAAAAATAGGTACACTTTCAAAAAACGCCTTCGACTGTTTCTTGTAAACACAGAATTGGCCTCATAATACATTCACACATAAGTTTGGAGTTTTTACCGCCACTCTGGAGCCTAGACCGTGAGCTACCCACATTATTTCTTATCTTTGTTAGTTAAGGTTAGTTAAGGCTATACTTGCTACCACATTATTTCTTATCTTTGTTAGTTAAGTTTAGTTAAGGCTATACTTGCTTTGATCTCCCTCTACAGAGTTCATAATGTTACTTAATAGGCACTCCGTGAACACGAGGGAGAAACTAATTATCTGCCATCAAATAAAATGGGAAATTTACCTAGTCGGGTAGCCCTGCCTAGCGGGACTCTGTCCCTTTAGGGTCGCCCATTGCCTTCGATGACAATTATAAATTCTTAAATGCTCATTGTTAACTTTCTTTTCTTTCTTTTCTTTTTCTCCTCCGTCAAGTGTTCACCGACGATGAGGCTCCAACAAAACTTCTCCATTTCGGTCGGTCTCTTGCGAGTTCTATTGCCCTTTTTAACTCCCATCCTCTGTCTTCTATGTCCTCCAGTACATTATCTATCCACTTCTTCTTCGGTCGTCCCCTGCTCCTCGTTCCCTCCACTTCTCCGTGCAGCGCCTTTGCCGGCATTCTTCCGCTCTCCATTCTGATCACATGTCCATACCATGTTAGTCTTCTTTTCTTTATTCTTTCCACTACCGTTTTCTTCTGTCCCAGTTCTTCTCGTGTCACTTCGTTCCGTATCTTTTCTCTCCGTGATCTATTCAGTAGTCCTCGTAGCCAACCCATCTCCGCCACCAGCAGTCTTCTCTCGTCCTCCCTTTTCACGCACCAAGACTCTGCTCCATACATAAGGACTGGTATTACCAGTGTTTCATATAGCTTGGTTTTTGTTCTTATTGAGATGTTGCTTGATCTCCATAGTTTCCTCAGCTTCCCAAACATTGCTGATGCTAGCCCAATTCTTCTCCTTATGTCCCTTGTCGATTCTGCATCTTCCGTAACTACACCCCTAAGGTACACAAATTCCGCCACCTGTTCCAACTCCTCTCCTTCCAAGGTGATGGTTATCTTCTTTTTTTTCCTTGCCAATTGTCATTGTTTTGGTCTTCTCTCCGTTGATCCTAAGCCCGAATCTTTTACTACTTTCGTGTACCCTGGTCGTTAGTTCCTGTAGTTGGCTTTCGCTTTCCGCCATCAGGTCTATATCGTCTGCAAATCTTAGGTTGTTGACTATTTCTCCATTTATTCTCACCCCTATTTCTGTATCTGCCAGCGCTATGTCCATCATTGCCTCCAATATCAGGTTGAATAGGTATGGGGATAGACCGCAGCCTTGTCTTACTCCAACATGTACTCTGAACCATTCCGTTAGCTCCCCGTCTACTCTCACTGCGCTTATCGTTTTACTGTACAGGTCCTCCAGTAGTTCCACTAGCTCTTCTGGTACTCCGTAGTTCCTCATCACTCTCCACAGCCCCTGCTGCCAGACACTGTCGAAAGCTTGTCTGAAATCTATGAAGTTGTTATATATCACCTTATTCTTTTCATAGTATTTCTCCGACAGTTGCCTAATTGTGAATATTTGGTCCACTGTTCCCCTTCCTCTTCTGAATCCCGCTTGTTCCTCCCCCACTATTTCCTCCACATACCTCCGTAGTCGTTGTTGCAGGACTCTGGTGTACACTTTCCCAGGCACGCTTAGGAGGCTGATTCCTCTGTAGTTGCTGCAGATAGTCTTGTCCTTTTTCTTGTGTATGGGGACTATGATCGCCTTTCCCCAGTCCTCCGGGCATTTCTTTCCTTGGTATATCCTGTTGCACAGGGTGTGCATCATCTCCACTGAGCACTCCTCTCCTTCCCTGATCATTTCTGCTGTGATGTTATCCTCCCCTGGTGCTTTCCTCTTTTTTTGGTTTTTTATCGCTTCTTCTATTTCTCCTCTGAGTATGTGACCCAGTCTATCCTGGTTGTTATTCTGTGGCATTTCCTCCAGGACCGTGATGTCCGTTGGATTCTCTTCGTTGTACAGTTCCTCGAAGTGTTCTCTCCATCTTCCTCTGATCTCGTCCTTGTTCTCTATCTTTTCGCCCTCTTTGTTCCTTATTTCTGACGATTCGCTGCTCACCGTGCCACATATTTCCTCCGCCATTCTGAACAATCCTCTGGTGTCTTGTCTCTCCGCGCTATGCTCCGCCTCTGTGCATTTTTCCTCTATCCATTGTTCTTTACATTGCTTTGCCTTCTTTTTGATTTCTCTAGTTATTTTGTTGTATCTTTTCCTGTTTCCTTCGTTGTCCATTTTGGTCCTCCTTAGATCTTTCCTTTGGTCACTTAGCCTAAGCACTTCTTGTGTTATCCACGGTTTCCTCTTTCTTGTTTCTCTGTATCCCAACACTTGTCTTGCCGTCTCGTTGTAGATTTCTCTGATCTCCTTCCAAGTCCCCTCCACCGAGGTTTCAGCTCCCTCCTCCTTTTCCATGGCCTTCTTCCATTTCCTTTTTAGTTCCTCCTTGTACCTTTGTTTCATATCTGTCTCCTCCAGTTTTTCCACGTCATATCTTCTTATCTTTCCCTGTCTTCTTGCTGTTTTTAGCTTTATTCGTATGCCTGCCATTACCAGTTTGTGGTCTGACGCCACGTCCGGTCCCGAGTATGCTCTGCAGGTTGTTACACTGCTCCTCCATCTGTTGTTAACTATGATGTAGTCGATTCTGTTCTTGGTTCTGCCGTCTGGCGACTCCCAAGTCCATTTCCTACTGTCCTTCTTCTGATAGAATGCAGAGTTCATAACTCTTAAGTTGTTATTCGTGCAGAAGTTTAACAGTCTTTCGCCTCTCTCGTTTTCCTCCCCATATCCGAATTTTCCCAGTGCTCCCTTCCATGTTTCCCAGTCTCTCCCCACCTTTGCGTTGAAGTCACCCATTATGATCAGAATCTCCTGGCTCGGTATGTCCTGTATCATTTCTTGCAGGTTCTCGTAGAAGTCTTCTATCTCTTCCTCTGTTGAGGCCGCTGTTGGTGCATACACTTGGATGATCGTCGTCTTTCCCATCGCCGTTCTGAATCTTGCTTTGATGAGTCGTGACCCCCTTGTTGCATAGCCTATCAGGGCTCTAGTTGCTTTCTTATCCATGATCAGCGCTACTCCTTCTTGGTGCTTCCCATCTTCTCTTCCTGTGTATATGATCTTATAGTCATCCTTGTTCATCTCTCCTGTCCCTGTCCATCTCGTCTCTGCTATTCCCATGACGCTCCATCTCAGCTCTCTAACCTGGTGTAGTAGTATGTCCAGCTGTCCAGCTGCATACAGCGTTCTCACATTCCATGTTCCCACGAACATGGTTTCTTTACCGTTGAAGATCTGATCTTTTAGATCTCCTTTTGTTTTCTGGGTTCCAGGATTTCTCGGGATGACGACCTGAACGGCCCGGTTCCCTCCTCCGTTCCTGCCGGACGCGGTGTTCCTCTGTATTTTCAGGGGAGCCCCGTTAACGTCGTTATCTGCATTCTTTAATTTCGTGTTCATTTTGTTAGGAGTTTCTTGGTCTCTTGCCAGGCGGTGACCAGTCCTCTCCTGGTAGGGTAAGGAGATCGTTGGGCCATTTTGGCCTCTTCCGGTCTGAGGTGTCCTTCCAACACCTGCCTCCTGCGTTGGCCAGCTGTTTCGGGGTTCCTGGTGAGCCTTTCCACCTCGCGAGACGCCCAAGGTGGTTCTTCGACCAAGGTCTTCGACCAAGGTCTTCACCACTGAAGTTTTGTTAACTTACCATTCCTAATTATCAGAATCGGAAACATTGTTACTCAACTACGTGTATAATCTACCGTCTGATTATTGGTACTTAAAAAAACTGATGTATTTCGCCTTAAATCGCATAGATTCAAACGATTTGTTAACTGATTGTCATGGAAAGCAATAAAGATATATTGATTGATTGATTGATTGATACGTATTTTCTCTCTGATTTACTTACTTACACTTACTTTCCTTTCTTATTTACTTACACTTTCTTTCTTATTTACTTACTTATACGTATTTTCTCTCTGATTTACTTACTTACAGTTACTTTCCTTTCTTATTTACTTACACTTTCTTTCTTATTTGCTTACTTGCCTATTTTTGACACTTAAGACTGTATAGAAGGATCTGACCTGCAAGGATCAATGCATCTCGGTTGTTCGACTGACTTGAAACCCTCTCCGCTGCTGGTTCCATGCCTGTGAAGAAAACCATTTTGATTTCTTATAAAGGACTAATATGAGGTCTAAACGATATATAGATTGTATACCTGCCATATAACAAATGCAGTAAAATTAATATACTTGCCTAATTAAAGAACATGCTTCTATTAGAAGTTTTACTGTTTATATGCGGGCTTTCTTAACAGATCGTCTGTGAATAATTGCGATGTTTCCTAACGATATCCTTCCGCGCTGAATCGTGGAAATTAGGGCCTACAACATTGAATATTCAATTTTTAAAGCAGATGTCGTCGGGAGTTCAGGACTGATTTTTAAGATATAAATTTACCATAAATTTCCAGTGAGTTCGGTTCAATAAGTCTCTTCTGTTCAACAATTCATGAAGAGTTTATAAATAGTTTATAAAAAGAAATTTTCAAATGAATCCACAGCCAGTGAGTAATCTAGACGTCTTTGGGGGGGAAGTTCCCCCCCCCCAGGATTGATGTTCCCCCCCCCAGAGGCGAGCAATATTACAATGTACAGACCGTCAGGGGAGGAAAAATCCCCCCCCCCAGGATCGATGTGGATACATGGTTCTCCCCCCCAGAGAGATGGATTCCTAAAAAAAGGTCATCAACTTTTTTGACAAGAAAAAAGTTAAAAATTGGGTGAAGGACTAAAAAAAAAAAGGTCATAAACTTTTTTCGAAGATGAAAAGTGGAAAAATTTGGGAAAAGTCTGAAACTTTTTAAAGATGGAAGACAAAATTTTGTGTCAATTGTTTGCTCCCCCAGAAACCTGGTTTCCCCTCCCAGACGAGGGGGACTAGATTAAACACTGATCCACAGCGTCGAGAAGTCACTGCCTCTGCTATACCTAATTTATTGCTATGAAGCGGGACTCCCTTAAAGCCAAGACCTGCCTTCACTCTTGGAACTGTTGGGTGTGCTTGTGTATTCAGCGCTTATAGTGACATGAAGTAGCATAATTATATAATTATAGCCCACTTCTTTAGAAATTTTGATTAAAAAATTACCTGACATTGTTGTCACGTGATGCGTCCCTGTTTCAATGTAAAGAAAACACATGATAAGTTAGTAATTTAAATTAAGCCCTGGACATGACAAATGACCTAGAATAATGGAGAACCTTTATTCTTACCCATTGCCGTAAAATTCCTGGCATCTGGAACTGATGATGATGATTACTACGATGATGATGATAATGATGATGACGACGACGACGATGATGATGATGATAATAATGATGATGATGACGATGATGATATTAAACCAAGCGCTACATCTTGGAAAGGTTTTTAGCAACGATCGCTTTCTAAATCCTTCACACCATAGACAAATATGTGACATTTTCGATTTACCCAATCCTTTTCAATTTCAGAATATATTGAAATATTTAAATTATTGCATCTAGACACAGCTTCTTTGCGAACTTTACTGTATGGGTTTATAAAATACATACTATTTCTATTAAAAATGTGTTAACCAAAGTGGATTTAAAGGAATCTAAAGTATGGCTAAAACAAAGCCAAGCCATAAAATAATCTGAGACATTGTAGTTGACGAAATTCTTATGGCCTTTTGATATGAAACGTATAGCAGTTATACCTTATATAGCATATTACCTTCCATTGAGAGACTGTTCCCTGTTGGAAACTGAAAAGACGTTAAACTTGGTGTTGTAGTCGGATCTGAGTGGCCTACAGCACATACAGATTAACAGAAGTAAATACTTCAATGTAAAATGTTAAGTGTTCACTTTTTCCTACAGCGACCGCATAGTCTCGACGCTGTCCCTATTCGCTCATGATATGTACACTACTGCAACGGCAACTGAAAAGTAGGTTTTATTAACAGACTTCAAACGATGAGCTTCAGAGTTCATAATCAAACCAAACGTTAAATAATCCATTACAATATCAAAATCTACAAGAAATAGCTGGCGACAAGTCCTTGGAACCGGACCTCCTTTAAGGAAGGACCATAGCTCTTGGAATTGTTGGCTGTGCTGCCCCCGCGACACCCAGTGGTTCTTCTCTCGCTCTGTAGAAGGGCGCGAGTTTCGTGCAAATCTGCTTCATTTCATAATGAATGCTTCAGAATTCTGAGCTTCCTGAGCTCCACTCGAGACCCAGTTCGGGCGATCACGATGCTCCCCAGAAAGGCCCAGATCCCTATATGGTAATGGGTTTCGCGCCTTCACCGCTGTCTGTTCCGGAATCCGAACCTAGGGACCTGCGAATCACAAATTTTCCGTCGAATCGAATCTCGAATCGAATCGGGGGTTAAGATTCGAATTCGAATCGAATCTCGAATCGAATCAGCGGGTACCAAAACCATGTTTTGATATTCAAATAGTGTGTATGTGATAGCACAAGCGTACCACAATATCAATATCTCAATAACATTTCTGCAGTTTAAAATCAATTAAACTAAACATTAAGCTAATTAACAGAATAACTCACAAATAATTTATGAGTTAAGTAAGTAAGTCTATTCTTTATTGTACCAATTGCATAACCACACTTTGGTGTACATTCATCTAAGAATGGGCAACTTCTTTTAATAGAGGGCCACCCTAAGATTTTAAGGGCAGCTCTGGGGCCGTATGCCAATCGCAGGCTAATTTTTGCAGATTAATTTGCCCCAGAAAATAAGAAAATATTAATTTCGGTTAAACTTTAAGTTTAAAATAAATGAAAATAATTGTTATGATGAAAACATAATTATCCTAATGCCTACAGTTCTACACTACAATAAAAAATATGTTTCAAGTTTCTCCAGTTTTAAAAATACATAAAACTGTTAGTCTGTACAATGCATCCATTTGCTAGATGTGCAATATTTAATATATAATAATGATTAAGGTGAGATCTGACACTTCTTCCCACTACACAAATCCGGAATGTTTGCTTTAATGTTCAAGTGCCAATTCGAAGTTCTTTGGAGAGATTGTCATCTGTTAGTCTGCATCCGTTTTTGCATTTTGTTAGTTTCATCTCTCAGAAGAACTGTTCACGAATTCGCGAATATAGGTGCTTGGAAACAGTGCAACCATTTTCAGGGCATGAAATCTATGTGAAGGGTAAGAATCCTGAGAAATGTAGTTAATAGAACTAAATCAGAGGTAGGCCTACATCACGAAATTTCCTTTTCAATTCACTGTTGCTGAGGGTTTGCTGTCGTGTACCGCGTTGCCCGCAGAAATTCAACAACCAATCCATGCGCAGTAAACAATTAAAGCAATTAGTTTACAACAAAGGGCTAATCATTTTTCCGAAAAGATTCGAAATTTTTCGAATCATGACATCATTTTCGAATCGAATCGAATACCGCCGCCCGATTCGTTTTCGAATCGAATATCGAAGCTTCGCAGGTCCCTATCCGAACCCTCAATTTTATTCAGGTAGGCCTACTGAAACCTGATTAAGGAAAAAGTCGCCTACCCCTCTGTAAAGATACACACACACACTTTGTGTAACTTTCCGGATAATGTTTTTCAGCTAATTGGCAGTCTATAGCTAGAGAATAACTTAAAACTGCAATTAATGAATCTACCTGTTTTGACGCAGCTGTAGGTCAAGGCAACATAGTTCGTTTTGTGGACATGATTAGGACAATACAAGTTGTTGATGAGATCTGATTCGTAAGGCTTGGAAGTCACGGAGCAGGCAGTTTTGCGGTCACAGGCGTTGATTTCAGCTTCGTATGTGGCATCGTCTAGGTCGAAAACGTTGAACTTCACCAATGTCGGATTGTCGGGAGCGTCCGAATTGTCAGCGGGACTGTTGCAACAGAGGGGATGAATCTTGTAGGATGCGGAGAGGATGTGAATTTCTTCTCCAGGCAAACACCAGTTACCGGCTCTTAATGGCTGACCCACGCATCGACCGATATTATTGCCTATCGAAATCAAGACACAGAAATTGTCGTTAAAGTAAAATGTTTTGACAGCTTTTAGACCTGCATTTTTATAGAGCATTGGCGGGAAGTCAAATGCGCAGTCACTTTGTAATAATAACACGACAGTTCCTCGATATTATAGCAGTTTATACTCTGTGAAGCTTATAAACTAGTTCAGCTGTCTCGAATCCACTGTGCATGCTTTCACTCAAATTTATTGCTTCAGCATTGTGTAAACCCCTTTGTGTTAGGCCTATATCTGCAAAACTATCAGTTCACAAACGTGTGCTATAAACTTGAAATGCAACTGCAGTTAGTTACTTGCATTAACCTTCAACTCGTAAAATCACAATTTAATTAATTCCATACGGCGATATCTATAGCGTGATTTTTGTTGAATATGCTATATCGGGAAAATATATTAATAAACTCAAAATTGTGAATGCCTTGAAATGTGTTTAAAATCAAAATCAAAACTAAACGAACTTGCTGACGGAGGCGTAGGGCATGTTCGATTCATTCTATATTGAACGACAGTGCTGGAATCGTCGTATGTGTTCCCAGGGGCAAGATCGTCATAACTGGTGTGGATCCAACATGCTGTAGTGCCGGCGATATCAAAGTCAGCAGCCACACAGGTCGGAGTATAGCGACAGAAAGTGAAGCAATCGTATTCTGTCCAGAAATCGTACGGCAGTCCGTAACTTGAATGACTTCCTGGTACACGCGTCCAATTCAGTTGGCAATCTAGAGCCAAAAACACGTGCCAAAATGTGTAACTCTTTGGGTCAGACTTCTCCGTCATATTTAATAAATAAATAAATGACGAATACGATCGCTTATTCCAGTCTGATTACGCACATAGCGCCGTCATAATAATGCTCAGAGTCAAGCGATTGTAGCTCGAAATGCAGTCGTAGGCACTATTCAAAATCGGGCTTCGTTAAGAAAGCCAGGTCCAGTAATAATAGGCCTAATTCTGATAGGTCTAATCCTGATAGGTCGAATTCTGCTAGATCTAATTCTGATAGGCCTAATCCTGATAGGTCTAATTCTGCTAGATCTAATTATGCTAGATCTAATTCTGATAGATTTAATTCTGAAAGCTCTAATTCTGATAGGTCTAATTCTGATCGGTCGAATTCTGATAGGTCTAATTCTGAATAGATCTAATTCTGATAGATTTAATTCTGAAAGCTCTAATTCTGATAGGTCTAATTCTGATATAGCTAATTCTGATAGGCCTAATTCTGGTCGGTCGAATTCTGATAGGTCTAATTTTGATAGGTCTAATTCTGAATAGATCTAATCCTGATAGGTCTAATTCTGTTAGGTCTAATTCTGATAGAGAAATGGGTGAACATGTTAAAGTAAGACTAAGTGTTCAATTATTGACCTCCAGTGGGAAGTGTTGTACAAGTTCTGTTGATCACATATTGCGCTACAACATCTCCAGATGAATCATATACACTGTCTCCGACCAAGTCGCTGGGGTTCGTGTGCATCCAACACGCTGGATTATTAGTGGTGTCAAAGTCGATTGCCAAACAATCGGAGCGGAGTTGACAGGCAACGATGCATTGCTGCAGATCGGTTATTTGTTGTAGAGCTCCTCCGACTGAGAATCGGTTAGAAAAACGAGTCCATGTCAGTAGACACATGCCACCTAAGCATCATTCAACAATTAAATTCATTTAATTCATAGGGTAATATTAAGTGAGGGGGTGCTCGACAGTTTATTGGTTAGCGTGTTGGACTGTTAATCGCGAGGTCGGGGTTCAAATCCCTGCCAGGGCAGAAATTTGATTCGAGATATATCTGCTCCACCTGTACCCCCTAGCCAACTCATCCATAATGAGTACACTGACCGTACACTGTTGGTGGGATATTTAGACGCGAGGGAGATGCCGAGGCTAAGAAAATGAAGTCGCTATAAGCTTAAGTGGTTAAAATTCGCATGCTTGTAAGTGTTGCTTTTGATTAAATAAACGGTTCAATCCATAGTACCTGGTACTGGATTCTTTGCTTGAAATTAAGTCATTCGAGAGGGTCATGGTTACTGTAAATTGAAACCTAGTTGAAATTATCATTGCAAAGGCCTCATACAGAGTAGGCCTACGTAAGGTCGACGATATTGGACATTCTGAGTGAGAGCGAAACGGAACAAAATCTAGTAATATTCCATTAGACCAAACTTATGTACTTGCCTATTATCTATCTATCTATCTATCTATGATGAACTTCTATAGCGCCCTTTAAAGAAATCTACTCAGTGGCGCTCCCGACCCAGGCCCGGTCAAAAAGAAAGGTCTTAAGAAGGCCATAGAAAGTACCTGAGAGGTCTCTAGGGAGAGAGCGAAGGGAGAGAGGGAGGTCATTCCAAGCGGTAGGACCCACCACGGAGAATGCCCTACGCTGTGACATAGCAGTACGCGCCAACTATAAACCTATCTGATTGAAATGTTTGCCTTTATTACTAATAATTAAATTACTAAGAATTTACGCTATTTAACCTAAATTGTGAGCAAACGGTTTCATGCAAGGTAACGTGATGTGGGTATATACTATATAGTGGCAACAACAGTTATATAGTGACTTTGCACTGAAAGTCTTAACAAGATGGAACACATTTGAGAAAACATCTTGTAATTATAAAAAATAAATTAAAGTTTTACCTGGAGATATTGGTGGGATACCAGTTCCTACAATGTAACAGACAACAATAGGTTCTACATTAGTAGCTTATTAAAAGTATCTAAGGCGAACCTACTAAGGCTGATTGTAGTTTCTATAAAGAAATTGAACTACAGGGCTACTAATACTATGCACGGTCCATTGCGTTTACACAAGAGAGCTAATAAGTCCTTCGGTTTACACAGGCTTAGCACCCAAATACCTCCGTGACCTCGTTTGTCTGCCAGTCTCAGCTGATTCTCTCCGTCCATTACGATCGCTTAACCGTCATGACTCTCTTGTCCCATGAGCCAGGACAACAATGGCCAAAACTCGAGCCTTTGCTTGCACTGGTCCGGCTCTTTGGAATCAAGTCTCTCCATTGACACGTGCCTCTTTATTAGTTGGTGCATGGCCCAAGTGCATCCTCGTTCCTGTGTCTTAAAACCAATTTCTGTTCACTTGGTCTTTCGCACTGGGAGCGCCTCTGATTAGCGAACACTGTGAGAGGCGCTTTATAAATGTTCAAATACAATACAACACAATAAGGATAGGACAAAATAGGTCACTCAGTAGACTTTGTACATAGCCGAGTAAATGTTCGATCAGTTTATTGTCTATTTATACTTATTTAAACTTCAAGTCCTGACGTCTGGCATGTTAATTACTCGTTACTCGTTATTTTATTACTCGTTATTCATTCATTCAACAGCTTAACAAATTTGAGAGGTTCCGAGTGCGCTATTTGATTATAATATAATAATTATATTAGTAATTGGCATATAATAATTTTAGAATATGATTGAACAAGCATGTGTTGTGGGAAAACCTAAAGATGATACCAAGTTACTTCGATCGATATAATTATATACTGTATGATTATAGTACGCTGTGAAACGATTTTATTACCTTGCGTCAAGACGCTTTCCGTTGGAAACTGAAAAGATGTTCTTGTTGTACTCGGGTTCGTGTGACCTAAGGAAAAGAAAAGCAATGTCATTTACATTAGATCTGTGTGCTAGTTTTGTTAATTGATTCACTTGCTTTTTACCTGTAAACTGTGTGGTTTAAGAATCTGCGCTCTTTCTTTGAGTTCTCCATTTGATACCAATCCATCAATATATCTTCAAAGAGTGACGTATTTTTCATTAATTGTGATCAACTGAAAATTTAAGACCATTGAAAACGGAAAGTGCCAGAGAAACTGTCATGAACACGAGATTCAAATGACACATCATACCTAATGCAACGCAGGCGTAAGTCACAGAAACGAAGTTCGTCTTGTACGACTGTTGAGGACAGTAAGGATTGTTGATGAAGCTCGAATGATTGAATGCTTTAGAGATCACTGAACATGCATTTCTGCTTTCACATGCCGACAGTTCAGAGATGTAGGCTGTGTCGCCCATGTCGAAAACGTTGAACTCCGCTAACGTCCCGCTGTCCGGTGGATCTGAGTTGTCAGTGGGGCTGTTGCAACAAAGCGGATGAACTTTGTAGGCTGCGGCAATGATGCTGATTTCCTTTCCAGACGGACACCAACTTCCGTTCCTGATTGGCTGCCCCACACATCGACCGACTTGAATGTCTGGTAAAATATGAGATAATACACTAATACAGTATCTCACGTGAACTTGTAAACAAAGTGTGAAGTATTATATTGTGCTCACACTGTGTGCTGATACAGTAAATTAGAAATCTTATTGTACACATTTGTCATATGTATATATAGGTATGCAAGTGGTGGTGTCGAACTCGTATGCATAAGAGAGAAATCAAACATACCTACATAGATATAGAGATATATAGATGTATAGATACACCTATGTGTGGTCATAGTACCTTCTCCTCGCCAGAATTGGTTGAGATGCGCCGTTCCAGATGTCATTAACAGTACTGACTCCGGACAATTTTTTAAACTTCTGTGGGCTTTATATTTAGCTTACCTCTGTTAAACAAAATTAAAATAATAATAACAATAATAAAATAAGAAATTTAGAAATTACACCAGTTGTTCTACGCTTAAGATTATTTCAACCTAAACCAACTTGCTGACGAAGGCGTTGGACAAGTTCGATTCATTTGATATTGAACGACAGTGTTGGAATCGTAGAACGTGTAATCAGGAGTAAGATCGACATAACTGGTGTGGATCCAACATGCTGGACTGCCGGCGATATCATAGTCAGCAGCCACACAGGTCGGAGTATAGCGACAGAAAGTGAAGCAGTCGTATTCCGTCCAGAAATCGTACGGCTGCCCGTTGCTTGAGTGACTTCCTGGTACACGCGTCCAGCTCAGTTGGCAATCTAAAGTGGGAAACACGTTCCAGAGGCAGTGAAACAGGTTTCAGTTAGATTTCTTTGTTATGATGTATGACATAGTATAGTCGAAGATAAACCTAGATGTTGTCGCCATACTTAAGGAAACAGTACCTGTACAAAGACACTTGATAAAGCGCCTTTTAAATACCTCAAACCTATGCAAAAGCGCATTGAGTTTAAGACCTTGATGCTCTTGCATAATTGTCTAGCAGACTGCCCGCCATGTAATCTTAGAGAACTTTTTGTTTTAATCTCTTCCACCCATGGTCGCAGATATCTCTGCTCTGCTGCGCCACGCGACTTGCTTGTTCCACCGGTTCGGACTTCCACGGTCCAGCATAGAAGTTATTCTGTGGTAGGTCTATCCTCAAAGGATAAGTTGCCTAAGAGCCTGCGACGTTATCTTCTCGGTCGTTTCCTCTTTAAAACGATTCTGTTCGACCGTGGTATCATTGTGTAAGATCGGAAGCGCCTCTGATTAGTTTCTCTTTGAGTTGCGCTATAAAACTTTAAATTACAATTACAGTGACCTCACAGAGCGTTCAAACATCTCCCAAATGCACTGATCTTCTTTCTTATGTCAATTAAAAGTATCTTCTTTGAAACTTGAAAAACTGCTTTATATTGCACCAGCAACTCATTGCGCTCTGTAAATCGGCTTGATCTTTTTGTTCCCAGGGCTAAAACTACCTTGGCCCAGCACCGGGCATTTGCTGTAGTGGGTCCCACGATTGGAATGATCTTCCCCTCTGCTCAGGGCCAAACTAATGACTGGCTTTTCCTCATCGGTCTCGCGTTCCTTAAAGGCATTTCTGTTTCCCCGGGGTTTCTGTGCTGAGAGCGCCTCTGAATAGTTATTCTGCGAGAGGCGCTTTATAAATTTCTAGATACAATACAATACAACTGCATTAGATGCGCACGTATAATGTGTGAACAACACGGAAGTAAGACTATATATTGAACTACTGACCTCCAGTGGGAAGTGCTGTACAATTTCTGTTGATCACATACTGCGTTACAGAATCTCCAGACGAGTAGTACACACTTTCTCCCACCAAGTCCTCTGAATTTGTATGGACCCAACATGGCGGATGGGCTCCTGAGTCGAAATCGACGGCCACACAATCTGGCCTGTATTCGCAATAAACTATGCATTCCTGGCGATCGGTGATGTGATGCTGGATGCCTCCAGTGGAGAACTGATTGGAATGGCTGTTCCATGTCGGTAAACACACGTCGCCTAAATATTGCAATCATATATATATATATATATATATATATATATATATATATATATATATATATATATATATATATATTGCCTAAATATTGCAATCATATATATATATATATATATATATATATATATATATATATATATATATATATATATATATATATATATATATATATATATATATATATATATATATATATATATATATATATATATATGATTGCAATATTTAGGTCAACCGTTTAGGTCAACTCGTATGCATAAGCATATATATATATGTATATATATATATATACCTAAATGCATAAATATTGCAATCTAAATCATGCAATGTGTTATTTCAAGTAAAATGCACCATTCCAATAAAATACAACAAAGTGTTAAGACTTTGCAATTGCCAAATTACATGTATGTTTACTTTAATGTTATAACTCTTCTAACGAAAACTCAAAGCAGACTTTAGTTTTGTTTGTTAATTAAATTTCATTTTAATGATATTTAAAATCATGCATGCTAGCCCAGAGTTATTATTAGTTTATTAGTTTGCCTTTGAAACGGCGGTATATCAAATCTCCAATTACATTTGCAATTAACGAGTGACCAGATGATTATTTGAAATCTCACGCATGATCGATCCTTTTAGCAAGATTGTCTCATTGTTATATCGCAACGTTATATAGCGCCACTTCAATACAAGCTCAACAGAGGCGCTCTGATGAGCATGTCTTATGAGAGGTTCATAAAATGGGCGTCGACTGTACATACAAGGCACTCGTCTTGCAGTTCCTTCTTACTAGCTTAGGTTACAGTTTTCTAATAAACAACATGTCTTTCATAAGACTGTATTCAGACTGAATGTTATTTAGTCGTTATTTTTTTTATCACACACAGGGAACAAGAACAATCATTCTCTATGCAAGAGGCTAAGGTTCTGTGCGCCATTTGCAACAGCACAGCACAATCGGTGACAGTGGTGCCATGTTTTGTAGCAGCTTGTGCGTAGAATGTTTTGCAGCTGTGAATAACACACGACTCAGTTACGCTTAGACGCTCACAAGTTGCCAGAAGTCTTGGCGAGCCAGTGACAACTGAGCCAAGCCTGTACAACATTAACATCAACGCAACACTGTGTCTACCGAAACAATCTCTACTTAACCCGCCTTTGCAGGTAGGCCTACTCGGCCTCCTCTCTCTGTTCTGTTCTCTCTGGCAACTGGACTCGGATCTCCACGTGACATCTCTCGACTACGTCTCTTATAAAACGCAGCGCTCTTCAATAAGCTGGTGCTCTGCGTTTAGTCTTAAAGTAGCGCTATAGACATTTGGAGTTTACGATTACGATCTCCATTCCAATTGTGAATGGAAGTGATACGGGGCCATGCACTGCAAAACAGAGCAACAGACGGTAGAGACACAACACGCGGTTTCAGCGAGATCCATGTTCAAACTTAAATAGATGTTCTGAGACTAAGGTCGAGCGGCAAGCAATGAAGTAGCCCGTATGGCCAATGAATAGCCAATGATGCGTGTCACTCAGAAAAGTCAGTGAAGCATATCACTCAGTAATATCAGTGAAGCATATCATTCAGAAACCAATGTGCTTGGGACGGACAGCCAAAGAAGTGTTGGAATTTCCAGCAGTTTAAGCTTCGAACCGCAAGAAAAATGGTCGAATTTGTACACCACGATACAGTGAGACACTCGTGTTGTACTCTCAACACCAGTCAATACACACTACACTAGACATTAGACACTAGACAACGACCGAGACACAATGGTCGCTAAACCGTAAAGAAAAGAAATGTGAAAAACACTGGTCAAAAAGTGGTTTAAGAAAGAAATCTAAATGTACCGGTATGCGAGAATTAAATCAAGAATGAGGCGCAATGCTTCGGATTACGAATTCCGAGATTCAGGTGAGAAGTTACTGAGATACTGTATCGATTTGGGAGTTGGCTTTCCAACTTATGGTAGGAGCATATGTAAAGGAGCCATACGAACAAATCTAAAGAGGACTGTTAAGGATATAGGACTGTTTCTAAATTACAAGAAATGGTTTGTGAGAGCAGTCAGGTGTCTTAACGTTTCCCAAGGGTTTAAATTGTCAAATTTGAACTGAGTGTTTTAAATATTTTTACATGTCCGGATGTCCGACCAGAATTTTTCATGTATCTATGAAACCGGTATACATGCTAAATTGTAGTAGGTGTCTTCGATTGGCCCATATATTGACACCGTCAAGTGTATTCCATGGGTTCATAGTGACACCGCAAAGTGTGTTCGATGGGCTCATAGTGACACCGCAAAGTGTGTTCCACAGACCCATAGTGACACCGCAAAGTAGCAGCCATGTTGGTCTGGCGAAAAGCTAAGGAGATAACCGTTAAATTATAAACAAATATCCGTAGCATTCAAGCAGTCAACAAATTTTGATGACGATGACGCCGATGATGAAAGTGATGATGATGATGACGCTGATGATACTGGTAAGAAAAAGAACAAGAGCAAGAACAACAAGAAGAAGAAAACGCCCAACTAATGTTCATTCACTGTGTTCCAACGTAACCGAGGAACACCTGATGTCATGAGAGCAACAGAAGGCAACTCTTAAGCAACGATAGTAGATAGAAACCTCACCTGCACCAAACGGCACCAGTAGGAAACTAAAACAGCAACAAAACCACACAATTCGTAAACTGTACAAATCCATGATGTCGAATGCTTGACTGAGGCTGCAGAAATTTGCTAAGAATTAGGCAAAAGCTAACTTGCTTTAGACATGGTTCCTACGACGTAAGTGTGTGAAGACGAAGCCTCACAGCATACAAGAGTTCCGCCCTTTTGCACACACACACACACAATTTGAGCAGGCCAATATGCAGCTTTTGTTGTTGGTCTGCACGCTTCGTCAAGCATGACCACAGAGCCTATGTAGTTGCTCGAGGACAATTAAACGTGCCCTGTCAAGCATTGCACTTCGCTTCCAGAGCAAGACAACTGTCGTGTTGATAAGTTTTTGAACTAATATATTTAAGCACATAATATATACACTATGTAGAGCATGTGTATTCAGTGGTATATATTACGATGAATGGAAGAATGGAGTTATATATAATTAATATTAAATACATATGCGAAGTCTACCAATGTGCATGCATGTATGTTATTTATGGTGGCTACAAAGTTGTAGTGATTCGGTCCTAAGGCATTCTGCAACGCCCATAGGCAAGCTGCTAACCTAAACGTATCTCTCTATACCGATGAGTTTGATGTGGTAGGCCTTGACTGAATGCATGCATGGGCGTTTGTGTGTGCGGTACAGATTCTATACAATGATGCAGATGAGAACAATGCCCAGGTTGATTCCATATCCATTAATTAAGTTGTCCATACTCATATAATTATGATGCCGACGTTGTCTAAATACTACGTGAACTTAAATGAGTCCGGAGTTATCTACAAGAAATCTTTTTCTCATTCCTTCACTTCTTCTCACTAATCCAGTTCAGAACATTGTCGTCCACGGCCCTCTGCTCGTCTACCTGCCTGATCTTTGGTTCTTGGAACAGAACCTTACCAACACATGCCTACTCGATGTTAGTTTTGACTGAGCGCTTGTGAATAAGCTGGTTCCTGCGACTTAGCCTTGCTTGGGCGCTGAAAACAACATGAGAAATATTCGTGTTCACGATCTACTTGCAATTCTTCTCTCAACAAATAGGTGCATTCCATTCAATTGTGGCTTGCGTCTCTGTAACTACCTGTTTATGCCTTACAATGGTCTATGTGTAATGACTCGATTAAATGGTCTATGTATAATGACTCGATTAAATAGCTCACTTATTTGTATCTTCAATTGTCTATATTGTTTCAACAAATTGTCATAGGCATGAACATATGTATACACACAACTGTGCTTGGGAAACGATTATGGTACGAGGTTCTATGTAGTCTAAAAAGATGGATACGCACTTGCGCAGTGAACGTATTTTTAAATGTTAAGTAAATTTTTTCTGAGGGTTGTCTTGGAGTCAAGCCATCCATCACAGTGTCACGGTCTTCAACTCAGAGTCTATCTACAGCGTGCGCATTAATTGTTATAAATTATATGATAGGACATTTCATTACGTGATTTCTTAAGGTAGGCCTATGTTGCCAATCAGAACAGGATTTGTGAAGAAGGTTCACGACAAGAGCGCGTCTCTGCAGAAGGTCAATCTATCTACGCATGTATCCTGTAGGTAATTTTGTCTCCTCAGAAGCGACCAAGCGTGAAAAGCATTGTGTAGCTATGAAATACAGTGGCCTAACAGTTAATCTTGGGTGAATATATGCTGATGCAAACGCAACTCAATTACATGTTTTCCTTATCGAGTATATCGAGGATTCACACGCTCGGGCACTCATTCACTTCTGCATGTGTTTTTCGTCTTGTTAACACTTGCGCTGGTGTCAGTCACGAGTTATATTATAAACCACAAAATCATTGACCTTCCTTGGGCCACGTGTCTTTACAATCACCGAAGTCACGAAGCGCCTATACAATTTCTTTACCATGTACAGTATGTATGTTTATGTACGCATATTTATTTATGCAACGCTTTCAAGGCACAGACAGCGTGGTCATAAAAGTGATCAGGAACTCTTAGCTGAAACGTTAGGTCATATAATATCATTCTTCGTCTCGAGTCGACTCATCGGTTGTACCTGGAGCCACCGGCCTTGTTATAAATTATTCTAGCATAAGGCTTTACACTCGCCCCACTAACAACATGGACACGTGCATACAAAGACGACAGGAGCAACATACGCACGCGTGCAGACATGCACACGCGCACATAGTTCTGCATACACGCGCGCGCGCACCAACCTTTCAATACGTGTAACTAACGCCATGCTCCACTTATTGCTAAATGTAAAGACTGAAAGTGCGACTGTAAAATGTATTGTATTAATGTATTGCCCCACATGCTGCATTCTCAGACCAATGGATGTTCAAGATGAGACAGGATTGCATCGCTTTATTAACACTACATTTGGCAAAATACGCCAGTATTCAATTAATCTGTTGGATGTCCAAGATGAGATAAGACTGTATCGCTATATTAATACTATATTTCGCAAAATACGTCAGTGTCCCCTTATAATACGTTCGTGTGACGCCTACATGCTGTACGCATGACAACCCATTGCTGGGTTGCAACCCTGCTATAGACATTGCAACCGCCTATATCTTGATGTAGCCTTAAAGGACAAAGGCTCTGTAAATGACAGGTGAATGCATCAAACTATTTTTGTGAATCTACATGTGCGTGACATACCCATATATTTTGCTGCCCGCAATATTGCAAAAATTTCATATATTGCACTGTGCGTACATATATACATATACATAAAACACACACATATATATAACATATATATTATATATATATGAGTAAGGTATGAAGGATGGTTCGCTAGACACATGTGTCGCAATGTCTGTTAAAAACGCGAATGGATGTACACTGCCTGGTTTTCGAGAGTATACAAAAAGAGAGTAGCGTGAGAGCAGATTCCACCACTGCCACCTTCGAGTAATACCAGTCTCAAGCCTGAGCAAAGAATGAGGGTGATGCTAATCATCTTTGTTATGATACAGCGTCGTTAAACAGAAACTAACCAACCAAGGAGACAGTTCGGAGACAAGAACTCTAGAGGCAAGAAGAAGAAATTCAATAGTAAGCTACATGAAGTTGAAGTTCGTGTAGAAACTCTGGTAGATATTTGTGACAGCGGACGGAGCAGAACTGTCGCCAACTATTCAAAAACACCGATGTAGGCCCCTATTGTGGAAAAAAACTTTGACGAGATGCAGAACGCATTTTTAACGAGCTTTGGTTGAGTCGACAAGTCAACACAAACTGGGTGTATCCCATAGACGAAAACGAGTCAACACCCAGTATGTCACAATAGGGGCCTATATGGCACAGAGGCCGATTGGTTAGAGCCTGTAACGCAGAGAGTACGGGTTCGAGCCTCGCCCGAGGCAGTTACTGTGTAGGGACCTTGAGCAAGTCCTTCACGCACAACTGCTCTGTCGCATGGTGATGTGCACTGATGAACTTTGGGAGAAGGACAACAATATCAAGAACAGTCATACTGTATTGTATTTTATAGGTACCTTCCCAAAATCTCGCGTTCAGCATATTAAACGGCACTGCACTCCACTTTAGAAAGTTCTTAAGCCCCTCTAAACTTCTTTTTTTTTATCGTAGCCTATCTTTTGTTTTATCTCATCATCGAAATTCATTCACAATACTGCTGAAGAACTGCAGCTCTAAGCATCACCGAGCATATATTGCAGGAAGGTTATCAACAAGTCATACATGTAGATATCTGCTATAAAGCGAATGCCTGATATATGTATTTAGTATGATACCGGTACTCTACAGAAGCGTGAGTGTGAGCGCCTCTGAATAGTTACATTGAAGAGTGCGCTATATGAGTGTTTAGATGATTGATTGATCGATCGATCGATCGATCGATCGATCGATCGATCGATCGATCGATCGATTGATTGATTGATTGATTGATTGATTGATTGATTGATTGATTGATTGATTGATTGATTGATTGATTGATTGATTGATTGATTGATTGATTGATTGATTGATTGATTGATTGATTGATTGATTGATTGATTGATTGATTGATTGATTGATTGATTGATTGATTGATTGATTGATTGATTGATTGATTGATTGATTGATTGATTGTTTGAATCAGGTTCGTACATGGAACTGCTTGCGTGTGAGCACATTTTCATACTTATTCACAAAATCCTGTAGGCCTAAATGAAAACTGTAAGAAAAGTAGACTAATACACTGGTTTGCACGCCGCAATGCGAAGTCTTCCAAGAGATGGTCTGAAGTACAAATGGCCATTTCTCTGATGCAAAAAAGTGACAGCAGTCCCATGGGATGGTATTTTTTACCTTTCAGTTTTACTTACCTACAATACAATACAATACAATACAATACAATACAAAACAATACAATACAATACAGCTAAAGATTTAAGGGCGCTTTAACAAAACAAGTCTTGCACGAGAGCGCGTTGCGCTGCATTCCTAGTCATAGAACAATGTGAATAGATGAGCTTTTAATTTTTATTTAAATTGAGCAACAGATGTGTTGACGGACTGTAGTTGGAAGACTGTTCCATTCTATGGGTCCTGAGACCGAGAAGGCACGACTACCAAACTTCCCTTTGGTGAAAAGTACAGTGTAATCCCCTCGCGCGGCCGATCGAAGTCCTCTGGAATGTGTAGCAGAACATGGCGTGACCATGGATGTCATGTACGAGCGAGAGGTTTCAGAGTGGATATGGTACATGAGGAGGGAGATTTTGAAGGCTAATATAGTGACTGAGTTAGCACCAGAGGTGCCAATGTACTCCCGTATCTTTCACCTGAGTGTCCGTTGCACCCAATCTTTAGCTGATTAAACCTAAGGTGCTCAAACTGAGACACCAATTCTATCTTGTAATTTAAGATTAGGGTTTAGTTTAAGGTTAGAGTTGGAGTTAGGCAGGCCCGGCTCAAGACATTTGGCGGCCCTAGGCAAAACGTCAAACCGGCGGCCCTGAGCAGACCGTCCGAAATGTTTAGATTTTCGTCATGGTAATTTCGATTTCGTCATGGTAATTTGAATTTCGTCCATCTTTTTTGGAATTTCATCTTCAAAAAAGTTGATGACCTTTTTTTATTCATTCGCCTCACAAAAATGAATGTCGTTACCTTTTTTTAGCAATTAACGGCAAATAATTTTTGAAAAATCCAAAATCGGCGGCCCCTAAAAATCGGCGGCCCTAGGCGGCTGCCTAGTTTGCCTATAGGACGAACTGGACCTGGAGTTAGGGTTTGGTAAATATTATGGCTATAGAAGACGGATAAGATTAAGGCTGCGTTTGGTTTTGGTAGTGATTTGAGGGTTAGGGTCAGGATTAGGCTCAGGCTAACGTTTGGGTTAGGTTAATAACCTTAGGTTAGGGTTAGGTTTCGATTATGGCTAGCGTTAGGTTTACTGCTAAGGAATAGGGTTAAGGTCATGCTTAAGGTTAGAGTCATAGACTGGGATGTGGCTCAGATTAAGGTTAGGTTTAGTTAGGTATAGGTTTAATGTTATTGGTTCGGTTATATGATTAATTAGAACTACTACTTCAGCAGCGTGACAACGCAACAAGCCCAAATAAGGCGAGAACCGTAGCTATTTTGCTTCTTCGATTCTTTTGGTACAAATAGAATAACCATTTACGATTTTTAATCAGCCGCATAAGATCTGGCAAATCCGTCAGAGATAGCAATAATTACAGACGTTTCAGGAATATTTAAGAGTTAATCCGCGCGTGTAGCCAGTTATACGACTGCAATCAGAATTGAACATTTACATATATATATAACAGAGGCGCGCACTACGCTAGCCCAACCAATCTTAAATACCATTAAGAACACAACGCTCCACATTTAGCAAGTACTGCTCAGATCAATAGAAAGAGTTACCAGTGGCGAGTTCCCGCAAACACGTATAGCCCAAACGACGTTGACAGACGACACTGTGTTACGTCGAGGATGGGAAACGACAACGGGCGACTTAAGTTACCGACAGTTCGACTATATATAAATAATTCTATACATTTTATGCACCGTATAAATTTATGATCTGCGGGAGATTGGAGAGACGGTTGTTCTAGCCAACACAGTCAATGGTCCGATAATTTTGATTGGCGGAGAATCTACAGAGCATCAACTGCCATCGATATTTCGTTCTGTTGATTCTCCGGTATCGCTCCTCTTGGCATCGTCTGAATGGTGTAGTAGTCACTGTGGACTCGATAGCTTTCCTTCGGTTCGCTTGTCTCTTTTCTTCTTCTGCGCAAAATATCAAAGTTAATAAGGAAAAGTATGCAATGATTTCTAATTAAAGCCATGGCAGTTGTGTGCTTAATCGCACATAATAATATGCTGTTAGTTATGTGTTTCGATTAAGCCTAAGCTGTATGTATCTATCTGGATATATAGCTTGAGCTTGCAAGTACCTATAGGCTGACGTAGCCTATCTATAGACAAAATGCATTGTGAAAATGAATAACTATAGAATATATACGTGAATTAGGGAGTTTGTATGTATAACCGAATTGGCGATTTATTATAGTCTCAAATGAATGAAGCTCGATCCCCCCCCCAAAAAGCCCCTGAGCTTACCCTGCCAACATGCCCCATGGAGCTCATATAGGACCCAAATTCCCTTTTGGGTCCCGTTTAGAGCCTGTAGATCCCATCTAATGTCAATGGAAATGCTTGCACGGTAGGCGCAGTTTCAGTGGAAATTTTATCCATAGCCAATTGGTTAAGAAGAAGACAGTACTTCACCACACTTTCCTCATTAAAAAACGACTTTTAATCTATAAACTAACATAGGGGGCTACTATAATATTTCATTTTAGTCGGCTTAGTAGGCTATACGCCTTCTCAATGCAACAATAGCGATTAAGCTCAAACTATATATATCTATCTGGATATATTTATATAACTTGCCCTTGCAAGTACCTTTCAGCATTTCTGGCTATAGACCGATATAGCTTATCTATAGAAAAAAATGCATTGTGAAAATTAGTAGATATTGAATATAAATTATACGTGAATTAGGGAGTTTGTATGTATAACCGAATTGGCGATTTTAATATTGTCTCAAATGAATGAAACTGGATTCCTCCCCCCCCAAAAGCCCCTGAGCTTACCCTGCCAACATGCCCATGGAGCTCATATAGGACCCAAATTCCCTTCTGGGTCCCGTTTAGAGCCTATAGATCCCATCTAATGTCAATGGAAATGCTTGCACGGTAGGCGCGGTTCAGTGGAAATGTTATCCATAACCCATCGTTTAATTAAGAAGAAGACAGTACTTTACCACACTTTTCTCATTGAAAAACGACTTTTAATCTATAAACTAATAAAGGGGCCTACTATAATATTTCATTTCAGTCCGCTTAGTATACGCCTTCAACAACAGTAGCGATATCCAACAGGAGCGATGTAGGCGAGTCCTGTAATTAGCCAAACGTAATGTCTGATTTGTACGAAAATAGGTGAAAGTCTCAAACTGATTCGGTAGATCTCCAAGTTACAGATAAACACAGGTATCGGGAATTTTGAACTAATAGTGTACAACCATGAGCATGGACTCAGCTTTCAGCAGGCCATAATAACCTATAATTGTACACTACAAAACTATGTTAGACGTTTGAAACGTGGATATTATCTGTTACCTTCTTCTAACAAGAATAACGATGACGATGATGATAATAATCAGAATCAGTGGAACTCCGAGACCAATAACAAGACCTGCAATTATGAAAACAAAATCTATTTTGAGTAAAGAAACATTCGTTTGGCTATCATAACTCAATTATTTTTTAAGCCAAGTAGGTCTATAAGTAGCGCATAGACCATGCAGAAAAGAAGTTTTCTGGATGAATATTTTCAGTGGAATAGGCCTCCGGGAATTTATATGGCCGAGTCCATATCAGATTGATTCTGTATTGAGAATTCGCAGCGTAACTTGCGTGCTAGATTTTAATATTCGTTAAATTTGCCAAGCTGTAGGCCTAAGCCAAATCCAAACCCAATAACTCTGAAATAAGAATAAATACTGTCATTTGCGCCTGAATTTATGATTCAATACATGTAGTCAAAGTTAGCCATGCTCGAGAACCAAATCAAATAAATTTGTGTACTATTACTTGTCAAAACGTTATCAGTCAGAAATCAATTAATTGTTGTTCGACAAGGTTTTGGTCAGTCGATTTTCTCGTATTCGTGCGTGTATTACGAACTAATTGAATCTTTAACAGGCTTGTGCATTTTGTGCTTCTTCTAGGCTCATAAAGGTATTACCCATAGCCTGTGTAAGCATATTTATATCACTGCTCAGTAGGCCTACATTGCATCTCGTAGCCTAATAGAAGTTAACAAATGTAAACATATGCTAAAGATGAAATAAAAAATCACATTTAGTGATAACTGGTGCTCAACCAAAAAACAATTAAGGCTGTTCGGTGGTGCACTTAGAACAACTGAATGCAATGGACTAAGTTATTATTATATACCAATGATAAGGCGATCTGAATTTTCTTTTGAATTTTCATTGCTGGCTGCTTTGTCGATACCAGACGGCGTTATTGTTGTTGTTACTGTTGCTGTTGCTACTGTCGTTGTTACTGTTGCTGTTGCTACTGGTGTTGTTCCTGTTGTCTTCGTCGTCATTTCTTCAGAAGTCATTGATCCTGTACAAGACATATTGCAACTCAGTTTTGCTAACAATTCGACCGACATTTGTTACTTCATGAAAACAAGCCAAAGTATAGTCTAGTGCGCTTAATGATTTATTACGCACTCAAAATAAATGTACTTTGCGAAGAATTTCAAATATATTTGATATCAAGTTTTCTTAAAGGTCTAAAGGTAATGAGAGAGATCTAGTCTCTGAGTGGAAGATGTTCTTACCGTCAGATATACAATTACATATTAGTGCACAATTGAGACATAATTTGTGCCGATTTCACCATCTGAACAATTTAGGTTCTTGTTAAAGCTTAAAGGTATAAAGGTAATGATAAAGATCTAGTCTATGAGTGGAAGATGTTCTTACCGTCAGATATACAATTACACATTAGTGCACAATTGAGACATAATTTGTGCCGATTTCACCATCTGAACAATTTAGGTTCTTGTTAAAGCTTAAAGGTATAAAGGTAATGATAAAGATCTAGTCTATGAGTGGAAGATGTTCTTACCGTCAGATATACAATTACACATTAGTGCACAATTGAGACATAATTTGTGCCGATTTCACCATCTGAACAATTTAGGTTCTTGTTAAAGCTTAAAGGTATAAAGGTAATGATAAAGATCTAGTCTATGAGTGGAAGATGTTCTTACCGTCAGATATACAATTACACATTAGTGCACAATTGAGACATAATTTGTGCCGATTTCACCATCTGAACAATTTAGGTTCTTGTTAAAGCTTAAAGGTATAAAGGAAATGATAAAGATCTAGTCTATGAGTGGAAGATGTTCTTACCGTCAGATATACAATTACACATTAGTGCACAATTGAGACATAATTTGTGCCGATTTCACCATCTGAACAATTTAGGTTCTTGTTAAAGCTTAAAGGTATAAAGGTAATGATAAAGATCTAGTCTATGAGTGGAAGATGTTCTTACCGTCAGATATACAATTACACATTAGTGCACAATTGAGACATAATTTGTGCCGATTTCACCATCTGAACAATTTAGGTTCTTGTTAAAGCTTAAAGGTATAAAGGTAATGATAAAGATCTAGTCTATGAGTGGAAGATGTTCTTACCGTCAGATATACAATTACACATTAGTGCACAATTGAGACATAATTTGTGCCGATTTCACCATCTGAACAATTTAGGTTCTTGTTAAAGCTTAAAGGTATAAAGGTAATGATAAAGATCTAGTCTATGAGTGGAAGATGTTCTTACCGTCAGATATACACTGGTACGCAATCGAGACAAAATTTGTGCAGATTTGACCATCTGGACAATTTTCTAATGCACTGTTACTTTTTGCTCGTATGGAACTATTGCAGTCTGACTGTCCATCACAGGAAGAATTTATTTCGTTGATATAGGATGGGTCAAAAAACCAGACTGCCAAACTGACGAGGGACGAAGAATCTGGTGGATAAGCATCTTCGGCGTTCCTGTAGTAACAGAGAGGGTTGATTTTGAAACTGGCATCCTTGAAGTTGATATGAATTTTCGCCCCAGTCGGACACCAGCCGGTGGTCGGAAAATACTGACCAGCGCAACGGCCAATATGAAATTCTACACAAGAACAAAACGACACTATCTGCATGAAGTAGGCTCACAAAACATCAACAGAAACAGAAGCTCTTTTCAGTAGCTATTAGAAATAATTAAAGAAATATTTATCACACGTTGGCTAGAACTAGGGTAGCCAAAGGAGGAAACAGAAAGCCGTAAAGGAGGACAAAGGAGGACGCACTGAATGTTTCACTCCAGAGTCATAGGGTCTGCTAAGTAACCAAGAAATGAAGTCACAATGAAAAGCTGCATTTAAAATCAACTGAGGGTTTTTATCATAATATTTCCAAAGTATTTATTTAATTAGCACTTTGACCATAAATGCATTGTAACATTACTCAGATTATGGACTAGAAACGTCTGTAAAATAAGGTTGCAATTAAAAATAAATAAGTAAGTAGATTAGTTAGGGTTAGTGGGACAACATGCGCGTGTAAAGTTGTTAAAAACGGCCACAAAAATATGTAGGCCTATGCAATAGCCCAATACAACAAACATACAAAAAACCGGACATTTTCCAGGTTTATAGCTTTGCCTGCCGGACAGAGGACATGAGGCCAAAAAGGAGGACATGTCCTCCTTTTGCCGGACGTCTGGCAACCCAAGGTAGAACTGTTCCGCTTTATTTTATCGGTTATTTGAAAAGCAAATTAAATGGGGTTGCATTTTTGTTATGTGTATTTACTTAGGAACAGAACAGACTCAGAGAATTGTTGAGTACACTAACTTGTAGAGTTGTCTATGGATGGACATGTTTTATTGAGGCGATATTGCACGACGCCTTCGCTGTCTTTAGACGCGTTGTTAGGATTGGAGTCCTTGTGTATCCAGCACGGTGGACTAGTCTTGTTATTATAGTCAACAGCTACACAGGTGTTGGAGTAACGACAGTACGTGAAGCAGTCGTATTCCGTCCAGTAGTTGACCTGCTCGCCATAGTATGACCCGACGCTTGTATTTTGAGTCCACGCTGCAGGACACTCTGGGGCTAAAGAAATAATAATTTATAAAATTAACCAATTATTTATTTAACTTAAAAACAATAACTTAACAGTCACCTTTAATGCACTCTCCTCGTTAAAGTATTAAACACATTATTTTTAAATTAGGTAATTGTATCATTAATTTAATTTAATATAACAGCGTTAAGATGCAACACTGGTATGTCATAATAGCACGGTATGTGTCTCCAAATGCCTGCTAATGACACAAAGTACGTCTGGATTACATGGTAAAACCAGTAGGAAATACTGTAAGAGTTCTGCATTTAATTAAAACTCCAATCTCCTTGAGTTGATAGAGTCAAACTGCATTACCTTTTCCGTAATCGGTGCAGTTTCTACTAATTCGATACTGTGCTACATTATCCAATGCATTCTCGTAGAAACTGCCACTATCGAAGTTGCTTAAGTCATAATGAAGCCAACAATAGATGTCGGTGTTGACGTTGAAATCAACGGCCAAGCAGTTGCTCCGACGTTCGCATCGAGCCAAACAGTCCTGCAACTGTCGAGCTGATGACTCATTGGTTCCTCCTATTGAAAATGATCTGGGATATGGAGTCCACGTCGGTATGCACACTGAAAACAACGCAGAGCAGAACACTTAGAATTAGAACACTTAGAATTAGAACCTTAATTAAACTTTAAAATTTATTTAAGAAGAAGAAGTGCAGTCCCTTAAGCTAACCCTGAGGCAGACATTGGTATGAAGTTTTAGCTACTACATTTTCTTAGCCTCGGCATAGGAGGGCGGTTGGACAATCTTCTCCCACCGACAGTGTACGGTCAGTGTATTCATTACAGCTGAGTTCGTTATAGGGCGCAGGTGGAGCAGAAACCTCGGCACAAATTTCTGACCTGGCGGGGATTTGAATCCCCGACCTCACGTTAACTCTAAGCTTAGGTAAGGAGATTGCAAAGAATATTAAACTGCTCTAAATGTATCTTCAACCATTCCTTCAATCACTTTAATCAGAATGACTTTAAACTATTCTGCACCAGAGATCTCTCGCGATGGTATATTAGCGTTTGATAAGCGCCACCTATCATACACAGCTGCTCATCAAACGTTGTCTGACTTCTGATATTCTTGGCCTGCATAGGTCCCTCTCTTTGGAACCGACTTCCTCCTGTCCGCACCACCATTCTCTCTGGTAGCGTTGCTTCTTCTTTTTCTCACCTTAAATCCTGCGTTTTCTCTCGGGGTCTCGCGCACTGGGAGCGCCTCTGAATGGTCTATACCGCGAGAGGCGCTTTATAAATGCCCATATACAATACAATACAATACAATACAATACAATATGAGATTTCGACCGCTCTCAAAGAAACCATGTCGATCCCGCCCTTCTCCAAAGGATTGCTCTTTTGACTGTGATTTCATTTGGAGCGGCAATCGACTGTATTAATATAAATAGAGGCTGGGATCAACAACAATGGAACTATCTTTTGTACAAACCTTGTGACACGACTCAGTGCTCGTGAATAAGTTGATGCCCTAAGCTTAGCCTCTGAGTAGCGTTTAGAAATATCAGAGAATACAACGACGATTACGATTACGGACAATGCTGTATTACTATTGGTATAGTATTACCTTTTGAAGTATAGTATTTACCTTCTGAGTGACATAGAACCAGTTGGAGACATAAACCGAGGCCAAAGAGAAGTAGCTTCATTCCGAATTAGACCAGCACATAAGACAAATGAGGAAGGTAGTGCTACCGGCAATTCGTCGAGAAATAGACCTTCATATAATAATCACTTGTACTGTAGGTAATGACGTATAGTTCTCCTAACAAAGCGACTGCAGATGTATAACATGTCAACCATAGCTAATGGCGTCCATGCATAGGTTGGTTTCTTTACGCACAGGCCTCCAATGGGCGTTAACTTTAAGAAAGGCATAAAATTGGACCCTATACCCTTGCGTTGAGTCATGAGCGTCGTCACGCACACATTGTTCAATATCTTCAACAATCTGCATTCATCCGTGAAGCGCGTCGTGCTAAGCTGCAGCGTTTCTTCAGTAGAGTTGCCCAGGTCGTGTATGTTTTGTGTGTGGTTATATACACACGTATATGTGTGTGTGTGTGTGTGTGTGTGTGTGTGTTTGTGTGTGTGTGTAGCTGCGTGTGTGCTATAGGCTTATCTTTATAACATAAATGCACGCATGCATATACGTATATTGATGTGTTTAGGTAGTGATGTGCTCGTTGATACATATCTGTAGTGTAGTCAAGGTATCAACGCATGCATATATATTGTGTATAGAGTGGTATTGCGTCGAAGTGGTATTCGGCAATGTCAGTGGTCATCTTCCACATGAACAGTTGATGAGCTGAATGTGAAACTTTTGTTTACTTTAATTAAGCTTCATGATAAGCATATCTCTTTTAAAACTAAGACAGTTTTTTTGAGTGGACGCCGCAGCCTTGGTGTGCATCCGCCAATGGGAACAATCCAGATCAGCCACAGCCAACCACAAACGGGACACGAATGTGCCTTTAGTATTTATTGTCTTCGTGATTGTCTCTTTAACATACATATACTCCCAGAATTTGCATACGAGCACTCGAGTTACTAAACCGAATGTCATATTGTATACGACGACTATAATAATTATCTATTTTGACAGCAACGACGAACCATAATCTAGTCTTCCTAAGTCCCTAAGCGGATGACATCAATGTCTGCAAGAAACCAATCATAAAGGTGAACTTCAAGTTTAAGTTGGTGCTCATCTCATCCATCCGCGTTGCGGATCGCTCTTCAGAAGTTGTTGACACTTCAAGTGATTGTGAACATTTTGTCTCTCTCCAGAAACATAGACCTCATCTTCTTTTCTGTCGAACCTCCAGTAACTTCATGGAATACCTTACAGGTGCTCAGCAGTACAAACTGATTACTTACTTGCACACTAACAGGTGCATGCATGAATCCAAGCGGGTTTAAAATATTATGGTTTACGAATTGTAATTGTATTTGGATATTGATAATATTATAGCGCCCCTCACAGAGAAACAAATCTGAGGAACTCTCTGCGCTTTAGTCAATCACTTTGAAATCGTGATTGCAGTAGCAGACTTCTTTAACCATGGCAGAGAGTCGTGGGAATGGTTGAGACTTTGAACAACTAGGTCAGGCGCTAGGCTCACGATGAGTAGGCCTGCTATTGTAAACGCAAACGGGCAATCCTCTAACTTCCGTGTTGAAGAAATAGGTTAATCTGCATGGATTTATGTTGATCACGCAGATCTATGCTTATTGCTTACTCTTGACAACGATATAATGAGGATAATTTGTACTGTCCTTAATGGTTATCTCCCACACAAACAGCTAATGAGCTAGCTGTGAAGCTTCTGTATAGGGCCTCATTTAACTAAGCATTTTTGATAAGCATATACCTTCTAAAGCTAAGAAAGTTGTTGAGTGGACGCCACAGCTTGGGTGTAAATCCGCCAATCGGAACAATCACTGGCGTCAACTTGTCCAAAATATTGGGGGATTTGGTTATTCATTCTACACTTGTTGCAATGGGTGTACAGTCCATCTCGATTATTTGGGGGCACGTGCCCCGGCAGCCCCAAGAGTCTACGCCTATGGGAACAATAGTTGTCAATCATTCAGTGGGATATCATTCCACACAGATGTTAAGTGTGACCGTTTCTCAAATCATTAATCTATGCAGCGTTTGTCAGCAGCCATTGAAGGGTGCTGTCTTCTTAGATGGTGGCTAATGAGTCCTTCTTAATCCATCTAAAACTGAATTTCTGCTGTTGGCCACTCCAAAGCAGCTGAAAATATGAATAGTTTAGCTCCTCCGGACTGCGTCACTCACATCATGAGTGAATCTGATCGTGACCTGGGTTTTGTCTGTGACTCTACTATGTCCCTCATCGACCATGTCAGTGGCATTTGTAAAGCGCTATAAATGCACATTCGTGACTTACACAAAATTAGGCGTCACGTCGCTATGCGTGCTAGAATATTTCTAGCGAATGCATTGGTCCTCAGTCGCGCAGATTACAGTTACTGTAATCGCTATACTTACTGGTACTATGTAGTCAAATATGCAACAGCTCTAAAAGGTTCAAGAATGTTTGGCTAGAGTAAAAAATAACATAAGCATACATCAAAATATGAACACACAACCTCTGTCGTCAAGCCATAGCAATGGCTTTCCGATCAGCAGAAATCTCTTTCAAATTGGAGCTTGTAGTCATGGGCGCAATTTACGGTGGGTACGATGGGTACCCGTACCCCCACTTTTTGGACTGAAGGGTACCGTACCCCCACTTTCATTCCCATTGTGTTTGCCCGTTATTATTTTATCTGAGTAAGCCCTCGAGTTTCACAACAGTTACTGAGCATTATCATCAGTGTGATCACAATCATCATCACTCTAATTATTACTATTTTTTACTAAAAGAGGTAGCAAAATATTGTCTGTGAAATCACGAGCAATTATTACAAGATGTTACAAGATGTTGCTACGGAAATATACCCTGTATGAATTCACAATGTGATTATTACAAGAGATTGCTATGACAATAATATATCCTGTATGAAATCACATTTCAGTTATTACAAGAGGTTGCTAGTGCAATACATCCTCTGTGAAAATGTCATCACAATGCAATAATAATTCTCAGAAGTTAAAAGAGGTCGCTACGGCAACATGCCCTCTATGAAATCACAATGCAATAATTGTAATTATTATTACAAGATGTTGCTACTGGAATATAGCTTGTATGAAATCACAATACAATTATTACAAGAGGTTGTTAAGCTTAAGGCAATATATATACTCTATGAAATCACAATGCTATTATTCCCAGTAGTTAGAGAGTCGTTGTTACGGCAACATGTTCTCTATGAAATCACATTGCAATTATTACGATGTTGCTACAGAAATATAGCTTGTATGAAATTACAATGCAATTATCACAAGATGTTACTAACGCAATATATCCTCTATGAAACGACAATGCAATTATTCCCAGAGGTTAGACAATCGTTGCTATGGCAATATGTGCTCTATGAAATCACAGTGCAATTATTTCAAGAGGTTAGAAGAGGTTGCTAAGGCAATATATCCATTATAAAATCACAATGCAATATATTATTCCTAGCGTTATCATGCACATTCTCTGTGCAATCACAATGCAGTATTATTCCGAGTGGTAGCAAGCAATAACCTCTGTGAATTCACAGTGCAGTTATTCCTAGCGGTAGCAATATCCTCTGTGAAACCACAATGCAATTATTTATTCCTAGCGGTAGAAATTGTATCGTATTGTATTTTTATTTCGGTTACCAAACATTGCAAGGATAAACAAAACATATAGCTAATCAATTAACATAATATGGCTACACAGGAGACCCATAAGGGGTCTACCAGGGCGGGCCACCTGGGTAATAATAGGGCTTACAATTTTGCCTCTCTGTTATTACTGCGGGTTTTCTGTGTCTTAGGCGAAACTTGCTCGTTAATTACATGTACTCTACACAGAGGTGTTTACTGTTGTCGAGTTTGCGTTTTTGACTTTTCTCGCTTTTCTGTATTGGATTATGAGCATCTCGGCGACAAGCTCGATCGAAAGCTCTTGGCGTTTGACCTTCGTTTAACCTTCGCCATTGTTTACAACGTGCAAGGATATGCCAGGTTCGTCATGTCATCATTACTCCTGCCGCCTGGCGAATGACTACCGTTCTTCACTCACCCGGTTTGGACGAGAGAGGTCTGGACTCTGGACGCCGCATCTTATGCCAACTTCCGAAGACCGTGTCGAAATGATGCTACCATGGGCGGCGATCACGGGGGAGTGGGGGACACGCTATAAATTTGTCCCCCCGCCCCCCAAATTTTGAAGAAGCACGAAAAAAGGTGAAGAAATGTGATTGCGCTTGAGGGTTTTCACTGCATTTTTGACGAGATGAGGTAAAAACTCAGTATTTTTGAGCAGAAGTGTCCCCCAAAATTCTGACAAGGCAAGAAGAAATTCGTAAAAAAATAATGAAATTTGTTGGGGATGAATTTGTAAAAAAGGTAAGAAATTTAGTAGACGAATTCCTAAAAAAAGGCACGTTATTGGTGGGAGACCCGGGACAAAGTTGTAAAAAGAGGTGAAGGACTAAAAAAGTTAAGAAATTTTTTTGGGGGGCATGAATTCCTAAAAAAGGTCATCGACCAGACCGTGGCCGATTTTGTCCCTCCCCCCCACCTCTCAGACAAGATCGCCGCCACTGGATGCTACGCGCACGGCGATTACGCTGCCTCTGGCTGTTCTTCGCTCTCGATGCTTGCGGCCTGGGGACGCTGAAGTCTGAACGGTCAATTATTTACATCGGACGAGCGCTGCCACCAGGAAAAACTGGACTTTGAACGTCGCTACCAAAGGCAGTATAACGAGAACATGATGGGAGACTACAGTTGGGGCTAATTCGTGAAAGTGATTTACAGTAAAATCGCAAATCTTGAAAAACAACACATTTCTATGTCTTTTGTGGTCATTTTTTTTACAACTATAGCGTAAACACATCAAAGCAAAGTTCGAAAACAATAACAACCTCTCTACTTTTGAGGCATAGCCTAAGTAGGCCTAAATAGGAAATAGCACTTACTACTCAGGAACAAAATTGTGTTGCTCAGGGGTATTTGAAAAATGAGCAGATCGAGGTCACACCGTTGCTATATAAAAACATGTAGGCCGTACGTTTACATTTTATGGCGTACAATGTAGGTGGAACGGAGCATGTCGGTTACATGTCTCTGAATACGATAACCCAAAGTTATCTCAAACAACTTTATCATACTTTAGAATAAAACGTCTCGTTCATTCAGTAAATCGAAACTTATGCAAAGTCCCAACTTACGTAGCCTTTTAATTTGTGAAAGAGAGTTTACAATTTAGACAGTAGCCCTTATAATCTCTACGGTAACCCTGTTTGCAACGGTTTCGGGAGATTTTGAAAAGCGCTGGGCCTTTCAAAATGTCCGAATTTGCCCGAAATGGCTTGTTTAAAGCCAAGAACTGGTTTATGCCTACACTTTGTTACATCCGGGTGTAATTTCTCTCTGTAACTGATGAAAATTCAATGTTTTGCTTAAGTTACAGTTAGATTGTACTATTGTACTGTTTTATTTATGTAACACTTCTCATACGTTGGTGGTGTCATGATAATATTCGTGTGTCAATTAACGAAACTAAAAAATCACAGGAATTGAATTCCCAGTAGAAAATTGCCATCATTATTTAAGGTAAAAACATCAGTAACTTTGTAATTACACTAGCCAACTACGCTGGGTTACGAATCTGCTAAATTAGCGTTGACACGTAAGTAAAGAACGGAACAGAAGCGGTGAAGCAATTTCAGATTATCCCCACTTCACATTACCTCCCGGTAACTTGAAATCGCGTTCAGATTACCCTCTACGATTTCAGATTACCCATCAAATTAATGGGGTCCATTTTCGACTATCTCGTATAATAATAATAATAATTGTTAAAATATATCATTAAACTGTCATTCTCCTATTCTCCTCCCCCCCCACTGCATGATGTACGATAAGCTACCACAATTACATCATCTAAGTTGAATCTTTGAATATCTTATGTTTGTATATAATATGTCACACACTTTGAACTAGTGTATGAGTGGTTTTAATACAATTATCATTTCTGTGACTTTTTACTTTTTTCAGATATTGAGATTAGCTCTCAATCTTGTACGTTTCACGTGTTTTATTCAATAAACGTATCATGACTTGTAAGCATAAGAATTTGTCATTTTAGCAAAATCAAATAGAGGGTAATGTGACATCGATTTCAGATTACCGGGGGGGGTAACTTGAAACAGAGGGTGGCTTGAAGTCTTTACATCGGGGCAGCTCAGGACATTGTCACGAGCCTTGTTAAGACCTACAGCTGACACAACACTCGTCCATATAGTCACGGCAGAGATTTTCTTTGTCTTTCAACACCTCCCCACAGATGATTGGGCACTTGTCTCCGTATTCACAACCTGCAAAGATATCGACGATTTCTTATCTATTGAACTCACTATTTACGCAAAAATGATAGTAAATCTTAAACTGAGGCGTGCAATAACGTATAGACCACAATGTTTCTTAAGAACTGTTTGGACTCCATACGTTTCAAAAGGAAGGTGATATTTATAAACGTCAGATTACTATTACAATTACAATTACTGCTTAGGGTAATTAAATAGAGGTTACTTACTCACTTACTTACTTATTTACTTATTTATTTAGGCGACTTTCAAATAAGTAAATAAGTAAGTAAGCAGTAATTGTAATTGTAACAGTAATCTGACATTTATAAGTGTCACTAAGAATAATAAAACCTAAGGGCGTGAATTCTGAAGGTAGCGCACTGGTTATTCCGACGGCTGCGCGAGATGAAACTATTCCCACGTATAAATTGCGTTTCCAGATATGGAAGTGTTAATGTCTTACCTGGGGCATTAGTTGTTCCTTTAGCTGCAAGAGCGGTGCACGCGTTGCAGCAACGTCTCTGCATCGCATCCTCGTAACACAACGGACCATCCAGGTAGCTACAGAACAACGCGTCTTCGTCTGAAGAACATTTCTCTATAACGATTCAACACGCAACGCAACAGTCAATGATACATTCTGTTTATGCATGGATGCATGTACGTTATCTGAACATTTATATAGCGCGCTTTATGAACGTCACGAAGACTCTGTAAGACGGCTATCTAATATATCTGAAGAGTTGCGTCTTATGATGAGCTGAGAATGTTTTCGGAGCAATCTGTGGCGGTAAAGTTCTGATTTCCAGTTCAGTTTAGTTATGAGTGGATGCGCATATCTGACATATATCTGATATCCGAGTAGCTCTTTTAAAGAAGGCTGCAAGCATCCGGCAGACGCATTTTGCTATGTCTGTGGCCAATTTATCAAGACAAGAATGAAAAAGTAGTTCGTGGAAGCACCTGCTAAGTTGTGTGAGTCCTACGAGGCATACATATTTTTGTTGTCGAGGTCAAGACAAACTCTGGTACAGAGGGGAAATAGTGGCGTAGCAATGGGTTGTGCAGGTTGTGCAATGCACGAGGGCCCCCGACGGTCAGAAGGGCCCCTGGCAGCGCCTAGAGTCATTTTTAGCCTTAAAGTAAATCTACATGAACAACAAGTTAGCAACAGCGTACACAGTACTATATACACACTCAAATGACTCGACTCAATAGTTTTATTGGCTGAATCTGAAGCTCGAATGTCCAAATGCATGATTTAGTAAACAACCGTTGTGCCATAACAAAATTCTCTACTCTATGCAGTCTTGAGACCGAAATAGTTTATTGACGTATAAATATATTGATGTCATGACCGACGACGACATGTTTAAAATTTATGGAGTTTTTGTTGATATTTTCTACTATAGTATACTACTATCTTCGAAATTGCACAACTGTTACTCGTAGACTGTTATGCTCTTTCGTCTACATTCAGTGATGTCTGCACTGCCTAAATGTTGCTGTTGACTTTGCCTATGACTGTTGCGACATGTGAAAGATCATTTTCAAACTTGAAGCTAATCAAAAACTCTCTACGAAGTAGGCCTTCAATGTCAGAAGAGCGGCTGAGCGACTTGGCAATGTTGTCAATAGAAAATGAACATGCCATAAAGCTTGACACTTGAAAAGTGGTAGATATTTTGCGCAACAGAAGGCGCTCAAACGAACGTTTTAACTTTTCGGAATTTTCGGATTCTTCTTTTTAGATTACCGTAGACTAAACACTTGTCTAATTGTTAAATTGTTTCATTATTTTAATCAACCAACTCAATATTTTTATAAATGTATTTATTTTATCAGAGTCCGTATTACATGAATTATCACTTCTATCGCACATTCTATTTTTTTAAATAATTCACATTTTAGCAGTCATTGCAAATGGAATAGTGTTTTTAGATTAATTATCTCTAGTTCAATTTTTTATGCTAGCCTGGAGAAAAAAATTTATAAAAATGAATCGGAGAAAATATTTGAAATGTGAAATTATTTAATTATTATTTAATTGGGATGCGATTTATATTTGCATATTTCTGACGGTGCGAAATATGCAAATATCGCAAAAGTGCCAAGCTTTTTTGCACAGCGTTCTTTTTTTCAAATCGAAGGAAATTGAAGAGGCTCTGGACAAGGGCCCCAAAAACCTTTCTACGCCACTGGGGAAAAGAGCACAGATGTAGAACTTGGTACTTGTATTTGAACCCGGTTACAACTGAGTACATTTTTTAAGTACTTGTACTCGTATTTGTACTTGAGACCACAGTACTTATATTTGTCCTCGCACTTGAGACCTAAGTACTGGGAAACAAATGACAGTTTCTATAGGCACTCGGATAGTCTACCAGATTCTATGATATGTGAATAAGACACACGCTTTGTTCGGGGCCACATCAAGTTTCTTTGGCAGCGGTGGAACAGGTGCACAAATGTCTCAATCTTTATTTAACTCTAAAATTCCTTTAAGTGAGATGAGAATACATATCCATGCCAGCATGCTATATTGAGCCCATGTAGAACTCATACTTGAATATGGGACCAGACTAGAGACCATATAGGTCCCATCTAATGTCCATGGAAAAGCTGACAGGGATGTATCGTACAGTGTTTAATCTAGTCCCCCTCTTCTGGGAGGGGAAACAAGGTTTCTGGAGGGGGAGCAAAGAATTTACACAAGACTTTTCATCCATCTTGAAAAAGTTTCTGACTTTTCCTAATTTCATCTTCAAAAAAGGTTGATGACTTTTTTTAGGAATTCATCTCTCTGGGGGGGAACCATGTATCCGCATGTATCGTGGGGGGATTTTCCTCCCCTAAAGGTCTCTACGTTGTAATATTGCTGGCCTCTGGGGGAAACATAAATCCTGGGGGGACACTTCCCCCCCCCCAAAGACGTCTAGATTAAACACTGTGTATCGTAAGTGAAATAATATGACATTGTCAAAATCATTCTAACTCTGAGCTTAGGTAAGTAGACATCAAAGAATATTAAACTGCTCTAAATGCACCTGCAAAGACTTCTTCAATCGCATTAATCAGATGAGATGTGAAATTATGTTAGCGTTTAACAAGCGACACATCACACACAGCTAGCTGAGTAACCAACTATCTACCGGACAACCCCTATGATATGACGCAGTGCTCGTGAATAAGCTGGTGCCCTACGCTTAGTTTTTAAGTAGCGCTTTAGAAATGTCGAGATTACTATGACGATTACGATTACGAACTATGCTTACTACTGGAATAGTATTACCTTTTGAAATAGTTTTTACCTTGTGAGTGGCATCGAACCAGTTGGAGACATAAGCCGAGGCCAAAGAGAAGTAGCTTCATTTCGAATAAGACCAACGTTTCAGGCTATTATTGATTGAATTGTTGTCGGCGACTCTGCAAGAAATAATCACGTACAGTTATCTTAATATCAAAACGGATAAAGATGTAAAGTATGTCAACTTTTGTCCTTATGTCACAAATCCTTCTTGTCTTCAGTGGTAGTAATTTAGACTGTTCAGTAATTAAGACTGCTAGGTTTAATTAAAAGGCAAGCATCTAAACCAGCATTTAAGGCAATAAAATTAGCAAAGGTTTGGGTTTACCAGGGGCGTCTATCCCCCAAGTCATTGGAGCAACTTCCAATTCCCCTATTCTTCCAACATTCCTCCCCCCACCCCATTAATGGTGGCACACACACGCTGACAGATCCCCCTATTTCTTGGATGGAGCATTTGCTCCAAGATTTCTATGGTGTAAACGCCCCTGGGGTTTACATTTGTTGTTCGAGGCTATAGATGTCGAAGTGCATAATTCTGATTGGATAAAATGAATCCTAACGAACTAATGTAAATGTCGTCTGCTGAGTCTGCGCATTGAGACCGTCGGTTGCAAAGATGAATCAGTGCAGCTCTGAGATTCGAATGAATCGGACTTTGGTTGCGTGGATTTGGAGTCTCGACTAAGTGGAGTTTAATCGAACAAAACGATCAATAAATCGTTTAGGGGCTATAGTTGTTTGCCCATCGTTGGGTTAGTCGAGTGAACTTTAACTCTGAGAGAACACATCGAACTTATCGGTTACGGTATTGCTGACTTGTCTTGAAGCAGTGCAGAATCGGGCGTTATCGTATCAAAGTTATGAAGTTGGACTGCGAATCGAACTAACTTGTCGGAGTTGTCGTACAAGACAGGTCGACTAAACATGATTGCTGTGGAAGAAGTGTAGTTAAAGAAGAACTCATCAAGAAGTTTTAACGAAAAACCGGCGAGAAACGACTTTGCAAGACCTATTGCAGAACAAGGTGGAGGCGTACGCAAATCGACGGTGATTGGGGGCGAATGTCAAGAGATTGGACCAATTCAGCAAAGTTTATTCTTCTATGGAGGTTAGCTAGGCGAAGATCATACTAATAATATGTTAATATTAGCTACTAATATTTGTCTCAATTGTCCTCAATTTATATTGTTTTTTACCCATAGTGTAAACTAAGCAGCTTCATAAAGCATCCTGATGATAAACGTTTTTCTGGACAAGCTATCAGCGGTCGGGATTTCCAGGTCGTGAGCTCGTGGGCGCAGGAAATGGCCTGTGTGTTTGACAGGTGACAGCAGATCATGCAGGACATGTCCCTGGATATTCCGTACTGCGGCGAAGAGTCGAGAATCGGCTAAGCGGCAGTGCTGTTCTATGTTCTATGTTCTATGTTCTATGTCTTCTTGGAGGTAGCGTCCTCTGATCAGACGCCGTATGACCCCACCCAGTCTATCACGGTGCACCATGCATATGTTGCAAATCGACAGTGATTGGGGGCGAAAATCAAGAAATTGGAACAATTCAACAAGGTTCATTCTTCTGGGATGTTAGCTATAGGCGAAGATCATATAAAACATATATAGATCATCCTAGATGCTGGTTAAGTAGGATTTCCTAGACGTCTTGCTATTAAAAATAGCCTATCTTATTGCTTGATTTAGAACTGCATTGAAGATATACAATCAAACTTACTTCCATATTTATTAGAATTAAATATATTCTATGAGAACTGACTGCTATGACATATTTATTCAAATATGTCCTACGATGAACTAACCTTTGGAGACGATTTATGCACAAGTAAAGGTGGTTTAAGATCCAATACCAGTACGTAACAACTATGACTAATAGGGGCATCCATGCATAGGCCTATGTTGTTTTTCTTGTACAGACCTCCAGTAGGCGTAAACGATAAATAAGTCACAAAATGCGACCCTTGGGTTGAGTCATGAACCTCGTGACGTACGCATTGTTCAACACCTTCAACTGACTGCATTCATCCGTCGTGTGCGTCACGATAAACAGCAGCGCTTCAGTAGATTTGCCCAGGTCATGCGAATGTTTCACGTGTACATACATAGGCTATACCTATATTATGTATGTGCGTATGTGTTTTGGTGGTGGTGCATACGTTTGTGCATATGTGTGCTATACATATACACAAGCGCATTGTGTAACCTAAATGTAAACGCAGGAAGGCCCATATAAATGCATATGCATGAATCTGTGGGGTTTTAACAATATAACTATTGTTGTTATTATTATTATTATTATTATTATTATTATTATTATTATTATTATTATTATTATTATTATTATTATTATTATTATTATTATTATTATTATTATTATTATTATTATTATTATTATTACTGCTACTATTGCTAGTAGTAGTAGTAGCTGTAGTAGTATTATCATTGTTATTACAAACATTGCAAACGGGCGCAAGACCACAGAAATGCGAATCGAGGGGCGCTGTTAGTCAGTCGTAAGGTGTAGATGTCCAAATTCTTGTTTTCTGTAATAGTTTTCTGTAAGCACTTTCTTGACATAGTTTATATCCCACTGTACTTTAGGTACGAATGGGTTCAGTTCAGACAGAAATAAATTATACGGCTGCCATTATTTAGCCAGTCACTCTGGAGTCTTGATTGGTAGACTTCCTTAACCCTGCACTAGGTACATTTCTGCAGGTTGTGCTCAACTTGCGGACGTGCTTTGGGTTTAATTGTAGAAGCAGAACTGGGTCAGTTAACCGTGTCGGGTCAGTCTACAACATAACCTGACCCACATCGAAAGACGGAACCTGCAAGTGAATCAGCTGATTGTTTACTCATGTAACTTGTAGGTAATGTAAGGATCATCGCCATTCGTACTCTCATATTAACTAACACTGCTGCCTAATCGTAACGACATAAACACGCGCTGTAGATATCTACTCAAACCGCCACTGAAAGGGCGCTATATATAAGTGCTCTGGATGAATGATTAAGTAATCCGTAACTGAGTAGTAACGCATATGTTACAAGTGTTACATCCAACAGATGAACAACGGATAGACTTGTTTTCATAGTGTGGTGATTTGGTTCATTGACTCTATTATATGCTACGGTTTCACCTAAAGATGTGACCATCAATTGTCACCTACAGTCACGTGCTGTTGCACTCGACCCTGTGCAGCAAACTGTCTCAAACCGTCCTTAAATGCATTTGTTTAGATAAGTCAGATAGCCATGTGTGCAGCACTTTTGTGAGATACTAAAAGGCGCTATATTAAATATCTTGATATATACATAAATGATAACAGCAATCGTGGATGCTTTGGTTTAGATTAGGCCTAGATTAAAATAGTTTACTTTCTTCGTTAAAATGCCTCGTAATGAATTAATAGATTTATTGAGAAAAAAATAGTTTAGTAATAAAACAGAAACAGATGTAAACACTGTTAATGTTAAGTGTTTGCAGATAGGGAATGTAACTGCACAGACCATAAGCGAATTGTCATTTACGAACTCTTCAACGTTCCAGTACTTGAGACCATTACGGCTTCCGCTTTTCCGTTTCATGTCTGCTAAAATGGGTTGAGACAGATGCTTTTCCGCATGCCCTCCAGGCATTCCACTTCGTCGATAAACAGAGTATTGCTCTTGATAGCCAGTTCCTCCTCCAGTTCCACCCTCTTCCGGTCAAGCCCGATGAGCGAACAGCGCGAACTGGCCAGTCTTTCCTGGAGCGTGTCGATGGCCTGGCCGATGAGTACCGACTCCTCGATGAGACGGTACTGAGGCGGGTCTCTCGTTAGCTCGATGCCCGGCCGGAAGGCGCGGTTCCCGAGCCGCGTGTGGCACAGCTTCAACCCAGCCTCCTTGTCAGCGATCGCCTTCAGCAGCCGAGCGATGTTATCCTCCATCTCCGTGATCTGTTTTTTGACTCGACGCAGGTGGTCTTCCAGCTTCTCCTTGGAGTCGCGGGTCTCGGAGACGCGCCGCTGGAGGGCATCGTCCGTTGAGTCCTTCTGCCGCTGCATGTCGTTGGTCGTGGCCTGGAGGAGTCCGTCGATGACGGTCCGCATCGCTTTCGACGTCTGCCGCTGCTTCTCCGCCTCCCAGATGTTCGTGTTCGTGAAGTCCATCCACTCCTCGCGACTCGTCGAGTCCGGGCAGACCTTCGTGACGCCCGGCTTGAACTGGTTGCCCTTGGATAGGCTCGTCAGTTCCGAGTTGTGGTTGTCGATGGCGATGCTCATCGATTTGTCCTTGATGTCCTTCTCGAGGTTGTACTTCATCTTGCGATTGAGTCTCAGCTGTTCGGTGGCCTGTTCCATCGTCCTCGACAGAAGAACCATGGCGCCCTCGATGACCTCGACCTCCTTGAACAGTTCCTTCTCGGCGTCGTCGTGCGCGAGATCGACCCCGCGGCGCTTCTGTCTCGCCGCCAGACACTGTTGCGATATGTGCAGCGGCTCCTTGCAGGCTTCCATTTGCTTCTCCAACCTCGATCGAAACGCAACGAGTCTTACGATCTCGTCCTTGATGGTCTCGAGGTAGTTCTCGGCCTCCGTTTCCCAGTACCTCATTTCGTCCACCCGCTGGCTCAGCTTCTTGTTGACATCTTTCTGGACGAGGGTCGTCGTCGCGTGAGTGTCCTCGATCGCTCTGAAGGACTCATCGATGAGTCTTTCGGCTGCGATTCTCTCACCCTCCGAAGTGGCGTACTTGAGTTGGTTCGAAATGTTCCACTCCGAGTGGGTGAACTTCAACGGAGGCTGTGCCAGCCTCGACATTTTATCACTTTTCGGCGGTTTACCTTTTCTAAATAGTCTTTAATAATGGTAGATAATAATAGCTTAATAGTTCAATTTCAAATCTCGAAAAGCTACCTAAAACTCAACCTGTAACTGAATAGCTGCTCCGATAATTATAATTACTGGATTAGCTGAAGAACGTCATAAAGAGTTGACTACGTCATTTAATTATGACGTAATCACTTTCAAACGCTAAACTATTCAGCGTAAGAAATGATTATTACTCCAGTGAAACCGTATGCGCGTGAGGCGGTTTGTTCAGCTCTTAGCTTACTTTTGTAAGTTTTCTTTGTATAATATTATTGTTTCACTTTCCTCGTGTCAGTGTCTAAAATACTCAGAAATGTCAACGGCACACTCTTCCTAAACTGTTAAACTGTACTTGAGCTGGTAAGTAAAATTTCAGGTGTTGGAATGAAATCGCGTGTAGTTGACTTGAGCTAATCTCTCAAAAATGCATGCTACATACTGCACGCTCCGACAAGTCTTGTCCTCAAATTGTCAAACTGTACTGAACTGGTGAGTAAAATTTCGGGTTTTTGAATGAAATCGCGTGTATATAGTTGACTTGAGGTAATCTCTACATACTGCACACTCCAGACAAGTCAACTTCACACTCGACAACGTCAACTGCACACTCGACAATGTCAACTGCACACTCGACAATGTCAACTGCACACTCGACAATGTCAACTGCACACTGAGTCAGAAATCCCAACACGTGTTATACACGGTGAGTCATTAAAAAACGTGTCCCTACATAACTTAAAAAAATTCATGCACATAACCATCAATTTTAATGAAACTTCATAATAATGAAGCTTGAAAGTCCAGCTAAGTGCTGTATAAATTATTTTTTTTATAAAAAGCTGAACCCGCCTAAACTATAAATATGTCACGACAACCCTCGGAAAAATGGTGTATACCGAGGAAGATAAACATTTCATAACCCCAAAAGAATTTTTAAAAATGACGGTGCGAAACGTTTTTTTAAAGGAATTTTCAGATAAAGGGTTGATTCATGGTAGATTTAATGTCCTCCTTTCAAAGATCGATAAAACTGAATCTTTTTTTATCGTCGACCAGGTAGAGGCCGCCGTTGACAATGAGACTTTTGAGTTACTGCAAACTGAAACACCTGATTTCATTCCGCCTACTTTGTGGCCACCTAACATACCTTATTTAAATCTGGTAGAGTATTTATAAATATGGAGTGTCGTGCAAGAAAAGGTGTTCAGATATCGAATACATGATGTCAACGAGTTGCGTCATCGAGTTTTGGAGGAATGGGACGAATTGTATCAGCGCATCACTGAAGTCAGTCAAGCAGCGGTGTATGCATCTTTGCGCATGCGTGGATGCCCAAGGATGTCAATTTGAACTTAAACTTTAAGTTTCTAAATGCTCTCTAATAACTCCTCTACCTTTACTTAAAATTTCTTTGACATAAACTTATAATATCTGAGGAAGTTATAGCAAAATATGCAGGGACACGTTTTTTTATGACTCACCGTGTAGTTTATCTAAATGGACCTGTGTTATAGGAAGAGACTTGAACCAATAGCCACATGTACGCATGCCATTCATTCTATTTCTAACATTTCATTATTTTGTTCGTCTTTCTTTCCACCTGTATGCATACTATAGGCCTGCATTGATATTTTCTGTCTTGACACAAACAGACGAAAAGAAACTGTCCGTCCGTCCATCTGTCCGTTTGTTTGTCCGTCTGACTTGCCATAGCAGTCTGACTGGCCGTGGCTTACTGGCTTTCCGGTTGGCTGTGTTTTTAAACTCTTAAAATAATAAATTGTTGCACAAGTGTGGATTTTTCTCAAAAATGATATTCGTGGTAAGTGCCTAAAAATTAACTTTTTATAGTTATAAGCGAATATTGCCTATAGCAAACAATAATAGTTCCCTGCAACTAGACAAGCTTATTCTGTTGGCTAATTTGGTCCTAACATCAGCCTTTCATATAACAAGACTGCTTTTCTCTTCAGACAATTATACATAAATGCCAATTTGTCGCCTGCATTCCAATGAGCTTTTTCCACGTGACTACGCACGCATTGCTCTAGGCTTAGACCTCTGCTTCTATATTTTTCACCACTAAGTTACTCCACTCTACAATGTATATATATATATACATATATACATATATATTATATGCAGCTGTATATGTGTGTGTCAAACTGTAACTGTATATATATTTTTGCATGTATGTAGATATGTATATGAACACACAATACAAAGTATTAATATTCTTTATAAATTATTATTAGTCGTGTCCAACATGTTACAAAGCACGTCTATTCTGAACTTGTACAGACACTTACGTTACCAATTAATCTAGCTGACTATACAAATCGACAGTCTTTATCAACGTCTCGACAAAATTAGTTTGCAATAATAACGCACACAACAGAACAGACGACAAGAGAGAAGCGAAGGTCATGCAATGGTCATGACAAGGTCACATGAATCTCTTCGCATTCGACGGATCAGGAACTGAAGCTGCACACGAATGCTGGAAATTAATATCGTCCGAATTCGGAAGAAAAATCATAAGTTTAAGTTTAAGCCAAATGAGTTTAAGTTTAAGCCAAATAATGCTATAGTCACTTATTACTAGTTATTAGTATCACGAATTTATCAAGCACCATTATCTAATGACCAAGCATCACTCGATAGCGCTGAGCAATTGTATCAGCCATCGGTTGATGCTCTCTGCATTACGCTAAGGACGCTGTAGACGTCATAAGATTAAATTACATATTAACATGATGATAATGATGACGACATCAATGATGCTGTTAATGATAATAATAATAATCACAGCCATAATATAAACAAGATCATCATCATTCGACGATCATCATTGATAATCATTAAAACGACGAAACTGATGTTTGTGAAATAGATAGTCGTGACAGCGAAGAATATCACGAAGACGATTATAGCAACGAACACCTTTCCGATTGTCATAATCATGGGAAAGAATAGTTTGTTGGCAATATCTTGGCAATTAAATTGTTGCCTTCTACAGCTTGCCACGCAACGTGCAGACTAACGTCATCTGAATCTTTAAATTCTTCAAAAAGACATAAAGACTTAAAGACATAAAGCCTTAAAGACTTAAAGACACAAAGACTTAAACACATAAAAACTTAAAGACTTAAACACATAAAGACTTAAAGACATATTAAAGACTTAAACACATAAACACGATGCTGCACGAAATTCGGTCATCTACCTTGCATTGAGATTCACATTCTGTACAATTCTCTCGTATTTCACTCTTCATAACTAGTAGCAATGTTTTAGCAAATTAAGTCTTTCGTTTTGAAATTTCCTAGCTAGCCTAACGACACACTTGACAGTTCAGAAAATCCGCTCATGATCATAGTCATGGCCTCGGTTATAAGAAGCGAATTCAAAACGATGTGAAAGTCCATTATTCCATATATCGCATATTTCCAACTATATTTCCACCCACTACTTTCGCCTTCCAACCTCTCTCGTCCTAAACGAAATCCACCTTAGCATCTCCTGTACCTCCTTCTCTCCCTGGTCTCTTTGGCAACCGGACTTACACTTTTACTTGCTAGTTCAGGACAACCCTTCTGACACGACGCCGCGCTCGTGAATAAGCTGGGGCCCTGCGCTTCGCAGTTAGGCAGCGCTTTATAATTTTGAAATTTACGATATTTAGATTGCTGGAAGATGCATCAATCACAAAACTACTTTCATTTGACAATGATGCTGTCCAGTTCGAAATTCCAGGCCTTCCAGTTCTATGGTTAATAACCAAATGGCTGCGTTTTGTATTCAGATTCTCTCGGAAGCCTGCAGTTCATTGGATTTCAGAAGAAGTGTCCGCAGAGTTATCATACGGCGATTATTTTGCCAGCTCTTCTGTTCCTGCTGTCATTGGATTGCTACATGAGTGAATCAGAACATGCACACTTGCGTTCGGAGTCTTTGTTGTTCATTTAATGTTCTGCTTCTACTGTTCTGTTCTGTTTTCTTGTCTATGTTCTCATTCCACGAAGACTCATTCGGCTTCAGTTCAGTGATCCAAATTTCAAGAAATTTACCACTGAGCCAGTTAACATAACATTCACAGTAAAGACCTTGCATCATTCTTCCCTCTTGTACATTTGGGACTTTGTTTCTACAACTCTCTCTCTGTCTCTCTCTGTCTCTCTCTGTCTCTCTCTGTCTCTCTCTGTCTCTCTCTGTCTCTCTCTGTCTCTCTCTGTCTCTCTCTGTCTCTCTCTGTCTCTCTCTCTCTCTCTCTCTCTCTCTCTCTCTCTCTCTCTCTCTCTCTCTCTCTCTTCTCTCTCTCTCTCTCTCTCTCTGTCTGTATCTCTCTCTCTCTCTCTCTCTCTCTCTCTCTCTCTCTCTCTCTCTCTCTCTCTCTCTCTGTCTGTATGTCGGTCTCTCTCTCTCTCTCTCTCTCTCTCTCTCTCTCTCTCTCTCTCTCTCTCTCTCTCTCTCTCTCTCTCTCCTCTCTCTGTCTCTCTGTCTGTATGTCGGTCTCTCTCTATCTCTCTCTCTCTCTCTCTCTCTCTCTCTCTCTCTCTCTCTCTCTCTCTCTCTCTCTCTCTCTCTCTGTATATCTCTCTCTCTCTCTCTCTCTCTCTCTCTCTCTCTCTCTCTCTCTCTCTCTTTCTCTCTGTCTGTATGTCGGTCTCTCTCTCTCTCTCTCTCTCTCTCTCTCTCTCTCTCTCTCTCTCTCTCTGCGTCTCCTACATCTACTTTTATTCTGCTTCTTTCTATTCGAGCCTTCAAAAACTGTTTTCATTGTTCCCAATATTACTTTCGTTGTATCTCGTCAAATATATTTCACAGATAAATATTAAATATTCAGTTATTAATCATACACTATTCGATTACGACAGCATTCTCTTCTTTTGACCTGCAACAACTCTTCATCCGTTGTCTCTCACGCTGCAGAGTTCTTATGTCTTGGCTGAAGAACTAGTCTACCAAGCCACACAGATGATCTGTTCTGAGTTTTAGTAAATTGTACAGCTTGTACAGCATTGAGCTATATGTCGTATCGATCACCAACTGTTGGAGGTCTTGCAAATGAAGGCGTTAGGCCTAGAGATTGATGATAAGCATAGCACCCACTTGTTGACGCTGTGCTTCAGCGAACATAGGCTCCGCCAATAGCAACCGGAGCGTCTACAATGACGCTCGTATATCCGGGCTGAACCGGAGCGTTTAGCATGTACGTCGGCGTCTTATCCATCTCCACGGAAGAACGTCGTTCGATGACGTCATAGGAACAGGCGGCCATCTTGACGGAAGTGGAAGCCATCTTGGCGGAAGTAGCGACGTCATTGTCGACGGTTTTGGCGTGCAGGTAAAACGACGAGTCCTCACCACGCCATCTGGTGCTGGGTTCGGTGGATGATTTAAAGGAGCCCGACGTCTCGCTCTCTCTCCAGCAACTGTAGTCGGTTGTTGTGTAGTGAGGCGTGACGGATGCGCAGTTGTCGCCGTTCTGCATCAGCGCCACGGTCGTCGCTGCGGCCGGTGACCGTCTGCGTACAATCACCGAACTGGTTCCGTGCAAGATGAGGTCGTCGGAATGCGATGCACCGTTGCTGCCCGCTTCCGTCCACCCATCACCCGATGGTGCGATGGCACTAAGAGAGCAAGAGCCACCTAGCGATCGGATCTCGTCCGCCGGGGAGTTGCTCAACTTGCAATGGTTCTGCCTGGCGCAGGAATTCAGCAACCCTCCTCCTCCTCTCGGTCCAGACTCTGGTTCGACTCCCGGTGCCAAGGTCTGCTTCGTTTCGCTGACCGTCACGCTCGACTGAGCAGCGTCCGCGCAATGGAGGTAACTCATCGACGGTCGGCTGGACGATGGCGTCACGGATTCAGCGATGTATGACGGAGGTGAGGATGGCGAAGACGACGAGTGGATGCCGGGAGTCTGAGCGCGGTGCCATGCCGACGTACCCGTACGGTGAGTAGTCCTGCGAGCAGGTGGACGAGTAGGAAGATAGACCGTGTAGCCTGAGCATGCCCGTCGCCGAGCAGAGGTTTCCCGGTGGAGAGTGGTCGGCTGTGTGGATTGCGGGTGACAGGGTGGACCCCGTCGGCGACGCAAGGTACCCGAGGTAGGCAGCCTCGCTTGGTACCGTCCTCGCCTGCGGGTACTGCGCTGATGCGGCTGCCTCCGTGGCATCTCGGCACTCCGATGCGTATGCGTACTGGTACGGATAGATGTTTCGAGGCACCATTTCGGCACAATAGGCGTAGCGTTCGTAGGGAAAACGGTAAGACCTTCCGTTGTCCGAGTGGTTTGACCCGCTGGCAACGCCCTGGAGGTAGGCGTTGTTCGGGGGAGGGGCCTGGGTGTCGCGATAGCTGAAGCCGCCGCCCTTGACGATGCACGAGTTGGTGCTGAGGGTGGTGTTGTGGTTAGGGGTGGCGTTGTTGGGGATGGAGTTGTTTGGGTGGGTTAGCTTGTCGTGGACGGGGCAAGAGTGGTGGTCGTGGCTGTCGAGGGGTAGGGAGTTGGACGAGGGTGGGCGCTTCGCTCGACTGGAGCGGGACGACTTGGAAGGACGGGCTTTGTCGGTGGAGCTGGATGCGGAGGAAGAGTTCTGCGCCGTTGAGTGATGCTGTTTGGCAGCGATTGTCTGCTCCAGCTGTAGATGTAACGATTTAGCCTGGACCTCACTACAAGTCAAAGACATGTGTCTTTTCATTTGCATGACAATTATACATTTATGCATGCATGTACGTACATATGTATGTATGCATGTATATGTATGTATCATGTATGTATTTGTGTGTGTGTATGTATGTATGTATGTGTGTATGTATCTATGTGTGTGTATGTATGACTTCTAAAGCACGAAAATTCTCAATCACATTGACAACTCATCACACACAAACTGGTTACCGCGTAATGTCAAATAACGAAGGATCTATGTAGCATCCTTTCCCAAGCGACATGCACCCTACGCCGGAGACACAGCAGTGGGTACTGTGGAATCCGTTGGAGTACGTACCTGACGACATAGGTTACGCTGACGATGCAGTGAGGTCTCGATGATCGGTTGTTGTGGACAATCGTCGAGTAGCACTGCATCCAGATCCATCCGCCATCTTTCGCCAGGAACCGGAAGTAGCGAGTGGTCACCTGACCTTTGAAGAGCACTTAACAACAAACACAGAATCTCATTCCCTTCGTTCTTGAATGCATTCGTATCTACTACATTTTCGATTAAATGGCAATTAATGTCTAGCTAAGAATACCAATTCTCTTTTTATTGCTTGTGTGCACATGATCAATTGGTTGGTGTTGGTAGCAAATAGGTGTCCCTATTAGCGGGATTATATCCCTTCTGGGCCTACCGTTGTTACCAAACTGTTTACTTAAAGTGTTATTGCATTTGCCTTGATTGCATATATATGGTTTCAATAAAAAATTATTTGATTTGATTTGGTGTGCATATATTTACATGCACAAAGTCTATGTTTTATTTCATTACGGTCCGGCTTGGACCTCCACTTTATATCTCAGGTCAACCCCTCTGACACGACGCGGCGCCCGTGAATAAGCTGGTACCCTGTGCTAGCTTAAACTACCGCTTTAGAATTTCAAGGTTACGATTACGATTGCTGAGGGAATACGGAGAGAATAGAATAGAACAGCGGTTTTCAAACTTTATTGTACCGCCAGGTAAAAAAAATCGAATGTTGGCGTACCACCAGCGAAGTCCCCTTACAATTTGCGTAGAACCGTAGGCAGACAAATTTCAAAATTAATATATAATTTTAAGAATGTAATCTTTTTGAATTTTTTCGCGTACCACCTATAGCGACACCTGGCGTGCCACTACTGGCACGCATACCACCGTTTGAAAACGGCGGTAGCTCTGGTGTCCTGCGCATAGTTTTAGGGTAGTGCTTTAGTAATTTCGAGTTACAATTACGATTTCGATTACGAAGACTACTTACAGGTTTGGTGAGCGAAACGCATGTGGATAATATCGCAGGCGTGGATGTAGTGGTAGAGCGTCTTTTCGATGAGTTCCTGAGGTTCATACCCGGTCAACTGGGCGACCTTTGCGTCGAGAAATATCAGTTTGAGGTCAAGGCTGGCGCGGAACATGAACATGTTGTTGTAGAGCCGGACTTCCGTGATGGTACTGCTCGGCAGAGAGTTGCCAACGGCCACCATTCCTACACTCTGGTAGTAGTGGTCGACGAGAGGTAGTCCGACTGGGTACTGCTGGCGGACCTTGAGGTATCCGCTACAGTGTATCACCTGCAACATTATCGGAATAAGAAATTGTAACCTTAGTCAAGAACTAGAAAACTATTATGGGGTTACGTATAAGCGCATGGTACCCAGCGAATTCACGAGCGCTTCGTCAAGTCAGAGGAACTGTTAAGAAATACCGTATGTAGAACGAGAGAGAGACAGACAGACAGACAGACAGAGACAGAGAGACAGAGAGAGACAGAGGCACAGACAGAGGCACAGACAGAGACAGACAGAGACAGACAGAGACAGAGACAGAGACAGAGACAGAGACAGAGACAGAGAGAGAGAGAGACAGAGAGAGACAGAGAGAGAGAGAGAGAGAGAGAAAGAGAGAGAGAGAGAGACAGAGAGAGACAGAGAGAGACAGAGAGAGACAGAGAGAGACAGAGAGAGACAGAGAGAGACAGAGAGAGACAGAGAGAGAGAGAGAGAGAGAGAGAGAGAGAGAGAGAGAGAGAGAGAGAGAGAGAGAGAGAGAGAGAGAGAGAGACGTGCAAACAAGGTGTGCTATAGCTTTACCTGTCTTACCTGTACATTATTATTCTGTACATTACGCATTTATTAAGCACCTCTGTCTAATGGCCAAATATCAAGATATATCGCTGAGCAACAGTGAATGAAGGACTTGCTTAAGCTCCCTGTATAGGCCTATACTGTCATTTTCTTTCTCGTTATGTTACTCATTGTTTAGTCTATGCCAAGGTAAGTTAAAGTAACAATAGAATTAACATCAGAGTTTACTAACCTTATATCCGGCTGATGTCAAACCAGCGTTACGTTTGGCCAAGACACACTTCATCCGTATGAAGAAAGACCTCTCGGCCTCGTAATCTAAATACATTGGGACAAACTCTGTATCAGTATTAAGCCTCTGCCCTCCTCTGTTAACGTATTCCTCACACAGCCAGATGTTACGAAAGCAAGCATGAGATATAGGAGGCTTCCGTCTGAAGCGTATACGTCAGGCAAAATCAAAGTTATTGTGACTCCGCTTGTCTTGTAGTCTACACTCTACAAAGTAGTAATAGGGGCACATGCTTAGGACCTATGCTTAGGTCTATACTTATGGCCTATACTTAGGGCCCATGCATCGGGTCTATGCTTAGGTCTATGCCAGTTGTTACATTGCTAGTTGTCTGAGAACCTCTTGTCATTTTTTCTTAATACACTTTTTCTTAATACACTTAAGATCGGTTAGGCAGCGTGGAGAGATAGAGCCTCTGATTAGTATTCTTTAAGCTGCACTGAGTGAATTTCCAATTGCAACTACAGTTACCTGTTAGATGCGGATTGAAGGATGTTGCTGGCGGAAGTAGAAGGGCCGTCATTTCTTCGAAGTCACCAGGGTGTAAATAATCGTAAATGTTGTTTCCAGTCAGTTCTACCTAAACTCAAAATAAGCGGATAGCCTATATAATTATATGAACACCGTTAGCAAATCTGGATTTCGAAAATGTCGAAACTTATAAGCAATGTCTGCCAAGCGGAGAAACTTATGTAGCGAGACCGTATTCCCTATTCGCAATGACTTTACTGCCTGTAGGCGTATTTAAGCTTAACGGAAACTGAGATGACTGGCTAATAGCCTCCACCGCGGCGGTGCACTGTGGCCTCCACCTAAGTTAATGCGACCCTGTCCACATATAGTATAAGCCTGAAGCTTTAAGATATCAGGTACTATTACTTAAATGGTCGTTTCCCATTTCATTTTTATTTTTGATTTATGTCAATCGAGCAAGCGACCTTCCTGCATCTGTAGCAAATTCTGAAAGCAGGAAGTGTTAACTAACCTAACTAAACCAGATATCTTAGCAAATTAAAGGAAACGAACTGAAAGTTTGTCGATTATGGAGCTCTGTCATTGGTTTATTTTGTACTAAAGTTGTCTGAAGCCTTGCCAAAGAAGCGACAAGGGAAACACAGAAAAATGAGCGCAAACTCTTCATGGACAAACCTGAGAAAGTCCCAGGTGGACTGAAACCGTTTCGGAAATGTAGAGAATCTTCCCATCGTGGGCAACGACGAACACAAAACCATCGAGTGTCTAAAGAGTCATACAACAGGAAAGTAACAGGCACATTAAGAATTAATCTCCTTCAAGCACAAGAAGAGATTGTCTTATCTAAACTCACTGTAAACTATGTAAGCATCTCAAGGGTTTACATCAACACGACAAAAGTTTCGCCAATGGACTAGGGCTGTCACTCAAACATCTATACTATCAGGGACCTGATTGATACATTACCATATCCGACGTCTTTAGATTAGATTAGATTAGATGAGATTATATTGTTAAAATTACGTGTCATATATTATACACAACATAGGCAGTAGGTGGCACTGTGGAAGAACTTAACTGTCCTCAGAAAATCACATATAGTCCTATACTTCTGCATGTTCGCTATTTATTAAGAATTCTTCCTCCTATAGGCCTATCTATCCTGGATTTAGCTAGTAAATGAATAAATTAGTAAATTATTAGTTATATACCCTGCCTTTGACTAGTAAATAAATAAATTTGTAAAGTAGTGAAAGTAAATATATTAGTAAATTTCAACAATTATAAAAGACATGATTACACAGATGCTGTGCAAGATAAACAGAGTATATACCGCGAATATTGTCGAAGTTGATTTCTTGCTAATCCTGCAGTGAATATGGGAGCTGCCCTCTTTAGCCGCGCTGGGGCCGGGAGCACTACTGAGTAGTTGCCTCGAAGAGGTACTATATAAACCTCTGTAATGAATGAATGAATGAATGAATCACAAAGCAAGCTAAGAGATGCTATCCTAACTAGAATTCTCACCTGCAGTATCTGCGATCCCAGTTCCTTCTCTCTTGGGGTCGATGGTGTAATATGTCTTCCCCATCCGTCACCCAAACCTATCAACAAGCATCAGCAACGTTCATTCCTGGAATGTGCAGTAATCAACGATGTAATATATATTGTATTTAACGAAACTGGGATAATTTAAAGTAAATTGAGACTCGTGATATTCTTTTACTAAGCAAAATTCTAATGAGACGGTGTTTCATCTACAACTGTAAAGGATTAGGCCACACAATGTGAAGGATTAGGCCAGACAATATGAATGAATAGGCCAGACAATGTGAAGGAATAGGGCTAGGCCAACCAATGAGAAGAAATAGGCCAGACCTCCATATGAAGCTGGTTTGGTTCAATCCCAGCCACACACTTGCCACTGATGACAGCAAGGTGAACTCATATCTCTGTATATTTATTCGTGTTAAAGTTTCTTCTAAACGCTTACAATATTAGGCCTACGCTTACCATCCAGTTATAGCCAATACTGAACTTATTCTATACTCAAATTCCCGAAAACGCAAATTGTATTAAAATGCTTTATGTTTCTTACAGGCTTGTAATCCTGACAAGTTAAGGAGATTATTGCCACTGTCGTGATTTTGGATTTTGCTTCATGGAGTCGTGAAAGCTGTTTCAGCCTAATGAAATGGGAGTTGTGGGAAGGCAGTAAGAAGCTCTGAGACAACGCTTAATTAATCGTTAATTTTCAAGTGGATGCTTAATATTGTAATAGGAGTGTTTAAAAAATACAGCCGCCTATAAGCGTTGCTCATGCAATAAGTCCTTCCGTGTGAACAACACTTCAACGCCAAATGCGACGCTGGATTATTGCACGCCATCTGATAAGCTACATCACAACGTAGCTTAAGTTACCATGCAATAAACTACGTCGTATGACTAGCTAACGTCACCTAGAATAGAATCTATACATATAATATCCTTATAGTGTCCGTCTGTCGGGGGACGCTACGTCACAAACGGGTTCTGTTCTATTGTGAAACCGTTTGTGACGTCAGTACTGCCGTCTTGACGACGGCGGTCTTGACGACGGCGATAACCAACGATGCATTATAGGCCTATAATATGACGTCATAATATGACGGGTTAATACTCTAGTAGAATAGAATATTCTTTATTGGAACCAATTGCAAACCGCATTTTGGTGTACAGCAACATGACTAGCTTACGTTTTAAAACTAGCTTACGTCATAAAACTAGATTACGTCATATAACTAGCTTACGTCATCTAGTTACCGTGCGATTTTATACGTCATATTATTAGCTTGCATTACCTGGTTTTTGTTTGTCACCTAATTTGCTTCTGGTTTAAATTCTCCGTTTTTGTATTTTGATCACAATATATATGTATATGTGTGTGCATATATGTATGTGTGTATATATGTATATGTATATGTATATATATATCAAAATGCAAAAACATAGAATTTTATATATTATATAATTATATATTGACAAGCTCACTGGCAAACCGCAGTAAGTAACATTGAAACCTATGACAGTACAATAATTATCAAGATCTTATGGTACACACGTCTTACGTCTTGCCAGCCTGTTAGGCGCCCGCTTATTTTACACTCTGGGGAGTGGAAGGCTG
>OY744614.1:39165656-39175656 GCA_963556255.1 Allolobophora icterica | reverse complement strand
TAGATGGCCTGATAAACAGTCTCTGTATGTGCATCTGTCTGACTGACTGTCTGTCTGTCTGTCTGTCTCTCTCCGCTCTGCCTGTGCTTCTGCAATATTCCTGTCCCTATCTGTGTCTTTCTCTGTGTCTCTATCTGTGTATCTACCTCTACCTCTCTATAGGTTTCTCCCTGCACCTGTATCTCTGTCTTTGTCCCTGCGTCTCTCTCTCTCTCTCTCTCTCTCACTCTCTCTCTCTCTCTCTCTCTCTCTCTCTCTCTCTCTCTCTCTCTCTCTCTCTCTCTCTCTCTCTCTCTCTCTCTCTCTCTCTCTCTCTCTCTCTCCTCTCTCTCTCTCTCTCTCTCTCTCTCTCTCTCTCTCTCTGCCTTTCTCTGTCCCTTTTCGTGTGACTCTTCTCGTAACATGCTGGATTTTACATTCGCATAAGAGATCTATTAGGGAGTGGGAGATAGAAAGATACGACGACAGAGAGACAGAGACAAGGGCAGGGTCAGACAGAGACGCAGACAGTGACAAGGACAGACCAAGATATAGGCAGAGACAGGAAAGGAACAGACAGAGATAGGGACAGGGACAGACAGAGACAGGGCAAGGAGCAGAGACAGGGAAAGGGTCAGAGAGACAGGGACAGACAGAGATAGGGACAGGGACAGACAGAGACAGGGCAAGGGACACAGACAGGACAGAGAGGGACAGGGACAGACATTTGTCCGGTTTTGTCGTTGCCTTCGTGTCTGAGTAAAAGTAAAACGTCTCGATGCCCAGGTGACGACATATCGTCTACCACGCGGATCAGCCCTCAACAATCTCTCCCATGTCCACACTCAATACCTAAGGACACTCGCAAACCAGCGCATCAATGGCCGCTGCATCAGTTGTTGGTGGTGTTGGTGGTGGTGGTGTGATGGTGATGGTACTGTGGTACTGATCGGTCCTTCTAATCTCAGCCGATCACTTGGTGCGATCCGTGGAAGCGTCCGACCGCTAAGCTGTTCATCTCTCGCTTCAGTCACGCCGAAACATCTTGTGCGATTATCTGCTTAGCATCTTAAACGTCGTCTCGAGAGAGGTGTCTCTCTGATGCGGGACTCTGTCTCAGCAACTGAAATTACCAACAGTAGAATCGAAGACAACCCACGCGTCTTATTTCCGTCATTCTTTCTTTTCTGCCTATACCATAATTCTTTCCTTCATTCCGCCTTACCCTCTTTGCTTCTTTCTTTCTTTAAGTTCTCTTCTTTCTTTCCTTCCTTCCTTCCCTTTTTTTACTTCCCTCCCTTCCTCTCTTTTTTCTTCACTCCTTTCCTTTCTTCCCGACTTCCTTCCTTCTTTCCTTCATTTTTGCATTCTTCCCTTCCTTCTTTCTTTCCTTTTTTTTCCTTCTTTCCGGCCTTCTTTCCTTCATTTTTTCATTCATTCATTTACTCTTTCCGTCTTTCCTTCCTTTTTTCCTTCATTACTTCCTTTCTTCACTTTTTCATTCTTCCCTTCCTTTATTCCTTCCTTCCTTTAGCCTTCCTCCCATCCCCCTTTGCCTCCTTCAACAGCCATCAACTTCCGTCTCAAGCCTCCTTCAAATGACATTGTCCGAAGACTTAGATACAGCTGTCAGATAGTAGATTCCCCCAAGAGCCTTCCTCCTCCGCTCAACAGAACGCCCTCTGTTGCTCATAGTTGTCTTCGTCGCCGCTTGCTTATCGAAGCAGAGACAGACGAAGCAGACGACTCAGGAAATCCACCAATTGCGGGAAAACGCACGATCGCCGCTTTTATTATGCAGATGGATGGTGGAATTACTCCGAGAAATTCACCTCGCTTGGTGCGGATGCTATGCTCATCTGTGCTCACTGTACTGCTCTGTTTTTTCTTTTCTGTTCTGTAACCTTCTTTTATGTTCTTTTCTTTTTCTCTTCTCCTCTTTCTTTTTTCGTCTCTTCTCTTCTTTTCTCTTCTCTGTTCTTCTTTCTTTTCTCTTCTATATGTTTCTTTTCTCTTCTTTTATTTTCTCCTCTTCTTTTCTCCTCTTCTTTTCTCCTCTGCTCTGTTCTTTTCTTTTCTCCTCTGCTTTGTCTGTTCTGTTATTTTCTGTCCTGTCCTGTTTTTGTCCTGCTTTTATTTTATTTCTATTTTTATTTCATTTTATTGTATTGTATGCTTGGTTATTTTCTTCCTGTTCTGCTCTTTTCTGTTAGGTTCTGTTCCTCTTCTTTTCTGTTCTATTCTGTTCTTAACCCGTCTATAGTCTATACTTCGTTCTTCCCTATTCACTTATTTGCTATGTTCTGTCCTGCATTTTTCTCTACTCTCCTCTCCTGTTCTTTCTTTTTTTTCTTCTCCTACTTCTGTTTTCTCACTCTGCTCTTCTCACTCTTCTCTGCTTCAGCGTGTTTGTCTACCTAGCCCCTCTCCCTCCCTCCCTCCCTCCCTCCTCCCTCCCTCCCTCCCTCCCTCCCTCCCTCCCTCCTCCCTCCCTCCCCTCCCTTCCCTCCCTCCCTCCCCTCCCTCCCTCCCTCCCTCCCTCCCCTCCCTCCCTCCCTCCCTCCTCCCTCCCTCCCTCCCTCCCTCTATCTGTCTCTCTCATCGTCTCTCTCTCTCTGCGTCTGTCTTCCTCTCTGCCTTTCTACCTCTGTCTATGTCTCTGCCTCTGCCTATTTGTCTGCCTCTGTTTCTGCCTCTGTCTTTGTCTCTGCCTCTGCCTCTGTCTGTGTCTCTGCCCACACCCCTGCCCCCTGGTCCCTGCATCTTCATCTGTCCAGGCTCTTCCTCGATCTCTTTCCTTGTATCTAAAATGGCCACTTTCTATGCTTGTGCCCTATATATATATCTCGATCACTGCATCAGTCTGCTTCTACCTCAGAAGAGACCCCTACACATGATTCAATGATAAAAGTATAAAGCATACGCCACACATGATTCAATGATAAAAGCAGTACGCCACACATTATTTAAGGAGAAAAGTATTTCGCTACACATAATTCAGTTATATAAGTAGTCTGCTCTACACATGATTCAATGATAAGAGTAGTATATACTCAATGGTAGGGCTTGGATGGCGTCCCCATGATGACAGAAACGCCGCCGACTTGAACCTATGGAGACGTCCTTCCACTTAAGCGAGTATTCGTAAGAGACGGAGAGAGGGCTTACTTACATCAACGTTTCCTTCTTCAGTCACGTACCATCCGTCCGTGCAACAATGCCCTCTTTTCAAAGTTCACTTAATGTCTTTTAATCTGTACGTACGCCTTCTATCTTCCTCCCGCATCCACCCTTCCCTTCTCCATTCCTCCTCTTTCCTGATTCCTTCCATTCCATCCAGCATCCATGCCTAAGCATCGAATGAGAACAAATTATCAAGCAATATCTTTTAATCTTCTGTGCTCACAACCGCGATTTATCATCAATTGAAGACATCGACTTCTGGACCTATAGAAACAAAGAGAGAGAGAGAGAGACAGACAGACAGACAGACAGAGACAGGGAGGGAGAGGGAGGAGAAAGAGAAAGAGAAAGAGAGAGAAAAACAGAGAGAGACAGACAGTCAGAGACAAAGAGAAAGACAGAGAGAGAAAGAAAGAGACAGAGAGAGAGACAGAGAGAGAGACAGAGAGAAAAGAGAGAGAGAGAAAGAGAGAGAGAGAGAGAGAGAGAGAGAGAGAGAGAGAGAGAGAGAGAGAGAGAGAGGAGAGAGAGAGAGAGAGAGAGAGAGAGAGAGAGAGAGGAGAGAGAGGCAGAGATTTAAGCATAGAGGAAAAGCTCAAACACACAGGTAGAGGTAGACAAAGAAACAGGTACATATAGGGAACATGTAAAAAAAGACGAACAAACTAAGAAGACAGAGGTAGCTATAAAGACAGACACGAGACGCTGATGATCAATTTGCGTTTCATCTTCTCGGGATGAAAAGCCAGACTCCACATAAATAATATTACAGGTGTTTATTCGAGTGCTACACGTTAATCACGTAAGTAGCGTATAGCTGATAAATTGAATTATGTTCACAGTCATCGTAGCATCAGCATCAGCAACATGCATGATTGGCGGCGACAAGATCGATTCAAAGAGAATTTTACGCAAGAACGGTCAGATCTGAGAGACAAAAAAACGATGGGTCCTTAGCGTCCTCCTAACTCGGCCAATTATTCCACTTTCCAGCCATCGCGCTCTGTTAAATTATCGAGCGTCAGTTCCCAATTTAAATATCTCACTAAAATAGTCTCTTGCAACAGTAGTCGACTGTTAACACTAATTAGCAGTGTAAAATATTTGGTCAAATTGGATAGCTAAACACTAATTGAGAGGGGAACACTATTCAACAGGTAAACACTAATTGACAGGTGAGCACTAATTATAATCGAGAGGTTGGGAGCTCATCTGCTGGTAAATTGTGAGGTTATAGGATCCCTCGAAATTGTCGTTGTACATCTGGATAATCGCGGTTCAATTCTACATGCTTGTATGCATGCACAGCCAGTGCTGTGTTATTTGATATTGATACAGCTCCTGTGTGGGACTTGTTCTAAACTTTGAAGTCTGTAGGGTAAGCGAGGAGCCCCTTTCAGAGGTTCTGATAAGGCACAACACAAGAACTTAAATATTCAATTACTTACTTCACTTGTTTACTTACTGGCTTGCTTACCTACTTCCTCGCCCATCATAGATCTCATAGCACTAGAGTGAGACCTGTTTTTAAACGTGGCATGCTTAAGGGGAACAGCGCTAGACTCTGATGAAAAAGAGCAACCACTATTGTGATGCTCAGCCTAATCATAAAACCTAATCATTTAAAATGTGATACAACGTCGTTATGGAAGAAGATGAAGAGAAGAGCAGTCCCTTAAGCTACCCTGAAGGCAGCCTTGGGTATGAAGTGTTAGCGACTTCATCTCTTAGCCTCGGCATATCAGGGTGGGTGGCCAGTCCTCTCTCTCGCCGTCTCATATTCCCACCGACAGTGTACGGTCAGGGTACGCATCACAGCACTTTGCCTCTTTCCGTAAGCGCTTGAAAACCATTATCTCCGATCGTGAATTTCTCTTGTCAGATTTTTCATGAGTGACGCTATATAAATTCGCGATTCACCTTGTCACCTTGTGCTGTCGATTCGTTGAATCCTAGCGGACTGTCATGGTCAACCTTCTCCATGTGCTCCGATTTCTCGTTGCCTCTCTCAGCTCCGAGATGTTCATCTTCAATGCCTCCTGTATCTCGTCCATCCATCTCCTCCTTGGTCGTCCTCTCCTCCTTCTGCCCTCCCCACACGCCAACATCATCTCCTTTTCCAGCCCATCTGCACGCATCACGTGTCCAAAGTATGACATCTTCTGCCTGGACGCTCTCTGCCCCAACGTCAAACTCCCTCTCCAGTGTCCTATTTCTTCCAGGATATCCTCGTTAGTTCTCTTCTCAGTCCCAAGAAACCCTCAACATTTTCCTCCAGATCCACATTTCACATGCCTCAATTTTCTTCTCCAATGCCTTGGTTTTTGTCCATGTTTCGCATCCGTAAAGCACCACTGGTAAGATCATTGCTTTAACAATTCTTGTCTTCGTTCCCAAACTCACTGATTTGTCCTTCCATATTTTTTCCAGTCCCTGCGTTGCCGTCTTCCCCAATGTAATTCTCCGTCGTATTTCTCGTTCGCATCCACCTTCACTCTCCATCATGGCCCCCAAGAAACAGAAGCTTGATACCACCTCTATCTCCTCTCCATCTACCTCAAAATAACTCCATTTCTCAGTGGTCATTATCTTCGTCTTTTTATATTAAAGTACATTCCTGCTTTCTCGCTAGCACATTTTAGCCTTCTGATGTTATCCTTCAGTTTCTCCTTTTTTTCCGCCAGCAGTGTTGTGTCGTCCGCATACCTTAAATTGTTCACTATCCTTCCAGCTATCCTCACACCCTCCGCCTCATCATCAAAACCTGCCTCCCTCGTTATCCTTTCTGCATATAGAATGAATAGGTATGGTGATAGTATACATCCCTGTCTGACCCCTTTCTTTATTCGCGATTACGATTTAATAATTCTATTACGATCATTATCTATATTTATTATATATAATTATTATATATACATTCATTATTTACAATATGATATCACTATAGACGCACACTCCTATAGCTACCAGATTATCTGAAGGAAAGTCATTCCAGCTAGATTAACAATGGCATTGACATTGAGGTGGATTGTCCCGCAGTGTCCAAAGAAAGAGGTCATCCATAACCAGGCTGACCTTCCAGATTCTAAATTAACCGCAAAACGATATATCGGCCGATTTGGCCGCTAAATCGGCCGGTCTGTCGGCCGAGGGGTCGGTGAGTGAGTGAGTGGGTGGTCGGTATGACCATGAAAGACCAGCTGATGAGACTGCCTGACCTCTCCATGTTCATTGTGCTTATGTATGCTTAGCTTGAACCAACACAATACTATTCTTCAATCTCAGAAATACATATGATTCTTGCCGAGTATATATATACGCAGATAATAGCCGTGGCTCACGCGTATAAATATACGGATTATGCATAGAGAATAAACGCGGATTAATTGGGTAAACAAAATTCGATTGGAAATTGACGGCCTTTGGTTGCGATGACGGTGTTGTCCCTGAGCCAAGACTGATCCCGGGAGAATCGAGGCCCCCATCTGTCTCTGTTACTGCCTTTGTCACTGTCGCTGACTCTCGATCTGTCTCTCTCTGTCGCACTATGTATCTGTCCTTCTTGTCACTATATATCCACCACTGTATCCGTGTATGTGTATGTGTCACTGAATTACCTTATGAATCTGTCTTTCTGTCTTACTGTCTAATTGTCTGTCTGTATGTCTGTCTGTCTGTCTGCTTGTAAAATAATTGTCGATATCCTTGTCTGTCTGTCTTTCTGCCTTTCTTTCTGTCTGTCTGCTTGTCTGTCTGTCCATTAACCTGGTTATTTATGTCAATAGTGTCAGTGGTATCATTTACTGAGTCCCTATAGATGTGATCCATTGTTACTCATCATCATCGTCACATATCATCATCATCATCATCATCATCATCATCATCATCATCATCATCATCATCATCATCATCATCATCATCATCATCTTCATCATCATCATCATCTTCATCATCATCATCATCATCATCATCATCATCATCATCATCATCATCATCACTATCACCTGCTTACTCGTCTGTTGCTACTGACGTTACATTTTTTCAGTGGACGCCACAAGAGGAACGCTTTTCAAGGTTTCAAGTCGCCGAAATAATCGTTGACCTGATAATAACCGTTCGCCAATTTTCGGCTGTTTGTATTCCTTTTTATGACTTCTAACTTTCTTTGCATGATTTCTAAATTGCTTTGTTCTTGTCTGTTTTTTCCTGTCCTATGTACCACTTTCGCACTTTTTCAACAACAGTTGCAACTGGCTTTTCTTATTTTTCAGTTTTCTTATTTAACTCGTTTCTTTGGGTAGCAGTGCTACCATAGCATTTTCAGTTACAGTTTCTGTGGGTAACCCCGTCCAGTGGCGTCACGAGGGGAGTGCGGGGGGGTGCGGACCGCACCGGGTGACACCATCAGAGGGGGGTGACACCCAAGATGAAAAAATTATGAAATTTTTGGAAGATGAGGAATTCCTAAAAAAGGTCATCGCTTTTTTGGGAGACGAATTTCTAAAAAAAGGTCATCACTTTTTTGGGGAGACGAATTTCTTAAAAAAGGTCATCACTTTTTTGGGGAGACGAATTTCTTTAAAAAGGTCATGACTTTTTGGGAAGACGAATTCCTAAAAAAGGTCATCACTTTTTTGGGAGACGAATTCCTAAAAAAAATCATGACTTTTTAGGGAGACGAATTTCTAAAAAAAGGTCATCACTTTTTTTGGGAGACGAATTTCTTAAAAAAGGTCATGACTTTTTGGGGAGACGAATTTCTAAAAAAAAGGTTATCACTTTTTTTGGGAGACGAATTCCTAAAAAAGTCATGACTTTTTTGGGAGACGAATTCCTAAAAAAGGTCATCACTTTTTTTGAGGGTGACACCATGACTTCACCGAACCGGGTGACACCAGCCCTAGTGACGCCACTGACCCCGTCAAAAGCAGTTTATCATGGAGGCAACTTATAATTGTATTCCCCAATAAGTTTAAATGAGTGGTCATGACCTGATTGCGCCTGAATCCACCTTGCGCTTAGTGACTTCGTGAGGTTCATTCTTGTAAGGCGCTATATAAATGAACATATGCATTCATGCATACATACATGCATGCATACATACATACATGCATGCATACATAATACATACATACACACATACATGCATACATACATACATACAAACAAGCATACAAATGTTACCACTGTATTTACATAAGTGCACAAATATGCAGATATAACTATTAGTCTAACTGTCTAACACAACGCCTCCATGCAATGCAGATGGTCTCGGCAAATTCTGTCGAAACTTCCATCATATATACACATGATTATGTACTGATAAGACTCTTTTTAGTCAACAGAAACTCTCTCTCTCTCTCTCTCTCTCTCTCTCTCTCTCTCTCTCTCTCTCTCTCTCTCATCTCTCTCTCTCTCTCTCTCTCTCTCTCTCTCTCTCTCTCTCTCTCTCTCTCTCTCTCTCTCTCTCTCTCTCTCTCTCTCTCTCTCTCAGTGTTCCTGTTCCTGTCTCTGTCTATATCACTTTGTATAACTGGATGTCCTCATTTTCCATCCACATGACAAATAACGACGCCGATATCAAATGTACGAAGACGGACGGAAGAGGTTGACCCGACGGGGCAATGGGGCATCGTGTCTGCGCTAATGATGCAGCGCCAAAGATATGCTGAGGCAGAGAGAGACACAGAAAGCCAGACAGACAGACAGACAGACAGAGACACACACACAAAGAGAAAGAGAGAGATTGAGAGAGAGACAGACAGACAGACAGACAAAGAAGTAGGGGTTGTGAGAAGAAGAAGAAGAAGAAGAAGAAGAAGAAGAAGAAGAAGAAGAAGAAGAAGAACAACAACAACAACAACAACAACAACAACAACAACAACAACAACAACAACAACAACAACAACAACAACAACAACAACAACAACAACATGAGCAGGAACAAGAACAAGAACAAGAAGAACAAGAAGAAGAAAAGAAGAACAAGAACATGAACAAGAACAAGAACAGAAGCAGAAGAAGCAGAAGAAGCAGAAGCAGAAGCAGCAGAAGAAGCAGAAGAGCAAGAACAAGAAGAGTGAGTGAGTGCAAGTCAAGTGATAACGGAAACCATTAGAACGAAGTAGGAAGGGCTGAGAGTGACGACGCGTTGACCCCTGTTCATCGTCCCTAATGCCTGCTCCAGTCGTCAGTCGGTCTCCCTCGGTCTCTCGGTCTCCACCAGTCACCTCTTGCCCTGCCGCCCGCAGTCCGAAAAGTCTTCCTCGTCGTCGTCGTCGTCCTCCTCCTCCTCCTCAGCATCCTCTGGTACATCACTATCTTCTTCACTTGCATCAGCATCCTCTAATTGCTAGCGATGTCTTCTGCCTTTAATACGCTTGATGGCGATAATTGGCATCGTTTGCTTCACACCAAATGCACACCTATACACAGCCATACATTCGTCTCACGGCCACCACTATATATATATATATATATATATATATATATATATATATATATTCACATATAAATGAATACATCATGCGTATATACCGGTATTCTTAAATATCTCGAAATTCTGTGGTTTATTATATACTCAATTATATTGATGTATATACATATTATATTCATATATATATATATATTCATAATATGTATACATATATATGCGTATATATAAATAGATATATATTGATATATTATGCATTCATTTCTATGTGAATATAAATGCCCTAAATGCCTATTAGGTAAACGACGTTAGCACGGGCGACTTGCAACATGTTAGACATCGGCTAATCACTTACGTTATACTGATAAATTATGGCTAATTAGTAGGCTCGCTTTAACCGAAATT
>OY744614.1:39085656-39160656 GCA_963556255.1 Allolobophora icterica | reverse complement strand
TACTCCCGGTGGTAGCCTGAACGCGATTTCAAGTTACCCCTGCGCTGTTCACATTACCCCCTTTCTGATTACTTCTATTCCTTACTAAAAAATTGTCATGTAGTAATACTCGCCATTTTAATGAAAACGTTAGTCTTTTATTTTATCCAAACAAGTTAACTTATAACTAAAAACTGCAGAGAATTCCGAATTCGTATTTACAAAGTCCTTCATGCAAAATGTTATTAAACATGCCTTTTATATTTTATAAAACTAATTCGCTCATAATTTTCTGACCAAGGCGTGCTTTGTGGGGCCTCGTAATAATTCTGCCATGTGAAAATATACGTTCTACAGATGCTGAAGTCGCTGGCACACACAGTGTTTTTCAAGCACTGGATGTAAATGTACAAATCGTGAGTTTTTAAAATCCTCCCATGGTTTATCAGACCGTCTGGCTTCAGAAAAAAGTCTCGGCAGGGCTTCCAGATACAACATAACTGTTGCTGCTGCCGATGGGTTTTCTGACCAATAAGACTTGTATCCGTTCGTAGATATTTGTCGTATGACGCAAACAGGCTAATTGATAAACTTTAAAATTCTTAAGTTTTGTTAAATGACTGTTCATATTGACAGCCGAGTCTTGGTCTCGGTCTTGCGATACCGAGACCAAGACTTTGAACCTCAAGACCAAGACTTGTGGTCTCAAGACCAAGACCAAGACTTTTAAAAACGAACTCGCGCGCACTCGAGACCAAGACCTTGGTTCAAGACTGGTTCAAAGTGCCTGACATATTACATATACAAACATGCGATATACAAGGATTCAACCTAGTTGATTTAGTTGTGATCTACAGAGAAAAATAACTTATCGTGCATCATGCACTATAGAGGAAATGAGAGTTCAATGATAAATGTTAACAATATTTATTATTAGTATTATACGAGATAGTCGAAAATGTGCCCCATTAATTTGAGGGGGTATTATGAAATCGTAGGAGGTAATCATTCGCATCATCATCATCATCATCATCATCATCATCATCATCATCATCATCGTCGTCGTCATCATCATCATCATCATCATCATCATCATTGTCATCATCATCATCATCATCATCATCATCATCATCATCATCGTCATCATTGTCATCATCATCATCATTATCATTGTCATCATCATCATCATCATCATCGTCATCATCATCGTCATCATTGTCATCATCATCATCATCATCCGCATTATCATCTGTGGCGACACGCAGTCAGTCATCTCTATAGAAAACTCATCTGCGCAAAGATTTCGCAGCCAGTCGCCAGGAAGACATGGGATTTCGACGTGATCTAACGCCCCTTGCGGCAAATCACCCTGTCGCATGTTTCTGTTTGGGTTACCTCCCATAGCATTCCTCCTCATCCCGAGGTAACCCAATCTAGACAGTGGGAGGGGGCAGTCCTATTGAATGGCTGCCTGTACTCGCCACTTAACAGCTCCATTGTCAGGTTTCAATAGTATTAAATACTGTCCTCACCGTATTTAAATTTTAAATACGGTGAGGACGATGCTCACGCGCTGATGGATCACGTAGGCCCTCATTGTTACTATCTAAGAGAAGAATAGAAGATGTAGGTAAAGTAACTGGATGTTTTAACAGCGCCTTCATCTAACCTCTCACAGGCGAAGGTGTGATAAGCCGGAGCAGATGGTGCGCCAATAAAGGCAGCCACGCGTCTTTGATGACGGAGAGTAAGATATGACGTCTGCGCATAGCTGGGTCACTCTAATTGGATTTTAAGTTCGTGCAGATATAAAATTCTCCGACCGCTAATCATCGATTCTCGATTCTGCTACAAGAAATACAGCGGAGATCCGTGCCGATCGGAAATTAAGACTTTGAGATCCAACAAAATATCGACTTTTCTATTAAGACGCAGGTCGTTAATGCGATGCGTGGGCTGAGGATTATGGCTTTCACCCCACCCATTCCTTGTCCACGTTGCATAGGCCTGTATAATATACACTGTATACATATGTCTCAGTTTGACGCCAGTCATCATCTTTGATAGGACGGCGTCGTTAAAAAAACGTTATCAAACCAGCGTCTCTAACCAGCTGACCTCCTGTAAATGTATATGTAGGCCCTACACGTTTTAACATAGCGACCGTATGGCCTCGACCGTGCTGATTGTTCAATGCATTGATCGGGTGAGATCCTTCACCACCGCTGCCCGTTTGAATGGGCGCCACGACATTTAGGGTTCCCGTGTGCGGACCACGTGCTAGCCTGAGATTCAACTCTCTGAAATAAGCCAACATTCGGGAGGCGAAATGCGATCCTCAGGCTCTCTTACACAGAGGAGTATGGGAAACAGCCTACGCTCTTACCAATGTAGTATAAGATGGATATAATTTATTGTTGCCATGAGATCTGTGTATTGATGCCCTCCATAGTTGCCATGAAAGTTCTCCTTCCCTGCTAGAGGCAGACAGATAGACAGACAGACAGACAGACAGACAGACAGACAGACAGACAGACAAATAGACAGATTGACAGACAAACAGATAGGAAGAGAGAGAAACAGAGAGAGAGAGACAGAGAAAAGAGAGACAGACAGACAGACAGACAAACAAACAAACAAACAAATAGACAGATCGACAGACAAACATATAGGAAGAGAGAGAAACAGAGAGAGAGAGAGAAAGAGAGAGAGAAAAGAGAGAGAGAGACAGACAGACAGACAGACAGACAGACAGACAGACAGAAAGACAGACAGATAGAGAGACAGTGAGAGAGACAGACAGGTAGACAGACATAGAGACTGACCTTCTGGGAAGAGAGAGCGCATCTTGAGGTAGCTGGTGGTCAGTCGGATGATGGACGCCTTGTCCAGTTGATTCGTTATGGCCGACGGAAGCGGAAGTAGCTTTGCCAACTCATAGAATTCGGCGTTCTCCTTCTCTCGTCGGGTCCTCGCTGCGTTCTTCGACTTCTCCTTCATCTTCTCTTGATCGCCTCTGTCTGTCTCTGTCTCTGTCTGTCTCTTTCTATATCGTCTGTCTGTCTCTGTCTGTCTGTCTGCCTGTCTGTCTCTCTACGTATGTGTTTCTATCTTCGTGTCTTTCTTTACGCGCCACTCCTTTTCTCAAGACCGATCTACAAAGATAGAAAAGAACGAAAAAGAATTAAAAATCTTAAATACGTTATAATATATACGAATGGGGCAATAATTCTATTTAATAGTGATTCTATTATATTTAGCAATTCTATTATCTCTATTGTCATACGACTTAGTCCTGAAGACACGACGTGAACTGGTTGTATAGAAAGAGAGAGACACAGAGAGAGAGAGAGAGAGAGAGAGAGAGAGAGAGAGAGAGAGAGAGAGAGAGAGAGAGAGAGAGAGAGAGAGAGAGAGAGAGAGAGAGAGAGAGAGAGAGATAGAGAGAGAGAGAGAGAGATAGAGAGAGATATATATATATATATATATATATATATATAGAGAGAGAGAGAGAGAGAGAGAGAGAGAGAGAGAGAGAGAGAGAGATAGAGATAGAGATATATATATATATATATATATATATATATATATATATATATATATATATATATATATATATATATATATAGAGAGAGAGAGAGAGAGAGAGAGAGAGAGAGAGAGAGAGAGAGAGAGAGAGAGAGAGAGTCAGAGATAGAGAGAGACAGAGAGAGAGAAACAGAGAAACAGACAGAGACACAGAGATAGAGAGACAGACAGACAGACAGACACAGACAGAGAGGGAGACAGACAGAGAGACAGATATAGACACAGAGAGAGACAGACAGGGAGACAGACAGAGAGACTCATATATGCCTATATACGAGTCAGTTCTGTGGGACGCGGTAGCCGATTGGTTAGAGCGCTCGCCTTGTAACGCGGAGAGTACAGGTTCGACCCTCCCTTGAGGACGGTTACTGTGTATAGAGACCTCGAGCAAGTGTCCTTTACTCACACGTCGATTGATGCTTATTCATTAGATAATTGCGCTTAATAAATGTATTGATAATGCCATATGGCAGCGGTTTTCAAACGGTGGTACGCGTACCACTAGTGGTACGCCAGGTGTCGCTAAGTGGTACGGAAAACATTCCAAAAAAATAATTTTCTATGTGTTTATTCGATTAGCTGTCGACTATTGAAGCCAGTAGTCGATATCCAGCATGCGCTACTTTTACTTTACATTTTTTATGAGTTTATGCCCACCTTTCTTTAATTGCAAGGGGACATTGCGCTCGCCTGTTGTTTTTGATCTGACCTTGGCTGATGATTCGCCAACATTCGATTTTTATTATCTGGTGCATGGTAGAATAAAAATAAAGTTTGAAAACCGCTGCCGTATATATGGAAACCATTGGTTTTCTCAGATCTACAAGAGTTTATTTACAGAGTCGAAGCCAGTATAAGCAGGCTGTAATCTAGTCCCCCTCTTGTGGGGGGAAACAAGTTTCCTGGAGGGGGATTTTCCACCCCAACACGTGTCTACATTACGATATTGCTGGATTCTGGGGGGGGAAACATCAATCCTGGGGGGGGAAATCCCCCCCCCCAAAGACGTCTAGATTATTCACTGCAGTATAAGCAGAACGTATATATTTACTAATATTCTACTTTCCCGTAACAGGGTTTTAAATCCATGACTTTCCACAATGTCTATATCCGACACGTACTAGACAACGTCCAGAGAAATTAATTATATTTTGCATGTAAATATGTTTATCCAGCGACATAGAGGCTATAGAATGGAAAAGCTATTGTCGCAGGTTGCATGGAAGAGTGTTCCAGATAGATTGAGGGACGGCCCACGGTGAAGCCTCAGTATGTGATGCATTGTGGAAGTATGGAACCGTCGAAAATTTAATCGTCCTAAGATATAAAGCTTGGAGGCCCTTGTTTAAAATTTTTTTTTACCACAGGGTCTCACAAAACTTGAAAGCGTCCTATATGTCTTTTAATTATTTAATAGCAAGGCATTTAAAGTGAAAAATTCAAATTATTTTAAAATGAATGCATTTACTCAGGCGAGATGGAATTTGCTACACGAGCCATTTAAAAAGGTTCTACATATATATTCTATATATGTAGTATACATAAAAAAAATTAAAAGTCCCCCTCCCAAAATTCTGATTTTTTGCCCCTGCGGATTGTGAAGCCCTAAGCTGTAGCATTTTTTTTAGCTTATGCCTAAATCCGGCACTGCTCCAAGTCAATGTCCCTGCCCCTCTCTTTCTCCCTGCCGTGGCTGATTGCCTGCCTCTCTGTAGGCTATCTCTCTTTCACGCCCACACACACCGCTCATATTTCTTGTTCAAGTTTTAAAAATAAATCTACACCACAAATCGATCCGAATGATTTTCATATTCTTTGAAGCCGTGCAAACAATGTTTGTTCCTATATATATACACACATATACATACATATGTATATATATACACATATACATATACATGCATACATATATATATATGTGTGTATATTGATGTTGGTATCTAATGACCGGTTTATTCAATTTCCGACGCATGTAACACATCTGTTTGTGTGTCTTCCTGTAAGTGTTTCAACGCACCAGCGGAGGACTGCATGCGCGTGATAGATGCGAAAATTATACTCTGCTATGTTCATAATAGACCCCTCATCTATCAATTTTTATGTTGAGCTATAACGCCTATGTAATTTATGTGTAACATCTTCCACACACACACAGCGGTCTTTCAACATTGTGAACGCGTATCGTGAAAAGCACTATATATCATTCTATTGTGTCTTGGATTACATTGTAGCCTATTGCATTGTATTGTATTCTATATACCTTATCCTTGGATTGTCTATCTTTTCAAACTCTTGTAATCACATGAGACTGTCATGTTAAGGAAGTGAATGGCCGTTGATTATACACACAGAAGAACCGATTACTGCTCTATATAATTTTATGTGCTCCATCGATGCCTAAAAGCAGACTATCTGCAGATGACAAGTAAAGTAAAACTCTCACACTTCAGATGGCTAATAATTTAGTAAAGTAAAGCTCCCGTCAGATGACGAGTAAAGTAGAGCTCCCATCAGATGACAAGTAAAGTAAAACTCCATGCATGCCCTTTTGTGCATACCGGCGGCGCTTATTCACCCCTCCTTGGCCATTCGGACATTCGGTCATTGCATGGGCAGTGGATGAACCGCAAGGGTCTGGAAACGACTGCTTGGATGTCATGAAACTGTCGGATGGCATGAACCTGTACATGCGACCAGAAAGTGGTCTAGAAATGGGGGTACCATATTTCTCATTGTTTCCCCTTCGCGACTGTTAATAAGTGTAAAGCGTCATGTATATTCCATGCATAATAATAATCATGATGACAATTATGATGATGATGATGATGATGATAATCATCATCATCATCATAGGCGTAGACTCTGAGGGCTGCCGGGGCACGTAACCCCCCCCCCAATAATTGAGGAGCCGGGGTAATCCCCCCCCAATGGAGAGGAGAATTTCTTCAAATATTAAAATATTATTGTTCAATATAGAGAAATTTCTTCAGAAACAGAAAAACAGAGACACAGAACTGAAATACTTTTAAAAATTCATATGAAAACAAAGATATATTTTTATCTTCAATATGGAAAATTTACATGTAAACAAAACGCACCCATTTTAGAAGCATGCATCACGTAACACCGGAAGCCTATGAAGCTCGCTGATTGTCCAGACCAGAGGTGAAAAGTTTTTTTCGGTTGTTGGTTTTTAAAAACACAAGAAAAGAAGAAAACCACAAAATTTGGTTTCTTGTTTAAAAAATAAATTTCTTATTCTTGTAGAAGTTATTTTAATAACATTGATTTAATGATTTTTAATTTTCGGAAATCGCGACTGAATTAGGCCTAAACATGAATTGGCCATTTTTCATGATTTTTAGGATCTGAAATCCGAAAATCTTAAAAACAAATAACCAAAACAACAGAAACCATAATAACAAAAAAAACGAGAGAAAAACAAAAAACAACTCTTCATCGTGAAAAACTTGTTTTTTTGCACCTCTGGTCCAGACCCCATGCCCCCAATATGTTGGACAAGTTTACGCCAGTGATGATGATGATGATGATGATGATGATGATGATGATGATGATGATGATGATGATGATGATGATGATGATGATGATGATGATGATGATGATGATGATGATGATGATGATGATGATGATGATGATGATGATGATGATGATGATGATGATGATGATGATGATGATGATGATGATGATGATGATGATGATGATGATGATGATGATGATGATGATGATGATGATGATGATCAGAGTGATGATGATGCTCGGTAATTGTTTTGAGTTTTGATGGCTCCTTCCGAGAAAATAATAATGGGCAAAACAATGGGTGTGAAAAGTGGGGGTATACGGTACCGCCAGTCCAAAAGGTGCTAGTACCTTGTCACCTTGTGCTGTCGATTCGTTGAATCCTAGCGACTGTCATGGTCAACCTTCTCCATGTGCTCCGATTTCTCGTTGCCTCTCTCAGCTCCGAGATGTTCATCTTCGTTGCCTCTTGTGTCTCCTCCATCCATCTCCTCCTTGGTCGTCCTCTCCTCCTCCTGCCCTCCCCACACGCCAACATCATCTCCTTTTCCAGCCCATCTGCACGCATCACATGTCCAAAGTATGACATCTTCTGCCTGGACGCTCTCTGCCCCAACGTCAAACTCCCTCTCCAGTGTCCTATTTCTTCCAGGATATCCTCGTTATATAGTTCTCTTCTCAGTGCAAGAAATCCTCAACATTTTCCTCCAGATCCACATTTCACATGCCTCAATTTTCTTCTCCAATGCCTTGGTTTTTGTCCATGTTTCGCATCCGTAAAGCACCACTGGTAAGATCATTGCTTTAACAATTCTTGTCTTCGTTCCCAAACTCACTGATTTGTCCTTCCATATTTTTTCCAGTCCCCGCGTTGCCGTCTTCCCCAGTATAATTCTCCGTCGTATTTCTCGTTCGCATCCACCTTCACTCTCCACCATGGCCCCCAAGAAACAGAAGCATGATACCACCTCTATCTCCTCCCCATCTACCTCAAAGTACCTCCACTTCTCAGTGGTCATTATCTTCGTCTTTTTTATATTAAAGTACATTCCTGCTTTCTCGCTTGCACGTTTTAGCCTTCTGCTGGTACGATTACCCATATATATAGGCCCTAATCTACCGCAAATGATTGTGACTCTGAACTTGGCGTTGTTCACAACTGCAATTTATATTTCACTGACAATATTTGCTTGCAAATTTGCAATCTGTGTGCTTGGCAAGGATATTTTTGTTTTTGTTTTCTGCTTTCTGGCGTTTAATGAAATATTCACAAGACAATATTGCGGCGTGACGCCATGCATGCAATATATTGCAATTATTCTTTGAGCTGACATAAATATATGAATGATGTATGTCTGTGTGCATGTATGTTAAAATTAGGTATACAATATCAGTCAGTCGTCCACTCTGAAGGTTGAAGTTAACTATAATTATTTGTGCTTAACCATGGCTGTAGTGAAAACAATATCTAACGCATTAATGAAATACTAAAAGCATTGTCTTATATGAAGTAGCATAGTATAGTGGCATGTCTAAATGCGGTTTGCTTAGAAGCGAGCATCGCTTGATGACTTTTGCATGCAGTGCGATAAGGTCGCTATAGAAGTTTCGATACTTGGTTGGATTAGATTAGACTCTATATGAGATTAGATTAGTAGCCAGCCTAATCATTTTGCTCGTGCACAATGCACCTAATCCCGAACACTTCGACGGCTCCTGTCATGGATGGCAGGCACTGGCAGCGAGGGTATCCTGCATGGTTCCACATACACACATGCATACACATACACATATATACACACATACACACATATGCTCATTGGCACATCTCTTTGATTTGCTTTCCTTCTATATTTGTTCTTCTCGACGCTATTGTATTCCAGCGTTTAAGACGGGCTCACTCATCCGTGACTGTTGCGTTTAAGCGTGTCTATATACTCACCGCTTAGGAAGAACGTTAATAATATTGCCCGCACATATCTTAGCATGACATACAGGAGAGAAATTTCTTTTCACAAATCCGCCTAACTGTAACTGCGACGCGAAACCCGAGCTCATTCTCCAAACAACGGTCAAGAAAGCGATCGCAAGTTTGCGATGTTCTACACTCACTGACGCGCAGTAAGACTTTTTAAAGATAAACTATGGGCCGACTTGATCCATTTGCTGAGGTCTATAGGACTTTCTCTACGACGCCTCTGTAGTTATGTATGCTCATCCGAAAGCTCGGGTTACGCCGTTTACACAACGATAGTGTACGGGGCTTCGTCAACGTCGAGTGGAAAGATGTTTGAGAATGATGATATTACATATTAGCTCAAGAAAGAAGAACGCGAAGAAGAGGAATGATTAAGTTTGAGCAAATAAGACGCGTTTAAACTTCAGGGGATGGTGATGATTATGATGATGATGATGATGATGATGGTGAAGTCGGTCGATTAGTGAGTTGGCAGCGTGTATGAAGGGTTGGTGGGTAGGGTGGGTTTGGGTGGGTGGGTGGGTGGGTGGGTGGGTGGGTGGGTGGGTGGGTGGGTGGGTGGGTGGGTGGGTGGGTGGGTGGGTGGGTGAGGGTGGGTGGGTGGGTGGGTGGGTGGGTGGGTGGGTGGGTGGGTGGGTGGGTGGGTGGGTGGGTGGGTGGGTGGGTGGGGGGGGGGCTGGGTGGGTGGGTGGGTGGGTGGGTGGGTGGGTGGGTGGGTGGGTGGGTGGGTGGGTGGGTGGGTGGGTATGAGCGAGTTTTTGGTCCACATGCATGGCTCGATGGGATTCCATGGATGGGTGTGTATGGAGTTGAGCAGTTGGTTGATGGACGGATGGATGGATGGATGGATGGATGGATGGATGGATGGATGGATGGATGGATGGATGGATGGATGGATGGATGGATGGATGGATGGATGGATGGATGGATGGATGGATGGATGGATGGATGGACGGATGGATGGATCGATGCATAGATTGATGGATGTATAAATAGATATATGAATGGATGATGAATGGATGGATGAATGAATGGATATGTGGATGAATAGATCGATGGGTAGACAGATCGATGAATGAATCGATGGATGAATAAATAGATGGATGAATAGATGGATGGATGGATGGATGGATGGATGGATGGATGATAGATGTGGGGTGCGGGTAGATGAATGGGCGGCTTGATGGGGATGAGTGGGTCTAGTGTCAGCCTAAGGAAAGACCACTGGCCTATATATTTAGACCGCTATGAGTCTAAAGCTTTAGTCGTCGTATGTCTACAGTAGAAAAGAAGTGACTGCAGTGTGCAATTGTTGACCGATTTCCCTCTCATGACTATTATATACTTAAGTAAGAAGAAAAACAAACAGAGCTAATGTATGCGTCCGCTTGACTTTAAATAATCGCCTCAAAACCCACATAACATGTTTTTAAAGAACGACTTCACTTCGCACTCTTTGACACCGAATGTGAGAATATAACTGAAACCTATCTTAGCAATTCACTGACTATATATATATATATATATATATATATATATATATATATATATATATATATATATATATATATATATATATATATATATATATATATATATATATATATATATTTCGAGCTCCGTATCATGGGGTCGTAACCAAGGGCAACGTGTAAATAATTCTGCTGGTTATTAGGCCTACTGAATGGGCCTCTTTAGTACGACGCATGTCTGCGCATCGCCGTGCAGTATAGTCCAATTACATGGGTTCGACACATTATTGGTTCTTAGTTTTATAGCGCAAATTAATTTCAATTTCTCTACTCCTTTCTCTGACTGTCTCTTTCTGTCTGTCTGTCTGTCTCATTGAGATTTTTAGATTGCCTGTTTAAACGCCATTCTCGGGTCTAGAAAAAGGTGCCATGCAATTAGCAATATACATAAATTCAATATATATATATATATATTAGGGACCTGCGAATCACAAATTTCCGTCGAATCGAATCTCGAATCGAATCGGGGGTTAAGATTCGAATTCGAATCGAATCTCGAATCGAATCAGCGGGTACCGAAACCATGTTTTGATATTCAAATAGTGTGAATGTGATAGCACAGGCGTACTACAGTATCAATATCTCAATAACATTTCTGCAGTTTAAAATCAATTAAACTAAACATTAAGCTATTTGACAGAATAACTCACAAATAATTTATGTGTTAAGTAAGTATATTTTTTTATTGCACCAATTGCATAACCACACTTTGGTGCACATTCATCTAAGCCAGGCATGGGCAACTTCTTTCAATAGAAGGCCGCCCTAAGATTTTAAGGGCAGCTCTGGGGCCGTATGCCAATCGCAGGCTAATTTTTGGAGATTAATTTGCCCCAGAAAATGAGAAAATATTAATTTCAGTTAAACTTCAAGTTTTAAATAAATGAAAATAATTTTTATGATGAAAACATAATTATCCTAATGCCTACAGTTCTACACTACAATAAAAAACAAAATATGTTTCAAGTTTCTTCAGTTTTAAAAATACATAAAACTGTTAGTCTGTACAATGCATCAATTTTGCTAGGTGTGCAATATTTAATATATAATAATGATTAAGGTGAGATCTGACACTTCTTCCCACCACACAAATCCGGAATGTTTGGTTTAATGTTCGAAGAGGCAATTCGAAGTTCATTGGAGAAATTGTCATCTGTTAGTCTGCATCCGTTTTTGAATTTTGTTAGTTTCATCTCTGAGAAGAACTGTTCACGAATTCGCGAAAATATGAGCTTAGGTGCTTGGAAACAGTGCAACCATTTTCAGGGCATGAAATCTATGTGAACGGTAAGAATCCTGAGAAATGTAGGCCTACAGTTTATAGAACTAAATCAGAGGTAGGCCTACTTCACCAAATTTCCTTTTAAATTCACTGTTGCTGAGGGTTTGCTGTCGTCGTGTGCCGCGTTGCACGTAGAAATTCAACAACCAATCCACGCGCAGTAAACATTTAAAACAATTAGTCTACAACAAAGGGCTAATCATTTTTCCGAAAAAGATTCGAAATTTTTCGAATCATGACATCATTTTCGAATCGAATCGAATACCGCCGCCCGATTCGTTTTCGAATCGAATATCGAAGCTTCGCAGGTCCCTAATATATATGCATACATACATACATACATACATACATACATACATACATACATACATACATACATACATACATACATTCATACATACATACATACATACATACATACATACATACATACATACATACATACATACATACATACATACATAGTTATTACATACATACATACATACATACTACATACATACATACATACATACATACATACATACATACATACATTCATGCATACATAAATGCATAGGCCTAGCATAATGCGCGGAGCCATTGCTCAATCTAGAATCTTAGCTTATATGTTGACCCCTCAAGTTGGAACCGTGCACCATTTCACGCAGGTATTGGCTCAAGCTCCTCAGTCTTTCTCTTCCTCTATATAGCTGTTTCGGAAACGGCTGAAGTCTATTTTATTTGCTGACTTATGTGGGATCACCTCTGAATCGCTGAGTGGCGTTTTTAAAATCCTCGATTACATTTACAGTTATTGTATTGTATTGTATTCGGGTATTTATAAAGCGCTTCTATAGCGGGAGGGCCATTCAGAAGCGCTCTCATGCATGCAGTGCGAGAGACCCGAGAGAAAAAGCAAGTCTAAAGAAAGGTAAAAGGGGAAGAGACGTTACTGAGAGAATAGAAGAACGAACGAACGGAGGAAGCTCATTCCAAAGAGTAGGACCATGCAATGGAAGCAAAAGACCTATATATATAGATCACCATTACAATTATACAATTACCATTACAATTATAATTGTATACAATAGCCCACATACATGCATAGTAATTACATATGTATACTATGCAATGCATGCTTGCATACATAGGCCTTCATGAATATACGTGCATACAAACATGCATAGGCTATATAACATATATACATAAGTAAATATAAACATGCAAGTCCCGAGGTCTTCTATGGTTTGGGGACTGTTCAATTCCTTCTCTGTCGCTGGACCCACTGCATGGAACAGTCTTCCTGACACGGTGAAGAATGCGCTATCTCTGGAGACATTTAAATCACAGTTCACGACCTATATCTTTTTAAACAATCATATGACTGTCATTGACTTTTTGAACTCGTGTACAGCGCCCTTTCCTTCGGCCTCGGCTTGTTACAAACTTACAGCGCTATACAAATCGTCTTATTGTTATTATTTACTTGAATTACTTCCGTACATAAATTACATGCATAAATACATACATATACAAAGTATATTATGACAGTCTTACCTGAAATGAAGTCAGTGCATCAACCACGATATATCCCAACTTATGAAATCAAAGTATATAACTGAAGCCCTTGTCATCAACGAGAAGCATGCACAGCAGACATCAGGTTGGTTTCATCTGCTGTCATATACAGACACCTCTTAAATTGTTTTCCACTGACTTCAAGACCTACGCACGAGTCACATGGATGGCGAATACATCCCCTCAGTCGCCTCTTGTACATAACACAGGTTCACTGTTACGGTAATTCTTATTCTTATTACGAATATCCATAAATTGCTAATTCCTTGGTTAAAGAGAGGTTCCTATAAGCGAAGAGCGTCGCGAGACGCCAGAGGGTTTCGAAAGATCCACTATCAGTGCACGTGGCTGTTAACAAACCATGATTCGTCTGTTTATCGGTTTAATCGGAAGGAACAGAGGTCAAGTCACGTGACAGAACACGTTTGATCTCTCCCTTGATTCGTTCATTTTAAGCTACCGATACTCAGACAAATCCAATTAATTGATTTGCAATTAACTTTGTCCTATTGACAAACAACAAGGCTAACTGTCTAATTGTTTTCGTATATAATGCAATAGCGTTTCTATAGACTTCCTACTTCGATACGAAAGATACAAGACCCTGTTAGCTCAGTTGCTATGCATCAATACACATATCCGCTGTAGGTGTAAGCGACGACTTAGAAAGACAGTATTGCTGTCTGTGGGTGTATCTAGACTATATCGGATCGCTGTAGATACCTTACGGGTTAAAGGTTAGGTCGACGTCAACGGCCCTGACAACTACAAGATGTCGCTAACCCTACTATTACAGATACCTGTAAGATCCGAAAAAGACCACAGTATCTCATGCAGATCTCCTTTTACGTGTCCACCGAACCAACTGGGCTCAGTACATCGAAGATTGTCTTAGGAGACGAGCACCCTGGTCCCTGGTCCGCGCTGGTATTCGCATCGTTGTCGCCCCGACTGGCTTTCTTAGGCCTAATCCTCCTTCAATCGAACTCATACAGAATCGGATTATCGCGATTGATCTGTCGATCTGATCAGAAGCCGAATCGGAGGCAGAACACACCGACAGATGGCAGACGTTCTCCTAGCCTTCTTCTCCTCCCTCCCTCCCATCCTCCGTCGCGCCCTCCCCCTGCACGTCCGATCCACCAATCACGCGGCTTCGTCAGTCCGCAGCTCGATACTTTCGCGTCCAATCAGCGGCGAGCGGTTCGTGTGCGCTCGATGAGGCATCAGCCAATCGCGACGAACGGTTCTCGTGACCGCCGACCAGTCAGACTCCAGCGACCGTGTTTCGTATTTCGCCAAAGAACCAAACTGTGTGCGCCTCGAGAAATCAATCCGATACGTTGATGATTGATCTATGCATATTAAACGCATTAATCGATACGAAGACACACAGATCGATCAACTGGCCTCGGTGTCTAATTATAGGTTGACATCTAAAAGTAAGATTGTATTGCGTTTCCAAAGTGTAGGCAGGCATAGTTCGTCAGTCTGTCGTCGATCTTATTAGCCTACCTTTTTCAGAGGACGGTGCTTGTTCAAAATGGTTAGTCTCTCAGATAGGTAGCTCCTCAACGTATACAATCGCGTTGAAACACCGGAGTGCTAAGAAAAGAATAGTAGTGCTAAGAAGAAGAAGAAGAAGAAGAAGAAGAAGAAGAAGAAGAAGAAGAAGAAGAAGAAGAAGAAGAAGAAGAAAAGAAGAAGAAGAAGAAGAAGAAGAAGAAGAAGAAGGAAGAAGAAGAAGAAGAAGAAGAAGAAGAAGAGAAGAAGAAGAAGAAGAAGAAGAAGAAGAAGAAGAAAGAAGAAGAAGAGAGAAGAAGAAGAAGAAGAAGAAGGAAGAAGAAGAAGAGAGAAGAAGAAGAAGAAGAAGAAGAAGAAGAAGAAGAAGAAGAAGAAGAAGAAGAAGAAGAAGAAGAAGAAGAAGAAGAAGAAGAAGAAAGAAGAAGAAGAAGAAGAAGAAGAAGAAGAAGAAGAAGAAGAAGAAGAAGAAGAAGAAGAAGAAGAAGAAGAAGAAGAAGAAGAAGAAGAAGAAGAAGAAGAGAAGAAGAAGAAAGAAGAAGAAGAAGAAGAATGAAGAAGAAGAAGAAGAAGAAAAGAAGAAGTCATTGTACTCAATATAGCCGAGTTGCTATCAGATAGAGCAGAAATCTTGAACAGATTTCTGCTCATGGTGCATGGCGATTTGAACCACCGACCTCTCGGTGACAGTCCGGCACGCTAACCATTAGGCCTATAGAGTATAGACTATAGGGCACACCCATTAGTTTTCGCCATATTTTCGCTCATGCAACCCCAATTTGTTAACGCAATGTTACGGGTATAGGCCTATACAAATGAGTGAATCTTGTCACTTAGTTGATTAAAACAGACAGTCCTTGTTTAAATTGCTCAAGTTTGCCCCGAAAGTAGTTCAAATCACCATTCATTAATTCATTAATTCATTAATTCATTAATTCATTAATTCATTAATTCATTCATTCATTCATTCATTCAGTGGACATATATAGCGCCTCTCCAAGATACCTAATCGGAGGCGCTCCCAGCCCAACTCGGAGGATAAAGAACAGTTTTCAGATGCTTGTAAAATGTGTACGAAGGTTATACCCTAAGTTAACAGGACAACATCAGATTACACCGTATACATGTAGGCCTACTGTTCCGTTTAACACGTACCTCCTTCAAAGACATTGAGTGGAGGTGCGATTTAGCCAAGTCTGCATGTCGTATAGTTAGTTTTCTTTTTCACCCACGGATTTACTGCAGCGTTTCAGATCATTTTGGCTGTCTGTAATCGTAACCTTATAATTCATTGACTGAACTGATCCATCCACAGAGAGGGGATAGCTTCGGACAGGTTCCGGTGACCCGGTCAAGCCTCGAGACCTATAGAGGTCTCGAGGCTGTACATATTCCTACTTACGATGTTAGGCTACGGGTGACAAATCAGAATAAGATCTTAAAATTTTAAAAGCACGTTCCAGTTTTAAACGAAAGTCCTGCAAGTGAACTGCAAGAGGAGCAGAGTTGATTAACAGAGTTGCGAGTAACAAACGAATACGATATAGTTGGGGTTGTTGGCATAGGCGTAGTTTGTGGGGGGGGGGGTACGAGGGGTACCCGTACCCCCCACTTTTGGACTGGGGTACCGTACCCCCCCCCCCCACTTTTTGAACAATGCCAATCAATATTTATTGTGCCTTCCCAGAGATCGCAGTCTCAGCCTTGATTCGTGTATGTAAGAAATTGGTAACCCCCCCATTTTTAGACCAAAGTTTCGCCTCTGGTTGTTGGGTAAAATGTCGGTATATGAGCACAGGTGAAAGAAGTTTAGATTGTATTCTTCGAATATTTTAAGCCAGTGACATGTCCAATCAAATTAACGTCTTATAGGTTAAGCCTCTGTGAAGATTTTCGTATCCTGGTCCGAGATATTATAAGACATGGGCTCCCAACCTTTTTTATGCCCTGCACCCCTGTAGGATATGTTTGATGAATGTTCGCAACCCCTGCAAAAGTAATATCACATTTGAAGATGAATAAGTCAAATTTATATTTTTCAACCACAGATTGAACCACATGCATACACTCATACAGTATACTGCGGGTGAATAAACTGAACTAAAATAATCTTTTAACTCAGAAAAAGAGGCCGAAACACGGCCGGACTGTGGTTTTGTTGGCAACGCCGTTTGCCTGCTTTTCGCCAGTGGGCGAGCCATAGACAAGCGTTAACTGTATAGTTTCTACATAGCGTGCAAATTTAAACCTCTCCCAACCTGGCGTGCTGCGCGTGCAATCAAAAGCACCTGTCTTTCGGAGCAAGTGGCCCACAGGTTCATTAAGGACACAACGGACAACAATAACACATTTATATCTATCCGTCTGCAGGATTTCAACTAGCCTAGATTTTTGTGCACGTGTATGCCTAAAATGGCCATCTATCGACATAAAATAGAAAAGAGGTGGTTTAGGAGGCGCACGCAAATGTGCACGCCAGTCAAGTGGGTGCTCGATAGGGTGGTGGTTAGCGCGCCGGACTGTCAATCGAGAGGTCGGGAGTTCAAATCCCCTCCAGGGCAGTAATTTGGTTTGAGATTTCTGCTCCACCTGCGCCCCTAGCCAACTCAGCTATAATGAGTACACTGACTGTACACTGTCGGTAGGAAGATGAGACGTCGAGGGAGAGGACTGGCCATCCGCCTTCGTATGCTGAGGTTAAGAAAATGAAGTCGCTAACACTTCATACCCATGGCTGCCTCAAGGCTAGCTTAAGGGACTTCTGTTCAGCTTCTTCTTAGCTTAACACAATTTTGTGCGTTCTAAGGAGCAAGAAATTATTATCAATGAATAATAACTTCGATAACGCCGCTGTATGACGCACACAGCACCAAGCGATGGCGAGCAATTAAATAATATTCAATCGTTCATTGTTTCCTTCCAATTTTCACACAATTCCAATTTTCCACACAATTAAAGAGGCCTCACATTTCAGTCAAGTGTTCGTCTCACCAATTAGTGTAAACAGCTGTGAGTAGTAGGCCTTAATGAATTATTACCTCATAGGCCTATTACCTGGTATATGGAACTGACAGAATAATTAATAATTTAAACAAACATAAATGTCACGAACTTCACCAAGTCATTCATGAAGTGAACTTTTTGTTACGCTCCTCTCATTGGCCGCTTCGGACTAATGAATAATCATGACCAATGACGTCACTGTTTACAAATGGCGATATTCCAACGGACGTTCGTATCACACTTAATTCAACGTAAATTTAAATATACCGTAAACGGCTGCTCTTTTAAACTAACGACCACTGGCGTAAACTTGTCCAAAATATTGGTGGGGCAAAATATTGGTGGGGCAAAATATTGGTGGGGCATGGGGTCTGGACCAGTGGTGCAACAAAAGTTTTTTCAAGATGAAACGTTGTTTGTTGTTGTTTTTTCGGTTTTTCACATTGAAGATATTGAAGATAAAAATAAATCTTTGTTTCCATTATGGATTTCTAATAGTATTTCAGTTCTGTGTCTCTGTTTTTCTGTTTCTGAAGAAATTTTTCTGTATTGAAACATAACATTTTAATATTTGAAGAAATTCTCCTCTCGATTTTGGGGGGGCATTGCCCCGGCTCCTCAATTATTGGGGGGGCACGTGCCCCGGCTGACCCCCCAGAGTCTACGCCTATGCTAACGACTTAAAACGGGCTTAAACTAATTTACTTAGGTGGCGAACAGGCTGAAACGAAAGCGCTTAACGGGTTTAAACGGGTTAATTTACTTACGCCGTGCATGCCGAAAACTTGCTTTCATTTTAGTCGCCCGATTACCCGTTTTTTAAAAACAGGTTTAAACTTTAAACAACTATTGATGGTAACAATAGCTTTCATTGCCTAGGGCCCTAGGCCTATACACCATAACACTCCTACCTTACCGTTCCAATCCTTCTTATGCCTCTTCTTACATGCGTAGAAATAAATCTGAGATGGCGGCTTATCTGATTGATTGATTGATTGATTGATTGATTGATTGATCGATTGATTGATTGATTATCTGTCAAAGGAAGGACGGATGCGATCGGTAGGAGGCAGTAGGCCTAATGTCCAGAGATGTAGGACAAAAGGTGCAGGGGACAGTTGTCTCCGGGCGCAGGGCTGAGGGGCCGCGAATTAAGGACACGTCACTGGTAATTAGGCGTAAATGGTAAAATAGTAATTAGACGTAAATAGTAATTAGACGTTAAAAGTAGATCGTATAATTAGATGTATATAGTAAATTGTAATTAGACGTCAATAGTAAATAGTAGGCCTAATTAGACGTAGCCTAAATAGTAGATGGTAAATAGGTCTAATTAGACGTAAATAGTTATTAGACGTAAATAATCATTGAACGTAAATAGTAAATAGTAAATAAGAGGTAAATAGTAAATAGCAATTAGACGTCAATATGGATCGTAATTAGATGTAAATAGTAATTAGACGTAAATAGTAGATTGTAATTAGACGTAAATAGTAATTATACGTAAAAATAAATTAGACGTCAATAGTAAATAGTAGATTTTGACCGGGCCTGGGTCGGGAGCGCCACTGAGTAGATTTCTTGAAGGGGCGCTATAGAAGTTCATTATAGATAGATAGATAAATAGTAATTAGACGTAAATAGTAGGATAAAGAGTAAATATGCGTAAATGGTAAATAGTAATTAGACGTAAATGTACAGTAATAGACGTTCGAATTTCTGAAATTTAGCTTAGCGTCTGGAAATGGAAATGGAAATGCAGAATTTATGTCTAATCTTCGGCACAGAAAAACAAAGCTATACGCCACTGCAAGTCTTGGCTTTGGCTGCTCATCGAGAAACTCCACTGATGGTGAAAGCAACACGACACCGGGAACTGCGAAACCCGTGGCTTCGTCGAAGCCGTAACATAGTTCCTAATGAAGATCCGGAACCTGAAGCCTCAACAGCAGCAGCAACAACGACAACAATAACAACAATAACAACAACAATAACAACAACAATAACAACAAAAACGAGAGCTCCAGGACGAACTCTGCCGGTAACAACTGACAAAAGGTTTTGGACAGTCTCGTGAGCTGTTAAAAATACATGGATATCATCTGCATGGATATCATTTAGGCTACATTTACCTCGGAGATTCTAGGCCCCCTATGCAGGAAATCTTGTAGAAACCTCATTTGGACGAACACTAAAGAAGCGGTGGACACTATATTATAGGCTACTTGAACACTCGATTGGTTATTATCATTTGCAGACTTTAGATTTCTAAATAATGCAATGTAACTGTATCTGTATTATATTCCAAAGTTCAGAAGTGCACCCATGCGACAGAACATCGATGGCGCAGAGCAACCGTGAGTGAAGGACTTACTCAAGGTCCTTACACAGTGATCGCCTCAGTGGCGACTCGAACCCCTACTCTCCTTCTTACAGGCCAAACGCTCTAACCATTCGGCTATAGCGTTTGTCTGATAGTTGTCTTTGTAACGGATGCGTCCTTAAATGCCTTAAATGTCGGGCAACGACGTTGAAGGATCTCTCACCCGATAAATTCATTGAAAATGATCGAGTGTGGAGGCCATTAAAGCGTTTACATCTAGGCCTGCAGTTAAATATTTCAACTGTAGGCTATGGAGTTGCACGGTGTCCGAGCGGATAACGCGTTAAAATTCTCTCTGAACCTGAGTTTAATAAATAAATCCAGACAGACAGACAGACAGACAGACAGACAGACAGACAGACACATAGAGAGAGAGAGAGAGAGAGAGAGAGAGAGAGAGAGAGAGAGAGAGAGAGAGAGAGAGAGAGAGAGAGAGAGAGAGAGAGAGACAGACAGACAGACAGACAGACAGACAGACAGACAGACAGACAGACAGACAGACAGACAGAGACAGAGACAGAGAACGAGACAGACAGACAGACAGACAGACAGACAGACAGACAGAGACAGAGACAGACAGACAGAGAGAGGGGGGTCAAAAATTAATGTTTTATAATTGCATTTCCTTTGTAAACTTGCAGCGGGATGACCCGATCGCCGGTTACAGTGACTCCTTCATTCGCCAGATGGCGAGAGTCGTGAGCTTTAAACCACAGCACCAGACTCCCATTAAGGGCTTCGTATACAGCCTACAACCCTGAATTGAGAAAATAAGGACTTGGACGGGAATAATAATATGTCACTTACTAAAGATAGAAGTAACTTCACAGTTCAGATCCTTCCTACGAACTCACCAAAACCTCGCCTCTTGCCTTGTCTCATTTTCAAAACTGAAAACACAGCTCGTTCACAAATCTCATCCTGACTCCTCCTCTTCCACTTGCCTCCCACGCCGCTTCAATTCTAAACACCATCCACCGTAGCCGTCTGACTGACTGCCTGCCTGGACCTTTCGATCCGAGTCCTTGACCCCATGCCTATCGATTTTGTTTGACTGAGCGCCTGTGAATAAGCTGGTTCCCATAACTTGGCTTTTGTGGGCGCTGAAGAAATCTCGAGATTACGATAACGTGGTGTGTCTAACATTCAGAGCGAAGCGGGCTGAAGAACAGAGATTCAATGTAAGTTGACACAAGGGTCTACTGCGGAGGGGTAAAGGGTGAAGTTCATGATTGCTAAAGTAAGATAAGGGCCGTAAAGCATAGGGAAAACGTGAAGCAAGGCAGAATATGATTAATTATTTTAAAAATAATTAATCATTAATTATGATTAAGTTAATCGCTAATTATGTGCTGTGCATCTGTCCAAAATGTTCTTCATCAAATTGTTAGACATCTCAGAACCCAGACAAGTTGAATACGGAACGCTCGCCGGTACATTTTAAGTAAATCTGTACAATTCAAATACAATAAAACTGTAATTAATTTATATTTCATCGAACTTGTGAACGACTCAAAGACATGAGATACGAAGCGTTCGCAAAAACAACTTACGCAATATATGATAACCACACAACATTCACAGGTGAGATTACACCTGGTCAGCAACCGATTTCTTAAATAGATGAACTGTACGTTGAACAGTCTATTTACAGGGCATATATACATGTATATTGGCCATTTGTTCCATTCCCTCGTTAACAGGAACTGAACAGACAACGTTTTGTCATTAGTCTGGTTCAGTCAGGAACAACAGCAATGGTGAACGACCGAGCGTCGGTACTGCACTACTAAATGCAAATGTAATGTACACGTTTTTCTACAACTACCGTATGGCCTCAACCCTGCTCATCATTTTCCAATGAACTGATTAGGTGAGATCCTTCACCACCTTTGCCCGATTGAGTGGGTGCCAAGCTCTTTACGGTCCCCGTGTACGGACCGTGCTAGCCCAAGATTTAGATTTCTGAAATAAGCCAGTGAATGGGTGCCACGCTAGTTAAGGTCCCCATAAAGATCTCTTAAATAAGCCACCACCTCTGCGTATGCGACCCCGCATCCTCACGCCCCTCACAGGCGCCTTGACGTTCACTCTAAACAACAATGTAGCTAACCGGACGAGTACTAGGCCTAAGGAACGCTAAAGTCACGGAACCAAGTGTGGAGAATTCCTCTGTGAAATGCAAATTGATAGAAGTTGATAGTTTGAATTGGCGTTGTCGTCTACCTCCTCAAACGGCTCACTTCGTTTTGATGTGAAGGCTGGGATATCTTCGCTTGCAGTACATGAACTTCTTCGACGACGCATCTGTGAAATGTTTGTCCGCATGAACCGGTTTTTCTTTCGAGATGCTAGGAGCGTCTAGGATGAGACTGCGCCGGGCCAGATACGGCAACGATGGCGGTAGACTTGGCATTTCGCAAGATGACTTCATCATCAACGATGACGATGACGACGGTGACGATGATGATAAATTATTGTTCTCGCCCGAAATTGCCAAGTCCAGAGGTTCAGTTTTTATCGTGACAGATGAAGGAGTGGCCGAGAAAGAAGCGTTACCTTGTACACTGGGACTTCGCATGCTGCTCTTTGAATCCCTGGCCATCGAGAAATCAATTGCAAGGTTCTGGCTTGCCTGTGCTACTGATGTTGTTGAAAACAGTGCTGGAACAATAGGATTGTCAGTGAAACTGCTTGTGTGATGAGGATCTCCCTCGTTTCTACACGGAGAGCAGAAGGAGGACCTTGAGTGTGGATCATGAAGTGGACGACCTGGAACGGATTCCTTCCGACAACAGGTGCAGACGATGGTGTGATTCGGAAAGGAATCCGATTTGTCCTGGTTCTTCGGAGGCAGCCTCAGATCGCCGGGTTTCTCCTTGAAGTCTTCTCTCAGGTCATTTTTTCCACTGTCGTTTTGACGGTTGGAAGAGGCGTCTGCTGTCTCGCCAGCGCTCTTCTGCTGTCCACACTTCGCCGGAACTGGAAATGGAATCGGAATGGGAATCGGAAGTGGTAACAGCACCGGGTAAGGTATCATCAAGGTGTTAGGAGGAAGAAGGCTAGACCAGGGATTCGTAACGGGAGGGGGAACAGGAATTCCCGGAGGCATTTGCACTCCGCCTCCTCCACTTGTACCACCTGCACCGGGCATGGAAAACAGGGAAGGGATTCCAAGGAAAGGGAATGGTGGCACTGTAGCCCCAGCTCCCAAAAACTGGGGATTCAACGAAGGACCTAAAAGATGCATCAGTGATGGTATTCCAGGGGGTGAGAATAGTGAAGTTGCAGGCAGAGGGGCTGATGAACCGAACAGCGGGGAATTGGGGAACTGCGGGGTGTTTGGCTTGCCATGTCGAGAACTAAGGCAGTTGGGAACATCAGACTTAGACCTTTCGACTAAATTCGATGCATCAGACGATCGACGAAACTGGGTCGGGTCAACCGAAAGGTCAGCGGAGGTCACCTGATGCAAGAGAGGGAACACGTCGCTTTTCATGTGTCCAGACCGGCCTCTCGCTCTGCTGCTTCCAGGACTGGAATAACTTCCCGAGTCTTTGCCAGCGACCGACAAGCCGTCTTGAGCGTCAAGGCATTTTTTTAAGTTGCTCGCAACAGCAGGATACGAGGATGGAGACACGGCTTCTTTTGAAGCAGACGTCTTAAATCGTTTTCCACGTCTTCCGTTTTCCCCGTCCGAAAATCTCTCCTCTGCGCCGGGGACTGCGCTGCTGTTTTCGGACACCTCATACGACATACCTCTCGCCGTGCACTTCCCAACATCGAAACTCGCTTCGCTGGAAATTTCCGAGTTCAGAAGAGCCTTGTCCTCCTTCTTTCTCTTATTCTTCTTCAGATCCAGATACTCAACGAACTCCATACCGTTGCTGGTGTCGACGTTAGAGCCACACTCGCTCTGACGACAGGCATCATGATCATCCCGCTCCGAGTCCCCCAGGCGATAACTGTCGTCCGCGCCTCTAATTTCCATTTGGTTTTCATTAAATCTTGCACGCTTGCCTTCTTTCTTCTCCGCCATCCACAGTTCCGGCGTGATCAGGATTTTGTTATCGGAAGCGGCAACCGTTACTTCGCCCGCATCCTCAGAATTCTACAAGAAATCAACATCATCTGATATCAGTGGCTGGATTAGCTTACAAATGATTGTCAGACCAGACGTCAGCACCTGAACTTTCTTAGCCAAGAAAACCATATGGCAGCAGCGGGAGGCGCGCCCGACACGTCACTGTAATGAAAAGAGATGGGTGAACATTAGAAGTCTTATATACATTAGAAGTTATGTAGCGCTTTCATCACAAATATCCGCCAGCCAGATTAACTTTAAAAGGTGAAAGCACAGACGTTCGTGTAACAGTACACAGCAGGATACATGGACATGCTTGATTTCATACTTTCTCCTCTAGAAACTGTAATTGCAATTACAGTTTAGATTAAACGGTCTCAGTTACCCGTCTCTACATCTGGCTCCACCTCTCCCCGAAAACTCTCTATTTCTTCAGCCGCCAATTTTGTTTCTTCCCCAGTTTTCATACGTACACATCAGACAACCGAAAATATTGGAGTACAGCAAAAACATTAAAACTAATGACGACTCAGCAGAATCCAAGACATCTGCCGCAATGACCTGGCTGATAAGAAATGATCTGGCTCATAAGAAAAAAATGATCTGGCTCATAAGAAATGATCTGGCTGATAAGAAATGATCTGGCTAATAAGAAATGATCTGGCTCATAAGAAAAAAATGATCTGGCTAATAAGACAAAATGATCTGGCTGATAAGAAATGATATGGCTGATAAGAAATGATCTGGCTCATAAGAAATGATCTGGCTCCTAAGAAAAAAATGATCTTGCTACTAAGACAAAATGATCTGGCTGATAAGAAATGATCTGGCTGATAAGAAATGATCTGGCTCCTAAGAAATGATCTGGCTCCTAAGAAAAAAATGATCTGGCTAATAAGACAAAATGATCTGGCTGATAAGAAATGATCTGGCTGATAAGAAATGAGCTGGCTCATAAGAAATGATCTGGCTAATAAGACAAAATGATCTGGCTGATAAGAAATGATCTGGCTGATAAGAAATGATCTGGCTCATAAGAATGATCTGGCTCATAAGAAATGATATAGCTAATAAGAAAAAATGATCTGGCTGATAAGAAATGACCAGGCTGATAAGAAATGATCTGGCTGATAAGAAATGATCTGGCTGATAAGAAATGATCTGGCTGATAAGAATGATCTGGCTCATAAGAAATGATATAGCTAATAAGAAAAAATGATCTGGCTGATAAGAAATGACCAGGCTGATAAGAAATGATCTGGCCGATAAGAAATGATCTGGCTGATAAGAATGTAGGTAATTGAACATTAATGTTGCTCCTTTCTAAGGGTCTCGTAAAAGACATGGAATCACGTCTAGCATAAACAACAGCAAACGTTCAAAGAGCACTGAGATGATCAACAGAGTCGATCACCGGACGAAAGCCACGACAGGTTTAGATGCTCTTCCCGCTCATTAAGACCTCTAAACATAGACTGGTCCTCTGCTAATTAAATCCCGAAGGCTGGTTCTCCGCTCTTCTTCTTCTTCTTCTGGCTCATTAATTCCTAAGCGCTGGTTCCCTGTAACGACGGACCGACCGAGCGAGGGGTCGATTTCCACGCGGAAGATGAAACTTGCGCAGCCAGCCAAGGCAGCATAATTTACTGCTCTGCTACAACAAACAGGTCGAATGGGCTGATGTTACATTTCCCACAACACTCAAAAGCATGGATGAAGACGAAGAGAACGAGGAGGAGGAAGAGGAGGAGGAGAAAGAGGAAGAAGAGGAGGAGGTAAGAGACTACAGTACCTGTCTCTAGTTATGGTTCAAGTTCACAGAGAGACTGGACTGTCAACTGGTACCATGTGTTTCAGGCAACAACCCTGTTAGTGAACAGACGACGATCGATGGATATGACCGAGATCAGAGGACTATTCATCTGCTGCGATGGTGCAACTGTAGGCGCTTAAGTTCCTCCGATAATTTAAGACCTTCCAGCTTTTACGTCGGCCATGGGTTGAGCCAACCCGACATATTCATCAGCTCCATAAATGAGGCGGGTATTAGACTTGAACAGATTTCATCCGCAAGTCATCCCTTTTACCTCTACAGAGGATGGGAAGTTAGTTACAAGGGTAAGATGTCGAAACATTCAGGTAAGTTTCAACCGATGACTGCGATAGCTGGAAAAGGCAGGAAGTCAAAGAAAGCCACCCAAACATTCAGGTACGACCAATGACTGAGGTAGTTGGACATGCAGGAAGTCGAAGGGTCCCACCCAAACATTCAGGTAAGTTTCGACCAATAACTGAGATGGTAGAAAATGCAGGAAGAAGAAGGGCCACCCAAACATTCAGGTAACTTTCGACCAATGAGATGCCCTACAAAACTTTTCTTGTGACTGAGCTATTTACGGCTGTTCGGAGCTCAGAAGAAACCATCGGAATGACGTCTCGTACCTGCAACCATTCAAAAATAGCTCAGCCTGAGACAAGGAGCTGAGAGAGGACTTTGCTATCCATCATCGCAGAATCTGCCAAGAAGCTGAATGGTATCTCTTGGCAGCATTTCGCAACGAGAGAATTCCTCGCAGGAGATACGAGAACCGCCTTAAAGTTCAAGGCCGGCGGGACGATTAAAAGTTCCAAAATGTCCGTTCACATTAACTTCCCACATCAAACCGATACCATGGTTCTTAAATAATTAACAGTTAAATAAGTAATTAACTTAATCGGCGCTTAATTGGTGCCATTTCTGCACTATGCATAACTGCATTTCACTAACTTTCATAGTTTGAGCTTAACTCAAAGATGTAATATATCCTAGAAATAAATTGATTAAATAAATAAATAAAAAGAGCCCTTTCTGGCTCAGTGTTGCGAGTACTGTTGTCCTAGTAGTCATCATCATCATCATCACATCCTGACATGAGCCATTTAGCAGAGATGGTTACGAATAAATGATCCCTAGTCCTTCAAATGTAAAATTTACACCAATTGGTTAGAGCGTTCACCTGGCACCGATGAGTATGGGTTAGAACCTCCTCTGAGACAGTTACTGTGTCGGGACTCTTGAGCAAGTCCTTCACTCACAATTACTCAGCACCATCGATTGATACTTGGACACTAGATAGTGGCCCTTAATAAATGCATAATAATAATAATAATAATAATAATAATAATAATAATAATAATAATAATAATAATAATAATAATAATAATAATAGTAGTAGTAGTAGTAGTAGTAGTAGTAGTAGCAATAATAATAATAATCATCATCATCATGAAATAATAATAATAATCAAATTAAATGTTGTTTTCCTCTTTAGTTGAATTTTTTTTATTTCTATCTTTCCAGCACTCGTCATGGCCTTCCTTTTCCGCTGTTTCTCTTTCCAGTGTGAGATTCGGTCAGCTGGCATTCTTTCCACGTGACCAACCCATCACAGGCTCTGCTAAACGAGAGCTATACCCGCCAGCGCTCGTGACTAAGCTGGTGCTTTGCACTTCGCTTTAAAGTAGCACTTTAGAAATTAGGCGTTTACGATTACTATTACAACCAGCAGAGCTGTCTACTTTTCCAAGGACTTCCATGTCTTTTCTTTCTAACTTAAAGACTTCCATGTCTTTTCTTTCTAACTTAAAGACTTCCATATCTTTTCTTTCTAACTCAAAGACTTCCATCCATATCTTTTCTTTCTAACTCAAAGACTTCCATATCTTTTCTTTCTAACTCAAAGACTTCCATATCTTTTCTTTCTAACTCAAAGACTTCCATCCATATCTTTTCTTTCTAACTCAAAGACTTCCATATCTTTTCTTTCTAACTTAAAGACTTCCATATCTTTTCTTTCTAACTCAAAGACTTCCATCCATATCTTTTCTTTCTAACTCAAAGACTTCCATATCTTTTCTTTCTAACTCAAAGACTTCCATATCTTTTCTTTCTAACTCAAAGACTTCCATCCATATCTTTTCTTTCTAACTCAAAGACTTCCATATCTTTTCTTTCTAACTCAAAGACTTCCATATCTTTTCTTTCTAACTCAAAGACTTCCATCCATATCTTTTCTTTCTAACTTAAAGACGTCCATGTCTTTTCTTTCTAACTCAAAGACTTCCATGTCTTTTCTTTCTAACTCAAAGGCTTCCATGTCTTTTCTTTCTAACTCAAAGAGTTCCATATCTTTTCTTTCTAACTCAAAGACTTCCATCCATATCTTTTCTTTCTAACTCAAAGACTTCCATATCTTTTCTTTCTAACTCAAAGACTTCCATATCTTTTCTTTCTAACTGAAAGACTTCTATCCATATCTTTTCTTTCTAACTCAAAGACTTCTATCCATATCTTTTCTTTCTAACTCAAAGACTTCCATATCTTTTCTTTCTAACGCAAAGACTTCCATATCTTTTCTTTCTAACACAAAGACTTCCATATCTTTTCTTTCTAACTCAAGGACTTCCATGTCTTTTCTTTCTAACACAAAGACTTCCATATCTTTTCTTTCTAACTCAAGGACTTCCATATCTTTTCTTTCTGATTTCGTTAGGAGCTCCTCAGTTTCTTTTGAAGAATTCTACACAAGATGACAAGAGATACCTTGCCATACATTACACGCAAAATGCTGCAACAGAACACTGCACTGAACTTTAGGAATATACTCGGAGCATCTCATCCTTTCTCTTATATTACATTTCATAACTTGATCCTTCTGCTTAGCGCATATTCATCTGTTTTGCCTGAAGGCTCTCAGAAATTCAAGATGGTTAGTGAGACCATAATAATTATGTGAAATCCATAAAAACTGCAATTTTTACGTAACTCTGATACCGATATTGGGTTGCCTTCCGTCTTACGAATTGAAAATTTTTTCTCTGCAAGAGTCTGCATGCCACTGTATTTGCCATCATCATCGTCGTCATCATCATCATCATCTTCATCATCATAGCTGTTGTTATCGTCATCATCATTATCATTACTACCATCGCCATCATCATCATCACCACCACCATCAGCATCACCACTGCCAGCATCATCATCATCATCATCATCATCATCATCATCATCATCATCATCATCATCATCATCATCATCATCATCATCATCATCATCAAAAAATAGCCTACATTCATCAGTTCCTGGCGTCAGCCGTTTGGGAGTGATGGGCACGAATAAATAATGATTTCCACTGTCCTGGGTCATTTGTCAATTCCACTTATCCCCCTTAGTGTTAGTCCAAGTGGTGTTATGTCCTCATTTATATTTACCATCATCATAATCAACGTCATGTTACAGAAAACCTCCAATTTATGCTTCAAACGATACGGATAAGTAACTTAGCGCAGTTTCTACCCCACAGAAGGATTTATGAAATATGAATAAAGTTCTTAGAACCTGAATCTGCTGTAAATACTGTCGTGTCTCTGTGCAGAACAGGTTCATCTTGTAATGGTTCAGACACAATTCGCTGCAGAAGCTGAGCTGATTCAGTCCATCAACGGAATCAGCCAAACTGATGCTTGGCGGAACTTGTCGGCACCAGTCGCAGACTTTCTTCATCTTTGTCATGGCCGCAGGATGTCTTTGATGATTCTGCGAGTAATCTGCCGCCTCTCTTGTCGGCACTTTTGTACCTACAGCAGAAATTCACTAACCTCCATTATTCGGGATTCTGTATTCTGTACGGTGAGGTCGAATCTGAAAACATGTTATGGTTGAGCCGAGAAATTTAAACAAAACAACGAATGAGACATGATCGGTTGAGATAGGATGGCATGAAAGGCCAACAGATTGTTGCTGCTCTTAACTTACAACATTATCATCATTATTATTATTTATTCATTCCTATATTCGTTATCATTGTTGTCGTTGTTGTTATTACTATTATTATACTTATCATCATTATCGTATTATCAAGTATTATTATTGTTCTAACAGAGATCGAGTGTAGTACAAACGCCAACTTGTTCCATTTGCCTTTCCAGATGCAGATAATTTTTAAAGCTTCTGGTGCACTTTGCTATCTACTGCACTTCCACTCCATTTTATTACTATTATTGTTATTATTATTACTATTACTATTATTATTATTATATCATTATTATTATTATTATTATTATTATTATTATTATTATATCATTATTATTATTATCATTAGCATTATGCAAGCATGTATGTATCCATCTGATCTCGCATCTTATCATCGTTTATTGATCCCAAATTAAGAATGCTACATATTACAAGAATAGTACAATTGTCCAAGATACAAAAGGCACACATACCAAAAAGGAACAGAAGTTCCACTTAATTACAGTCACCTATTAACTCTAAGCAATGAGATGGCAACTTGACATAGCTATACAACGAGTAGCTCTCAAGATTAATAAAAAAATTGATGAAAATCAAAATAACCAAAACAGATATTCAGCTACAACTGAGCCGAGTATACCAGGTAATACCATAAGTAATAAGAAATAAAAAGACTTAACTAACTGTATACATATTTGATTGTAACTAACTGTATAATGCTGAGCCATAAGAACTTTTAAAAACTGATGCATGAACAGAGGTAAATTTACCATTGAGAGAATACACACGGGAAGCGAGTTCCATAATGACAGACCAGCACATTTAATTGTAAATAGCTATGTATTCGTGTGGGCCAAGCTGATATAGAAATTTCCTTGGGATCTGGTAAAATGGGAGTGGTGTTTTGTATATTTCTTAAAATAGTTAAAACTGGACATAGTAGTTACCGTTCATACCTAAGCATAAAGAAGGAAACTTGGAACTTATTTATATATAGAGTCACATTTCAATATGTTAAGACTAGAAAAGTAATGTTCTGTGTCCATATATACACAATTTCTTAGCAACAATTCTAACTGGACGTCAATGCAGGACAGATCCACTTGTGCTTAGACATACATACAAGTATGACATGTAAGTTTATATGCATGAATGTATGTATGTATGCATGTATGTATGCATGTATGTATCTGTATGTATGCATGTATCTGTATGTATCTGTATGTATCTGTATGTATGTATGCAGGTATCTGTATGTATCTGTATGTATGTATGTATGCATCTATCTGTATGTATGTATGTATGTATCTATCTGTATGCATCTATCTGTATGCATATATGTATGTATCTGTATGTACATATATATGTATCTGTATGTATGTATGCATGCATGCATGTATGTATGAATATATGTAATAATATGTATGTATGTTTGTGTGTACTTATTAATGCACAAATATCAGTTATCTGATCATTTATATAGCACCTTTTTAAAATGCAGATTTGACTCATCTGAAACAGCGCAGCGCTCATGAATAAGCACGTGCCCCGCAGGCCTGCACTTAGCTACAGAATAGTGCTTTAGAAATGTGAGGTTTACAATTACGACGATGTACGTTCTGTTGTTCCAAAGTTGATCTTTCCTGCAATATATTTGGATGATCCCAGCGCTCAACGTAAAGCTCCCTACATCTGATTATTTTTACAATCTCTTGTTGACTAAATCGGGGCACTCACGCACAACCATTAATCGAGAGAGAGAGAGAGAGGAGGCTGGGTCTCTGTGGCCAATTAGACATGTCTTTCGTTGAACAGGTGATTTTTATGGCCACCTGGACGACCTCTGTGAACTAAGAGGTCACTGCATCCGGTAGATCTTGATCAACTTTATGAAGGATCTCCAGAAAGGTCAAACTGGTGATTTCCATGGCTGTAATGATCTCTAAATCATTGGTTTATTGCAGTTCTTGCAATCGCTTTTGCCTACACCGTAACCTGAGGAATGCCAATCCCATCCAAGCGGTGAAAACCATCAGCTTTTTTGTATCATGGTTTATTCATAAACTTAAATAGACAAACTTTGACGTAAAATGTCAAAAATTATTCAGTCATTTTAGGAGTTAAATAGGTACCTCTGAAACCGATAAACTGCAACATTTCAGTCTCAGACTGTGATCTGAAAACAAGTGCTCATGCAGAAGACATGTTTTGAAGAGACGAACCAACCAGTATACCGTTCTGCCAATATACCAACCAGTCCCATTCTGTCCAGGAAATCCCAGCCCTTTGTACAAAAAGGGCTGGGATTTCAAAGGGCTGGGCTCAAATGTCATACGAAATCCATAAGGTATCCTAGCCTGTGGTACAAAATAACCCACCCTCTCAAATGTCATTTGAGTTCTAATAAATGTCCTATAGCCAGCCAGTGGTACAAAATGATCTACTCTATCAAATGCCAATATCTCATCTAGAAAATACCCAAACCTGTGGTACAAAAGTGAGTACTCAGTTGAATAAGAAGTAAAGAGCCTCAGAGGTCAACTATGTGCAATCTGGATCAATTTCATGAGATAGAACCAGTATTCAAAACAAAATGTACATTTACACGGTTTTCTAAGAATTTATCAGGCAAGATTCTTTACCACGGCTGCCGATTATTATTATTAATTAGTAACTTCTATCGCGCTATTATCTAATGCACAAGGCATCAACCACTGGCACATTAAAACCAAGTCATTAGCAGATCAACATCCAGAAGGTCAGTCCGTCTGCATGGACACCACGCCATTTAAGCAGTTGTTAATATGCTCAACGAGAGATAGCAGATCTCCAAATTTCTATAAATCTAAAACCTAAGCCTGTCTGGCAAATCTAAAACATATACTAACACAATCCGCTATTCAGATCAAACATAAAATGTCGAAATCATCATAGGACCTACATAATTTTTATGGTCAATTATTGTAAAAAATACATTTAGATGAAGGGTCTCGTCTTTTTTTGTAATTGTAAGTGTAACCGAACATTTATATAGCGCCACTCAAATCAGCAGCGCTCTCGACCCGCAACACTGCCAGCACTGGCAAAAAGAAAGGTTTTCAAGCATCTACGGAATTGTAAAGGAGAGAGGCAAGAAGCTCTTGGCAGAGGGACTTGGGAAGACTGTTCCAGGCTGAAGGACCCACACAGCCAAAGGTTACAGATCGCACGATTCAGGCAGCGGATCTCAAATCCGAGGCCCTGGATCTCAGATCCGTCTGATTTTAATCGCTCATTTATAAGATCCCATTTATGGACCTTATTAGCCCAAGATTTAAATCTCTTAAATAAGCCATCATCCATATTCGAACCTGCATCCTTACGCACAGAAGCGTATCGGAAGTGTGGTCTAACGACTGTAGCCAACCAGCCGCTGGAACCAGGTCTTATAATAGGTGGAGTCCACATTCTATCCTCTACTGTGACCCTATCCTCTGCTGTGCCACCCGGCCCATTACGCAGAACAAGGCATAAATGGACTGAAGAAGAAGACGAGCAGTCCCTTAAACTATCCATGGGGCAGCCATGGGTATGAAGTGATAGCGACTTCACTTTTCTTAACCTCGGCTTATGCGAGCGGGTGGCCTGTCTTCTCCCTCGCTGTCTCATCTTCCCACTGACAGTGTACGGTCAGTGTACTCATTACAGCTGAGTTTACTACTGAGTGCACGCGGAGTACAGAAATCTTCAACCAGGTGTAAACCCTGGCGGGAATTTGAACCCCAAACTCTCGGTTGACAGTCCAGCACACCAACCATTAGACAATCGTGCACCCCCTCCCCTCCCCAAATGAGTCGAAATGAAAAAATGAGTTTCATCAGTTTGACCTACTGATACACGCCAGCAAGTAAAGCAACATGTAGTAGGAAAAAGAGTGATCCGGTGAAGAAGAGTATTGACAAGGAGAAGAGAAGATGAAGAACATGTAAGCGTCGGCCCCGCTTTTGTACTTTTGTACCAGAGGTTTGGGTATTTTATGGACGCTTTACTGAGGCATTGTAAGACAACTCATGATCACTCACAGTCACCCTGTAGCCAATTAGTGTGGGCCTGCTATAGTGGTCCGTGACGCAATGATAAACAATGTAAGCTGTACAGTGTACATACTTTGACGCATCAGACACACGTGTCTTTCTGACAACGGGTCACAGAGACCCACCACCACCACCACCACCACCACGACCACGACCACGACCACCACCACCACGACCACCACAACCACGACCACCACCACCACCACCACCACCACCACCACCACCACCACCACCACCACCACCACCACCACCACCAAAGCTTTACCAGTGAACTGAGGAAACCAGAGTCGATGATAGATCAGGTATATCCCTAATCTTTTCTGACAACGTTAGAGCAGAAAGCCGTGCTGTTTCCGATGAATCAGTTTTCAATTTGTAACCTAACCTTAGATCCTTCTTCTTGTTTCTCACGGAGACACAGCCATGGTACAATTGGTCTTGTCATTTCATACAGCTTTGTCATTATTTAATATGGCTTTGTCATTCAATATCCCTTCTCAGCTGCTAATACAGCTCCTTCCTTTAATACGGGCTCCGCATTTAATATGCGGACATGACACTTCAATTGAAACGCACCTAATATGCCAACCTGACCAAAATCCTAAATCAAATCAAGCGATGAAGATTGGCCGATCATTTCACTAAACCGAACTGACCCTGTGTTAAGCATTTATTACAAAGACACTTCAGAATAATTTAGAAGATAGGGTTCGATCATATCCCATGCCCTCATTTTGGCAAACTGCAACAGTGCGCGACTTTGTGAGGTTTAAAAATGTGCTACAAAATAGCCCAATATAAACACACATACATACATACATACATACATACACACATGATACATACATGCATTCATACATACACGATACATAGTATGATACATACAAACATAGTACCTACATACATAAGTATGTACGTACACATGATACATACACACATGAAACATACGTACATACACACATACACATACACATATATGATACATACATACATATACACATGATACATACATACATACACACATGATACATACATACATGCATACATATGTACCTACATACACACATGATACATATATACATACAGCGCATACACACATGATACATACATACATACATACATACATACATACATACATACATACATACATACATACATACATACATACATACATGCATGCATTCATACACACAGACATACTTTGAACGACCTTCCTTCCTTCCTTAGCTTGATCTGAACCACATCCTCCACTCCATTCTAGTAGGCTGACCATCAGCATTATTCACTCACACCAGATGGCAGATGTCATCCTTACAATTTAACTGGAAATTTATATAGCACCGGATCTAATAGTTTCGCTCTCTTACATAGCGGGAGCGGGGGACATCAGGGAGGCAATCATTTCCTTATCCTGTCGGCATTCATCGAGCAAACCAAAAATCGCACAGCCCCGAACACGAGAAGTGCATTGCAGTTCTAAGACCCTATACCCCGAGACTACATGGGTGGCATCTGTAGCTATGAACACTAACCAGTGATAACAATCGCAGCTGCTACCTCGCTTACTCACTCAAGGATTTAGTAACATCATTGTCCTCATGCGAAAACAGTCGCCTGCACTTAAGAATAGTCTAACTTCAGTGCCTCTCATCCCCACTCGGATATTACTTCATCTGCACTTTACTTTGTCCGTACTTTGAACTTTTTGCAACAGCACCAACATCGAGGCCACCCAAAGAAACCTGTTAGGCATACCTCAGCCGGGTCAGCCCCCCTTCCCACATCTGATCTTTCCTTTAATTCCTTCTACTCAGGAGTAGTCTCTATCTCCTCAATCTTTCTACTTCTGATCCTCTCCAAGTAGTAGCTTCTTTTCAACGGCGCTGCATCATAAAAGATGATCAGCTTCGCCCTCCTCCTATATCCAGGCTTTGGACTGGCATTAACGGTTTATGGCTTGGTTTTGGTGTGCTATCGGTTGATGCCTTGTGCATTAGACACCGACGAGATAGAAGTTTGAAATTACAATTACTACCAGAGTACGAGCAGCGAAGGAGTTAATCCTGTCGAAGAATTTCAAGTGTATATGGGTGTGTACGTATGCGTGCGTGTGTGTGTGTGCAGGTGTGTATGTGTGTGTGCGAGTGTGTGTGCGTGTGTGTGTGTGTGTGTGTGTGTGTGTGTGTGTGTGTGTGTGTGTGTGTGTGTGTGTGTGTGTGTGTGTGTGTGTGTGTGTGTGTGTGTGTGTGTGTGTGTGTGTGTGTGTGTGTGTGTAGGTGTGTCTGTGTGTGTGCGTATGACTTGTGGGTAAACGGTATTTGCAGCCCGAAGGAAGCCAGTGGAAAAATCAATCGCAGGTCATAGGATACGCCAGCCAAGTTGTTTTCTACAGTAACCGAAGATTGTTGAACTGGCTGGGCACAGCGCCTCCTCCCGGCCCAGCAGAAACATCAGCTACCGAAGGCTTTCCCTGCACTGGGAATATTAGATCCAGGTGTCCCTTATTCCCTGCTCCGAGACGCACGGCCGACGGACGGACGGAATCCGGGGAACTCTTCACCAGGAAATCGGTTCCATATGTCCGGATGATTTTAACACAGATCATTGGTCTTGTATAAACCATCAATGAATGAGAAGCTCAAGAATTATGGCCTCGGTTAACTTAACGCAGGGACGGAGGAGCCTCCTCCGCGAGGGAGATAGAGAGCCTAGAGATAAAATGGCACCGGGTCGGATTACCTGGCGTCTGCAGTGGCCCTGGAAACAACAGCTTCTCTATCGTATATGGGCAGCACCAGCCACAGCAGCGCCAGCAGCGGCAGCAGCTGTATCGGCAGACACACGAACAGACAAGAAAACAAACACACGAACAGACACACGGACAGACAAACAAACAGACATACCAACAGACACACGAACAGGCACAGCCACGGAAGACGGTGCAAATCCCGCTTCTTATTGTTCTTCTCTTTCTTCTTCCATTTCTTCTCTTTCCTTTTCAACTTCTTCTACTGCTTCCTCTTCTTCTTCTCCCCCTAATTTTCCTTTACCCCATCCTCCTTCCACTTCTCCTATCCTTTTCCTCCTTCTCCTCGTTATTCTCCTTCTCCCTCCTCCTCCGCCTTCTCGTTCTATACTTCTACGTCTTCTCCTCCTTCTCTTTCTTTTTCATCATGATCTTCTTCTTCTTCTGCTTCCTCCTCCTCTTCTTCTTCTCCTCTTCCTACTCCTCCTCCTCATTCTCCTTTGCCCCATCCTCCTTACACTCCTCCCTTTCACCTCCTTATTCTCCTTCTCTCCTCTCCTTTTCCTCCTCCCGCTCCTCCTTGTTCTACCCCCCCCTCCTTCTTCTTCTTATTCTCATTTTCTTCACAAGAACTTTGCATAGAAATATCTCTCATGCCTCAATCAGTCAAATCGCTCAATTTTAAACCGTCTCACCCAACATCCTGGAGCGAATTAGCAATCCATTGCTCAGTCATGCAACACTAAAAAACGCTGAAAAGTCATCGCACGAATAAAGGTTCCGAGTGGCTCAGCCTGACAGCCTCAGGTTAACTAAAAGCAGCGTTTCCTAGAAGCATACCTACGGAACGGTCGGTCACAAGGAGACACGAGAATAACAGCAGCCAAAACAACCACAGAATAATTATCTAAGCGGCTTAATTAACGGAATAAAAATTAACAAACAAAATAAGAGTCATACTGATGACGAGTCTTTTATTTCTACAAAGTTAATGTTCCTTTGTCATCCGTCTGCATTGTGCTACCTGTTTAAGTTCGGTGTTCTTCGTTTATTAGAGAGTGTTTCAAGTGAACAACGTGTTCAGTCCAGTTGCGAGTATCTAGTAGGAAACTATATACCCAACATAATCATTATCACACTTATAGGCCCTAAGTAAACCGATGAGCATCCAGTTATATACATATATACAATACACACACATACATGCACATATCTATATAGACATACATACATAAATACACACATGCATACACACATACATACATATTTGCATACATAAACACACACACATATACACACATACATCCAAACACATACATATGTATATATACACATGCACACACACAAACATACAAACGCATACACACACATTAGGGTGGTTCACAGATACATGGTAAAAAATAAAGTTCAAGCTAGAAACCAGGACACCCTCTCAGTTTTTTAGACCTATCAATAGTATTATTGAGACACAATTTCAGCTTCTTATTCCAACTGGAAGACGATGCTCACGGACTGTGTTACTTTGTCATATACCGATAAATAGACATTAATTGCAGAAGTGAATGTGTCGAGCATACAAATGAATTTTATTTCAAGATAGATAAAATATTACTGTAATTTGACAACATATTTGACACAAGAACAGTTAGCCAGATGGAACTGTAAAATTTCAGTAGGTTTAATGAATTGGAATGTCCAAAAATGTCAAAAAACATCGTCCAATCCATGAATATCGAATGTCGATTGTTCTTGTTTTATAATTTCAACACCCGTTACCGTGTTTGACTCTAGAAACTGCAAGGCTTTGCAAGCACTGCATCAACAGCAGACTCAACAAGAGTGAGAACAGCTTTCCTATTTGCCTTGACCACTTGGAGAAGAAACTGCTTTTCTTCTTCATCATTGGTGATGAATCGGTAGAATTCATCGAACAACTTCACACCCTCTCAGCCGCGTCATTCACCACTCTCAACTGCTGAATTATCTCTCTACCTTGCTTGTAATCCTCATTCTGGAACCATTTCTCTGGTGGAAGTGTAACAAAGGAATCACTCATCTTCAGGTTTGACAGTCAATGCTTACTGGTTTGTAAAATCACCCCAAATCCCTTCCTTTAGTACCGTACCATCAGCTCTCACCTCCTTTCATCAGGCTTTGCAGTCATTCTGTCGACAATCTTCATTTTATCTGTTATAGGAAGTTGGTCTGAGAACAGTCCCAGACCTACAGCCTCATCTGAAAGGTACCACAAGTGGTTTTCTAGGACCTTCCTTGCAGCAATGCTGATCTCGCAGTCAAAAGACTCATATTGTCCTAGACCAATCCAAAGTGACAGATCTTGTTCTGGAGCTTCAGCAGCACGGGACCTTTGTCCATGCCTTTGCGTAAACAGGACACCAAAGTTAAAAGATCAATTAATCTGAGTTTCTTCTTGAATACATCAGGTTGATCGCGAAAAAGGAAGATTTTGATTGCATACAGTAACTTGGCCATCCAATGTCCATGGTCAATTGACCCAGGGGCTCTCCAGTGAATTACTGAAGGCTGACGTCCAAGGACAACCACTGTCAGCTCAATGAGCTCTTGGTAGTTGTCTCTGATCTCTGAATCGGACTTTCTTTCAGCAAACTCCTTGAGAAAACTGATGCTGTTTCATGGGGGCTTCAGTGCCGGATATGACTTCCAGTCCTCGGAAGTTGACACGTGTCACACATTCCCAGCAGATTTAAATCTGTTGAAGATTGGGATTTATGGTGAACAGATGGACTGCAGCACAAGGTGAATACTTTGGCTAAAATTAATTCCTTTTCCTTTTCATGATGACGGCAGGCCAACCACAGGAGCTCTCAGCCTATTTGTCTTCCAGCAGAACACACTCCTTTGAAATACCCAGTGTTGACAGAATTGTATCAAAGCTCAAGGCTTGAACTTTGTCAACTGTGAGTTTTCACAACTTCAGAAGAATATGAACGACCATGAATTCATTGTATCCTGTTCCAAAAAAGGCTAATTTGGGCACAAAGAGGAGCTTATCAACACCACCACCTGAAACCAGCACTGGCAGGCGGTCGACATTTCCTGCTCCAAAGATCTTAGGCAGGGTTTTCCCAACCCAGTGTAGTACCAGCGGCTAATCTGGTACAAATTCAGATCTTACAGCTTCAGCATGCTGTGTCCTGGCTTTCTTACGCACTCTGTGGATGGTTCAAACTGGCAGGGCAGAAGGATCACAGCCAAGCGCTGCAGAAATTGTAATGTAAAAATTCACTTCTGAAAACATGTCCGCCAAAAACACAGGAAGTGGGCACCACGACCTTCAACAACAACTGTACACTTTTTTATTCCAAGTACCAGTAAGTAAGTAAGTATGATAACACAGCAGAAACTATTTCAAGTTCATCTCCATGACAAATGTTGACCAAGTTATACGGCATCAAGATTTACAGCAAATACTACTATATGGTAATATTTATATGTCATTGAGCACCGTCTTCTAGTTGGAATAGGAAGCTGAAATTTTGTCTCAATAATACTACTGACAGGTCTAAAAAACTGAGAGGGTGTCCTGGCTTCTAGCTTGAAATTTATTTTTGTGGACCACCCTAACACACATACATTCAAACACGTACATACATATAAACACAAATATATATGTAAACAAAAACATACATACAAACACATACATACGAACACATGCATACACACACATCCACACACATACAATGTACACATACACATGCACACACACAAATATATACAAACACACATACACACACACATACATACATATGCACACACAAACATATGCACACACAAACATACATACAAACACATGTGTCCAAACACATCTAATCCATAAACACGGAATGATGGTCTAGTTTCCAAAATTCTAATGAAATCCTGTCCAATCAGTGAAGCCCTTTTCAGCGTCTCTCAAAATGCACAACAGTAATTCCCAAACAAATCACAACTCAAACAAATAACTTACAACAACAACAACAACAACAACAACAACAACAACAACAACAACAACAACAACAACAGCAATAATTACCACAATCATTAAAACTATAAATGTCAATGTTCACAGATACATATCATCATCATCATCATCATCATCATCATCATCATCATCATCATCATCATCATCATCATCATCATCATCATCATCATTATCATCATCATCATCATTTTCTGCAGTCTTGAAATCCCTGCGATCTTCCGCAGCCAGCTAATTTCATACACAGTCACAAGTGCAAAAGATGCTTTTGTTCTGTGTCCTTGCAAGCGAAAGAGAACGCATGATTCTTTAGAAAAGGTTCTTCTCAGCGCAAGTGATGGATAAGTTTCACTGTTACAGTAATAACAACACAGAGACGGTGAGACGCATAAAAGGCGGCGCTGAGGCAGTTCACATGTAGGTGTGTCCTTACAAAACTAATAATGTAACATGATTAATCTTATGTAAGGAAAGCCATTTATGAAAAATTCTTAACTATACCCTCAAGAATGTAATAAGAAATGTCAGATCCTCCTTCACAGCTGCCGACGGTGCGCGCGCGCACCCACACCCACACACACACACACACACACACACACACACACACACACACACACACACACACACACACACACATAGATATAACTGCATATAAATCAGACATTTTGAAACTGCTTATAATATTGCATCTTTTGTTATTCTACCAATATTGTGCTATTTTGCTACTTTTTGCAAATGAATGATTTGATGTTGTAAAGTATAAGCGTTTGTTTTGTGCTAATACAAGATTACTTACTTACTTACACACACGCGCGCACACGCACAAACATATATATATATACATAATATATATATACACACATCTGTATACTATATATATATATATTGCTGCATCCTCAGCGCTGGCTTCGAACGTCTATGGGATAGTTGGGACACCCAATATGTGTTGGTTCATTTCTTTGGCTAAGACCCTGACAACTCCCTCAAAACACCTGACTTTCACCATTATTCTCCCGCTGACAAAAACTGTTCTGGCTCTTAGACGCTCCAGTCCAACTCTAACCCTCAGTATTATTTACAGCACAACTTATTTTAAAACTGTTTAACGTTTAAAAAACGCTCTATAAATCCCTTTCTCTTTTTCTTCTTCGGCTTGCTCCTCTTCTCTCTTCTTCCAATCTTGCTCCACTCTTCAGAGTTCTCTGTCAATCCTTTGTCGGCTCTCTTTGATATTTCCTCACCGAAGGAATGACCAGTATTCTGGAAACTTCTTCTCCACTCAAATGGACTTGATACGTTTCACCAATCACCATACCTCTATGCACTTCCAGCAGGTGTCCCTGCTACAATGTCCTCACTCTGGTCTATCTGGCAACTGGATTTGGATCTCCACTTGATATCGCTGCATGGACAACCCTCTGACTGGACGCAGCGCTTGTAAATCAGCTGGTGTGCTGCACTTAACTTTTAAGTGGTGCTTCAGATATTTGAAGTTCACGATTATAATCTAAAACCTAGTTTAAGCAGCTTTATATCTATAGTTCTACACCAGTTTCTTTCTTGTGCCAAGCATCTACAGGCTAGTTCAGCCCTTTCTGGAATATATCCTCTGCTGCTTCTCATTAGTTAGGGATCGTTAACACTTTAACGACGACATGCATTGGTTTCCAGTCGCTTTTAGTACACTCTTGCTGTTAGAGTGTTAAAGCAAATTGCCAACACTTTTCCCATTTTCAGAACTCTATCCGGCCACTACTTTTTCTAAACAACTTTTTTCATTGCCTCTTGTATTAACTCCACCACTACCGTACTCTGGTAGCGCCAGTCCCAAGCCTGGATAGAGGATAGGAGGGCGACGTTAAGCGTTAAACAGCAACTAACCACCTTCTGTATTCTCATATAAATCGCTAGATAGCGCCAGCTATCACATACAATCTACCGTTACTACCGGCGTGGTCCGGTGCTCCGCCGGCAGCGCAGGACAATGCAGGCGCACGCCTCTACGGCTATTATTACATCGGTCTATTATATCCATTCAAACGGGCAGCGGTGGTGATGGATCTAACCGGATCAATCCGTTGAAAACTGATCAGGGTCGAGGCCGCACGGTCGCCGTAGCGAAACGCGTACATTTACATTTCCACGGGGAAGTGAAACTGTACTTATGAACAGTGTCATATGCGCCGAATCCATAGTTCATTTACGTCACGGTGATGCGGACGGCTCTTCTAGGCAAGTCCTACGACGGACGGACGGACGGACGGACGGACGGACGGACGCCTTGACAGCTCATGCATAAGACGCCTATGGCGAAAGAGACGCATATGTGGAGCAGTGCAAGACGTATGCAGACAGAGTTCATGCCAATTACGGCACAACAGGGGAAACGCGATACTCCGCAAGACGCGCGGGCAACGGGAAACCGAGCGAAACAGAGACCGGGCGAGGCAGAGACGTACCGACACGGAGCCAGGGCGACGCACACAAAGAGAGAGATATCTATAAGTGTATTAGTTGACAGAATCAACTCAACTTTGCAACAGGAGAATTAATGGAAATCTTTTAGAGGCGAGCATGAAATCTCTCGCCGTCCACCCGATATTTGTTTGCCGTATAGAGTAACCGCACAGAGAAAAGAAAGGTAGAAAGCGCAGCGGAAAGACTAGACTGGCAATAGCACTGGCCTTTGGGTGCGCGGCCCATTAGGTTGGTAACTTGACGCTCTCGTCGGGATAAAACGCAGCCAGCCAGAGGATGCAAATGGCTGTAAACAGAGACGCCAGATCCAGTGTACCTTAGTAAGACAGCAAAAGTTGCTACTACCAAAGCCCCCGTCTAGCATTGTATAAACTTATACTACTGCAATCAGCACCAGCTAGAAACTACAGCCTATTTAGTAACGTGAGCACCAGCAAGAAACTGCAACCTATTCTTCGGAGTAAGCACCGGCTAGAAACTACAGCCGATTAGTACTATCGGCCGCAGCACGAACCTAAGACCTATTCTTCGGTATGATCACAAGCTAGAAACTACAGCATATTTATCAGGATAGTTACAAGCTAGAAACCATAGACTACATATACATCAGGATAGTTAAAAGCTAGAAACTACAGCATAAGCCTGAAAGTATGACCAATACTGAAATGGAAACAAGATCGAAAGATTGAAATCAGCTCCACAACAATATCAGGAGCCAAAAACAACATCTGTGCGGTCACAGCAAGATGTTTTTGCTTCCTTGCCTTTACAGGATCCTCAAATAACGACCCAAAATAAAAGTACTGCAATTAATAAAGTAAATAAATAACGTCAAATTAGATAATAAATGGCATAAATAAGAAAGTTGATACTGCAATACTGAAAGAAGAAAGTACAAAGTATGAGTTTGACAAAAGTACAGCATAACTTCTGAACAACTGCTTTTCCAATGACTTTTCCAATGGATAATGATTTTTCATCGCTATTTCACTTGATGCAACCATCGATTATGAAAATGGCGCTATAGAAGTGATTAGATTAGATCAGGTACTGCAATAATCAATTACATATTGTCTTTCAAATAATGCTTTGTTTCAGACAGTTTTTTTTATTATTATAGAGCGTCTTAAACTTCTATAGAATAATAGAACAACTAATCATAAATCCTAATAATTAAGGTGTCATGCTTGCATTGACTTGAGCTCCAAATAGTTGCACGCATGCATGTATGCACATCTGTATGTATGTATGGATGGATGCAAGAATATATGTATTTATGCATATATGTATGTATGCAAGTATGTATGTATGTAAGTATATATGTATGTATGCATTTGTATGTACGTAAGCAAGTATGTATGTATTCATGTATGTATTAAGTACACATCTATATGTGCATGTACGCATGGATGTACTTACATATACATGCACATCTGTACGCATGCACTTTGTATTTATGTATGTATCTGGCTATTTATATAGCCCCTTTTCAGAGCCCCTTTTGTCGCCAGCACTCACTCCATACTGGAGACAGAGGGAGTAAAAAATGTATTAAATCTAACAGAACGTGCACCTCCCTCCACCCAACAACAATTGAGATTGTCAATGCTCTTGTGTTTTTCCACATACTTGCTAAAAGATTCGACTCCGTGCTGTCAGTACTCGTCAGCGAGTTGACGCTGTCAGGACGACAATGTCTGCCGGCGACAAGCGAGTGAGTCGAGTCGAGCGAATGCGACGATACGTCTCTCGTGAACGGGTCTTTGTGTCGCTGAGAGCTCGCGGACGACGAGGGACTCCGCTTCTGGATTCCAGTTCGATCGGATTCGGAAATCGGTTGTCCGAGATCCGGAGGATTTGCGTCTAATGCCTCGGTGACGTTGCAGAGAAAGCGAGTTTTTGACCTCAGAGTCGGATCGGTTTCTTCACGACTAGGGTTCTGTCCTGTGCTGTTGTTGTGATCCGCATGTCGAATCACTTTATCGCCGTAACCGTACCAGGCGAGTAACTCGTTCATTGTAGTCTCAGCAAAATTCTTCAAAAAATTAAAGAGCAATCTTTAAAATCAAATAATGAAATATTTTTTCTTTATCTGAATAGGGCCTATAAGTCATGAGTGACAATTTTCGTAAAGCTCAGCGCGGGGATATGGTTTATTCACAAGCGCTGAGTCAAGTCAGGGTTCCAAAGAGAGCGTGTGATGCTATGCCATATGGTATAATACCATTTATCATTCGGTGTCATTATGAAACTTATAGCCAGCACAAATTTAGGTTGTGAAATATATCATTAAAAAATTAAAAATGAACTATAGAATTTTAAGAAGAAAACTAAGTTTCTGTGGATACAATGATCAGCTTTCGTTATTCAGAAAGCCATATAACATGTAAACATTATGGTGTCCACTATATTTATGAGAAAATTTAATAAAATAAATGTCAATGTCATAACATGTCAGCCTCAGATATCGGAACACTGTTAGACTCGGTTCGTCAATCTATTCTGTAAAACTCCAATTAACCACATCATTTTCCTTAAATAGTAATCACTCTTTTGAAATGTTATAACATGCGCTTTATAAAAGCCCAGATATACATTGATACATACATACATACATGCATACATACATACATACATACATACATGAATACATACATACATACAATCATACATACGCACATACATACTTACTTACATACATATGTACATACATTGATACATACATACGTACATATATACATACATATGTACGTACATGCATACATACATACATACATACATTCATACACAAATACATACATACATACATACATACATTGATACATACATACATACAAACATACACACATATATACATACATACACACATACATACATACATACATACATTCACAAAAGGCATACATACACTAGAATCCCGAATCATCGATCACAGAAGACTGCATATCGCTCACGTAAACACGGCATTTTATCAAAGCGTAAAGCAATCTCTAACAATGAACTTTATCCCTGGCCGAACGTGAAACCCGAGTCAAATAGGACGGCATCAAGCGACTGATATAAATCCGTGTACGTTTCATCCACTCTCCGGCCAGTCAGTCGATCCTGGAACGGGTTGGAAAACCAATCACGGAATGCGAGGCATTTCAAGCCCTAAACAGGAACCAGACGGCGCTCCGCCAACCGCGGACCCAATCGCACCAAGTCCTAACCAAACGCTCCGTGATTTCATCACTGAAAGCTTCAACGACCAGCCACGAAGAGAGAAGAGTTGGTTATGACGGAACGACTTCCGGTTCATCTTTACGGTGCAGACGTGTATGCCACACGCCAAATGAAAAACAAAAGTTTCTGGTAAAGAAATATCCGAGTGGAAAAGGATTTGCCGAAAACCCTGCCGTACACGGAACCGTTTGAAATCTGATGTATCATATGAAACTCAGCCAACAGCAACATCAAGACTGACTGACTGATTGATTGATTGATTGATTGATTGATTGATTGATTGATTGGTTTACTGATTGACTGCTTGATTGATTGATTGATTGATTGATTGCTTGATCGCTTGCTTGCTTGCTTGCTTGCTTGATTGATTGATTGATTGATTGATTGATTGATTGATTGATTGATTGATTGATTGATTGATTGATTGATTGATTGATTGGCTTACTGATTGATTGATCAAACCAGCTGAGAGCAAATCACAGTCATTTGTAAGAAAACAATGAATCATTAACAGTATATGAATTAATGAATTGGTCTGAATGAGGTGACTGACTGAGCTCTTGCATTGAAATGCTACGTCTCTGTCAGGTTTAAGCCTCCTCTAAAACAGTAACTGAGTAGGAACCTCAAGCATGTCCTTCATGCACTATTGCTCAGCGCCATCAATTGATGCATAGGTCATTAGAAGGTGGTGCTTCATTCATTCATTCATTCATCCATTCATTCGTCCATTTATTCATTTGTTTGTTCATTCATTCATCCATTCGGTCATTCATCCATTCAGTCATTCATTCATTCGGTCATTCATCCATCCATCAATCCGTTCGTTCATTCATCCATTCATTCATCAGTCAATCCATTCATTCATCCATTCTTTCATTCAATCTTCACTTACTGATCCCCAAAAACATGTTGACAAAAGAAAGTATATAGTTTTACATGAAATATGAGCAGGGTATACTGGGAACAAACGGTAGACCGAAAAGGGACCTAAGTCCCTCTTAAATAGAGCAGATATGGCCACCAGTATAAAGGCAGTACAGATGGCGATGAAGAATAGTTTGCCTTGCTAATTAAACATGTTGTACACATCTTAGCTATCCATGGACACAATTGGGTTCACATACATGACCTACTACATCAGCGGTTTTCAAACGGTGGTACGCGTACCACAAGCGGAATTTGAACTCCCACCTTTCGGCTGACAGTCCTGCACGCTAACCACTAAGCCATCGAGCATCCCTGGTGGCAAAACAGGTCAGCAATTGAGAAACGGATTACGAGGAACAACTGTGAGCCGAACATTCGAACTGATAGCGCTCTACTCTCTTGGAAGTGGTATAGGATTCACAGTTTCACTGACATAGGCCTACCCAGCAGTTCCTGATAAGCCGCGACTCTGAGGGGAAACGTACAGACATTCGACTAGACAGTTTTCGTGGCTGTTGACATGATGGAGCGACTGGCCGACCATTTAATTAATTGCCAGGGCACAAGCCAATGTTTCCTTCTTTCTTATGAAATACGATACCACCACCGCAGATCCCCAGCCACAGGACACAGAACAGATCCGGAAAGATGGTAGGAACGACGAGTGGCCACTTCAGCAGTCGCAGGGAGGGAGTGAGGAAGGCAGGCAGGCAGGCAGGGAGGGAGGAAAGAAGGGAGGGCGAAAGGGGAGGCTCAGCTGTTTCACTAGACTTACATGCCCAGTTTTAGGGCATTGCTGTATAAGATCGCACGGTTTGACAGGGTTATACGATAGACCCAAGGTCTTGAAACGTATTCTGCCGAAACAGGAGTAACAGGATCCTTGAAGCTTATTCACAGAAATGACCCAGTTAAACGCTTCAGCCTAAAAGGCACCAACTGAAAAACGGCGTAGAACCCATCTGTCTCCTTTCCACCTCATCCTAGAAAGTACAGCGGCCGAACTGATAAGCTGGATTTACTTCCAGAGCCTCTTCAGCCACTGTTCGATTCTGACCCTCGTACAGTCCATCCTCCTCCGCACGCACACTTAACATAAAACTCCTCCTCGTCGAAGGCAATCTGTTCCAAAGCTTCCTTCCGTCCTCCTCGGCCGTTGCTATCGGACCTCTCCATCACCAGCTCACCAACTTACTCATCATCGTTTGCATCCAGACTCAAAAGTTATCTTCTTCACCCCACTTACGGATGCCTCGTTTACACTGCCTGCCTTGATCTGACCCGGCACCATAGCATGACCCAGTTGCCTCAATCTGACCTGATACCAAAACATGACCCAGTTGCCTCAATCTGACCTGATACCAAAACATGACCCAGTTGCCTCAATCTGACCTGATACCAAAACATGACCCAGTTGCCGCCATCTCATCTGGCGCCTAAACATGACCCAGTTGCCTTGATCTGACCTGGCACCATAACATGACCCAGTTGCCTCGATCTGACCTGGCACCACAACATGACCCAGTTGCCTCGTTCTGACCTGGCACCACAACATGACCCAGTTCATAACCTTTCTATGCCATGTTCCTTCAGCAGTTGAAACCATTCTGCCGACACCTCATTACCTACTACCCAAAAGTGCTGCACAGTGGATTTCGACATGGCTGCTCCAATGAAAATCGTGTTGGGACTGTTGCAATAATCATAATAAAGATTTTTTTTAAATATTTGCAAAATCCACGGGGAGCATGCCTCCCCCTTGTCCCCCTGCAGACGCCCCCCCCCCCAGATTAGATAGTCAAGCGTGTTGGAGAGGTATTTAAAAAGTGCTATATTAAGCGGCAAAATACATACAATTTATGTAGCCCATTTACATGACACTATATACTAAAAGCACACACAGGTGTACGCCAATATACAATAACAGAAACGCTTCAACAAAACACAATATTCATCTGTTTCCCCACAAACAATTACACTTCGACCGACGTCAATGGAGATCTTCCAGCAATTACGTAAATCCGGCTCCTCAATTATTCTCACGCGAACTTCGGATCAACCCAACCGTCTTTCGCTTTCCATCGAGAAACAACTTCAAGGAAATTTTCATCCTGGGTTCAGTTTCAAAAGACATTCTTAATTACGGAAAATTTCCGATAATAATTAACGTGCTCCTTTGGTCTTCCATCTGCTATTTAAAGAGCGCTCTGTGATGCCGTATCGTATAGTGGATCTCTATAAATTGAACGTATTACTTTACATTTGAGCCAAACCCCTTTGGTCTTATCATTAACGATATTAGTTTCCATTATCTGGAAAGTTCTATTACACGAAAGATCGCCATAAGGCTTACGATATATTTTAAGAACAAACATACCCTCTCAAAAATAACACACTGGCAGTACATGACAAATTAGGTGAGAATGGATCTAAGACAATTATATTGGGGGCGGATTTGGGGCAATCAGCCGTGCCCCAATTCGTTTCGAGGGCCACAACGCCACATTAATGAATCTCCCCTCTTATTATATAAGCAATCGGCAACACTGTGTCCCACAAGCACACACAAAATGCACGAACATAGTTAAACTATAGCGTATATGGCAATGAATTCTGCTCGACCGAGTTATTGACTGAATCTGACTGGCTAGTCGTGTGACTGGCTGACGGACTGAATCTGACTGGCTGTGACTGGCTGACCGAGTCTGACTGGCTGGCTGTGTGACTGACTGATGGACTGAATCTGACTGGCCGGCTGTGACTGGCTGATTGAGTCTGACTGGCTGTGTGACTGACGGACTGCATCTGACTGGCCGCCTGTTACGGGCTGACCGAGTCTGACTGGCTGGCTGTGTGACTGGCTCAATGACTGACTGACTGATAGTCTGACTGAGGGTCTTCTTCTGGCTGCTTGGCTACCTGACTCATGGTTGGCTGACAGATTAATGGACTGATAGCTGGCTTTAGTTTTCAGCCTGAGAGACGTTTGAAGTGATGTCCCTGCTGCAGTCAACACAGATCAGATATCAGTTCCCTCTTCTTCTTCCTCTTGGATCCCCTGCCAGTATCATCTTGCCAAAGGATATTAATAACCAGTCGGTCACTTAGTTCCTACCTTTGATTTCAATCTTACCTGGAAAGGACGGCTAATTACCTCATCTTTACCTCATCTCCAGGCAAATGGAAAGACACAGACATCATAGGAAACGCTCGCTCCAGCTGACATTCCAAATACTGTAAACCACTCCACAGTCTATAACAACTGCTGTAGCTGTTTGACATTTCTCAGCTGCCCAGAATAAAGGCACCAAGTGGCAATAATATTATTATTAATAATAATAATAATAATAATAATAATAATAATAATAATAATAATAATAATAATAATAATAATAATAATAATAATAATTTATCAATATCATCATTATCAGTGATGATAATGATGATGAAGATGACAATGATAATGATGATCAGTTTTGAAAGGCTGTCAAAATGCACACACCATGACAGTAGTGATGATGTCCATATCAACGATTACATCAATTACAACAACAAATGTTGATGGCGACGACAACAATGATTATGATGCTTATGATGATGATGATGATGACAATAATGACTAGGATGATGATGAAAGTTTAACAGGTTGCATATATACCCAGATACATCAAGACAACAGTTATGATGATTATGACAACAATGATTACCACTACGATGATAATAACAACGACAATGGCTATCATGCTGATGGTGACAATAATTATAGCTACGGGTATGACAATGATGACGACACTGATGCTAACGATGATGATTACAACGTCGAATTCATCGTAAGATTCGTAACAATCAAAATGCAGTTTGTTTCTTTTACAAAGCACGTGAACCAAAAGAGTGAGCAAAAATTGAAGTCTTAGGCCATTGACACAAATACAAGCGACTCACTGACCTACTTACTCACTTGCTTATTTACTTACTTACTTACTTAATTAGTTGCTCGCTTGCCCAGTAGAGACTTAACTTCGGAACCTTCCTTAAAAAAGCCAACAAGGTACACGATACCCCTGTTGTCATTCAAACCGACAGCGTAGTAGGACATGGTGTGGTTTACGCCACACATTGCTGACGTATAGGAAATGAGTTCTTAACCCTCTGTACATCCGAAACCTCTGAACCTAGTCGCTTGAAATTCGATCCGCAAGATCAAGTTGCAGAGATCTCTGCCGCAGAAAAAGTTTGCCAACGATTGGTTTACAGGTGGCGCCCCCACACAATATATATATATATATATATATGTCAATATATATATACATATACATATATATGTATTATATATACACCAACACATATCTACTGTGCTGGTATTGTGGCGGTCAAGGCCGCAGTGCGTGAGTAGGAGGATTTATTTTATGCGAATAGCATCGTTTTCTTTAAGTTTACATGCGAAGGGAACAGCATCGTTTCTCTTAATTTTACATGCGAAGACCCAGCATCGATCATTTAATTTTTATTTAATTTCAATAGGCGACTGTCCAGCAACGACCGTGGTAGGGAAGCCCGATCGACGGTGTAAGGCCAGCGCATAGCGAGCAGACGCGTTCATTCGGGATGCATAGAGCCTGCCTCACGGTGTGCTGCTTTATACGTGAAGAGTTGGTTCGACTCTTCATACATAGCAATACTGTCAAACAGCGTTGTTGGTTAGCGATTCAGTTACCGATTTAAATATACTGCACTCAGTGTGGTAGGCGAGTGAATTTGGTTACGACAGAGTCAGAGTTCGAGTTTCTGGTTAGTACAAATATATTTACGGACGAAAGGGGCGTCCGAATAATATAATCAGGCGATCCCGAGCACAGCTAAAGAAGTTCACTGTTGGGAGACGGGCCGACAGCGCCGATCCCTCAGTTGATCGCGAAGCGGGCTAGATCCCGATCGTGGGAAATCTACGGCTGAGTAATACTCGGGGAAGGATACCGTTGATACACAGGAAAACCAATTCAGTGTGAGATCGAAAACCAGGGTGAATTTGGCGACGGGCAGGAAAGTCCCTCTTGGGTTTTGAAGAACTCCGCGATCGGAGCTTGTCCGGTAACCCATGAGAGTAGAGGTGACCTTCTTAAGGTAGCCATTTTCTGGAATTCTGAAATCCTTGAAACCAAGAGTAAATTTGGCGTCGGGCAAGGAAATCCCTCTTGGAGTTTGAAGAACTCCAAGATCCGACAGTGTTTGGTTTTATCCACTGAGAAGAGTTTTACGCGATTTCGGCGTACTCGACACAAGGGAAGTTTTACGCGCTTTCGGCGTACTCGGCCGGGAGAGTTTTACGCGACTTCGGCGTCATCGGCTGGGAGAGTTTTACGCGACTTCGGCACTCGGTGAAGTGACCGTCGGGATACCTGAAAAAAACCAATTTAGTACAAAAACGATATTAAGGGTAAATTTGGCGACAGGCAGGAAATTCCCTCTTGGGGTTTGAAGAACTCCGCGATTGGAGCTTGTCCGGTTACCTGTGGGAGTAAGCGTGACCCTCGTTAGGGAACCAAAATTCGGAAATTCTTGGGAACAAAATTCAGGACATTCTGGTAACCTTACGGGGTCGGCGTTACATTTGGATTGTGACACTTGGATGGCTGACACGCCGGTGGAGCGTTGGAGGGGCTCCATCGCCCGGTAACTAAAAATAGTTACTGGGAAAGACCACTGTTACCGAAAGACCGCAGTACGGGAAAAGACCGCCCGACAACTGATTACAGTGCGGTAAGACCAGGAAAAACGATAGAGTCAGGAAAATCTTGTATTCAAACCAATCGTTATTCAGAGCAAATAACTTGGTGATCGAAACACGTAGTTCCGGGAACTGACCGAAGTGCGAAGTAGGGCCCACCTCGTGCGCCGGTCGGAACACAGTTCTGCGTGCGGTTAGGGAGGTTTTAGACCTAGAACCTGTCCTATCAGAAGAGAGTGTCGTGAGACCAGTATACCGCGTTAATATTACACGTGCATATATTATCGCAAGATGTTCGCGTGTTTGAGACGGCACGACGTGACGACTCGTCAGATGTACACCTTGTCCTCTCGGACAAGAGAACGTTCAGGGTTTTCCCCTATTGACGATAACTCGAGAGTCATGAGATGCAGAATGGTACGTGAGGGTTCGGTTAAGGCGGAGAAAAAGAGGAAGTCTTTGACTAAGAGATCTCACAGGAAGCTGAGGACTCCTGCCGGCAAGAGAGCGAACCCTGTTCTAAAGGACGGCCATCCTGAGGACGAGGACGTTGCCCACCCGGCGACCGCGGCAGTGGCAGAGTCCGAAAGTGAGATGGAGCTTGACAGCGACACTGTTCGCAAACAAGCGATACCCTCGGGACCTCCTCTTGGAGAAATGGGCATTGAGAGCGGAGACAGGGAACCGCTCGTCTACAGCAGAAGTAGACAGGATAGTGACCCGGGCGACTCCAGAAGGTCAGTTGGCTGGAGCCGAACCCAGCCCGACGACGAAGCAGCGTCTCGGGTAAGACCGACACAAATTGGTACCATGTCTGATGAAGGGTTAGTTGATCTCGAGCGACGAACGTCACAAACTGGTACCAGAAGTGGGGTTCTAGCGTTTTCATGTCACAGAACCAGGCAAGGTCAGGAAGATACCGAGGACGAGTCGGATGAAGTGCCCCATAGTGAGCACGGAGGCGCGCGTCCAAAGTTACGTAAACGGAAAAGCAAACGAAGGTTGCTTGATGAAACGGGTGCACCTGACGAAACCAGTGCATTTGAAACGGAAGCTGGAACCCGCAGTGGGCGTGAAAGAGGTTTCCATGAGGATAACGGATGGTTGATAACCGTTCCAAAGACTACTGAGGTAGTACAGAACGATGTGAATAACGAGACATTCACACACTGGCGAGAGACCGTTGGTGAGAGTAGGTTTGACAGGTCCAAACCACTCGTCGACAATAGATCGGAGAACCTTGTGCAGGTTCAAGTGCCTAGTGTTGTACGGGGCAGGCGACCTGTACAGTTGAGACAGGCTTGTGGTGGGCCAAGAGACATTGAGACAGGCCTGAAACCGCGGGGTGACGCCGTAGTGCAGAAAACGAGTGGTGACATCGTGGCGCATCAGCGAAACGAAGGTAATCGAGTACCGTTTACCAACATGGAAGGAGGTCGCCCAAGACCTGTGACCGATGAGGTAGATTGGCAAGCAGAGATGTCTTACCTGCGACAGAGTGTGGCAATGATGAGTTCGAAACTTGAAGAACTGTCTGTTCCTGCTGCTCAGCATGCGAAGTCTTACCGACGCGAGACATCGGGGAAACCTACGGGCCCAGGTTACCAGATGGATCGCCGAGGGAAGCTGCAGATCGAAGAGCCGGCACGGAGCCGAGGTAACACAGAGACACGCGAGGAAGTTTCGCTTTCGGGAACTTCGGAAAAGTTACGTAGCCGCTATCTTCCCGAGGACAGCGGGAGAGAGTCACACGGAAAAACGGCAAGGCAATCGAGTCGACAACGTCTGTTGACAAGAGGAAGAGTTGAGGCGAAATTACGTTCGTCAGTGAGTTCTTCGGATTCAGACACCGATAGTGTTGGTCCAGAAGAGGCCATGAGAACCGGAGTCTTTGACAGGAAAAACCTCCGCCAACGAGGAAGACACGAGAGTTATGAGAAAACTGAAAGGGAGACGTATGGTAAGGAACGTCTACCAGAGTACGAGAGACGCAGTTTAAAACAGGCACTTGATAGAGAAACCGAGAGAGAATCGAACATGGGAAGAGACAGAGATCATTTGGCCTGGGATGAGACCCACGAGCGGTACTCTAAAGGGCACAAACCAGATTCGAGAAGTCGTAATTGTCTTAGGTACGACGAATCTGACAGACCGCCAGAGTCAGGAAAAAGAGATATTCGCGAAGAAGACAGAAGAGTTACGTTCGTCAACGGAAACTCTCAGAGCTCTCGCAATAAATATAAACGATCGGAGTCCAAAGACTACGCAGGTGGTGAGCCTCGTAGAAAAGGTCAGAGACAGGCTGAGTACATCTCTGATGAAGACAGTGCAACGTCAGGCGACCGAGAGATGACTACGATGTATTCTAAGTGGCGTACAGGGAAGACGTCGGGTACTCTGAGGGGACAGAGTCGGCACCGGTCAGTGGTGAGGACAGACGAGGAAAACGATTCCCGGAGTAACGATGAGGACAACCGGAGAGGAAATCCCAAGAAGAGTGTCGGAAGATCACTTGTTACGCGGACAAGAGGCGAAGACCGATCGGATCGCGGTATACGAATCAAGCTAGAGAAGTACGACGGCAAGTCAGCGATCGCAGCCTTTCTAGCAAAGTTCGAAGTTTGTGCACGGTGCAACCGGTGGAGTGATCAGGAAAAAGCAGACCAGTTAATGTGTGCCCTAACGGGTCCCGCTTCGCAGCTGTTGTGGGACATGGGTGCACAGAGGGACGTGTCTTGGCGAGAACTTGTTGAGCGGCTTAAGGCCCGGTACGGGTCTGATGACCAAACTAGCCTATATCGGATGAAACTTCGCACTTACCGGCAGGCTCACGGAGAAACGCTGAGTAGTGTAGTGCAGGAAGTACGAAGGCTAATGGCTTTGGCATACCCAGGACCAACAAGTGATATCGTCGAGACGGTCGCTTGTGACGCTTTCATTGATGCACTGGCAAACCAGGATTTGGGGCAGAAGGTGCGCGAGCGAGAACCAGTTAACCTCGAAGCGGCGTATAAACATGCGGTGAGGTTGGATGCCTATGGTCGATCTTCGACACAAGGTGGTGATTTAGACCGGAGACACGCGAGAGTTAAAGTTACCATGGAAGACCGAAAAGACTCGAGCACTGAGGGGCAACAGTCTCGTCGTCTAGAAGATCTCGAGCGAAAGATTAAAAATCTTTCAAGAGAACTTGATCGAGTGACAATAAATCAGAATTTGGGCATCGTTCCGAGAAAACCTCATGAAAGGGAGAACAGTTCTGATCTAGCTGTGGGAGATCAGAGGACAACCGAACCGAATGTGGGATGGCGACGGATTTATCCGCCCACACGGTTGCGTAACCCGGATATCGAATGCTACTTGTGCAAACGAAAAGGACACATGAAGCGATTTTGTCCTCAGAGAAACGCTGAGACGAATGGTGCAACCGGTACCAGTGAACCTACAAAGGCTGAACCGATACAAGAGGAAACCCAAAACCGACTGGTAAAAGGCAGTAGGGTGGCCTACGTGGTTGCGAGACTGGCAGGAAAACGTATACACTGTCTACTTGATTCTGGAAGTGAAATGTCACTTGTGCCACGACGTTTCGTGCTAGACGCTGTGCTAGTACCGTCAGAACAGCGACTCCTAGCCGCTAATGGAAGTCAGATTAAGGTGGATGGTGAAACTAACCTTAAGATTCGGATCGGAAAGCAGGTGTACCCTGTACCCTGTCTAGTTACAGACCAAGTGACAGAAGTGATCTTGGGGTTATCTTGGCTGGAAGCCAATCAGGCAAGATGGGACTTCGCAAGTCGATGCGTTTTCCTTGGGAGCGAGAAGATCCCGCTGAAAGAGGTCGTTACCGAGTCCATGTGCCGGAGGGTTATTGTGCAAGAGGACATAATAGTTCCTCCAAGGAGCGAAGTTGACGTTCCAGCTTGGGTAGTATACCCGCATTTCCAAAAAGATAACGAAGATTGGACGACCATTCCAATGGAATTATCAAAAGATTTGATAATCGGACGTACGTTGGTGACAGGAAGAGACACGGAAGTGTGGATCAGGATGTTGAATGTTGGAGACAGAGATTCGCTAGTCAAGAAACGGACTGAATGTCCGCTGGAGCGAGTGAACGTAGTCGATGTGACAGTTAATCGAGCCAGAACGGAATCGTATGATGAGCCTTACCGAAGCGAAAATCCGGAGAAGCCTATGGGCCCAGGTTATCCGGAGGAACGCCGAGGAAAGCAGCAAAGTACGATTGACCGGTTTGGATCGAAGATTAGTACAACGGCCAGTGTGGCGGAGCAGACGCTCAACCCACTTGCCGAACAGACCCTAAAACGACTATGGGAAGAAGTGCCAGCAGACATTTCGGAAGAAGAGCGAATCAGGTTACGAAAACTTGTGCTAACGTACAGCGCAACGTTTTCCCTTAACGAAAGTGATAACGGATTCACTTCGGTGATCCAACACGAGATCGATACGGGACAGGAGAAACCAGTTCGGCAACCTTTGAGACGTCAACCGCTTTCCATGTTACCGGAAGTTGATCGTCAGGTAGAAGACATGTTGAGACAAGGAATCATTGAACCTTCGATATCGGAATGGGCATCCAATGTCGTAATGGTTAAGAAAAAGGATGGCAGTATGCGTTTCTGTATCGATTACAGGCAACTGAACCTGAAGACACGGAAAGATGCTCATCCGTTACCCCTTATCCGCGAGAGTTTAGATACCCTGGGTGGCGCCAGATGGTACAGTACGTTCGATTTGAGAGCAGGTTATCACCAGATGGCCTTGCACCCAAGAGACAAACACAAGACCGGGTTCGTTACGAGAAGGGGCAGCTTCCAATTCAAAGTGTTACCTTTCGGATTGTGCAATAGTCCGGCCTCGTTTTGTCGACTAATGAACTTAGTCTTGACAGGGCTAAACTATGACATCTGTCTGGTTTACTTGGATGACATAATTGTGTTCTCGAGGGACGTAGAGACGCACATGCAACGTCTAGAGATGATTTTCAGGAGATTACAAGAGTATAATCTCAAGCTGAAACCATCCAAATGTTACCTGTTACAACAGAGAGTATTGTTTCTTGGTCACGTTTTGAGTGAAGAAGGGGTCGCGACGGATCCGAGCAAGATCAAGGCCGTAGAAGAATGGTCTGCTCCTCGGAACTTGAGACAAGTCAGATCCTTCGTTGGTCTTTGCTCCTATTACCGACGTTTCATACATGATTTCGCGGTGGTAGCTCAACCACTTCATTTTCTGACCAGGAAAAATGTACCGTTCCATTGGACTGACGAATGTCAGGGAGCTTTCGAAGAACTTAAACGAAAGTTGGTTTCCGCACCTATACTTGGGTTACCGAACGACGAGGGCCAGTACATCCTAGATACGGATGCCTCGGCATACGCCATTGGAGCGGTGTTATCGCAAGTACAAGAAGGAGAAGAGACAGTGATTTGTTACGCGAGTCGGCTCTTGTCGACGGCGGAACGGAACTACAACGTTACCAGGCGAGAGTTGTTAGCTGTGGTGTATTTCTTGAAAGAGTTTCGTCAGTATTTACTGGGTAGTAAATTCCTACTCAGAACAGACCACTCCGCACTTCAGTGGTTACGCAGAACACCGGAACCGATTGGCCAACAGGCTCGGTGGTTAGAGATGATAGAGGAGTTTGACATGGAGATATGTCACAGACCGGGAGCAAAACACGGTAACGCAGACGCGATGTCTAGAGGTCCGGGTGAGGAACAACCTAAAGTGGTTACCATGAGAGTTACGAATGAAGACGTGATGTGGGCACGTCCGATCGGAGAAGTAACGCGCTCCGAGGTGACCAGTGAAGATACAGGCCAGGAAATCCGTTGGACAAAGGAGTTTCTTCGAAGAGAACAGCAGAGCGATTACAATATTGGTACGGTCCTTGATTGGAAGGAGTCGAAGCATCATCCAACACAGGCAGAACTATCACCTGCTAACGGAGAGGTGAAAGTGTTGGTGAGCAACTGGAATCAGCTGGAAGTCCTGCAAGGAGTGTTACACAGAGGCTGGATTCAGGGTAACACAGGAAAAGCTGAGCGATCTCAGTTAGTTGTGCCCTTATCTCTACGGCAAGAGATGCTTCAGTTAACACACGCAAGCTTTGCCGGAGGACATTTCGGGATTCGGAAGAGTTTAACTCAGTTGCAACGCCGGGCGTATTGGCCGAGTTGGAAGGACGATGTTAGACGGTTCTGCCAAAGGTGCGATCGCTGCGCTCGTTATCGAAGGGAGAAACCTCCAAGACAGGGTTACATGCAGACTCCTGTGGTCGGTGAACCAATGGAGAGATTCGGAATTGATATAACTGGTCCGCATCCTGTATCAAGTAAAGGCAACAAATACATACTGACAGCGATAGATTACTTCTCGAGATGGGCTGAAGCTCTGCCTATCAGAAACCAAGAGGCCGTTACTGTGGCAGAATCGCTTATGGTACACGTGTTCTCGAGGTTTGGTATGCCACGCCAGATCCTGACGGATCAGGGACCGTGTTTTGAGTCGAAGTTATTCAAAGAGCTGTGTAAACGCATGGAGATTGACAAAGTACGTACAACTCCATATCGACCCTCTGGTAACGGAATGATCGAAAGGTTCCACAGAACATTGAACATGTTGATCGGAAAGGTAGTGTCGGAACGACAAAAGGATTGGGATGTTCATGTACCATATGTAATGGCGGCATATCGAGGTACTGAACATGAAGCGACCCAACGGACACCTAATTTCCTGTTCCTGGGAAGAGAGAACCATACGCCATTAGACTTGATTCTAGCCCAAGTCACAGAGTTCGAGAGACCGTCTTACAGTGACATGGAAGAGTACGTGGAGAAACAGAAAGAGAAAATGGAACGATCGTATCGGCTTGTACGAGAACAGTTAAAGAGAGTAGCAGAAAGAAGGAAAAAAGCCTACGATTTGAGAGTGAGACCTAGCAAGTTCGCTCAAGGAGATTGGGTTTACTATTACTACCCTCGGCTAAGAAGTGGAAGGAAGACAAAATGGGCTCGCTATTACACCGGCCCATTCTTGGTTATTCAAGTGCTCAGTCCGTGTCTGTACCGGATTCAGAAGAGTCCGAAATCCACGCTAATGGTTGTGCACGTGGATAAATTGAAGCCGTTTTACGGTAAACCTCCGAGTACCTGGTTACCGGAGAGGGACAGAAATCTTGAGTTACCTACAGTAGACTGGACAGTCCTGGCTCAAGATCCTAATGCAGAACATGAACCAGAGGAACCTTCAGAGAATCCAGACGAGACCGCTGATCCAGAATTGCCACCTGGACGACGGACGAGACGAAGACCTCGCTTGGATGGATGACTACGACTGTAGAAGTCCTTGTTAGTGACCTTCTGAAGCAGACGTGTATCTAGGACCAACTAGATAAACGCTTAATTGCGTTGGTTTCATTGACTATTCGAGTCCCATGTTTCAGTTGCCCTTTTGATGAGAGTATTTCTTTTGAGCGGTATCTGGGAGCATACCGTACCTGTGATACCAGAACGCTTAATTGCGTTGGTTTCATTGACTATGCGAGACCCGTGTTTCAGTTGCCCTTTTGATGAGAGTATTTCTTTTGAGCGGTATCTGGGAGCATACAGTACCTGTGCTACCAGAACGCTTAATTGCGTTGGTTTCATTGACTATTGGAGACCCATGTTTCAGTTGCCCTTTTGATGAGAGTATTTCTTTTGAGCGGTATCTGGGAGCATACCGTACCTGTGATACCAGCAACGCTTGATTGCGTTGGTTTTACAGATTGTCAGTGAATGACTGTTTAAGTTTCCTTTTGATGATATGTTTTCGGTTAAACATTGGATTAGTGGATAGTACTGAAACGAGTAAAGATTCCAGTACTAGAACGCTTCATTGCGTTGGTTCTACAAGCGAATTATTGGAGAACCATGTTTCCGTTTCCTTGTGACGACAGAGTTTCTTTTCGACAGTATAATGCTCGTAACAACGAGTGTTAAGGAAATTCGGGGCAATGCGATTTCCTTGGTTACCGTTTCATGATACTTTAGTGCGCTACCTTAGTGCGGCACTTAGGATAGATCATCATGCGATAGAAGCATATGTTAGGACTTAGATCATGTGCGTAAATATGATAACTTGTACTTTTATTTTGCTTTCACGATTTTGAAGTGGTACCGGGTGTGACTGATCGACGATGGTTACCAGATCGGGAGACAGTGGGCGACTTTTCTCTCCTTAAGTTCTCCTGGCCCTTGGGGTCCGGTAGAGCTCAGGTTCATGATAGAGGGCCTGTTAAGGTTGGCGATTTGTCAGGTACGACAGGTTGCCAGTAGGGTGGTGGTTCGGATCGAAAGCATCATTAAATAGGCTGTCGCTATCACGGTTCTCATCGTGTTTGGCGTACGTGCAGGGTGCCGAGAGATCGAAAGCATCATTAAATAGGCTGTCGCTATCACGGTTCTCATCGTGTTTGGCGTACGTGCAGGGTGCCGAGATTGTCGATATACCGCCCTATAACCAAAGGTGCATTTGGTTCCTTGCTCTCTAAGTGGATCTGGGTTGGGGATGTTCCTGTCACGTTTGATTAAGGTCCCCGATTTTGGCAGAGATGCTCCGCATCTAAGTAAGGTGGGGAGAGTGTGGCGGTCAAGGCCGCAGTGCGTGAGTAGGAGGATTTATTTTATGCGAATAGCATCGTTTTCTTTAAGTTTACATGCGAAGGGAACAGCATCGTTTCTCTTAATTTTACATGCGAAGACCCAGCATCGATCATTTAATTTTTATTTAATTTCAATAGGCGACTGTCCAGCAACGACCGTGGTAGGGAAGCCCGATCGACGGTGTAAGGCCAGCGCATAGCGAGCAGACGCGTTCATTCGGGATGCATAGAGCCTGCCTCACGGTGTGCTGCTTTATACGTGAAGAGTTGGTTCGACTCTTCATACATAGCAATACTGTCAAACAGCGTTGTTGGTTAGCGATTCAGTTACCGATTTAAATATACTGCACTCAGTGTGGTAGGCGAGTGAATTTGGTTACGACAGAGTCAGAGTTCGAGTTTCTGGTTAGTACAAATATATTTACGGACGAAAGGGGCGTCCGAATAATATAATCAGGCGATCCCGAGCACAGCTAAAGAAGTTCACTGTTGGGAGACGGGCCGACAGCGCCGATCCCTCAGTTGATCGCGAAGCGGGCTAGATCCCGATCGTGGGAAATCTACGGCTGAGTAATACTCGGGGAAGGATACCGTTGATACACAGGAAAACCAATTCAGTGTGAGATCGAAAACCAGGGTGAATTTGGCGACGGGCAGGAAAGTCCCTCTTGGGTTTTGAAGAACTCCGCGATCGGAGCTTGTCCGGTAACCCATGAGAGTAGAGGTGACCTTCTTAAGGTAGCCATTTTCTGGAATTCTGAAATCCTTGAAACCAAGAGTAAATTTGGCGTCGGGCAAGGAAATCCCTCTTGGAGTTTGAAGAACTCCAAGATCCGACAGTGTTTGGTTTTATCCACTGAGAAGAGTTTTACGCGATTTCGGCGTACTCGACACAAGGGAAGTTTTACGCGCTTTCGGCGTACTCGGCCGGGAGAGTTTTACGCGACTTCGGCGTCATCGGCTGGGAGAGTTTTACGCGACTTCGGCACTCGGTGAAGTGACCGTCGGGATACCTGAAAAAAACCAATTTAGTACAAAAACGATATTAAGGGTAAATTTGGCGACAGGCAGGAAATTCCCTCTTGGGGTTTGAAGAACTCCGCGATTGGAGCTTGTCCGGTTACCTGTGGGAGTAAGCGTGACCCTCGTTAGGGAACCAAAATTCGGAAATTCTTGGGAACAAAATTCAGGACATTCTGGTAACCTTACGGGGTCGGCGTTACATTTGGATTGTGACACTTGGATGGCTGACACGCCGGTGGAGCGTTGGAGGGGCTCCATCGCCCGGTAACTAAAAATAGTTACTGGGAAAGACCACTGTTACCGAAAGACCGCAGTACGGGAAAAGACCGCCCGACAACTGATTACAGTGCGGTAAGACCAGGAAAAACGATAGAGTCAGGAAAATCTTGTATTCAAACCAATCGTTATTCAGAGCAAATAACTTGGTGATCGAAACACGTAGTTCCGGGAACTGACCGAAGTGCGAAGTAGGGCCCACCTCGTGCGCCGGTCGGAACACAGTTCTGCGTGCGGTTAGGGAGGTTTTAGACCTAGAACCTGTCCTATCAGAAGAGAGTGTCGTGAGACCAGTATACCGCGTTAATATTACACGTGCATATATTATCGCAAGATGTTCGCGTGTTTGAGACGGCACGACGTGACGACTCGTCAGATGTACACCTTGTCCTCTCGGACAAGAGAACGTTCAGGGTTTTCCCCTATTGACGATAACTCGAGAGTCATGAGATGCAGAATGGTACGTGAGGGTTCGGTTAAGGCGGAGAAAAAGAGGAAGTCTTTGACTAAGAGATCTCACAGGAAGCTGAGGACTCCTGCCGGCAAGAGAGCGAACCCTGTTCTAAAGGACGGCCATCCTGAGGACGAGGACGTTGCCCACCCGGCGACCGCGGCAGTGGCAGAGTCCGAAAGTGAGATGGAGCTTGACAGCGACACTGTTCGCAAACAAGCGATACCCTCGGGACCTCCTCTTGGAGAAATGGGCATTGAGAGCGGAGACAGGGAACCGCTCGTCTACAGCAGAAGTAGACAGGATAGTGACCCGGGCGACTCCAGAAGGTCAGTTGGCTGGAGCCGAACCCAGCCCGACGACGAAGCAGCGTCTCGGGTAAGACCGACACAAATTGGTACCATGTCTGATGAAGGGTTAGTTGATCTCGAGCGACGAACGTCACAGTATATTTAAAAATATATATATATACACCCACTCATATATTATTGTGTTGGGCTGTGTGGGGAACCATTGTATGTGACATATATGTATTTAGTGCAGTTCATTTCATTTGTATTTGTGATATATATACATATATATAATAGTATATATATTATATATTATATATATTTTATTTGTATTTGTGATATATATATATATATATATATATATATATATATATTTGTATTTGTAATATATAAATAATATATATACATATGTATATTGGGAATATATATACATACATATATAATTTATATATATATATATATATATATCACAAATATAAATAAACTGAACTGCATCAGACACTGTTCTCCTTCTAAAGATCAGAAGCCCATACACGACACAGCATCAATGACAGAGAGCATGGATGGCGCTGAGCAATAATAGCTCGTGAAGGACTCGCTCAAGGTCCCCACACAGTAACCGTCTCAGACCAGTGGCTCGAACCTCCTCTACCCTAAGCAATACAAGCCGAGCGACCTAACCAGAAGGCGCCTTCAGATTTCAAACCCAGTAACTGGATATCATCTGCCTCAGATGTAAGGTCTGAAAAGCATTCAGTTTTGACATTCACATGTCTCAAGTGTTGTGTAGTAATTGACCGTTATTGGAAACCTGTTCAGTTGTTTTACATTAATGTGCCTGCCTGCCTTGTATGCATGTATGTATGTTTTATGTATGTATGTATGTATGTATGTATGTATGTATGTATGTATGTATATATGCATGTAAGTAATTAATGTTCTATTTAATATCATATGTAATTAATGTTCGAATTAATATCATAATTAATGTTCTATTTAATCAGATGGTGACTGTATGTTTTGGCATTTATTAGTTAAAGGTAAGAAGTAAAGAATTATTAGTTAAGTGAATTAGTTAAGCATTATTAGTTAAGTGAGTTAGTTAAGCATTATTAATTGAGTTAGTCTCATATTCCCTTCTGATGTCTCATATTTTCTTTTTTCTTCATTTAACTGGCTTACAATATCATTACTGAACTATTATAATTTGTGATTTATTCTGTACCGCATCATGGGAACAATAAACTATTTGATTGATTGATTGACTGAAGTATCCATGCATCTATGTAGGCACGCATGTATGTATAACATGTATGAATGTATGAGGACACCTAATATAGCTCCCACTACACACCTCACAAAGTAATGCATTGTAATGCAAATCTCTGAATTTTTTCACCAATACACAAAATGCGTTACACAAATAGCCACGTAAAATATCTACACTAAAAATGGAGATGTCGCTTCCGTACATAAGCATAAGAAAACCGCACCCTGTCCTGCGTGTCGGTCCACTGTCTCTTAGGAAGTCTTCCTGTACAAAACACATGTTATTCCTCCTAACTCAGCCCAGGTTACAATCTCTTCTTGTGTTACCACTCACCTGTTTAGAATTCTTAGGCTGTCATTTTCAAAGAACTTTAGAGGTTGTTAAAATGTACACCACAACAGCCCAGATACATACATACATAAATATATTCATATATGCACACATACATACACACAGATATACATACATATATATACATACACACATACATACATGTATATATGTATGCATGTATGTATACATGTATGTATGTATGTATGTATGTATGTATGTATGTATGTATGTATGTATGTATGTAACTATGTATGCATGTATGTATGTATGTATACATGTATATATTTATGTATGTACATATGTATGTATGTATGTTTTGATCATTAAAACAGAAAGCTTTGTGTATGTTGCACTGAGGGGGGGAAATGTCCTAGTATGGGGGAATTGTCCGGGGGGTAACTGTCCGGGGGAGAATATAAGTGGCCCTGCCAACATAGCAGAATGTGCCTATGTTGACCCAAGCGTGCAAATGAAATTTTTGACGTACTCTAAACCACAAAAACTATATCAGGTATATTTTACGCACTCACATGACAATACCGATTCACGAGGCACAACCGCTGTACACATACACAGTAAAAACTACACACGATACTGCTCCTGACTAGCCATAGCTTTTATTGTAGTCACTACATTCAGAACACAGCTTTGAAAACAAACGTTACGTTATTTTGTAACAATTTAAATTGTGATACTTGTAGTTTTGGAAGAATGCTACTTCGATTAGGATTTGTGAATTGCAAACCACTGTATAAGTTACAAAGTTAAATGCTTGACTAGATTAATTTTAAGGCAAAATCTCGAACTGTTCAATGTAAATTGGTCTAGAGAAAAACAGAAGCTGGTCTAGAGAAGAAGAGAAACTGGTCCAGAGAATAAGAGAAACTGGTCCAGAGAAAAAGAGAAACTGGTCCAGAGAAAAATGAAATTGGCTTAGAGAGAAAGAGAATTGGTATAAAGAAGAAGAGAAATTGGTGTAAGGAAGAGAAATTGGTCCAGAGAAAAAGATAAATTGGTCCAGAGACCAGAGAAAAAGATAAATTGGTCAAGAGAAGAAGATAAATTGGTCTAGAGATGAGGAGAGATAAGCCTAAAGAGAATTGGTGTAAAGAAGAAGAGAAATTTGTGTAGAGAAGAAGAGAAATTGGTCTACACAGGAATAGAAGTTGGTCTAGAGAAGAAGAAAAGTTGGTCTAGAGAAAAGCAAAACTGGATTAGAGAGACAGAGAATTGGTCTAGACAAGAAGAGAAATAGGTCTAAAGAAGAAAATAAATTGGTCTATGGAAGAAAATTAACTGGGCTAGGGAAGAAGAGAAATTGGTCTAGAGATAGTAGAGAAGAAGAGAATTGGCTTAGAGAAGAGAAATTGGCCTAGAGAAGAAGAGAAATTGGCCTAGAGAAGAAGAGAAATTAGCCTAGAGAAGAAGAGAAATTGGCCTAGAGAAGAAGAGAAATTGGCTTAGAGAAGAAGAGAAATTAGCCTAGAGAAAAAGAGAAATCGGCCTAGAGAAGAAGACAAAGAAGAAGAGAAATTGGCTTAGAGAAGAGAAATTGGCCTAGAGAAGAAGAGAAATTAGCCTAGAGAAGAAGAGAAATTGGCCTAGAGAAGAAGAGAAATTGGCCTAGAGAAGAAGAGAAATTGGCTTAGAGAAGAAGAGAAATTAGCCTAGAGAAAAAGAGAAATCGGCCTAGAGAAGAAGACAAAGAAGAAGAGAAATTGGCTTAGAGAAGAGAAATTGGCCTAGAGAAGAAGAGAAATTAGCCTAGAGAAGAAGAGAAATTGGCCTAGAGAAGAAGAGAAATTGGCCTAAAGAAGAAGAGAAATTGGCCTAGAGAAGAAGAGAAATTGGCATAAAGAAGAAGGGAAATCGGCCTAGTAAAGAAATTGGTCTAGAGAAGAAGAGAAATCGGCCTAGTAAAGAAATTGGTCTAGAGAAGAAGAGAAATCGGCCTAGTAAAGAAATTGGTCTATAGAGAAGAAGAGAAATTGGTCTAGAGAAGAAGAGAAATTGGTCTAGAGAAGAAGAGAAATTGGTCTAGAGAAGAAGAGAAATTGGCATAAAGAAGAAGAGAAATCGGCCTAGTAAAGAAACTGGTCTAGAGAAGAAGAGAAATTGGTCTAGAGAAGAAGAGACAATCAGTCTCCTTTAAACTGTCCCTCAGCCAGCCATGGGTATATTAGCCACTTCATTTAACTTTGCCTCGTCATACGAGGTGGGTGGCCAGCCTTTCTTCTTTCCCCATCATCGATCTTCCCACTGAAGTGTAATAGGTCTGGGACTAATTGGTTAAGAACTCATTAAAACATATACTGAGAAATGTAGCAAACCTAATACTTATTGTTTGTTTTTAATGACCTTTCATAACTCAAATGTTTAATTTTCATTCGTGTATTGCATATTTCTTTCATTTAGCGCATTTACATAGCGCCTCTCCATGCCTGCTGCTGCACAGATTACTACACACGCTGTAAGCTGAAAGGTTAGCTATTATAGTGAAAATAATTATAACAAAATAATAAAACACAATGAAATAAAATCACAATAAATTTCTAAGTATAAACAAAGTTTGCCGTTAAAATTACAATTAGTCTACGGGAACGATTCATAGGAATTTCAATAGCTGAATTAGGTCGATCCGATTGTAAACAATGCTCTCGGATGTCGTCGCGTATCAGGGTCTTCTCAGTGTCACGTGCGCAACAGTTCCATTCGCCGCAATCATGCCTGCCTGAAGTAGGACCTACTGAAATACAGTAGCGTATTCCTCGGATGTCGTAATATAATCACTGAAATTCGTTCCGATTACTAATTAGGCGATTCCTGCTGAGCAAGGCACGTAGATTAACTTAATTATCTTGTTCTGTTAACATCAGGCAGAGCCTTAATTCCGTTTAAATTGGAAAATGGCATTTACACATAATTTCAGTTTTTCCCGCCGAGTCTCATCTCTGTTTACACTGCCTCAGGTCCAGCTTTGATACGTTGTTAATAAGCCGCTGGTCCTAGGCCAGCTTTTTTGAGGCAACAAGCTATCCACATATTATTATTTGGAATTTATTAAGCGCCATTATGTAATGACCCAGTTTTAATCAATGGCGCCGAAAAATTGTGACGTCGCCACATAGTAACCACCTTGAAAAAATGCTATCCAAGTTTTTGTAAACCGGAGAGATCATGTTATGTATACGCTTCAGGTTGATTTAATATGGCCATTGGGTCCTAACCCTAGGAAAACAAGTAAAAATAAATAATCCTAAATAAAATAATAATTTAAATAATAAAAAAAATAGTAGTAGTAGTAGCAGCAGTAGTACTACTCCTGCTGCTGCAACTACTACTACTACTACTACTACTACTACTACTACTACTACTACTACTACTACTACTACTAATAATAATAATAATAATAATAATAATAATAATAATAATAATAATAATAATAATAATAATAATAATAATAATAATAATAATAATAATAATAATTATAATAAAGCTGTGTTTTAGCATCAAAGCGTTTGGCAAATACCAGCCGAGTCGTTCACATCCGTAAGCTCTTTCAGCTCTTTCAGCTAATTACTAGCAACCGAAATGCTTAATTCTCGAGACTGCCAGTCGGCTCAATATCACCAGCAGACACAATTACTCAAGACCCACCGACCGACAGACAGACACACAGACCGACAGACAGACAGACAGACAGACAGACCAGCAGAGAGCTGTTTTGCAGTTAACCATGCCTATAATTCTAGTTGTTAAGTAAGCAGAATGCCTGCCATCCTAGACCGTGTAACCCGATCTGGTCTGCGCCTGGCAAATGATACAGCATTAGGCAAGCCTGCTCCCTCCCTCTCTCCCGCTCTCTCTTTCTCTGTTTGTCTGTCTCTCGCTATCTCTGCCTGTCTGTCTGCTGTTAGACAATATCGGGAGGCCGCCATGCCAGTCCATACATACCCAACAGCGGCTAGGCAGCCAGACTGCCAGCCGGTAATGTACCTGGCTCTAATTGCAGTCCCCAGAGATCGGGCTGAAATCCGATCTGCCAGCTGCCACTAGTAGCTAGGACTCTTAAAGCCAGACTTGTTTCCACGGCAGCGGCTGCCGAGCGCCGCAACATGATATTCCAAATAATAGTAACACAGTAATTATATGTTCAACAGGATCCGCCTAGCATGTCGCACTGCTATCCATCTCTACGATGATGAACTTCACATTGCAACCACGCTAGCACGATCGTCCGCGCATCTCGCTATTAAAATAACACGTCCTCTAAACTACAGGCTGATCATAAAAAAGCAAGTGTATCATTTCAAGCCATCAATGAAATAAACATTAATGCTAGCATCATCGAATCCGATGAAAAACTCAACAACACGTTTGTCAACCCATGAATTAAATACACCATAGGATTTGCTGCACTGAGACAAGGGCTGTCTCTTACAAGCAAATTAATTAACAAATTATTGCAACTTAATCCATGAGAAACGACCTACAGCACGGATATATTGCATACATCAAAACAATTTATAACAAACTTACAAAACAGAACTGAACGAAGCAATTATAATTTAGTAGTTTTTAAAATATATGAAGAAACTGTTGAATTTGCTAACACTGAGTAATAGTTTTTCCAAAGCTACCTCTTTTTACTAAGCTCCCAAAGATATTTGAAATGTCAAAATTATTAGGAAGGTTGAATACACTGAAAACACAGAACTTATAAATTTTTTGTCAATCTAGGTTAATTTCATTGTAACGCATTTTCGGTGTCTTAGTTAAATCAACTTGTGCTTTAGAAATCTTTATATAATAATAATATTAATAACAAAATGCTGTATAGATCTCTTTATAATAATGGTTATAATAATAATAAAAACTATAATCTTTATATAATAATAATAATTGTAGTAGTAGTAATATCCTTATTATTGTTAGTATTAATAATAATAATAATAATAATAATAATAATAATAATAATAATAATAATAATAATAATAATAATAATAATAATAATAATAATAAGCAATAATAATAAGCCATAATCAGCACATAAAATCCTAGCAGTATCCTATAAAGTAGTGCATGTAGTTTAACTGTAGTTCAACTGATATCATTCAATCAAGTAGTTCAAATGGTTTCATTCGATCAAGTAGTTCAACTGGTATCATTCAATCGCATAACTCCTATCTAGTTAATTCAAACTCATTCTTTCAAATGGCAAATGTAGTTCATCACAATCAGTTCAATCATTTATTTGATCATTGTTATCAAATATTAAACCAATCTACCAATCAACCTGTCAGTTGTCATCCAAATCGATAGCTTTATTTTCTAAACTCTTCCACTACGTCATAACGCTAAGACTAACTTCCTAAACCAAACACCAGGTGTCCTGCTCGTCGATTGACGACAGTCATACTTACTTACCGACGTCACAACTCATTTCTCCCGCAGAAACCGAATACGTCCACTTGCCCGCCGTGTCTTCGCCGTGTCGCAGATTGGGAGATCTGGAATATTATTCCGCAGGAGAACTGGGTAACTGGATTAGAGTGAGTTCTTGGGAGTGCTGATTGGCTGGTGTGAAATTACCAGCAGACTCATCAAAAAATAATCCAGGAATCAGGTTGACCAGATTACTGGCAAAGCATGACGTCGGAGACGCAGGGAAAACCGAAGCCCGGCCAGGTGCCTAGAGTTTCTGAAGCCCTTGCTGGAAGTGTCACCAATAGCTGACGCCATCTAGTTGTAGATGATAATTGGACAGGTAAGGCGATCGGGCAACCAGATAGGCTCATGTCACTTGTTCTATAATTGAACTGGTCTCCGCTTACTAACAAAACCCATTACACCAAAGCAGCAAGACAAAGAAAGATGAGACGGAGGATGAAGACGAGGAGGTGGATGAGGAGGAGGAGGAGTTGGAAGAGGAGCGAGAGGAACCCGGGAAAGATAACGAGAAGATGAGGAGAAAGTGGAACATGAGCTGGAGAAGGACGGAACAGAGAAGGTGAGGAAGAAGACAGGAAAGAGGAAGAAAAGGAGAGGGAAATGATAAGGAAAAGAGGATATGGAGGAGAAGGAAGCAAAGCAAGATAACCAGGAGGAGTATGAGGAGCACAAGAATGTCAGGGAAGAGGGAAGAACTGATGGAACATTGGCAGAGGAAGATAATGTCAAGTAGTGAAATGTAAATCTCCTAAATTTCTCAGCACCACACAAAATCCGTGTCATGAAGACCACCTTATTACATTATTAGGCCTATTGTTATGAAGATTTAAAAAGCACAAGTTCATATGACGAAGAAGAAGAAGAGCAACCCCTTAAGCCAGCCCTAAGGCAGCAATTGGTATGAAGTGTTAACAACTTCATTTTCTTGGCCTCGGCGTATGAGGGCTATAATAAAATAGGTATAAAATAGGCAATATAAAACAGTTACTATAAAATAGATAATATAAAATAGGTAAAATAAAATATGTAATATAAAATAAGTAAAAAAATAGGTAATATAAAATAGGTAATATAAGATAGGCAATATAAAATACGTAATAGAATAGGTAATATAAAATAGGTAATAAAAAGCTAATTTAAAATAGATAACGTAAAATGGGTAATATAAAATAGGTAATAAGAAATAGGTAATATAAAATAGGTGATATAAACGTTCCTTTAATGAAGTTTACTACTGAAATTAACTTAAATACATGTGAGTCAAATTAGACCCGTGTTCTGGAGCACAAACTCCCAAGAACAATAGAAGACTTTTGGATTGGTCTTCGGAAATGCAGTAGTTTAGTCGTTAGCGTGCTGGGCTGTCAATTCCCCACCAGCTTTTTTAGATTTCTGCTGTACCCAACTGTACACTGTCGGTGGTAAGATGAGACGGCAAGGGAGAGGGCTGGCCACCTGCCCTCATACGCAGAGGCTAAGAAAACTGAAATCGTTAACACTTCATACTGTAGCTGTCTCTCAGCATATGCGTAATTTTCGGCAGGTACGAGGGGTACCCGTACCTCCACTTTTTGAACTGGAGGGTAACGTACCACCCACTTTTCATACCCATTTTTTGCCCATATTATTTTCTCGGAGGAAGCCCTCACGGCTCAAAACAGTGATGATGATCAGCATCACCTTCATCATTATTATTATTAGTATTAGTAGTAGTATTCATAGGCGTAGACTCGGGGGGCAGCCGGGGCACGCCCCCCCCCCCAAATAATTGAGATGGACTGTACATCTAATGCAACAAGTATAGAAAGAATAACCAAATGTCCCCCCCCCCAATATTTTGGGCAAGTTTACGCCAGTGGTAGTATTAGGTCCATAATTAATATTATGTATGGCATATAAAAGACGCCGTTTTAATTATTTAACAGTCGCGTAGAGGAAACAACGTAAAATTTGGTACAACCCACCCCCACTTTCTTAACCAAAGTCACGCCTCTGCCTCTCAGGCTGGCTTAAAGGAACTGTTCTTCTTCAGAAGACAGATAACAACCAACCCAGCCGCCATGGCAGTCAGACAGTCTGCCTCTAAACCACTTCGCCTGTCTCTCTGTATGCCCGCCTGCCCGCGCACCTGCCTGCCTGCCTGTCAATCATCTCATTTGTCAGTTCATATTGTTCTTCACTCGGACGTGGCATCTATTGATTGGATTTCCAAGCCTCGCTTTCAATGACATCAGAATAAAACCCACAGGTGTTTCACCATTGAAGAATTACGAGCTCCCAGTCAGCTTCGTTTGCGATGAATTGCAACCGGAAAGACTTCCATAACTCTCTTGGTCTCTCAGCCGTAGCGTTTGAAAGGCTAAAGGTATAAGGACGACTCAATCCAGATGTGCATTTCTGCTATATTTAACAAATTTGCATGGTCCACAAACCTCAGGTTATTTTTTTTATTCTTTATCAATATAGGTTTTTGCTTATAGGTCACTCACTAATCGACTGAAATTTGATTTAGTTATGAGGAAATTTATTATTATTTCATTAATAATAAGATGCTTCATTAATTATAATTATAACTCTAGTTTATGGCTCCACCTCAACAGTGATACCAACACGCCAAGGTATAGCTGATTTTAACGTTTAACCATTTCACAAAAGTCGAACTAATTTCAACTGCTTAACTGGTTTTTAATTTTTCAAATAATAACTGGAATTCGTGTTAATTAGTTTCCTAGTAATTTAAACGAAGAGAGTAGAAGGACGTCGAGCCATTGAGAGACTCTTGTTTTCCATGTACATAATACGCAGATGCTGTAACATGAGCGACAACGGAGTCGTTTTGCGCACACACTCGACATACGGAAAGAAAACGACGACGGTATACACTAACGACGCACAGGCGGACAAGTAGACAGAGACACAGACAGACACAGACAGACAGGCAGGCAGACACGGGGATTTTGTTCCGTAAGGCAGCACTCAACCCTAACGGAGGAATATTTGAAAGGAGTATACATGAAACCCTAAGCAGGACATGAAGATGGAAGGAAGAGAAGGAGGAGGGGGAGGGGGAGGGGAGGGGAAGGGGAGGGGACGCAGAATAGGGAGACCTATGAACAAAGATTGGTTCAGTGTCACATGTCTGTAACATGAACTTGTAGCTGGGGATGGGATGTCTGACATGTTCTGTTGTGTCAACTCAGCTGAGCAAATACAGACTGAGGCAGAGAAAATGAATAAATGATTACAAGCATTAATGCCATCATCCACTGGCATCATGCACCAATGAATTCCATCCCTCCTCAGTCTGTCAGTCTGTCTGTCAGTCTGTGTGTCTGTCTACGTGTCTGTCACTATGTGTGTCTGTCAGTCTATGTGTGTCTGTCAGTCAGTCTGTGTGTCTGTCAGTCTATGTGTATGTCAGTATATGAGTCTGTCTGTCAGTCTGTGTGCCAGTCTGTCAGTTTATATGTCTGTCAGTTTATATGTCTGTCAGTTTATATGTCTGTCAGTTTCTGTGTCTGTCAGTTTCTGTGTCTGTCTGTTAGTCTGTCTATATGTCTGTTGTCAGTCTGTCCGTCAGTCTGTGTGTCTGCCTATCAGTCTGTGTCTGTCAGTCAGTCTGTGTGTCTGTCAGTCTATGTGTCTGTCAATCTATGTGTCTGTCAGTCTGTGTGTCTGTCTGTCAGTCTGTGTGTGTGTGTGTCAGTCTGTCTGTCTTTGGTTTCAAACTACGTTCATGATATCCGAATATACTTCACTGAGTCATATCTGCACCACTGTGACCCACAGCCAACTTTCATCTTCTGATTTCCAGGTAAGT